>JAPDOI010000198.1:0-651536 GCA_029168955.1 Aplectana chamaeleonis
TTTGGAAAAAGGTGCGGCGACCCTCAAAGTTGCTGCACTAACGGCGCCTGGATGGCACCGTTAGATCGATCTTTTCCTGAACATCAGTCATGGACCGTCACCGGCTGAGAAATGCGGTTGCTATCTCCTTTCAGATCAGTCTGCTGGGCCACGATTAAGATAAGAGCAGATGACGGAAGAAACCGAATGGCAACAGGTCAGAGAGATTCAGCATGAATCCGACGGAATGGCTGATCATGAAGAGTTGATGTGGACCAAATACATTAAGAAGGTGGATGACAAGAGGATGTAAAAGGTCAAGCGTTAGCAGAGACAGTGAGCTAGGTCGTCAATTAAGTGTTGAATCCACTCTATTTCTATGAGTGCTCTTCCCTATGACGTCGAAATAGGCAGGATGAACAATGTGGGCATTAGTCTACAAAGACAAACTTCAGAGAGAGTGGCAATCATACGCTTCGCCAGGGAGGGGAGAATACGGATTAGACAGGTGTTCTGGAGGAGGATTGTTAAATCAGATAAAGGGTTTTGGGAGAGTCGGTGGGAATCATGCTCAGTACCGTCATTTAAGGAATCTGCAGTTCATCTCAGGAAATGCGTGGCAGTTAATGAGTATCCCTTACCTGTCCTAGATATGATCGCGTGATTTGTGGAATGTTCGGTTGATCGTGAGTGTGGAAGGCAGTTTCGAACCATTCTGATACATCAGGTGATGAGACAATGAATAGAGTTCTGGTCAACAGCCGCGATTATTCCGAACAATGGAAGGCGGATTCAGTATTGAGAATCAAGTTGTTAACGGACAGGCATGGACCGCACGGGATGGGTCATGATGCCTTGCAGAGATGAACAGAGAGTGCACACCCACATCCTGAGCCTGGAACCCTTGTCATACCAAGATATCATCTCACCAGGATGGCCCATCTCTTGGTATGGACCTGGTTTTCATTTGCTTCGCATTGTAGTTTCGGAGCTGCGATAAACCAACTCCTGTAGCCAAACCCTCTTCTCAGATTGACATCAGTGGTTTTGCCTGGAGCGATGCTTAACATCTGCTGCCGCTGGTTGCCGAAACGTTAAATCTCGTGTCGATGATGAACCGATCTTGGAGGACTTCTTGAAAAAGTGGTTTGCGAAAATGGATGATAGCCTAAATCGTACAGATGGTTGAACTACGGAGAGGAAGAGAATAGTTCCAAAAATGAACATCTGCCTCAACTCAAAGGCTATGTCTGGAATTCATTAGCAGTGCCAGCCCCAGGAGCTGGATGCCGAACTATGAAGGGAGAGAGTTTTTAGAAGGAATCAAAATGGTGGTGAGGTGCTTTCAGACAATTCAGAGCTTGGTCGCGAAGTCCGGAGATTACCTAGCGAAGGCAGTTGGTGATGAATAAGCTGGAAACATAGCCCGAAGAAGAGATTTTCTATGCTGAAGACTGGACATTCAGAAGATCTACCTGATCGTCAAGCAGGACCAAAGGTTCCTTACCAGACCTCAGTATGTAACACTGATTACTTCTTTTAAGTTTCGATTACTGGCGCCAGCGATTAATATCTTCTGAGACTTGCGCCCATGTTGAACTCTCACGGCGAAATGTTGGATTTTCGTGGTTCCTGCACGGAGGTGAAAATGTTCTTTGCTCCTGTCTTTGGCTGAGCGATGCGTGGCATTTACAACAGACCTAGGGATCTTCCGCCATGCGATCAGCCTTACTGGCGAGTGAAGAATGGCTGTCAAGGTCCCATTTCCGACATCCAGCTCCCACAGCGATTGCTCTCATGATGGATCACGCGGGATCAATCAGATTGGCTGCGATGGAAAGTTTGAACCAGAACAGTTGCTTGATTTAATATTCTGATCTCAAAGTTGAGCAGTTTAATCAGAGAAGAATAAAGCTTCTAACGTATAAGATTTGAGTCACTCTAAGGCCTTGTGCCGATCTCAAAGAAAATACACATGATGCAAATATATCTGTTGCCAAATCTGTTTAAACAATAGTTTCAAACGTGTTCCATCTGTTGTGGATTCGCGAGTTTCTGTGACTTATTATTTCATTCTTTTGAAATATTTCCTTACTAGCTTCAGATCTTCTAGTCTTTCTCTGTTGCTCTGCCTCGTACTGGCCCCTGGAGTGATTTGAAACAGCTCGTGGGATCATGATTGCCAGCAGTGATAATCTTCAAACTCAAATATCAGCCAATGTCTGGACTTTCTTAGCACCTGAACATGAAACACGACAGTTAATTCAGGATGGAAAGTTAGAAATCAGTTGGCTGAAATTCATTTGTTTCTGGTTTGTATACAAACATGTAGCGGCTATCAAATGGAGATTCATTTGATTTGTCATCGACGTCCAGGATGAGTTTTGCTGATAAATCATTTGTATTTTGATGTGCTGATCGTTATTCGACGCGGGAAAAGGTTTCGGACGACCTCAGGATCTTCTGCGACTGCGTAAGCGTTTCGGGATTTATACGATTGATTGATCCAGTCAGGCTGACAACTACATTTTCAGATGTATGCTTGGGATTTCTCGGGTTCAGTCGTGCTGGTTCTGAAACCATTCCAGATACAGTTTCGGCGTCTCTCACCATCAATTGTTCAGTCAACGAAGTGCCCCATGGACGTTGGGCGCCTGAAAACCACCAGTTGGACGATTGCTGGAACATCAGTGCCGGTATGAGTTCCCTGACGGTTTTCGCTTTGTTTGGCAAACAGTTTGATGATCTCACGCCTGAAAGATTGGTCTTTTCCATCCATTCAGCGGACGACCCCATTGGGCGTCAGGGTTACGTCGGGATATACTTGGTGATGCCATCGGGAGAAAAGACATTATCTTAGGAGTTATGACGTTCAGATCTATTTCTCGACGTTTATCAGGCTCGAAAAGTTGTTGAGACAACGCTCATTTGATCGTTGTTGTGAAGACTCCAGATATTGGATGATGACCTGGTCTTCACCGATTTGTTGAAAAATCGATGCTTGAGATTGTGATGTAGCCTTTGGCATCTGTCAGATCATTGATCAATTGGTTTTACGTCAGCTTTAAGAATGTGCGCTGGTTTATCTCATTCAGTTCAGACTATTTGTTGGTTTCTGTAGAGGTCTACATCGGGGACATCAGTTAGGTTTTTATGTATGATCGTTTGTGATTGCTTTCCCATTTCACGGCTCAGAACCGATTTTCGCTGGATATACGAAGGATCCAGAAGACCCTGCTGTCCGAATTTCAGCAAAATCGCTTCACAAATAACAAAGTTGTGAGCCCGAAAGCTTAAGAAAATTTCATGGTGTGCGCCGTAGGTCAGAGCCGTAGGCCGTAGGTCGTAGGCCGTGGGCCGTAGGCCGTGGGCCGTCACGCTTTTCAGTCCTCACTGCCATTAGCCACTGCCAATGGTCTCAGGCAATCAATCCTGGCAGACAGGTAAGTTGGTAGGAGGTACGTAGGCTGGTAATTAACCGATTTGTAGGTGAGGGGGATTCTGATGACGTCAATGGGACGTCGTGAAAAGTGCTTCGGGCTTCTGATGACGCCATCGGGGACGTCGTGAAAAGTGCTTCGAGCTTCTGATGACGTCATCGGGACGTCGTAAAAGTGCTTCGGGTTTCTGATGACGTCATCGGGACGTCGTGAAAAGTGCTTTGGGCTTCTGATGACGTCATCGGGACGTTCGTGAAAAGTGCTTCATTCTGATGACGTCATCGGGACGTCGTGAAAAGTGCTTCGGGCTTCTGATGACGTCATCGGGACGTCGTGAAAAGTGCTTCTGGCTTCTGATGACGCTATCGGGACGTCGTGAAGAGTGCTTCGGGCTTCTGATGACGTCATCGGGACGTCGTGAAAAGTGCTTTGGGCTTCTAATGACGTCAACGGGACGACGCAAAAGGCAATTCGGGCTTCTGATGACGTCAACGGGACGACGCAAAAGGCAATTCGGGCTTCTGATGACGTCATCGGGATGTAGTGAAAAGTGCTTCGGGCCCTGATGACGCCATCGGGACGTCGTGAAAGTGCGCTTCGTGCTTCTGACGACGTCATCGGGACGTCGTGAAAGTGCTTCGTGTTTCTGATGACGTCATCGGGACGTCGTGAAAGTGCGTTTGGCTTCTGATGACGTCATCGGGACGTCGTGAAAGTGCTTCCGGGCTTCTGATGACGTCATCGGGACGTCGTGAAAAGTGCTTCAATTCTGATGACGTCATCGGGACGTCAGAAAGTGCTTCGGGCTTCTGATGACGTCATCGGGACGTCGTGAAAGTGCTTCGGGCTTCTGATGACGTCATCGCGACGCCGTGAAAAGTGCTTCGGGCTTCTGATGACGTCATCGGGACGTCGTGAAAGTGCTTCGGGCTTCTGGAGACGTCATCGGGGCGTCGTGAAAGTGCTTCATTCTGATGACGTCATCGGGACGTCGTGAAAAGTGCGCTTCACTTCTGACGACGTCATCGGGACGTCGAAAGTGCTTCGGGTTTCTGATGACGTCATCGGGACGTCGTGAAAGTGCTTCGGCGGCGACGCTCACTGGACGTCGTGAGAGGTCATTCTGATGACGTCATCGGGACGTCGAAAAGTGCTTCGGGCTTCTGATGACGTTACCGGGACGTCGAAAAAGATGCTTCGTTTGACGACGTCATCGGACGTCGTGAAAAGTGCTTCGGGCTTCTGATGACGTCATCGGGACGTCGTGAAAGTGCTTCGGCCACTTGACGACGTCATCGGGACGTCGTGAAAAGTGCTTCGGGCTTCTGATGATGTCATCGGGACGTCGAAAAGTGCTTGGCTCTGACGCCATCGGGACGTCGTGAAAAGTAATGGCTTCGGGTCTGATGACGTCATCGGGACGTCGTGAAAAGTGCTTCGGGCTTCTGATGACGTCATCGGGACGTCGTGAAAGTGCTTCGGGCTTCTGATGATGTCATCAGGACGTCGTGAAAAGCGCTTCAGAGTTTGATGACGTCATTGGGACGTCGTAAAAAGTGCGGGCCTACTCCCAGACGTCAGTGGGGCACTAAGATTCAAGTCAGAAATGAATGAACCGACTTATAACGCTACGTCAATCAAAGTATTTCTACACAACTTCATCAACAACAATGACTGATAGCAGATCAAGCGACCTTTATCAAGGTCATTCATTTTCATGAGAAAGGGGCAGTGGGTTCCCCGTCTAGGATAGTCCCAAGAGTGCCTGGGCTTGGGTGACGTCATCGGGACATCGTGAGAAGTGCGCGGACTATCCGTAGACGGGGGCACTCAAGATTCAAGTCAGAAATGGAATGGGAACCACCGATCTATGAACGCTTATCAATCAAAGTATTTCTAATAACAACTTCATCAACAACAATGACTGATAGCAGCATCAAGCACCTTTTATCAAGGTTTCCATTCATTTTCATGAGAGTCGTGGTGTGCCCCCCGTCTAGATAGTCCCAAGAGTGCTTCGGCCTTCTGGATGACGTCATCGGGACATCGTGAAAGTGCGGGACTATCCTAGACGGGGGCACTCAAGATTCAAGTCAGAAATGGAATGAACCACCGATCTATAATGCTATCAATCAAAGTATTTCTACACAACTTCATCAACAACAATGACTGATAGCAGCATCAAGCACCTTTTTATCAAGGTTTCATTCATTTTCATGAGAAAGTCGTGGGTGCCCCCCCGTTCTAGGATAGTCCCAAGAGTGCTTCGGCTTCTGGGTGACGTCATCGGGACATCATGAGAAGTGCGGGACTATCCTAGACGGTGGGGGCACTCAAGATTCAAGTCAGAAATGGAATGAACCACCGATCTATAACGCTATCAATCGAAGTATTTCTACAGAACTTCATCAACAACAATGATTGATAGCAGCATCAAACATCTTTTATCAGGTTTTCCATTCATTTTCATGGGAAAATCGTGTGGTGACCCCCGCTCTAGGATAGTCCCAAAGTGCTTCGGGCTTGATGACGTCATCGGGACGTTGATGACGTCATCGGGACGTCGTGGAAACCCGGATAGTGGGCAGGTGTTCGGGACCCGTTGCTGCTCATCCGGAAAAGTTGTGAAGACCACCCCGTAGAGTGAGCAGGAGCCCAGACTCCGATGCTAGCCATCCGGAGAAATTATGCCCCGGAATTTGCGCAGGAGAGAACACCGTGCAAAGCTTTTGTAAAAGTGTAAGGATGACAAGCATAGCAAGCAGAAAGTTTGAGATGTTATGTGAGTCATGTCAGGTCATGTTGCCAGGCTGCTTTTCAGTTTCGTAAGGTCATTCAAACTACCCCATTTTGAGTGCTCCTCTTCCTTCTTCACTCAGCCTACTGATTTTTTCTGCAATAAATGGTGTACTTGCTTATTAGCATCCAAATTCAAAAACAAATTGTTAGAACTATCTCCATTCGCAGCTCAGCAGAGCTTTTTCATATCAGATTCATGTGGAATCGAAGCGGCTGTTCTGCGAAGGAATGGGAAGCAACGGTGAAACGAAATAATGAGTATGTAAACTGCTTTGGCCTCCACTGGATGTGAAAGTGTCCAGACGGAATGGAAGTGTAGTTTCTGACTGTAACCCGGTTTTAAGTTAGTTTCATTTGAAAGCGAAGAACTGCAGGCAGACTTCGCATCCGGCTGTAGGCCAGCACGCTTTCATGATTATCGACCGGGCTGGCTACGTCTGGGCGACTAACTATAACCGGGGCCTAAGGTCCCTGTCAGAGTTGGTTGAGAAAAATCACCGTGGCCGACCCGTTCGATACGTATGGAAACATGGAAGGTGCAAATAACACCCAGGTGTAGCCAGATGTGGCTGACGCGATCAATTTGAATGAATTATGTGGAACGATATCAAGCGGATATCATTCATTTCTTAGCTAATATCATGTGAACATCGGTCTTGTCAGCCACATCGAGTGATTTTTTCTGAGATAGTTTTACAACAGTTTGGGTCATTGATTCTGGTGACCACAGAAAGAGGACTGATCTAGTGGGGAGATGAAGAGGTCTTTGGTTCGAAATTTCTGGCATGGGATATTACAGCGTAATATCAAGAAAAGTGAACAATTCTGTAAAAAAGGGGTCTTCCTAAGCAGAAGTGGTTTGGTTAGCGTTACAAATGCTTCAACAAAAGGGAACAATAGGAAAGCGGAATGAGGAGAGCTCTACGAAAAATGAACAATATCCTCCAAGAACTCTTTTCTTTTTCGAAACTTCCAAACAACAGCGGAAACAAACCGTTGTGTGGTATTTTACGAGGAAGAATTGACTGGTTCCCTAAAACAATTTAACATCATCTCCCCTTTTTAATGATAGCTATTAGGGTTCACATGCATATATACATATTTTATCGGCACTCACATAATCAAAGTCCTTTATGGAGCCAAAAGCGCTTTCCTCATAGAGAACTTCACAACGGTTTTGAGCTTTCCGCTGTTTGGAAGTTTCTTGAAAAAAAAAAAAAGAAAGAGTTCTTTGGAGGATATTAGTTCATTTTTTGTAGACTCTCCTCATTCCGCTTTCCTATTGTTCCCTTTTTGTTGAAGCATTTGTAACGCTAACCAAACCACTTCTGCTTGGGAGACCCCTTTTTTACAGAATAATTATTAGTATCGTTCGTGACCGCGTCGCACGTCGATCCTTATTCGGAGCATGATATCGCAACAAGCGGCGATGGGACTGTAAAAGAAGTCTTAATTTGCTGCGGCCTGCATTAGGAGATACACACCGCGCGCCCGAAACGGAAGTTGGTCCCTTCGTTCTGCAGAGTTATAAACAAAGGGTGCGTTTTTCTAAGCTATCTGACAGTGTGAGGAGCACCGCGACTTCAAAACCCAAGCCATCGGAGCACATTAATGCAGGTCGATTGCTCTGTTGTGGGATCTGCAAGTCGAGAAAAAAGAGGAATGGCAGCATGTTTACGCCTTTCTATCATTTTCATGTCATTCTGTCACCTTGCAGGGTGATCGGCAACATCAAGCCCAACAGGAAGCGGCAGCCGCGGCCAACGGTGAGGTGGATGATGACCTCCAAGCTGCTCCAGGTATTGAAGTGCGCGGAGAAATCCGTGTGTTGGCGCAAACGGTAATCGATCAAACCATCTTTCGGTTTTCGATTCCGTGTATTCTGGAATTACAGGTGGTTATCTCCGACATCTCATTCATGGACGAGTCTTTTCGTGTGCATACAGAAATTACTGCTATTCCGCTATCAACGGATCTGAGGAGTATACACCTGCATCTCGGCTCATGTTAGTTTCTAGTGATTTTCAGGCGTTTATGTGGAGATAATTCATAAACTTTCTTTTAGGCGCCTCACTTCCGAACGAGGCGGGGCAGTCTGGTAGGATCACCATTAATGGCGCGGATTGTGAATACTCTCGTCTCCCACAGCCCACGGTTAGAAATCTTACTGCTTAGTTCGTTTCATCTTAGCTAATTTGGGTGTTAGCGTTGTTTTTTGAACCATTATTTGCCTTCCAATTCATCGCGACGCCTTTCTCCTTTTTTGTTACGTGTTTTTAATTGTGTCACGTCTTCCTTATGAAAACAAGCAATGTTTCATGTTAAGCTTGCTGCTCAAAGTATAAACTTGTCGTTAGCGGAGACGTTACCCCGGTATTTCGCTGCGATCAGCGAAAAAGATGGTGAGATTTTAATCATTTTTACTCGATATTTTCTTCCGGATCTCCAATTTGCTTCAGCCTTCCTCAAAATTGATATTCCTGAAGCACTACGGCTCACGATTCAATTGTTGAAGTGTATTACAATCGCAGTAGATGTTGTTATTCGAAGGCCCACCCAGGTGAGTTCCGTACTTGTCTTGATCTTGACTTGCTTGAGTTAATTGGTTGGCTTTCGCCTGACGCGGTTATTCCGCATCTTCACCGAGGTGTGCCGTCCTAGTAGTCAGCCGTGCCTATTTGTCACGGTCTTCAGCCACAATTTGAACACAATCCATCCATTGGTCGCTATTCCACTTCCTGCGAAGTAAAACATCGCGCCTGAATCGCCTTCCAATGCCGAGTGATTTCAAATCCTCCTTCACCACATCCGTCCAAAACTTTCGCCTACGTCCAGGCGGCCGTTTCCAGACAGGGTTCGGAAGCATCCTTAGAAGAAAACGATCTAGCGGTCTTCTTAAAATATGCCGGAACCAACGAAGACGACCTTCCGTTGCCGCTTGAGATGGCGTTGGGAGATGTTGGCATCTCCCTCGTGTCAAACGGTGATGTAAGGCGTCAATCTCGTTGTAGAGATCTTCGTTGTGGCACATCCGCGGCCAGAAATAGCCGAGCAAACGTCTAAACAGCTTTCTCTCCGTGCAATCCAACCATTCCATCAGCGTCTTAGGTGCTGCCTACGTCTCCGATCCGCATATCATGATAGGGCGAATAACGGTAAAGTAGACGCGCAACCTAACTTACTTCGCGATGGGGGTAGACCACAAATACTTGGTTAGAAAATTGAACGCAGATGCAGCTTTCGCACATCGTTGTTGAATATCCGCTGCATAACCATCATCGTCTTTATCAATTTGTTAAATATGTTCTAACAGTCTTCAATGTTTGCAATACAATTTTTTTTTCACTGCTTTACAAACCATCTCCTATTTATAAAGAGCAGCTATCGTCCTTGAAGTCTGCTCTATCCGCTTTTGGTTTCGAGTATCCTGTGAATCACCCATGAAGGGTACACCTCTCCTACTCATTTCCATGAATGGCATCGTAAGGACCTCCTATGAAGCTGAGCTTTTCCCGGCTACTGTTCGCTGCCACTATTTCAGGGTTCATTCCTGTGGTGCTGTCGTGAATTTTACTCTTCTCCTCGCAGTCGGCACCTCAGCGACCACCTAAGACGTTCAGTCCTCTCCAACCGTTAATTACCATCCGCGAAGTTCTCTTTTCTCTATCTCGTTTCCGCGGTTGATATTCAGTGGATCACCCATGACGTTAGTCTTCTCGAACTCGTCTCCACAGTCCGTAGTTCAAGGACCGTCTCTGAAGTCGGTATCTGTTCAACGGATTCCGTGATTTGTATAGCAAGCGGTGCTCAGCCGTAGGTCCGCCCATCCCCAACTAGGAATACCGAATACGCTTGCACAGACAGGTCCGAATAAGAATCGACGTGCGATGCGATCACGATCGATACTCATGATTATGAGGCAATTGCATCGCTTAGCGATCGAATTATAGTCCACAGCAATAGAAGTAGGACCTGGTGAGGTTGCGGACTCTTTCTAACATACTGTAGTCTGATTGTGTTCTCACTCATTGTTTTGAAATAACTAAGATTAGTCGGTGAGTTTTTGTTTCCACTCTCACATTTTCACCTGTTTTCATTGCTTCCACAGATGTAGTCGTGTTGGTGAAAACATAGACTCACCGGTCTATCACAGCTGTTTCGAAAAAATGGGTGATGCCACTAACAAACTACCGTACGTTAGGACGAGTCCGCAACCTCACCAGGTCCTACTAACATTGCTGTAGACTATAAAATAGGCCTAAAACTCGCAAAAGGTACGCGGCCCGGCCGCGCACATCAAACAAAAGCACGCGCTTGCGGCACGCGAAATTTCAAACAAAGGGTTAAACAGATGGCTTTGGGCGTCGTTCACAGTTCCGCTGAAGGTTAAGAATAGTCTTTAGGAGGCACCTCTGGATGACAGTAGTCGCGACGATTGCAGGAACAAGGGGTCGTAGAGTCGCCGCTACGACACTGCATTCGTCAGCGAGCAGCAACAAATTTCTCACCAGCGTCAGATATCGGAGCGTCAGGATTGAAACCTCTGCAATTCCTCCCCCTGACACGTTTGTCCTCGCCAGGAAACATCCCGAAATTCATTGTGTCGACGACATCCCTTACAAGGGAGGTATACAAAGCGTATGTTGGATGCGGAAACGAATTGTATTGTCCGCATCTCTTGAGCATCTATAGTAAAACTTTGCAGTACCCATCTCGAGCAGCTGGTTTAAAAAAGATATTATATATTATATTAAAGTTTCGCGGAAAGGTAAAGGTACCCATCAGAAATTCTTCGAGGTGTTTTGAAATTTTTTTCTCGATTTTTGCTCAAAGCTTGTATTTAGAGGTAATCTAGGGTGCTGAAAACGAATCTGGGGTCTGTTCGTCGAAATTCTGAGGTTTACTGTAGGTTACGGTAGGTAATACGCCATTAATGGAGCGAAGCCTACTTTAGTAGCTCGAAAATCGGGAAATGGACATCACATCCGTATTCACCACTTCGAATAACCCCTTATACAAATTTTGTGTCAAATCTGAGTCTTTGATCAAGCTACCGTATACCCGCCGTAATCTACCGTAATCTGTGGAAAATCGGCAAACGGACCTCAGATTCGTGTAAAGCACATCATCAGCACATTTGTGATCAGCGCCCCAACGCCCCCCCCCCAGGGAGAGAGTGTTAGGTGAAATCTTGAACATTTTTCTGAAGCGCTGTCAGAACTCCTAATTGATGTAAGTAACCGCTCAACCGAAAAATCCGTAGTTCAAAACGCTATCAGTCCACACAAAGTACGGAAAATGGGCTTTAACCAAAACTTTGCTCAGAGGGGTCGCTCTGGGCGGTAAATACGATTACGAGGTTCGTTTCCAGATTTTCAAAAGTTTGGTGAGTGTTTTGGAAGACACAAAAAGCCCAGTTTTGGGTTTATAGCTTCTCGGAACCAGCGGCCTGGGAGGGGGTGCTGCGCAGTTTAACTAGATATGCCCAGGAGATACTAGTTTTATACTTCCCTCGTGAGACATTTCCGTGACCAGTATTCGAAGGACCAGCCATAAAGCTATTGTTCTCCCACTCGCTCCTGTAGCCAGCACTTTAAGAACAATTTATGAGGATCAGCCCTGTCCAGCCTGTCCACACTTCTCACGACAGGCGGAACGAGGCAATGTGTATCATCCATGTCGACCGAAAATGGACGTGTATGGTAAGCGCTGCGTTGTGTCGGCAGTCGCAGGAAGTATGGTTTCGGCCTTACCGTTTCTTAGGGCGTTGACCTTCTATTCCGCGTAATCATGGTACGTAGGATATTCAGGGCATTAAATTTGTCTACAATATTGCTCCTGACGGCACGTTAGATAAGGGAGCTCATGTGTTCACATATCGAAGCTCTTTGCTGACAAGTACGTCTTTATTCGGTCAAAGTTTTTGTTCAGTATTTCTTGAGAATGTCTTTTGTCTCTAGGCACGCGTGAGTGGCTTCCTTGTGTTGACGCTCCGGATCAGCTTGCCCTATGGCGCCTGCA
The DNA here is from genome assembly GCA_029168955.1 of Aplectana chamaeleonis. Taxonomy (NCBI): domain Eukaryota; kingdom Metazoa; phylum Nematoda; class Chromadorea; order Rhabditida; family Cosmocercidae; genus Aplectana; species Aplectana chamaeleonis. The sequence continues at coordinate 12,240 of JAPDOI010000198.1, forward strand.
TATTACTTGCGACAGTTGGCTTACTGCAGTAGCCAGCGGAGACCTTGTGGTAATATTTGATATTTGGCGCCGCTTTTTCAGTAGCTGAGTTTGGAATGATGCCTAAATCAGAATCTTTAAAGGGCTTTGACACCCTAGCGGATAAGCGCCTGAGAACGTGGAATTATCAGCAGCTGGTTCCCACGGCCGCTTGTAATATTGGTTTTGCTGTTGGACAGTTCTCGACTTATAGTCTATCGGATATGGCTGAGGTAGGCAGAATTGCTTTGTGTTCGCCCGCTCTAATCCAAGTATCTAGATTTTTTTCAGGTTACGAACTTCGCTCCCATTGGCCTTCTGTCATTGCTGAAGCACACGGTTACCCCTCTGGACAAGGTTCTAGAGTATTTCGAGGAGTTGCTGTCTTGCCGTTTTCCGTATCCCACTTATAAGCAAGTGTTTGTGGATATGGTGAGTTCTTATTCCGTCAGGGTCGAGAGTTTGGAGTTGTTAGTAATTTTGCTCTGGTTTAGGTGCCCAATGAAGTCACGTCGTATAGTAGTTTAACCATATTCTCTATTACAACCCTTCATCATAAAAAGATCATCGATGTAGTGCAGGCGAGTTGAAGGCGTTGTTCAACGCTCAGTGTATGAATAAGAAGGTGCTTCGTGTTTAGGAGTGCCGACAAACACTTGCATTGGGAGTTGCGCAGCAGTTTTTCGGTTGCTTTATCTCTCCGGCGCATTTTTTGGATCAATGGCTCGTTCGATCACTGTCCAGGTAGCGTGCATTTCGCCGCGTCTACTTAGTAGGGGCTGCTTTACCCGCTTCCCCACGGTTCAGAAAACCATGTTTTCGTAGGTGTAGGTCTGTGACAGTACATAAATAATCCGTGCTTGAAATTCCCCAAACAGCTGCGGGGATTCCAAAATGGCATTGTCATTGATTCACAAAAAGGTAAAAGGGTTTTGGGGTGTTCAGAAAAAAATTTGGATTCGGCTCAAAACCTGCAACTGAGGGTTATTTAGGATGCTGAATCCGAATCTGGGGTCTATTTGTCGCCAGACTTGGTGTTATTGTAGGTTTCGGTAGGCATAGTGCCTTTTAACTGGTGTCACTTGCCTTAAAATTTCGAAAATCGGGAAATGGACTTCAAATTCGTGTTCAGCGTCCCAAATAACACCCAAGAGAAATTTTGTTTCAAATCTGAGACTTTGACCGAGTTACCGTATACCCACCGTTACATACCGTAATTCAAGGAATTTCGATAAATCGACTACAGATTGTATGTTAGGCAGCCCATATAACCCTTGCGTAGAAGTTTTAAGATGATTTTATCGTAGCATTCTCGAAATCGTCAAAAGTCTCGTGTGCCAGCAAAATTTCTCCTATTTTGAAGCTTCGGACCAAATCAGATGGAATTTTTCAAGTATTGACAAATACGCCTCAGATTCGTAATCGGCATCCAAAACAAACCTAAGAAAAAAGTTTTAAGCTGAATCCGAGATAATTTTTTTGACCGCCTAAAAATAGTGTACCCCTTTTTACTAAGCAAAGCTATGAAAATGCCCACTTTTGGAAATCTCTTGCAAAGCTCTGAGGGATTTAGAGGATTTTAAAACGGACTGTAATGTACAACTATCAAAACATGGTTTTATTAAAGCCCTCGGGAATTGTGAGGTAAGGCCTAGTTAGTGATACTTTGCGCTCCCCATTGAAGGCTGGCGCAAACTGGGTGCACCTATGTCATAGCATATGGCACCGAGTTTGCGCCAACCTTCAATGGGGAACGCAAAGTATCACTAGGATCTATGCCGACTGAGTGTGAAGTAGAAGAAGTTAGAAGCATGGGGCTGCGCTCTCGCGTTGCTCTTAGTTGGTGCTGTAGTTGGCGCGTAATTTCTGACTTGAGGGACCACGCTCAGAGATGAGAAACGCTCTTTAAATACGACAGACGGTATGGACTGGTCGTTTAACTCTTGAGAGCATGGTCCTGCAACTCGTCGGCAACCGTCTGTCATCGGAGCTTCGCCCTCCCCCTATTGAAGACATTTTTGTGGAAATTCTACGACTCCATGACGTTTAGAACTGTTACTCTATCCTAAAATGTGGAGTTTTCCGACTTGAAATTCCTAAAGCGCTCGCAGAGTTATCTGAACCTCATTCTTTCGAAACTGCTTCGAAAAAAAAATTGGAATACATTGGAAGCCAGATGGACCCTGATAGTCATACACAACGAAATTGCCAAATAACGAAACATTTTAGTTTCATTTTTGATTTACTGACAAGCCATATAAAATTTTCATTTCAAGAAGCTACGATCTCTTCAAAAAGTGTTATCAGTTTCTGAAAGTCCTGGTTTATCCTCCTACGGCCGCGACAACGTAAGTCATGCATATTGACTTTTGGTCGATATAGGTGACAAGCACTGCGTCTCGTCGCTGGTCGCGGCCTGAAGCTGTTGTCTACTAGCGTTAGTCCTTTATGGATTTTACGCTTTGCCTCGAATGGCACAGAACCAATTGATGACAAAATTGCGAGGGCACGTTAATTACAGCTATAATGATTCAGATTCATAACTTCGTTGTATGTCGAGAAAATGTTCGGCACGAGTGAGTATCTGTTCCAAGTCAAGAAGCTGCTGAATGCTGTTTGTGACTATGAGTCGCAGTGGGGAAAGGTGAGTTAGAGCAGTTAAGTTTTTGCTGGTATAGTCGGAGGAAGTCACTTCCTAAAAGTACTGTAAGTGTGAGCTAAGTCTGCAGTTTGGATAAATCAGACTATACAGGATGGCTGAAAAGTTCACACCTTTAGATTGCTCGGCAGGTCGCAAATAACACTTTTAAATGGAGAAACTAACTCATTCCATTTATTTAAAGCTTTAATGGAAAAAATAACAATTTATGCATAAAAAGTGATTCAAGAATAGTTCGGAAACGCCTTCAAGAAGCTGTCGGGAGAATGCTTTTAGATAGGTGATTTACAGGTAACAGGCACAAATTTTAACGTCGCCTAAGAAAGTGTGGTAACTTTTCAGCCCTCCCCCCTCCCCGTACTGTTCGCATCGGGGCGAGGTTCCGCTCCTCAGTTGTGGACAACCGCTTTTGCGGCACGATGATATTCGTGTTGGGACCAGCAGGTCCCGACACGATTACCCTTTGTCCCGGCATCATGCTGGGTGCTGCAACAGCGGTTTTCCGCAACTGCGGAGCGGAAATAAAGACTATTCATGCTTTCAGATAGTCTTGCGTCCTTCAAGTGATGGGTCTGCGCGACTAAACTTACATTGTGAGCCACGATGTGAGCATACATGTTCCCCCCTCTACGCGGAGAACCAGGCCAAGAAAGGGCATTTGGCGATGCGAATGCTCAGCAAGCGATTGGGGCATGAACCATACTTTCAGGTGCGTCTCGACGGTTTTGCTGATTTTCTATATAAGAATCCCACATAGGCTATGATAGTGATCTCATTCCATTTAGGTGCTCCATAAAGTGCTTTCTGTTGCGCAGCAGATGGCGGAGAGGCGTGATAGGCCAGCCACCTGGACCCATCTAGTCATCTCCACTGAAACATTCTTCAGAACTGTCACAAATGTCACTGGACAAGAGATTCCTACTTTCTTAGAGCAGTGGGTTTGCAATGGAGGTCACGCTTCTTTCCGGGTGGGTGGTTGGTTTCCTTCTCTGTTTGAAGTGAACTAGCTCTGATATTCTCTTTTTTCAAGGTTCAATATGTTTTCAACCGCAAACGTAACGTGATTGAGCTTGAAGTGAGGCAGAAGGTGGAACCCTCGAATGGGCGACTGAGGTTTTTCTTGTCTACATTGTTCAACTAATAGATTTATTTATTTATTTATTTATATACGCCCTTTCGGGCATGCCAACAACAACACAGTTCGAAGGTAAAATTCAAGTGACGAAGAAAAACAACACAAAAATCAACTAAACACATAAAATATTTGAGCGCATGACAACACATCAACAAGGAGCATCAATACGCCGGGACAGCTCAGGAGGAAGTGGGAGAGAGGGTTTCGCAAAAACGGTAGAAGCTAATCAAGTGACCTTAAATGAGTCAAACATCACCGGCTACGTATCAAGATAGGTGCATAACGATGCGGCTTCCTTTGTAATTCTGTGATTCATAGCAATACCTATACACCCCTCAACACAGCGAATACCGGAGGCTATTCCCGGGTAGATGCAAGCACGCAACTGGACGAGGCCATTCCGGGGCGGGTTCTAAGGAACCTCTTTAAACTAAACACGCACCCCAGGCGATGGCATGCAGGGAGCCTCTACAGATCGCTATATATGTTCACAGCAGCACCATGTAGAGCAAGTCGGAAAGTATCAGAATATTTGGAAGCACGAACAACGAAAATGCAAGCCTACCCAAATAGAGACCGATTAGAATTTCGTTGGGCTCTTGTACTTTCTGTCCAGTAATCTTAGAAATACAGCCAAAATGCTAACTGGCTAGCTAGCTAGCTGATAACTAAATGGAAGCCTGAGACTAGAGACGCTGAAAGACTACCTTTCTGTAGCTTATACGTAAAGGAGACAATCAAAGCAAAGACTGAAGTGTTTCATGGCTGCTATATTGCTCTTCGTTGGACAAAACAAAATCGAGACTAAGAATTCAATGCAGCTTCCTATAATAAACATAATTATCGGCAAACAAAAGGAATTAATAGTCTATAGAGCAGAAAGAGTGTTCCGGCAGAAACGGCTAGCACTGGTATGCCGGTTGACAATGGAAGTTCATGTAGACCAACCAAATAAGCATCAGTCCAAGCATATTCTGTCGCTGGAACAGATACGATAAAAGAAAAGCAGGTAAATCAGAAGGTCTTCCGGGTAAAAAAAAGGGCCATCTATTCGCTAAATTTTCTACTAGCCGTTCACTAACTCAATTTCGATCCCATTTTGGTAGTGGTCAAATGGAAGGAGCTGCTCCGGTTTACTTTGCATAAAATAACAAAAACAAAAAATCTTTCCGAGCGAGAACTAGCAAGCATCTTACGGCAGACGACGGATAACCGTCTGACTTTCTGACTTGCCTCAGGAACATCGGCTAATACTGTCACATTGAGTTTACCAAGTCTTTTCTTAAAAATAGTCGTATTTTTAGACGTGAACACATCAATTGGCAGCTGCCCCATCCAACGAGCGCATCGATTAAAGAAGTTGTGGAACATATGATTGCGTCTTTTGTTCCCCAAAGTGGCATACTGGACGGCAAACCTGGATGACCTGGGGCTCGATGGTCTAACATCCAGTATTTTCCTGCCCGCAGCTTAACTTGTCTTTTTAGAATCCGAAAGCACAGTGCTAGGTCGGAAAACATCCGTCTTTTTTGTAGAGAGAAAAGGGAAAATGACTCAGACGCTCACTATAACTAGGCAAGGTGCTGCAGTCAGAGCTAACGCATTTTTGCCATAAAACTCGGGTGAAGAGATGTTGAACCTTCTCAATTTTGGCGATATCTTTTTTAAGAAACGGGCTCCAAAGTGGTGAACAATAATCAAGGTGAGGCATTACTAGGGATTTGTAAAGACGTATCCAAATTCGGACATTCGCGCATTTTATATTCCTAAGCATCATAAACAGTGTGAAATATGCCTTCTTAACTATCTTGTCAATGTGATCGGAAAAGTCAAGGTTTGAGTTGATATTAACTCGAAGGTCTTTGATAGGTTTGCAGGCAGAAAATGTGACACCGTTAACTTGAAGTTCAGGAGACTCGAGGTCGCCAAAATGCATAGCCGAACATTTTTCAGTATTGAGCGGTATATTCCAGCTAGCAGCCCACTCCACCATAACTTCAATTGAAGCTTTGTGCGCAGAAAGCACTTCCTCCTTATTATCTCGCCCATAGGAACCATAGATTTTTGTATCATCGGCGTAGGCTTGGACTCTAATATTCTGATGTACTCTCAAACGCTGAGGCAGTTCAATCGTATAAATCAGGAACAGAAGAGGAGATAATACTCCTCCTTGGGGCACCCCGCTGGTACAAGAGTTCCTCGAGGAGAAGTTACGACCCACCTTGACAACCATATGCCTATCAACCAAATACGATTTTAACCAATCAAGAAGACAGCCACGAAATCCAAGAAACTCTAGTTTTGCTAGGAGTTTTCTATGACAGACCTTATCAAATGCTTTTGAAAAATCGAAGAAAATTATGTCAACGGAGTCACCGGTATTCACCGACCGACTCCAGTCATAAAAGGCATCGAGTAAGTTCGTAGAAGTTGAAGCACCAGGTAGGAATCCGTGTTGCTCAGGAGGAATTAGTGAAGCTTGGCTAAGACAGGAAAGCATAGTTTTACTTATAATTTTCTCCATAACTTTGATAGGTGTAGGGGTGAGGCTGATAGGTCGAAAATTACTCAAATCTTTGACCCCATGGATTTTAGGAATGGCTGTTACAATTGCCTGCTTCCAAAAGTGTGGAACCTCCCCATGCATTAGTGAAAGATTAAACAGATGTGCAAGGGGCGTAGATAACGATTTATGACACTTTTTATACACAATTGGAGGGATACCATCATAGGGCTCGGTCATGGACGGCTTGAGAATTTTCAGTATAGTAGAAATTTCATGTGGATGAAAGTAGATATCAACGGTGAACGGTTGCGCGTAATTACCAGTCATTCGCGGTACGTCGGAAGAACAATGCGAAGAAAAAACACTGGAGAAGTAACTCCCTAGAGCATCAGCTTTCTCCTGATCTGTGGGATATGTTAGATCATTGTGAACAAGCAACGGTGGCAAAGAAGTTTTTGGTCTACCGATACACCGCAAATACTGATAAAGGTGCTTCATGTGCTCTCCGGAGGCGAGTCTCTTCTCATAGTTCGCAAGAAACTTTTTCAAGTGACTGCTAAGATCATCACATACTTTCTTATAAAGAGGATGACATACTGGCTCACTTAGATGTTTGTTTTCAGACACATGACTATTTTATAGATACGTTGGCCCGTTAACAGTCTTGGTTCAAGAGTTGGATGGTTCGTTCTCGCATACCGTCCAAATTGACGGTGATGTATCTCGAGCGGATCTTCAGTGTCATTCCAAGGGTCGTCGGCAAAAGAAGGTTTGTATATTAGTGTTAGTATTAGTGCTGATAGGGCAAAGGCACAGTCCAACCTCGGGGGTAAAATTTGATATTATAGTCCGCACGCCGTGAGTAGCAACCCTGCCAAACGCGAGATCTCAATTCTCTCAAATAAGTGAGAAACTACAGGGAAAAGTCCCCCCCCCCACTGTACCCTTAAAGCCTAACCGCGCACACCGCCCCGAAAAGGGAACGAAGGACTCTGCTATTGTACAATTTGTCTTTGAGAATCGCCACGCAAATCATTTTTTTCGTTTGCAAAAATTTTGGATCTCTTTTTGGGGCGAAACGCTTGATTATGCTTATAGGGCACTGGGACGGGGCTTACTTCTTCCCTGTAGTTTCTCAGTTATTGGATCGAATTAAGATCTCGCGCCAATCAGGGTTGCTATACCCGGTGGGCCTATGAAGAAGGCGAGCGATAGAACTTCGTATTGCGGGACTTTAGCGGCGATGGGGATACTGTCGGAAACATCACTCTGGAGCATACCTTTCGCTCGACGCCTCTTTGTAAAAGCAATGATCCAGTGCTTCTGCCGCTTCTAATACAATTAATTCGTCAATTGTTCATGCACCTTACAAATTTATAGGTTTTTTAGAAACGTGTACCTCTGTACTCTGGTGATGACGTCGAAGTGGACTTGAGCAATATGGATCCTGATTCCCCCGTTCTGTGGATTCGGTAAGTGGGTACATGGTTGTAAATGTTTTGTCCAAATTGGTCCGTGACACAATTTTTAACACTCATAAACCAGGGTCAAGCGGTTACTGTCCTGCGGGACAAGGGAAAATGACGTGGAATTTTCAAACTAAAACTTCCGGTCTCTGTAGGGTAATCTTTTCATTAAAAAATTGAATTTTGTGGGTATGTTAACATTTAGCTAAAATTGAGATCTCCGTCGAAAAAAATGTACATAAGGTACAAAAAAATCGATGTTTTTGATAAAGTTATGCATCAAATCAATAGCCAACAGGGCATATAGGCGTAAGAAATGAATATGCTGCAGAGGCTTAGACAATGGGATTGCCGGACCGCCGGCACTCACCTGGCAAGCAAAAGCCATTCCCGGTGTCCGTCAGGCTCTAGACGGCTGTCCGCCAGGAGGCTGGCTGATAGCTGACAGACTATTGGCTACTACCTGGCACTCCCGCAACTGAGCAATCACTTGACTGCTATCCACCAGTCTCTTGGCAGACCGATGAATTGAGGTGGGTCCGTCAGCGCAGATCGTTGCGTAGGAGATCGCCTACGCAACGGTCTGAGGTGAGGCGCTCACCCCACCTCCCTACGGGACAGGGGCTCCCTACATACCGAGAGAGGAGTTGTCCCGTTTTTGCAGTCTGAAACGTCACACCACTCAACGCGAGCGAAGTGGTCCCGAGTGGAATTAGAGCCGCAAAAGGCGAAGCAATTCCTCCCTCCGTGTAAAGAGAGCCCCTGTCCCCCTCCCTACCCTCAGAAAAATTAAAACATGTTACATGTAATATAAAGTGCAAGATACTTGAGACATTCAAGTACATTACCTTTGCTTCCACTCATATTACATGTTTATACACTTATATTTCATGTAACTTGAGTGGGCGTACCCAGGTTCAAGAGCTTGCCAGCTGGGGGTACCAGATCAACAAGCTTTAAGCTCTAAACAGGATGTCCCAGAAACCCAATCGCTTATTTCATGACTGAAGCAGCAAGCCTGGATCCCAGCAACTTCTCACAAGACAGTGGGTTTAAGCTGCTTCAAAGATATTGCATGTCGCTCCTCTAATCCTCCCACGATCTAAACAAATCCTTAGGAGCGAGAGATCAACGGCCCGGCGGAGCGAGTGACCACCCTGTCGAATGTATCAAATGGGCCTGCGCTCTTGGCTGTGTCATGAGGCGCCCGTATGCTGTCCTGCTGAGTTTGCAGAAGGAGTGTTCAGCATAGGCCCTCAGTCGCTGGAGATATTTACAATTATATTACATATACTACATGTAATTGCCGGGTAGAGATAATTCCTATGTAACTTATATTGACGGAGATGTGTACAAGTATTGTAATCGTCTCTTATGTTACTAAGTATTATATCTTCACCATCAAAAACATATTACGTGCGACAATTGGCGCTCATGAGCGAAAGGACGGATATATAGATGTATATTATCGTCAGATAGAGATAATTTGAGTAATATACATTATTGATTTATATTACACGTATATTAATCCATGCCTTTTATATTACATGTAATATGGTTTCATTTTTCTGAGCCCCTCCCCCCCCTAAACCATGGAAATTTCCCCTCAGCTGCCAAAAATATGCTGGCCTCTGTAGAGTGACTTTAGGTCACCTTCCAGGGCCGGTTCCAAAGTGCCGAGTGAGCAGTCATTGGAGTTCATCTTTGTCAACTCCACACACAACAGGTTTACATAAACAGTCTCAAGCAGCCGAATCATCCGTCACGAAGAGTGTTAGACCCCGTGAGAGAGAGAAAGAGCAGAGAGAGAGAGAGAGGAGAGAGAGAGAGAGAGAGAGGAGTGATGTCAGAAGAGTGGTTACTTCCAGATGCTTCTGGAAAGTAGATGTGCCGAGATGGGCCAAGCCCCAGCAAGAACGTCTCCGTCCTTTGCGCGTAGCATACCAAATTCGTCAAGGATCACTTGTGCAAGGCCGCCGAAAACTCCGTTCTGGGAGTCGTGCCGCCTGAGGTCAGCGAAACCGAGATGGAACTGGTGGGCGTGCATCTTACTTTCCCTGTTTAGCATTCTTTTGAAGCTCACCCATGCTCATATGTCTTGCATAACATAAGATCGATAGCAGTAGACCTGACGAGTGCCCGGTTGGCAGTAATCAAGAACGCTGCTACTGTGCCTTTTCAACTTTGCTTTGATGAGACCGACTGGTGCTGACAATAGGTCTTTGGACGAGTTCTACGCTGGCGGCCCAGTTCCTGAACATGTGACAAGGTCCTCATTTTGGCTGCAGAAGAAGAAGGAGTGAGTCGCCTTATATACCGACTGGGCTCATCAAATAGATCAGTGATCAATCTATAACATTTTGAAACGTGAGTAGTCGTTAACTTTCTCGAGTGCCACCCAAGTGACGACTCGGTGCCAAGCGAATGCCACTCTCAGAAAAATGAAAACTTATTACATGTAATATAAGCCTGAATTAACCTGTAATATACATTGGCCAATGTATGTGCCTGCAAATTGTCTCGACCGATGCTGTATACCGGTCACCAATTGCGCCTCAACTACCCTTTGCGACCGCGCTTTCGAGTCAGAACCAGCTTTGGCTCACTGACCTGATCTGTTGACTCTGGTGGTTTTAGAAGCTGGCCAGGCTTTGGCTGGAAGAAAACTATGCAAAAAGAAGCCTATCAGTCAAGTTGTGCTGGAAGCCGACTGATTCAGGCGCGTGCCGGCGCGGCGCGTCAGGCCTGATTGCGGATGGTTTGACCAGTTCGCTTTATTACGCTTGTGATATATTGGCCCTCGCTCGCAGGCCAAATATGTCTTTGTAGTATGTTTTGATGGTGAAAACATAATACTTGTAACATAAGAGGCAATTACAATAAATTTGTAATGTCTCATCGTCAATGATTACATGTTGAATTATCTCTACTCAAGTAAATTATATGTAGTAGAAGTGTAGCATAATTGAAATATCTCCAGCAACTTAAGGCCCATGCTGAACTTCTTTTGCAAACTATCACAGCATACGGGCCGCCTCATTACTTGGCCATGAGCGCAGGTCCATTGGAATAACATTCGACAGGGTGGTCACTCGCCCTGACCGAGTCCTTGATCTCTCGCTCCTCATGGCTCGTGCTAACTGTGGGGAGGATTAGAGGGAGTGACAAGCAATATGTTCGAAGCAAGTTTAAGACCACTGCTACTTGTATGCAGTTGTGGTATCCAAGGTTCCTGCTTCAGTTATGAAGCAGCAAGCTCCAAGCTCCTGGGATATCCAAGAGAGCTTAAAGCTTGCTGATTCGTACCTGAAGCAGGAAGCTGGAACTTGCAGCTCCAACACTTGAAGCATTGAGCTTCATCTTGCAGCTCTAATTAAGTTACATGAAATAGAAGTGTGTATTACATGTAATATAAGTGTATGTTACATGTAATATAAGTGTAGGTTACATGCGATATAAAGGTATTATACTTGAATGTCTCAAGTATCTTACACTTTGTATTACATGTAACATGTTTTCATTTTTCTGAGCTGGGCGGTTAGGCGCTAATCGGGTTCCCATTGGTGGAAATCTGCGTTTTCATGCGCTCGGTAAATTCGAGGTGTGTATTCCATAGCCAGCTAAATGCAAGTTATCACGCAGCTTTCAGGCAACTAACACATTTCGCCAGCGGTCCGCCGCTCGCACTAATTGAGATGCCAAGGATGAGCCAGCTGTCGGCCTCGTAATTGCCAATTGCCAGCTAAATGCCAGTTGTCATCCAGCTGTTGAGCAGCTGTCGAATTTTCGCCAGTCGTCCGCAGCTCCCATTGTCTGAGCGATGTGTAGTTTCCAAATACTCAGACAATGGGATTGCCGGACCGCCGGCATCGCCCTGGCGAGCAAAAACCATTCCCGGTGTCCGCCAGCTTTTAGCCGGCGTTCCGCCAAGACGCTGGCCGACCGCTGGCAGCCTTTTGGCTACTACCTGGCACTTTCGCTGTTAAGCAATCACCTGACTGCGGTCCGCCAGTCTCCTGGCATACCGATGAGTAGAGATGAGTCCCTTACCGCAGATCGTTGCGTAGGAGATGCCTATGCAATTGTCTGAGGTAAGGCACCCACCCCACTTCCCCTTTCCCTAGCCGTAGGGGATTTCCTCTCAGCTGCAAAAAAAATATGCTGACCTCCGTAGAGGGACTTCAGGTCACCCTCCAGTACCGGCTTCAAAGTACCGAGTGAGCACTCATTGGAGTGCACCATTGGCAACTCCACGCACAACAGGTGTACTTAAACAATCTTAAGCAGCCGAATCATCCGTCACGAAGAGTATCAGACTCCGTGAGAGAGTGAGAGAGAGAGATGTATAAAAAAGTCGTTCGCCGATGCTTCCTAGAAAGTAGATGTGCGCAGATGGGCCGAAGCACAACAAGAACGTCTCCGTCTCTTGCGCACGGAGCGTACCCAAATCGTCAAGGATCACTTGTGCAAAGCCGCCGTAAACCCCGTTCTGGGATTCGTGCCGCCTGAGTTCAGCGAAACCGAGATGGAATTCGGTAGGCGTGCCAGGTGCACCCTTCCCTCGTCGCGTGGGCACTCCCCCATGCTTATGTCTTATTTACATAAGATCGATAGCATTAGACTTGACGAGTGCCCGGATTATGTTAATCAGAGCATGCTAAATTTCAAATTTATTAAAACATGCACATGTGATGATGATACTTTAGAAAAAATCTAAAAATCAACAAACTGAACCACAATCCGTTGAACACTATAGAACTAGTAAAATAAAAAAACTAAACCAAGACCAAAACACCAACGGTTCCTGTTTGAAAATAACGACGACCTGTTTGAAGCCAAAACAGGTGTCGCTTTTTACAACTTCTTACTCAAGCTTAGATAGTCCAATCCCGCACGAATTGTAAAGAAATGCCGCCTTATTTGAGAACGATGCCTGGGAAAGCTAAGTTTGAAACTTTGCCCTCGTGTATTCGAACGTCTCAGCGTGGAAAACTCAGATAATTTCAAACCAACGAGTCCATTTAGCATTTTAAAAATCATGAGCAAATCATTTATCCTCCTACGGATGGCAAGGGTGTCCAAGTGCAACCTTCTATTGCTAAGGTAACCCCTGGGTATTGCGCTATAAGAGAATCCCATCGCTCTCAAAAAGACTTTTCTCGTAAAGCTATTTTGCACCCTTTCTATTTTTTCAATAAACTTGCGCTTATGCGGTGCAAAGACGCAGGTTCCAAACTCCGCCATAGAACGGACATAAATTTTATATGCTTTGGTCAATAAATGCGGATCCTTAGACCGCAAAGACTTGAATAAAAGAAGCAGCCTTTGTTGCGCTTTGGCAGCAATGTGCCCACAAAGTTCATCGAACGTGAGTTTATTGTCAACTATGAATCCAAGGTCATTGATTTTGTCGACCGCCTCGATTGGTACATTATTGATTCTGTAAATGGCCTGTTGATTAGCGTGTCCCAAGTGCAAAACGTTCGTTCTCATTACTGACAGAGGAAGGCCCCAATTTAGCGACCAGCGATAAACCATATCAATACCATTTGGTATTAACCTAACCCCGTCACCGCCTATTTCAGCGAATACCTTAATATCGTCAGCAAAAACTTCACACCTAACGCCACAGCGCTCAACGATAGTGGGAATGTCATTAGCATAAATATTAAACAAAATGGGAGACAGGACTCCCCCTTGAGGTACCTCACTTAACGCACTTCTACAGGCTGAAAAGGAGGTATTTACCCGAACCTGGAATGTTCTATCCGTCAAAAAGGCTTTAACCCAGCTGACAATAGCTTTGTGGATGCCCAGTTGTTCAAGTCTGAAAATAAGCTTGGTGTGGTCCACTTTATCAAATGCTTTTTCGAAATCAAAGTAGATTACATCCACATCCTTTTTACTGTCCAAGCTCGCAGTCCACTGATTAAGTGTTTCGATCATCTGGGTCACAGTGGACTTGCCTTTCCTGAACCCGTGTTGTCGATCCGATAGGAGGTTATTATCCTCGAGATAGGTTACGGTAGCCTTTTTCACAATTTTTTCAAAAAGCCTACAGAAGATTGAAGTGATACTAACCGGCCTATAGTTAGTAGCCTCAGAATAGGGAGACTTCTTCGGCAAGGGTACAACTAATGAATGTTTCCACCTAGTTGGGATCTCCGTTCTGTGAAATATCAAATTGAAAAGAATTTCCAACGGTGTAGAAATGTGAACAGCCACTCTCTTGAGAAAATTAAACGGGATATCATCAGGCGCATGCTAGTGCGCATCTTTTCAACTGCCCGAAGAGACCGACATCGTTAACGACAAGAAGTCTTGGGACGAATCCTACGCTGGTGGCCTAGTTCTTGAACGTATGACAAGGCCCTCTTTGTGGCTCCAGAAGAAGAAGGAGTGAATCGCCTTATATACCGACTGGGCTTATCAAAGAGATCAGTGATCAAACTATAACGCGTTAAAACGTGTGTAGTCGTTAACCCTCTTGACTGCCAGTCATGTGACGACTCGGCGCCAAGCGAATGTCACTGGGCGGTTACGCGCCAACCGAGTGTCGACTGGTGGAAAGCTGCGTTTTCATGCGCTCGGTAAATTCGAGATGTGTATTCCATTGCCAGCTAAATGCAAGTTATCACACAGCTTTCAGGCAACTGACGCATTTTCACCAGCGGTCCGCCGCTCGCACTAATTGAGATGCCAAGGATGAGCTAGTTGTCGGCCTCATAATTGCCAATTGCCAGCTAAATGCCAGTTGTCATCCAGCTGTTCAGCAGCTGGCAATTTTTTGCCAGTTGTCCGCCGTTCCCATTGTCTGAGCGAGATGTAGTTTTCAAATAGTGTTCAATCGCGGATATGAGTGACAAGAAAATCTTTGCGCGGACGAGTTCCGACGTAATCAACATCTGAAAGAAATTCTCCTTGGGGTATTGTGTGTTTGACATCGAATACCGATCCATGACCCTCGCTCGCTCCAAGTTAAGGCTCTTTGATTACCTTCGGTGTCAATACATAACGCTTTTTTTCAGGCTGGATCCCGAGCTGCATTTAATCCGTAACTTGATGATCAATCAACCGGACTATCAGTGGGAATACATGCTGCGGTATGAACGGGACGTGCTGGCCCAACTTCAGGTGAGGATAGAGATGAGACGGGTGTGTACACTCTTTTCCAAACGAGATAGCAAACGAAGAGTTTAAAGAAGCAGCGCTCCCTCTGCGTCTCTGACGTTTTTGGATTACGGTAAGACGTCGCGCACGCAAATCACGCGCGCGACACAGCATCTTTCTTACCGTAATCCAAAAACAGGATCCATTTTCGAAAGCAGCCTTCCTGCGTATGTTGGAAAGAAGAAATGAGAACGTGAAAAACCCGATGAATTGTGTGTTTGTATTACGGTAGTGCGGATGCTGTGTCGCGCACGTGATTTGCGTACGCGACGTCCTACCGTAATTCAAAAACGTCAGAGACGCAGAGGGAGCGCGGCTTCTTTGGACTCCAAGCTTGCCATCTCGTTTGGGACAGAGTATATCACCACCTGATGGGGTTGGAAGTTTTCAGAATAAAGGTTCATTGAGACAACCCGCGTGTTTTAGGCACTTGAGCGGCTGCAGTTGTGCCCCAATCCACAGAGTCGTGACGTGTTGTTGGAAACCATCTCTAATGAAAACTATTTTTATCGGTAAGTTAGTTTCGAAGTTTTCAAAATCTGTTGAAATGGTATTCACGTTCTCATCGTGACTGTTCGAAATGTTTCCTGTTAAGGGTGCGGTGTCATGCCGCGTATGCTCTGACGGAGGTCCTCAACAAAATGCCTGAGACATGGTCTGGCGTTCCTGCTCTGTTGAGCCTATACAAGTCAGCTTGAGTGTCATTTTTTTCTCAATTGCGTCACTTTCTGCTAGGTATTATGTGATCTGTAATAGGAAAGTGTATGGAGCCAAATCATGCCCGGTCATCCCGAAATCTAATAATTTTGTTGTAACCTCGCAGAATCTTCAGCAGTACTTTCTTCAACAGGTAGACTACATATAGTGCTGATCATTCCTTGTCTAGGATATTTCACACCGGTGTGCTTCAGGCTCTCCCGCAAGCTTTGGCTCGTATGCGAACAAATGGTATGGCTCTACAGGAAGTGCAGTGTTTCATTGTCGACTATATTCGGTACAACGACAACACGATGAATAGGTTGGGAAGTTTTCTGGGTTTATTTCAAATTTTTTAAAAGCAGTGCTCGCGTTGAAAAATACGCTATTCTAGTTTTCTATGTTTTTGAGTAGGCGAGTCCACGAAGTAGTGGACTATAAGGAAAGTCCCCATAAAATTCGAATATCGTAGAAAAGAACTGTCCGGAAAACCGCTCGAACATTTATTTAAACGTCAAACAAAACGTCGAAAATTATTTTGAGCTTGGAAATGCGTAAGTAAGTTTCATTGTTTTCTGTTTTTTGTACCAAAAACTTTAATAAATTGGATGGGCCACTGCAAATGCCTAAATGTTAGAATATTTTACAATAAAGAGTATTCAAAAATTTGGTAGCTGTCGCTCTGGTTAAACGAACGCAGGACAACTGTTACAGAAAGTGGGGGATGGTCCACGAGATTTTCACTCACTTTCCGAACGTTTTTCGTCGCACTTCCATTCTAATTCTTCTTAGAAGGACCCAAAGCTTACGTTTTAGCCAGATAAATAGGCAGCTTTTTCATCGTGAACACTGCTTTTGAGAGCGAGGTGTACTTGGAGTATGACGGACTTTAACCAACTTGGACGACAAGAGACAAATGAAGTGGGCGTGGAAAAGGAAGGAGCAGTTTGTGCATTTCCATTTCCGCATTGCACCATGTGTGCCTTGTTCCGTTGGAGTCAGCCAATGAAGAGTCCAATGAAACAGGTCCTAAGTTGAAATTCAGCTTGAAAGTTGATGATCCCTTCCTCAAAATTATGAATTTTCCTTTTGGGTTATATTTTTTTAGGACCAACTCTCCACGTCCATCGTGCCCGGTCGCGACGCTGCGGGACCCTGCTCAGCGCGTACTTAATCGCTTCACAATGCAGTATATGTCTGACCGTAATACAGAAAACAGGATTCTTCAGAGACTAGGACCCGGAAACACTTCATACGAACTGCAGTCGAAGCATATGGTGGAACAACAGCCGTACACTTGCCAATCATTTCGTGTGTACTGTTGTTCTCTGGGCCAAATTCCGGTTCGCATTTGCGGACTGGAATTTGACTCAGAGAGCGATAGTAGCTAGCGAATGGCGGAATCGGTAGATCAGGCGATTCCCTGCTCTCCATTGCGTAAAACAAACTACAACTCATCAACGCATTCGTGTTCAGGGAGCACGCTGATTGCGAAAGTGTGCTGCTGCGCGTTCGCGAGTATCCTCTGACAGGGATGTGGGATCACCCGGGCACCAAATGCAAAAGCCGCCCGGGTGATTCCACATCCCTGCCTGAGGATGCTCGCAACCGCGCCGCAGCACGCTTTCGCAATCAGCGTGCACTTTGTAGACTGAACGGCATTGCGGAGATGAACTGTAAGTGCCACATGAAGATGCATTTTCGTAATGAATGAGTATCACAAAAATTCTCAGCAGGGTGTGTGGTTTCCGTAGTATATAGTCTGACGCATGGACCAGACAGCTAGCTGGCTGTGCGGCGGTGGCAGCATGACCGACCAACGGGGTTTCGATCGCGCGCGACGATCTATCGTCGCAGCCCCGTCCATTCACCAGACTAAATTGATTACATGGACCATAGAACCGTCATGAAGTATCCAAAAAAAGGAACGGGTACGTGAGGAAAAAAAAAGAATCCAGTTTTATGGTCTACGTTAAGGTAGGTGTTGCGTCGTGACGTGATACCCGCAAAGACGTAGTGGGAAAATTCTGCGGCTTTAGACTCCCCATTGGCTGACTCTTTC
The DNA here is from genome assembly GCA_029168955.1 of Aplectana chamaeleonis. Lineage (NCBI taxonomy): Eukaryota > Metazoa > Nematoda > Chromadorea > Rhabditida > Cosmocercidae > Aplectana > Aplectana chamaeleonis. Next base: position 29,952 of record JAPDOI010000198.1, read on the forward strand.
GGTACGAACATAGTATGAGCCCAACTCAGACAAGGATTGCAGATCATTGTTGGAATAGGACACTGCGAATCTTAGCACCTCCTCCAGTAGTTTTGTGTCACTAATGACCTGATCTGTTATTCTATAGATACTCTGACGATCACTACCGTGCTTCGTTATTGAATGCGCTGGCTGCATGCATTGCACCGGTTAATACGCTAAGCGGTGGAAATTATATACCGGATGCGTTAAGTTGGGAGATGAACGAAGTTGTTGAGGTAAGTTTAGTGTATTTTTTTAGCTAGCATTGTCGGGTCTCCCGGAAGGTTGGGCTGTACACAATCGAGGGCAAATGGTGGGATCGCCACTCCCGTTCCAAGACGGTGTCTTGGGGTCGGGCGTGTGCATTGATCGATCGCAATTACCTCCTATTAAACGACATCATTCCCGGAGCTTTCACCACGAACAATTGGATCTAATTGTCTTCATATAGATGGGTGTGGCTAATACTATCCAGCGAAAGAGGCGATGCATTCAAGTAGACAATTTCAGGAGACGACGCATGCTCTGAACCTCGACACTATAAAGCCATCCTTCCGTCATGTAGTAGGGGTTGCGGCGTTGACAGTGATCCATCACGTGTGTTGACATTTTCTGTGCGCTGTCTTCCTTATTTTAGCGTCCCAGTTTGACTAATATTCACATTTTTCAGCTGCAAAGAAATGGACACATACCATCTGAGTCGAAAATTTTTTGGATCTACGCGGCTCCCAAGCTGTGCGTCAGTGTGAGTTTTCAATTATCGTCGATCATGGGATGGGGGGGGGGTAGCCGCGACGAACACACGTAGCACGCACGGAAGCGAGGAGGTGATGATAATCATGAGCATCGATCGTGTAATGTCGTGTTAGTTCGTTGCGCCGCGGCTTCCTTTAAAGAGGAGAAGGATCATATGTGGTTGCTGAAACATTAAGATGGTCTCGAACAGCTGCTTGCATTGAACAGTTGCATAGTTCCCTCCCACGTCTCTAGCGTCTTGGAGACAGGGGCTCTACACACCGAGGGAAGCGTTGTCTCGCCTTTAATGGCTTTAATTCCACTCGGGAACAGTTAGCTTGAATTTAGTTGCGTGACTTATCGAGCTGCAAAAGCGGGACAAGTCATCGCTCTGTGTATCGAGCCCCAGTACCAGCGTATTGAGTACTCAGGAATTTCTGATAAAGTTACAAGCGAATTAAGGACTCTGAACATGTTACCTGCCACTTATCTTCATAGCTTTAAGTTACATATGACCTTCAACAAAATAATTATGTTGCGCGGTGCGAGTTGACTTACACGTGGCATAAAGTACTGTCGTGCAACTTGAATGTGTTATTTTATCGCACATGTAACTTAGCTCGGGGCGTGCGGTTCTCCAGGGAGGTTTACGACGCACTCTTGAGGTATGAATGTGGGTACCGTCGTCGGTTCAGTTACCCAAGTTTGAGGTACTCCGCCCAGCACACCGGTAGGAGAACCCGCCCAGTCGCTAACGGCCCCCGGCACTTTCGGCGAGCATGCCGCGTATCTGTGTTGTGACAGCGTCGCTTGTCCATGATGGCCACGTCACGTGTTTGTGTCAGGCAACACACAGCAGTGGTGCAAGTTACTCGCAATGTTGTGTATTATTAGCGCAACTTATATGATACTTTAATCAAAAATCTGGTCAAGTTACACGTAACATCGCTTCAAGTTACTTGTGAGCTTGAAGTAAGTTGCGTGAAGCCTCCATGCAATTTGCGTTAAAGTCTCAGGTAACTTGCTCGGGGATTCTTGAGTACTTGTAAGATAGCTTTTTACAGCTTATTATGGCTTTCAAACATCCAAAGTGTTGGCCTCCATGATTTCTTGTTTAGATGCGAAAAGCCGCTCTTCACATTATTGTTGAAAGATTATCGACTTGTCGGAAAAAGCAGTCAACGAATGATCTCATGAGACTGCTCACTATGTTGGCGCAAGACCCTGATCCTGCTATTCGGATTCATATTGCTACGGAATTAGCGCTAATGCCGCCATTCAGCGCTCACGAGTGGTTAGTTTTAAAGTACTTTTTTCTCGCCACATCTCATGTGAGGAGGCAGATTATCACGACTAACCTCTGAGTCTCATCGGTGAACGCTAGCAGTCTGATGATATTTGAGTTTATCAAAGAAATTCAGTGGTCAAACTTGACAGTGGTGCGTTTTTGGGAATCCCCCATCAACAGAAATCACCGCCGTAGATTTTTATCAATTTTGTGGAATATTCGGTTTTATTGATTTTTTTTTGCAAAAATCAATAAAATATAGCAGAAGTGAGTCCAATTGATGGAGGACTTTCAATAACCCTTAGAAATTCAGTTTGGCCACTGATTTCTCACCGTATAGGGGAATAACCATCGCACTTTCGGCGTTGACCAGTGAGATTCATCGTTTTGTCACGCCCCCCCCCCAGACGAGCTTCTGAGTGCAATGGCGCCCCGACAAGTTTTTGAGGGGTTATAAAAACGCTTTCAAGAGATTATGATTGTTTTTAGGGTTACCTCCATTTTTTCTAAGATAGGCGTACGTATACTTTCAGCACTGATACTGGCCCAACGAATCCATGTAACACAATGCAGATAGCTGATGAGCTTTGGGCGCTCATCAGCAGGACTTCATTGGTGAGAAGATTAAAGCAGCCTTCCACTCCATTTTGTGTTATTGAGAAGTTGAATCAGCATTTTTGTTGCCGTCAGCACTAGTATAATTTTCTAAGGATACGCGCGTGAGGCTGTTGCTGATGGATCTGTTCTTTTCGCTGTATGGTATGAGTGCACCGTTCGTGAAGGGAGGTCCTGCGATGATCTCTGGACATCAACGAGCCAAACGACGTCAGGCTGACGGCAGATCAAGCGTGTCTAGTTGGCACAACGAGATATTGGATAGAGAGCAACCACCCTCGCCAGAATCTCGTTCGTTTAACGAGGATATTGATATGCTGCAATAGGGGTATAGATACTGTATAGGCAACATATAGGCTCGTAAACAAGGTTGAGATAACTACGTGAATGGGCTCGTATGGCTCCTACCGCCATGCCAAAACCATCGGAAGCGTTAGAGACGGACAGGGGTAACATTTGTTGAGTAATCCTGAGCAGTTAGGCTGTAAATTTTCCTTTCTCACAAAAACAGTGAAAACCAGAACTAGAGAAAACCGACAACGAAGAGTAATACCACAGTCAAATTGAGGTGGATGTGGTAAACAAGCTGATTTACTCGCGATATAATATGTCTACTTACCATCGAGGCCTCCACTCCTATATAGACCGCAATAACATATACTCTGTTTCGGAGGCAAATTTAGTTTGTTCCTTTGCGTGCTACTGCGCGGAGCGGGGATGAGCGGGACTCCGATTTTTTCCGATGGTTTTTGGGCTCCCGATTTCCAAAAAAAAAACACAAAATGCGTAAAGAATCGAAAATGATTAGAAGATTGCAATATCAGGAAGTTAAGCATTGTTTTCAGCCACACCTTTGGGAAGCTCTTTAAGTGGTAAACCTGAACCGGGGGTTTGTTTTGATTCCTAAAAAGAGCAAGAAATGAGATTCACATATCGACGGGAGCCATATTTTCTTGAAATAAACCAAAAACCCACTGTGAGTGGGTTATTTTCCGTCAGATTCAGGTTGAACCATTCTCAAACTGTGCTCTTTTTCAGGGAGATTTGTGTTTGTCCATGCTTTTATTGAGTCTTATAGGGGCCTCTGCTCATGTTTATGTTCAAGTGGAGCTGACAATCAGAACAGTGTACGTATGATTTCTTCTCAGAATGTAGTGTAGTGAATGGACGGGGCTGCGACGGTAAACGCGCTATCGAAACCCCGATGGCCTGTGATGTCGCGAACGGCTCGCCGCAGTGAGCGTGACTCGTCCAACCGCTGGACCAAATTTAGCAAGCGGCCATTACCTACTATAGTATATTTGCCCATCTGTACTTTGGTCTACATGTTGCGATTTCAAAGGTCTAGATATTTCTTGTTATACAAGGGTTACACTCACTATTTGAGTTACATTACATATCCTCTGTTTCCGAGTGAAATTTATTTCCGTTCATCGCGTGCGTAGGCTCGCGTATGCTGCGTCTCCTTCTCCCACACTTTTCCGCTGTCTCTTCCTTCGCTCCGCACAAGCGCGCGAGGGAACAGAGTAAATCTGACTCGGAACCAGAGGATAATCTTATCGTGTTACATTCACAGAGTAATTAGTCCATTAGTGAGTGTTGTCTCGTAGTCATGGTACCTATAGTGTGCTACCTGAAAATAATTAAAGCGAATTTTGAGCAGCATTAGTCTGGGTTCTCGGTTTTTGTCGTTTATTCGAATTGCGTATAAAATGAGAAGAAAGATTAGGCTCTAGTTTTTTTTGGGGGGAGAAATCTCCTCCCACCAAGAGATTTGAAGCAGTACTTAACGCTAAACAGATTAGCATTAGGATAGGTATATACAGTCACTATGGGTGGTTAAAATCTATCAAGGTGAACGTATTTCCGATTATCCGATTTCCGATGGTTTTTGGCGTTCCGATTTCCGAAATTTTGAAAAAGATTTCCGCCTATCCCTGGTAGAGACACCGAGAAAGTGCTGGGGAAAACGAAACGCAGCGTACGCGCGCGCACGCAAAAAATTTCACACCAAAACAGAGGATATATTATAACATGCGTGCACCGAGTTTCCGCCTACACTATTTCTGCCGGCAGGAGGGAACCAAAATTGGCAGTGAGATACGTAGCGACGGCACTCTTTTGGCTGTCGGTTGTTTTCTTGAATTCGTTTTTTTATTCTGTTATTCGTAGGGTTGGGGATCAAAAGACTGAAAACTAGGATTGCTCGGGTGGGGTCGCACTGGCTCGTCTTTCTACGCTTCTTACGGCGTTGGCGTTTATGGGTGGACAACCATGTTAACTAACGTATATGCTTCCTTCAAGTATCACACAATGAGTTCAATTGAATATGGGTTCTTCATTTCGATGATACCTAGCTTATACGTGTAGTTTGTGTATTGGATGTTAATAATGCGTTCCATTATTTGAAAAATAGGCTTATTTCTATGACCCGGTTCGCAACAACTGCCGCTTTTGTGCACCTAGCAACCCTGAAGGATTATAGTTGTGCTGTATGATTGTTAAAAATTATGTCTGTCTCTACTTTTTGCTCCTCCATCCCTAAGATCTCTAAATGTGTTCTATATATCTTCCCGGTTTAATATATGTACAACTGGGTAGTTTTCTGATATCTGCTGTTGAAGAGTTTTTGAAATTTATATGCGTATAAATCTTTGGAATAATCGAACTTTCTGAAGAGACGATGTTGCTGCTTCGTGGTGTATCATGTAAATTAGTTTTTTTCGTGTGTGGTAGCAGCTTCTGATGAGCTTTCACAGAACACCCCTAACAACTGGTAAATTGATCCACGCTTCTGTCTTTTCTTCCACCAAGAAGGGACGGGATCACATGTTGCGGATACGTACCATGCCCTCCTGAATGTTCAAACTCTTTCGAATGGGAAATTTCTAGGAGCGTTTCGCGCGTACAAAAGGGTTTAGCAGGCCGTTACGCCAATTTTTGGCGGAGTTACGACCTCCCCTATTGACCCAAATTTTGGAAAATTTCTACGATTTCCCCTCTCGAGACGAAAAATTGCTTCAGCTTCCCATGAGTGACAGTTTTAGAAAAAACTCAAAATTATGGTTATAAAGGACATTTCTCCTATTCGTACCTCATTTTAACTTACAAAAAATTTGGAGAAAATTTCGGTTTTTTCCCAAAAATTTTGCGACTCCCCTGATTTTCCTTTTTTTTTTTCGAGAAAAATTCCGATATTTTCACGACCCCCCCCCGTTGTGCCAAGTCTCTGCTCAACCCTGCACGCAGGCCAGAATTTTCGAAAAAAAAAACCGAGGTCTCTGATTTATGAGCAAAAAATCGGAGATCAGCGCCAGGCACCCCACCACATTGTCGGGTAGAGAGCCGATACAACTACTGTTTAGGCCTTGCAAATGTCATCTACAGAAGATACATCAACCTCTAGTAGGGAAGAAGACCTGCCCGCGGACCGAGGAGAGTTAACGACGTATGTAGCTGCTGACTTGGAGGAACGGATACGTGAAAGTTTTCGTCTATCGCGAAGTCCGGAGAAGCCAACAGCGGGCACGGAGAGAATTCCCCTGCCAGATCCGAGGGTTAGCATCTAATTGACTGTAGGATCTAACCTATTTCTTGTGTGCTGTTCCGCTAGTAGAATATATGCTTCTATAGATACTGGATGACATCGAAGTACATGCGAAAGAGGTGGCTGCGAATCTAGATACGGTGTTACGAGATCTCAGGTTGGCTTTTATATCGAGGGAGTTATACGCTGGGGCTTCCGTAGTGCAGTGCGATAAGCCCTCCCCCCCCCGGAAAGGGAATATGCTGGTTCAATCTAGCCTGGAGTCAAGCGTTTTGCGATCAACTCAGCACCCTGTGTAAACATACCATAACTTACACTGCAACGTCAAACTGCAGTTACGGCAAAAACCATCCATAAAATCGTGTAAGTTAGGATATGTGTTTTAGAGGTTCGATGCACGGAATGAGTGACCTGACATCCGAGTCGATTCAATGCTATAATACAGCGATTGGAAGTGCCTGTGATGTTGCTGATGTGAACATAAAGTCGACTTATGCTGTAGGGTGTACTTATTGTTAATGTATTAAGCCTGTAAAGTTGATTATCAGTTTTTAGATGCTAGCCAAGGTGGAAGAGGTGAACCATTCTATGCAGAAGATGTCATCGTTATCTAAACAAATGTAAGTTTTGATAGCCGTTTTTGATAGAGTTTTCATATGTGGAATGCCTCTGAATTGTACGCAGCATTGTTGCGGTGAGTGCGGCCCTTCTTTTTAAGCCGGTCGGGGATAATGCCTCCCCTCTTCATTTCTTCAGGGCGATGAGTGTGACCCACTTCCCACTAGGTCGGCAAGAAGTGCAGCTCCCTCCTAATGGTGGCTCGTTGTTGCCCCTACCCGCCCTCCTTCAGAATATCAAGAATGCGGCCCTTTAATCGGGAGCCTGACTCCTTCTCTACACATCTGTCTGGAGTGCGGCCCACTCCCCTAGAGGTCGAGTGAGCTCCTAATACCATGTGCTGCCGATTGCCACGAGGGTATGAGATTATGATACCGCCTGCACTTCCACCCCAAGGACCGCTCCGATGTTTAAACCGACCGAATGAACTCTCCAAGGTGGGATGAAATTCAATTTTGACTCTCGTGGCAAAATAGGCGGCTCGGTATTTGTCTAGTTAGAGGTCGTACGGTACTGCGATCCCCCTTACCTGAAAAGACCTCCCTCCCCTATGAGATCGGCCTGGAGTTCAGTTCCCAACATAGAGTCGCTCTGTACTGCGGCCACTCTTCTCTAGGCTAGTCATGGGTGGTACGACTTAATCCGGAGCGTCATCCACTTCCATTCATCAATGTCGGGAGCACGCCCTCCCCTTCTCCCCTGAAGGTCGCTTGGTACTTTGGTTCCCTCTCTACTGGAACAATCGGAAATGCGGCACCCTTCTCTCCAAATCGGTCAGTTAAGCAGTTCCCTTGCCTAAAATTCGCTCTTCACAGCTGTCCCTCTCCTTGAAGGCAGTGTTCAGAATAAGTCTCGTTTTTGAGTTTTCACTGTGAAACACTAAGCTGAGAGATGCCGGAGGGGATAGTGTCGAAGAAAGCAGCGAAAACGGACCAGAAATCGATAAAAACGACAGCGAGGTGAAGAGTTCGTTAGCCCAGTACGCCTGCCCTTAGCCCGTCCCGCCTCGTTCTGACGAGCTTGTGGCGCCGCGGAAGTTTGCTTTAACATGCCATAGAGGATCCAAGATGTTCAACCTACGCGTGGTGGATCTGTGGAGTCGACGTTATGGAGACTCATCAAACGGACATCAATCACTCCATGTGGAGTTTTTTCGTATTGGGAGTGTAATTGGCTGGCTGCTACACTCCTCTGTATTCTACTTCTACGAGGTGGCATCGAGAGGAATCCGGGACTGCGCAGCAAGACACCACGATATCCCTGCTGTCACTGCGGGCTATCTGCTCAACATGCAAGCATTCAATGTGGTGGTTGCCTTGGCTGGGTGCACTTCAAATGTTCGGGATTGCCCAGCTATGATGACTACACTGCTTATTGTTGTATGTCTTGCTCTGTAAATCCTCCTAGGGTTCCTCAGCATAGTCTTTGCATTTATCAACTCAATATCAATGGCCTGCGTGCCAAAATTGCCGAACTCACAGTGTATGTAGATCGCACTCAACCTGATGTCATTCTCCTGCAGGAGACCAAGCTCAGCACATCTTCCTCCTCCCTCCCCCGTCTCCCCGGTTGTTTAACCTATCATATTCCACGTACTTCCCATGGCGGTGGTGTTTCAACATTTGTAAAATCGTGTATCCCTTCTCACCTAATTGCTCTACCCGCTGATGATGTTGTTGAATGCCTTGGTGTTCATATTGTATTACAAAGTGGCCCCATTGATATTGTCAACGTCTATATACCCCCATCCTTATCCTGCCCCAATGCTTTTGATCCCACAAATTACTTACACGCTGTTCACACTGCCTTGTCATCTAGTTCGGTTGTAATAGCTGGTGATTTCAATGCTCATTCTCCCTCGTGGTTCTCTCCTCTAGAGCCTGACAATAGAGGTGAGCTCGTTGGATTATTCGCTGATGATTGTGATCTTGTGCCTATCAATGAGGATTCTCCCACTCGTCTTCCGGCAGTGGGTAGGCCTTCCTCACCCGATATCACCCTTGTATCATCCTCGCTAGCTATCTCCTGTAACTGGTCTACTGACGTGGCCCTGGCCAGTGATCATGTTTCCATAATTACGTCATTAGATTTGTCACTTAATAGCTTGCTTGCTACGTTTTCTGGCTCTCGTTGTAAGTCTTATTCTAATTATCGTAAGGTTAAGTGGGACCTATTCAAAGAGGTGTTGCTCAGCCAGGTGGCCGACTACCCGATTAACGGAACAGTCTACGATAAGGAGAAGTTTATCGTCAAAGCCATCGAACGTGCCTCCAAAGCAGCTATTCCTACTGGACGTGTAAGGACTTTTCACCCAAACGTGCCCAGTGAAGTCCTCGACCTGATCACGATGAGAGACGACAAGCGAAGATCGGACCCCAATGATCCTGCGGTACAACAGCTGTCGGACAACATCACCGAGCTGCTAAATCAACACAAGCAGCAGCGCTGGAAAGAGCTAACCGAGTCGATTGATTTTGCCGTGGACGCGAGAAAAGCTTGGACTACACTGAAAAGAATTTGTGGCAAAAAGATGAGAATGGACCTCAACATGCTCGAGTTTCCGTCTGAAAGATTCGAGCACGGATACAAGGCAGCTTGTCTGCTCGGCAAACTTTTTGCATCTGCATCATCGCCTCGAAATATGCAAAACAGACGAACAATGCGACTACCTGGGGCAGCACGAAGGAAGTGCTACGCATGACATATAGGGCCATGGTGCAGCCGGTCCTGGAATATGGTGCTCCTATATGGACCAGACATCTCTCTGAATCCTCTTGGTGCAGGTTGCAGAGAACACAGAATGCTGCCCTCAGGCTTATCACTGGATGTCACAAGTCGACGCCTATTCCGCATCTTCATCAGGAAACCGGCCTACTTCCCGTGAAAGAGCACTGCTTACTCCAGTCTCAGCAGTTTCTCATAAGTGTTGTCAAGAGCCCGACCCATCCAAACTACCATCTTCTGTCATCCGGCGCCCAACCAAGAAACATACGCACGCCGCTCAGTGCTTCTCTGTCTGCAGTCGATCAACAACGCTGGGCTACATCCGAGCTATCGCGAAGAAGACTCCAGATGGCTGAGCATACGCGGTTCGTGCAGAGTACCTGTCTGATGCTCAGCCCGACTTAATCTATGGTGGCGTGCCCCCGCGAGTCGACGACAGCGAAGCTGGACTACCGAGACGTACCCGAACAATCTTCGCTAAATAAATGCCCCGATTGTGAATGTGCTGGACATGATTCATTGCATCTATTTTCATGTCCGGCCAGGCCTACAACCTTGTCTGCTCGAGATCTATGGTACAAGCCGTGTGAGGTGGCTAGCTTCCTACGCCTCTGATGCGATGCTCTGTTCATGGCTGACAAGAAGAAGAAGAACATGCCATGGAGCTCCGCCACGTCCAGCCTAATCGATTCGCGCACAGAAGCTCGCCCACGCCCTGAGCGTTAGAAACCGCTATATTAGCTTATTCTGAGCGCTTTTCTTTGCTGTTTCTTCACTATTCGATAGCTCACGACCGAACAACCCCATTTTGAGTCGAACGTGATAATATTATTCATAACGAACACTGCCATTAAGGTTAGTCGCGCGGCTCCCTAATTGGGAGCGTGACTCTCCAGGGTGAAGCTGCGGCCCATCCCCATCATGTTGGCGTATATTGGTATCCCCTATCGCTCAGCACCATTAAGAGCCTCATCACCATGAGGTCGGTCGGGAGCGCAGTTTCTTTCCTTAAAGTTGCTCGGTCCTCATAACAGTGAGGAGCGCGGTACTGTGCCTTCCATATCGGTCGATAGTTTAGCCTTCCTTCCTTAGGGTCGTTTGATACTGCGGGTCCCCTCCGTCAGAACGATTGGGAGCGCAGCCCTACCTTTTCAAAACGTGCAGTAATGCGGCCTGCCTCTTTACGGGAAACGAGGTATACCCTTCTATCGTTCGGGTAACCAGAAAAGGGATAGCTGCGGACACGTCAGCAGACAGCGCTGCGTCTTGTGTGCCCACGGGAAAAGTGGTGATCGGTCGGCGCATGCGACACGAGTTCGGCCTATTGAGTGCTCCGCAGCTATCCCTTTCTTGGATACATCTACCATACCTTCGCGTCGGATATTGCTACGCGGCGCAGTCTTTGCAGTCGACATGGATCGTTTTTGACTGTTTTGGTTCTTTTTTTGACGATGTGGTTTGCGTTGGCTCGAATCCGGTGCACAGATGTTGAAGCAAACGTGCACCGAATTTGCGCCGACGTAAACTTCACTGTCAAGGGGGAACCAAAACGGTCACTTCAATCCCTGCCGACCGGATATGTCATCCGAATCGAGTGGAAATCGACATGATTAGTACGTATTGTCGCGCACCGCTGGAGGTATAAACTCGGCTTCCTGCATTTCGGAGTCCTGGCGTTGGCTTTTAAGGCATTTTTGAGGCAGAAGGTCCCTCCAAAAGCGAATGTGCACGCGCTGCATGGCAGCGAAATCCGCTATTCGAAGTCAGACTGAGTTTTACCTTGCAGCGTAGTATGAAGCAAAACTGTGGCAATAGGTCAGCTTTCGCATAGTGGGTGCAAATGCAGAACCTATAACTCGAATAGGAAGAGCTCTACCCAGTATCTCAACATGCCGGAGTGTGTTTACTTCAGTTCTATTTCGCCATTTCAGAAAAGAGATGCGAAGGCTGGTGGAGATGTTTGAGACGCTGTTCCAGAACTCCCTCAAGTGACGTAGTTAGTCAAGCGTCGCCGAATGTATTTTTCTGTATATATGTTCATAATAAAATTGATTGCATCATCTATTATTACTGTGGAATATGAGTGAAAAGCTCGGTTGTGTCCTAACTTTATCTAGTTACTGCTTTTATTGAGACTTTTTCATGACTCGCTCGATGCCGCTTACATACCGCCCTTGATGTGAAGGTTTTCGAGCATACGGAGCACGAGAAGGGTTGTAGACCATCGTGCTGGCGAAGATGGATTTTGTACGGCTCGCTGAGATCAAAGCCTGCTCCGCAGCGAGAGCATGTGTATCTGGAACGGACGAAGTCTGGGCAGAGAAAGATGTCACCTGGAGAGTCCTTCCTCCATGGAGGGTCTGTCCCTCTCTATGTTAGAGGAGGAATCACACTCTGTTTATCTCGAGTTGCATAAAACACGGTCCGCTACCGGCCCTTTAGGTACCGTAGTGCACGCGCATCGACGCGTTCTCGGACAAGCCCTGTGGGCATGCGAATCAATACGCCAGTGCCGTCGCCACTAACTCACCAGGTTGACGGTGCAGTGGCAGGGTGGGTGGTTGAATGGCGGCGGCACTGGCGTATTGGTTCGCATGTCCACCGGGGTCGGCCGAGAACGCGTCCATGGACTTCCAGTACGGTATGAAGAGGGCCGATGGCGGACCATGTTTTGTGCAATTTGAGCGAAACAGAGTATACCTCTGTCACATGAACTAACCTTCGAACGGATGAATGAGTTCTTTCGTGTCGTCTCAGAGCTGAGCTGGTAGAGTAGTAAGAATCACAGTGGGCACACTTCAACCTATAAACCTATTTTTTCAAATGAGAAATGTTGGTTACTGTGCTTCTCTGGGCCTAATTCCGGTCCGCAAATGCGTCTCGACCCGCTTTGCGGCCACACGCATTTGAGTCGGAGGAGTTTCCAGCGCCAAGGCCGACTCGATATGACTTTTTTATGCAGTTTTCTTCAATTTGTTTAATTTCCAGTTTCTAAAACCCAACTGGAGTCAACAGATCGGCGGGTGCGGCGCTGGAAACTTCCGACTCGAATGCGCGCGGCCGCAAAGTGTGTCGAGACGCGACTACGGACCGGATTTTGGTCCAGAGAGTCTTATGTATGAAATTTACCTTGAGGGGTTATGTGTATTTCTTAGGTGTTTCCGCACGTGTTCCTTGGACGGAAAGGTCTTGTCACATCCGGGCCAAGTGCAGAGGAAAGGTCGGACTCCAGTATGCATTCTGTCCATATGGAGTATAAGACTTCCTTCTAGACGAAATACTCGTCCACAAACTGGGCATTGTGATTCACCACTGGATGTGGGCTCATCGGACATTATCCTAGATGAAAAGACTATCTGTCGAATTGCGTTCATTGATTACGTATTGGCATAAATGAAATTGCATGAAGCACAACAACAGGGGTACAGTAGCAGAAATAGGCGTAAAGGAAAACGTAAATTCCTGGCCATTTGCTCACGAAACACGAAATTTGACGCCTTAATTTTTCAATTTAGAGTTTGTTTTGGAGCGCGTATTACGATTGGAGCACGATTGTGTGCACCCTTCGTTCATTTCAGGCATGACCGAGGTGGAAGGGCGCAGGTGTGAAGGCCTTGAGTGCGGTAAGCCAGCAAAACTACGCTGTCCGACATGCATCAAAATGGGTCTGAAGGATTCGTTTTTCTGTGATCAGGTATACATCACATTTTGCTAGAAATTTCAGCCCAGCTCCTTTTTTGGCGGAAGGCTTCTGAGTCATTTGAGTCCGGCAAATGAGGCCACAGATTACGAAATCGTGTGGTTATTTTGGTTTGGGAGATAGTCCTGTGGGTGCTGTCGTAGCGGAGGGGGGAGCTGTGGTATCGCACTTTGCCACGCCCATTTTTTCGTGCAGCAACGACTCCTGATTTCAACAGGGGAGTGAACCCCCGGGTAGGTGCTTAAATTCAGCGCGGTTCGGTAAAATGAGCTTGGCCAAGTGCATTGCTCCATAGAGTCCCCCCCTCCGCTGCGATAGCACCGTCCTGTGCTTGTCCGCAGATATGAAAAAAGCTGTCGAATTAAAAAAAAGGCTGTTTACAGTCGACGCGGATCCCTTTGGTGCTGAGCTCCTTACAGTCTGTTGGCGCGTACCCGGTGCTGTAGAACCGGGAAATTCTCACGGTTTTGCGCGTGCTGGTGCGGATCGGAGGTTAGAGTCAGCAGGGGAGCGTATGACAAACGGAGCGAGAAGCGTCGCGCGCGCCGCTCGCGCCATGATTAATGAGATGTGCTATGTTTTACAGAGGATAACATGCGTGCACCGATTTTGCGCCAAGGCATAGTAAAAGACGCTAAGTATTATAAGTGCGATCTGTGCCGACTGCATATCATAGTTAAATCCGGTCTGCTGTTAACACCTAGGAGACCGCGCGCTCTATGGCCGCTCCCCGTGGCAGACCGGCGCGCTCCACGACCAGTCGATTCAATGGGTTTTTAAACTGAATTTATGTTGTTAATGACTATGCCAAGAGGAGGTACATGGCACCTGATATCTGTATACCAGTCATGCAAGTTGTTTTAAGCATGTATATTTCGGTACTAGTTAGAAGGAATCTGTTTTTCTTGAAGTAAAACGAGAAAGTCGAGTTCATGACGTGGGTGCGCAGTGTGGACACGCGGTCTTTCAAGTGTTAAGGACAACCGCTGTTGCAGCGATAGATTTGGCTGGCCTAGCTGAACATCGTCTGAACGTCTCACAAACTCTAAGTCCTTACTTTTGGAGAAAACAGCCTTGAAGTCACGGGTGACGTTGGTCACAGCATGATAGTCGTGGCCAGAATGCCGATATTTACACGGCAGTATTGAGCAATACCTTGATGTTGGCTAAAACATGCACGATAGGCACACTGTTGTGACCAGATGATTCACTGAAATGACTTTTAGAGGACAGTTTTTTTTCCGCAGATCTCGCATACCTGTAGCATACGCTCCAATTTGGCAGGAAATCTCGATTTCGTGATTCTGCCCGGTCCCTGCTTTCAAGATCATACTTCAGACGTGTTTCAAAGCGAATTGGGCAAGTCATAAAGACCAGCACGCGGATCCGAATGCACCGTATAACCCATGGCCAAACTATAAGGTAGAGCTTTTTAACCTCTATTGTGGCGAATTCCTTGTATCTTGCAGATTTTTTGCAATTCCCATTGCTCTCTTCTAGTTTACTGGTTCTCTCCGACCGGCCAGGGTAACTCCGAGACGATCAGTACCGCAGTCGATTCCACGTCCGGATTATGCCCTTCATCCACAAGGAGTTTCGTTTGAGGAGCGGCAAGCGAAAGCCAATAGGGAGGTCAAGGTAAAATGAAATGACTCTTCCAGAGGACTGTTAAACCTCCGATCCACAGGAGAACTTTCTTGAATGGAGCTATTTAGGTGCTAGACGACGAGGAGAAAGAAGGTCTAAAGGTGGCATGCCGTCTAGGCAGAGAGGTTCTGAACGAAGCGGCGATGACCTGCTTTCCTGGTGTCACGACGGATGAGATCGACCGCGCTGTGCATGAGGCTTGCATCGAACGGGATTGCTATCCGAGTCCGTTAGGGTGAGCTTATATCTGTATTCACATTACTCTAATGTTCAGTGAGTGTCCGGCATACGGGAAATGTCGCGGTGCGGGACCTCTTTTCAAGGCTAGGCTACGCCTAGTAGCGTCGGTAGCAGGGCTGTGCGGAAATCATTTTCAAGATTTTCGGAAACGGAAACGGAAGAAAAATGGCTGAAAATCGCCGGAAACGGAAATCCGGAAACGGAAACGGAAGTTAACTAAAAATTATAGTATGATCAAATGGTAGGTTTCGTCGCTGCTCATGGCATGCCGATGTAAGCTCTGGTACAGCCGTAATGAACTGTTGATTTAGATTATCACCAGCAGCGGAGCGGTGGGCCTCGGCGAAATATAACTAGTGATAAGGAGGTTTCGACGAAAAAGCCACCGCTCCGCGCTGTGATAACCGAAAACATGAGTTCACTTGAAATGAAACAGAGTCTACTTCTGTAGCTTGTGATCTCAATCTATCCCCTTAAAGGCATCGTTCGCGCTGAAAACCAATATCCATTTTTCAGGCTCAATTTCATGATTGAGCCCGGCGGAACACGTTGGTGAAGTTTTGCGCGTCAAAAACATGAGGCTCTGAAGTTGGAGTGGTTCAAAATGACGATCCGCCACCAATTTTCACCAACCATCTAGCACAAGGAACAGAAGCGCCACCACATGCGCGGATGATTCAGCATTTGAAATTTTTAATTCGGGAAATTCTAACATCCAAACTTGCCCAATGGATACTTCATTTTTCAGAATAAGTTCCAGTGAACGAGAGGCAACAAGAATTCACCCACCTAATAAGTTTGGAGCAAAAAACACATCCGACGTTTGCGAAAAAAACTTCAGACGTATTGCACCAGACACACCGAAATCGACGGAAGGGTGGGAAGTGAATAATTCGAGACATTTAAAAATGAGTTTTTTCGCAAAAGTCGATGGTTTTGTGGAGCCTTTCCACTCTTATTCTGTATGTCAGAGAACTGCCTGCGCAAAAACATGAAAAAATGAGATACGGTTTTTTGCGCGTACGATACCTTTAAGCACCAGTGGGGCTACGGTCTGGAACTGCAAGCGAGCCGAGCACAAATAGATTTGAAGCATGAGAGGAAGACGTGGTGCTGATGTAGCTTCTCCTAGTGAGCTGAAAATGGGTCTGCTCGAGAGCAACTCCTCTTCTAGAGTGCTTCTGATCTCTCTGATGTCGAGTTTCGACCTTTGACTGATTTTTCCAGTGCGATCGGTGTTCTACGACGGCTGCGGGTACATACACATGGCACCCACCATTGTTGAGAGAGCAGTTGTCCGTTTGAGGCCGATCCCAGAAGGTGATCTTAAGTACTCAGTTTTCCGGGTATCAATTTCGGACGCCAAAAGGGTGGTCCTTAATGCGCATCATGAGGAAAGATTTCTTATAGTGTACCGAGGCGAGGATGATGCCTTTGTTGGGTACCTTGGCGAGGTTGGCATCCTAGCTGCGGGCCATTACAAGGATCGCGACTTTAGCTCCGGTAGGAACAGGTGGTGGCTCAAAGACTCTCTTCATTTGAATAACGTGCTGCTGCTAGCAGCACATGTAATGAGGGGTCGCACTCCGGGCCGACATCGAGTTGAACTCCTCGTCGTCAGCAACATGTGCTGCTAGCTGCAGCACAAACTGCCGAGGAGAAGAGGTCTAAACCCAGCATACGTTAGCAGCACGTGCTGCTGAACACGACGAGCTGGGGGCTATGAGGAGCAAATTCTATGGCGCTGAAGTTGAACCCCGCGAGTGTGTGAGTAGCTGGAGAGACGATGAGGTAAAGTTTCTACCTCTCTGGTCCCTCAATCGGAGGACTCGATTGTTAATAAGTATGGTATTGATGCATGAAAGGGTGATGGCCAGCCAATAAATCAGCGCTTCGAAAAGTTTTTGATAAAGAGTTGTAAAGGCAAACTGTATCGGTTTTCAACTGAGATGAGACTGATAACCACGGTTCGACTGCAAGATAACACCATTTACTCACCCGCGCAACAGTACCTAAAGTATGCCTTCTGTAGCCGCCAAGGTCAAGCCCACGTTGGGGTCGTCCTGTGCGTTGGTGGAGGGGGGGGGCGTTTACCGTGTGGCGGTTGGAAGGGGCGGGACACCGATCCAAGCAATCAGGATTAGACTCACGCTGTGATGATCGCAGAGGTACAGCGGTTTGGTGCGCTGGGGAAGCTTGACCATTCAACTTGTAGTACTATTTTCTTCCGTTTCCGGGCCCAAAAACCCGGAAACGGAAACGGAACGGAACAGCTCAAAAAGTACCGGAAATACGGAATCGGAAACGGAACAGTTCCGCACAGCCCTGGTCGGTAGACAAGGTTCCGAGTCTAGGGGTCGCACATAGGGAGTTACCGGAGGACCGAGTACACGTTCCCCACTGAGCCTTAGACTGCCACGCGGTGGGGATTACCGAACCGATACTAGGCGGGTATGTAGTAACCTACGATCCATTGATGGTACACTCTCTGCCGACAACTAAGATTTAGTGACGCCACCCTCATGCGGTGCGAAAGATTGCCACATTTCAGCACACTTACTTTGAAATTCCGTTTTTTGTTGTTCCAATCCATACTCCTATCAATCCGTATTGATTGTGTTCAAGGCGACAGGATACTTATCTCGTCGATCACTGGTTGAGAGGTAGCCGCGACGAAAACACGTGGCACGTACGGAATCAAGGAGGTAATGATAGTCATGAACATCGATCGGGTGCTGTCACGTTAGATCGCTTTGCCGCGGCTTTCTCAAAGAGGAGGAGGACGATGCAAGACCGTAACGGTCAAAATCTGCGGGCTTGCCCCCGATCTACAGTGCCCCTGCTCTCGCCGGGACCAACATGGATTGTTGGCGCACATGCGACGTACGCGACCGCGGAATTGGGTCGGAACTCAGCCG
This sequence comes from Aplectana chamaeleonis, assembly GCA_029168955.1. Lineage (NCBI taxonomy): Eukaryota > Metazoa > Nematoda > Chromadorea > Rhabditida > Cosmocercidae > Aplectana > Aplectana chamaeleonis. Next base: position 48,005 of record JAPDOI010000198.1, read on the forward strand.
AGCGCGTACTTCCGTGGCCGTATCCATGAAACCACTGGCGCAGCAAGGGGCGGACCCCCCCCGTGCCCGGCGTATGGCAACCAATACTGTGCCTCCCCTGTCGAAATGTCAATAGGGGCGGTCTCCTCTTCGCTACCTGTGAGATTAGAGACAGGCAGAGAAGCCGCCCGCATAGGCGGAGATGAGGTTGCCGGGTAGGAGGCTGCTGTCTCTCAGCTCCGCTAGCAGTGCATAGCATACCCGATCTCAACGTTCGGGGGGGGTGGACAGGAGGTGCCCGCACGGCCTGTCAGAAAGATCCTGATCATTTTCTGCCGCGTGAGATCGACGAAGCACTCAGCCGCAACGCTTCCCGTCTACTCGCTAGGTGGCTGGGAACCTTCCCGCTCACCAGCCAGGTAGCCGGAATCTTCCTGTTTACCTTCCAGGTAAGTCAAGTGGGCTTTGAACCTTCTCGGGAGGCTACCAGTTTCATGAATGCGGCCAGAATTACAGCTCCCAAAGCGCACCGTGAGCTTGCGAGACAACCACGCACGAGGGCTGCAGAAAACGAGACTGACCAGGGGCTGCATGCATACCTCTCTCCAAGCGTCCCCATCCATGCGAAGCCCATATGTGATTGATCAATGGGCGAAATCGGCCTATCATAGAACGATTTTACGGGTATGGGTACGCCTTTGAAGAGGTATGCATACGGCCTCATGGGGACGCCGAGTTGATGGGCGCGGCGTTCTAGAGCATTCTACATTCTGTAACTTGCACTGAGAGAGCAAAGGCCAGTTGCGCACTGGTTTTGGAGCGCTTTTGGGACTGGTTTCATCGCAAGTACGTCACGACGAAGAAGTTATTCCGATAGTATTCACATACAGCTCACCCGTAAAGTGTTCAACCGCTTAAATGTTCTTCTCTGGGACTGCCTTGAACCTTTTCAATGTGCTGTGTTTCAGGTATTACAATTTTCCTAAGAGCTGTTGCACGTCGGTGAATGAAGTGATTTGCCATGGAATTCCGGACATGCGAGTGCTAGAGAATGGCGACCTCTGCAATGGTGAAATGGTAAATTAGTCGCCAATTTTCCCTCGAAAAAAGTGTTTTTTTTTTCAGTTGACGTCACCGTGTACCATAGAGGATTCCATGGTGATTTGAACGAAACGTTTCTTGTTGGTGACCGTGTGGACGAGGAATCTCGGAATCTTGTACGCGTAACGTACGAGTGCCTGCAACAGGCTATAGCTATTGGTACGCCTATCGTCCGTGTCACACAAATAGCAAGCCGCGCTTAGCGATTGGGCGCGAAATTATTCGATCGATAGCCGTCTTCTCTTCATTTTCCCGCCGAGCAGCGTCGCGACTTCCTACTTGAATTACCCTGACATCATTTGTATTAATCGTGGAATCCTGCTGTATATAGAAGAGGAATGTCCATTCGTTCGTCACGATAGATAAATAAATTGGACAATTCTAGAATTGACTGGAGAGTCCAAAAATATAGCTAGGTGCAACAAAAAAAAACATTTAAATCTCACCTCGGCGGTCGCGTGCGCCGGCCCGCTAATCGATTCTGGGCGAGAGAAGAGCGCAGCTGATCAGCTTGCCATACCGCCAGCCGCCGGTGAGATTTATTGTACCCGCGACAGCCGCGGGTGAGATTCAAATGTTTTTTTCTCGAGGAGGCAAGCCACGGACATAGCTGCTCCGGCGATTCTCGGCACCGAGCCGCACCGAACAGCAACAGCCGCCTAACAGTTCGGCTCGTTCTATCAATCTCCGGGCTACTGCTGTTGGTATTCGGGCGAACTGGAACAGCCCGGACAGCAACAGCGGTGGCCCCGAAAGCAATAGCACTGGCCAGGACAGCAACAGAAGCCGACCCGTAGATTGGGAGAACGAGCCAAACTGTCACGCAGCTGGGGGCCGAGAATCGCCTGAGGATGGTAAATAGTAGGTAGAGAATGTTCTCATCTATTTTTTGACTGCTTAAATTTTTTCAGTGAAGCCGGGTGTGAAGTTTCGGGAAATTGGAAATGTTATACAGAAGCACGCGAATGCCAATGGCTTTTCCGTTGTGAAGGCGTATTGCGGCCATGGGATTCATAGGTAAGTAATGATTAATGAGGATCCAAAATCTTTACAAAATATGGGCGTGGTGATTTGTACAGCCCAAAGCAACGGAAAAAGGCAGTGGTGCGGTTGCGGTCGACACACTAAGCGTACGGTAGAATCTGGCGCTTTGCCAAATTTTTCACTGATCGGCCGATCAGCTGATACTTTCTAGGGACTGCTTTAAACTTCCCGTGGAGATTTTGAAGCTGATATTCAAAGGTGAGTTTTTGTTTTTCCTTCTTCCTCTAATACTGTCCTCTGAGGTTTCCTCGTCTTTTCTCTCTCGTCGGATGTTGAAAATGGGTTTTTCCTTGGTTTGTAAGGTTGATTTGTTGCAGATATAGCCAGCTGTTGCCACCAAAAAAAGATCAGTTAAGGAAAGGAACGGAGCAAAGCAAATGACACTATTGTTATAAACGTCTCACACGGTGGTATTTTGATTAAAACGATCAGAATTCAGAACATATTCAATTAGCAGAACGAATCTGATTTTTTTCGCTCCGAATTTCAGCAAAAACCGTATTATGAATGCTGGAGTTGAGGCGAAACCCGGTAAAATCACTAAATCATTTGGAAATAGCGTGAAATATGCTTCGCCATCACTCCTAGTGGGAATGTCACAGAAGACTGTCATCGTTCTGGGAATTTCCTTCCAATTTCGAGAGGAAATTCCGACAAAAATTTTAGAAAGCTTGAGAAAGCTGCGTATCTTCATTACACGCCATGGAAAAACTCTGACCGCAATACCAACAAGAAAAGCCAATAAAAACCAGAAAGAACAAAAAACAAGAACTCACCGCTAACTAGGGCACGCCTTACATTTCCGGTGGACTTTTATAAAACCATGTGTTGATAGTTATGAGTATGGCACACAGCATTGATAATACGTTTTCCAAATCTCCTAAATGGCTCAGAGATTTACAGGAGATAAGTTGAAAGCCTAAGAAGGTCGTTTTTTGTGATTTTAGTACCTTCCAAAAAGCGCATTTGTCTTCGGAAAATCCAGAAACGGACCTCATAAATGTGTTCAGCGCCCAGAACTACCCCCCTGAGCAAAGTTTGGCTGAAGGTACATTTTCATACATTGTCCAGACTGACGGCGTTTCGGACTTGTACGGATTTTCGGTTGGGCGTTTAATTCCACCGATGATAGGGCTCTGGAAGCGTTCTAGAAAAATGTTCCAGATTTGACTCAAAATTCTCCCAGGCGGTTTTTTGGGGAGCTGATCACGAACCTGTGGTTTATTACTCGATTTTCCAAAGTTCCAAAATTTCGAGATTTCCGGATTTCTACGATAGATGTGTCTCAAAATCATTCTCTGTGGGTTATTCGGAGTGTTAAACACGAACCTGAAGTCCGTTTATCGATTTTTTGCAGATTACGGTAGATTACGGTGGGGTATACGGTAGCTCGGTTAGAGTCTTAGATTTGTCTCAAAATTTAACTGTGAGTGTTATTTGGGACGCTGAACACGAATTCGAGGTCCATTTTTCGATGTTCGAAATTTTAAGGTAAGTAACGCCAGTTAAAAGGCATTTCGCCCACCGTTACCTTTCGAAACCCTTAGTGAGGCTAGGAATAGACCCCAGATTCGGGTTCAGCGCCCTTAATAACCTCCAGATGCGCCCTTACCTTTTTTAAGCAATGAAAATGCCATTTTTTGGAATCCCCGCAGCCATTTAGGGAATTTCAAGCACGGATTATTAAAGGCAGTGTTCACGATGAAAATTGTTTTCTGTTTTCTGCCTATCTTGAAAACGGCCTCACGCTGATCCCAGTGATGTCTCGTACAAGACTTCCTGGGAACGGAGTTATGGCCCCTCAAAAGTTGAGCAGAGGAAGCATGGTGGACGAGTTGTCCGAGGCTTGTAACCTCCGTCATTTGCAGCCGATCTATGCGAGCTGACCTGAGTAAAGAGAGAAGTTGAGAATGAAGGGAAGAACGGGGCTAATGATTGGAAATCATCGCTCATCTCACGATCTTGAGCATTCATTTGTTTACGTCGGTGGGCGTGTGATGCGCTTTTGAGGTTTGCCCTGCGCTCGAAATGGCAACTTCGGGCTCTTTTGGAGCATTTTCTGGCTCGTTTTCATGCGTTCTTTCGACGTCAACGTTACATTGTGCCCCTCCACTACCCATTCCTAGTGAAAACTGAAACACATTTTTTATCGTGAACACTGCCTCTATACTATCACAGACCTACAGCAAGGACAACATAGTTTTCCAAATCTCCACGGGAAGTTTAAAGCAGTTTCTAGTAAGTATCAGCTGATCGGCCGATCAGTGAAAAATTTGGCAAAGCGCCAGAATCGACCGTATGCCTAGTGTGTCGACCGCAACCGCACCACCGCCATTTTCCGTTGCCGTGGTCTGTATAAATGTTCACGGTGGAGCAGGTTGGAGGAGCAAGAGCATTACCACTCCCGCTTTTGTATTTCTCAAACAGAAGTTGTTTCTAAGAGCATCTAGTATTACTCCTTAGTCATATAATTTCAGGCTTTTCCACACTGCTCCGAATGTGCCTCATTATGCAAGTGAGTTTTTGCCTCTCTTCCGTTTCGAGTAAGCAGTAGTTTGGGCTCTGTCTCAATCTTCATTCAAAAATATGCCTACTCAAGCATATTCCTTAGTGCCGTATGTGGAGCTTTTTGCATGGAACGCACTCTCCTGGCTGGGAATCGCCGGTAGGAATGCAAATATTTTTCGTTATGTTTGCTTTTTAGGGAATACTGTGCAATTACACCCTTTTTATTTTGGAGCGAGTTTCACTGGTCCTTCAAAGGATCCGAAAATTCCCGCAGCTCTCTCCTTTGCCCCAGCACTCTCTCCCTGTGTTTTTGTGGAATGGGCTAGCTATGACACGGCTCTAAAAGTTGCAAAAATCGTCGGCATGGCCGTTGATCGGGCGGGGTCTTCAGGAGATCGTCGCTACGCACCACCGAGATCATCGTTGTGCCTTTCTCTGCTTTATAACAGTTCGAGCAATTTCTGAGTAGGATAGTATCAGGGATGTGCATAATAGAAATTTTGTAATTCGTTGCTCGTTAGTCGTTCAACCGGCCAAAACCCTCGTTAGTCGTTAAAAATCTAGGCTTTGGAAACAAGCACAGTTGAGGCAGAAAAAGCTTTTGTATATAGAGATGTATGTTTTCCAAAACATTCATGATCAATAAAGACACAGGTCATTCTTTGTTAGAGAACCTAGTTCAAACTGCAAACCTACATATACATAATTGAAAATATGCAAGAAATCCTAATACTCGAGTGTGTGTGTTCATCGATTTTTGCAATTTTTCGGTAAGAAAAGAAAAAATATGGGAAACCGAGAAAATTTGGAACTCTTTGCTTTTTTCAGTGCAAAATTTGCCATTTTGCGCTCAGTGATGTTATTTGAGATCTACCCGATGGTGACAACACGGAGGATTGCACCAAATTTCTTTGCTTTGCGTCGCGAGCCGAGCGCTTGCGTGTTTCAGAGCTTGTTCCCACAATGAGGAAAGACGAAATCACAATAGAAAATTTTACCATTGAGAGGTCCCAGCACCACTATATAAAAACCCGATATCTCGAATATATGGCTGAAAACCGCAAGGCGGCACCCTTTGCAATCCAATCATCGATACAGTTCCCGTCGTTGGGCAGTTGTGGCCTTTAAGCTCCACTCCATATTAGCATTTCTGATAGTGTCCTCTGCAAGAATTCCCTCTGGAGCCAGTCAGTGCCCTAAACCGGCTCACTGAGCCTACCATAAAAAAAAGCGCTGCGCCTAACCTTGCGCAACGCCCATTAAAAAGTAGCGCGACCGGCGCGAAGTCGCACAAGCGCTGCGCCTCACCTTGCGCAACGCCCATTTGGGGTCATAATCAGGGTAAGGGTCCTGAACTACGAAGCAGTGTCGGTGGAAACAATAAATACTGAAGGCTATGGTTATTTTGTACCATTCACCTGGAACAACCAACACCTTATGCTGGAGCGCGGTTTGAATGACTATTGACTTTCTAACGAATTTTGGGATTGGTTACGAAAATATTTTTAATTTCGTTAGTCGTTAGTCGTAACGCCCAAAAAGCCCGTTAGTCGTGATTATGCACATCTCTGCTATGATAGTATGCTCATTCGTTTATGAACTCAACTAACCTGCCTTGCCTCTTCTTACTAGGGAACCTTGCATGGTGGTCAGAAACCTGGTGAGTGTTTTCTGGTCAACTCTGGCACGCTCTCTTCGTTTCTGAACTCGGATTTTGCTGTGGACATTCGCGAAAAAAGTTACAGCCGGTCAAAGTTTGTATTTCCTACAGCTGACCTGAACGTGAGGTTTATAGCTCTTGGATGAATTTGGCTCAAAAATTTCAATGAAGGGTGATCTGACGTACTGAGCTTGAATACTGAGTCGGTCTCTTCATTTTGAAATGATTACGCTAGGTTACATGATCTCCAGATTTGAAAAGACTAGAAGCCTCTGAAAAGACGGGAATGTAGGTTTTGCCCCTTAAATGTCATTGTATTTGCCGTAACTTACAGTAAACCTAAGAATTTTGGAAAATTGGACCCCAAATTCGTTTTTGGCACCCTAAGTGCGAGTTTTGAGAGAAATCCGAGAACATTTTTCGAAGCACTCAAAAAATAGCCCTTGCCTTTTCGCGAAGCTTGAGAAACGCTCATAACTTCTTGAAACCTACAGCTCGGGGCGAAATACTGCGCGGTTTTACTATTAAGGCCCAAGAGATACTATTAATACAAGTAGTTTTTGGAGATGTGTTTACCGCCGTAAACACTTCCCTTGTCAGTGTAAAAGCTTCCCTTGTCAGTGTTTTCTGTAAAGGATCATTAGGTCGTCGATCTAGGATAATCCTTGATCTTCTGTGACTAGTAGTTTTTGCAGGTTTCAATTCAAAAGTTATCTGTCATATCTGTCTGAAGAACGGTGTGCACATGCCTGCTCATGTAGTATAAATTCCGTGCCTTTTTTTCGAGAAGAATGTTCCAGAAAATACTGCGACGGGTGTAATGAGAGCGGGTAACTCGTTCACAATTGAGCCCATGATCAATGCTGGCAGCTACCACGATGACCGTTGGCCAGATGATTGGACAGCTGTTACAGTAAGCTAACTACTATAAGTTGTCCTGTTAAAGGGGAAAACCTATTTTTTTCAGACGGATGGGAAACGTTCTGCTCAATTTGAACAAACTCTTCTAGTCACCGATAGCGGCTGCGAGATTCTGACGGCTCGTGAAGGCAATCGGCCGTGGTTCATGGATCAGATTGCGGAACACTATAGTAAATAGAGGCTATGAGATGCATAATTACATACTTACATACCTCGTGAAATTTTTATGATTTTTTGACAGTTTGTGTTGTAATCCCCAGCCTTTCCTTCTCACAAAATTTTAAGTCCGCAGCTTCATCGTGAGATTGAGAAATATCTCGAGCGAAGTTTATTTTCTTAAGGCCTTACAATGCGTGTAAGACTCGTCCGTATGAGTGTGTCACTCTCTCAAAGTTCTCATTTCAAAGCGTAGTGTTTTATGGAATAAAATTGATTCTAGAAGTCGTGCAATCAATTGTGAAGTGAACTGGGAAAGAAATTGACTGGGCGTCTTTGAATTGGATAATTGTGGGGCGACATGCAAGCATTCGCTAGATTGGAGACCGTGTTGGTTTTTTAGGTGCGGGGCGTTTTCCGGTAGTAGATGACATTATGGACGAGAGCGCGAAACCCACATCTAAGCGGGCTGCTGTGCTGGGCCGAATCGCGTGTGCTCCTTTCAAATGACATCCAGGCTAGCACTCATGGATTTCTGTGTTCATTTTCAATTTTTGTGTTCCTATGTTTATGTAGGAGTGCGAGCGTTTCCCCTATGAATTCGTACGTCACAAGAGCTCGGATTACCTGCGAAAAATCGAATGAGCTTGTGAATGGGGAAACGTTCAAATTTTGTAACATTTTTTGAACAGTAAATTTTTAGGCAAATGTAATAGTACTTCAAACGAATGTTCCAGGCAGAGGCGATTGGCCTCTTGTTCCGCTTTGTTCACTACGCCGGCTGATCGTTTATAGTTTTACCCGGTCGAAATGTATCTAACGCGCTTAAAACGTAGAAAAGTCGTCGAAAATGGTTTTTTTTTGGTCGAGAGCTAGCGAACAGTGAAGAAGCGGCGAAGATAAGCGGTCAGAATAAGCTAAAATAGCGTTTTCTTACGTACCAGGTTGTTCAATAAGTTTTGTCGTTCGATAAGAGACGGCGTTGATACTAGCCCAATTTTTTTTTGCTTTGTTGGTACACTCTTCATATGAACGTATGTGAATTTTCATTTCAATCTGCCAATTCATTCTTTGTTTACAAGCCATTTAGTGTCGCCGTGTCACAGCAATGGAAAAAATTTAATATCGTGCAGTGATAAAATTCATATTTTTGGAAGGTGTAGCACCGAAAGAAATTCACGAACGAATGTTAAAAGTGTATAATGATTGTTCACCTACAATTAGAACAGTAGAAAGATGGGTTGCTGAATTTAAACGTGGTCTTACAAACCTTGAAGACGATCCACGTGAAGGACGTCCAAAAAGCGCATCAACGCCAGAAATCATAGCCAAAATACAGGATATGGTTATGGAAGATCGTCGATTGACTGACTGACTAGGGACTGCTTTAAACCTCCCGTGGAGATTTGGAAAACTATGTTGACCTTGCTGTAGGTCTGTGACAGTAAATAAATAATGCGTGCTTGAAATTCCCTAAATGGCTGTGGGTATTTCAAAAAATGGAATTTTCATTGCTTCAAAAAAGGTAAGGGGGATAGCAGTAGGGAATTTTTGGGGTGTTGAGAATTTTTTTTTTGGATTCGGCTCAAAACTTGCATCTGGACGTTATTTAGGGCGCTAAATCCGAATCTGGGGTCATTCCTCCCTGACTTAGGGCTACGGTAGGTTACGGTAGGCAAAATGGTTTTTAACTGGCGTTACTTACCTTGAAATTTCGAAAATCGAAAAATGGACCTCAAAATCGTGTTCAGCGTTCCAAATAACACCCACAGTGAAATTTTAAGTCAAATCTGAGACTCTGACCGAGTTACCGTATACCCACCGTAATCTGTCGAAAATCGATAAACGGGTTGCAGATCCGTATTAGGGAGGCCGAATAACCCCTATGTGCAATTTTTGAGGCGACTTGATCGTAGTAGCATTCTCGAAATCGTCAAAAATGGCGTTTTTTCCAGCAAGTTTCCCCCGTTTGGAAGCTTTGGACCAAATCAGACGCTCAGGCAAACCATCGCTCCGAGCGGGACCGGCTCCTCCCAATTATGACGTCATCGCCCGGACAGCGGCCGAGGGGCCAACTGGCACTGCGGTCCCTGTCCGGTGCTAGTTCGCCCCTCGGTCGCTCTCGGGGCCACAGCGGTGCCATCGCCAGAGATAGAGAGACGCGGGATTGGTTGTTCTTTGAGTGATACACAGAGAAGTCCAAGGACGATCCGCGGCGCTTTTGCAGGATCGTCCGCGGCCGACGACCGGACGATCCTTCACCGAAGCCGCGGATGCGCCGGCAATGTGCCGCGGACCATCCTGCCAGCGCCGTGGATCGTCCTGCAGGCGCCGCGGATGGTCCTGACAGCCGCCGTGGACCATCCTGAGAGCCGCCGCGGACCGTCCTTTTGAATAATGTTATCCACCCCACCCCAATCGACTCATTGGCCGTGGGACAGATTTTGGCATTGGAGTACGCTTTTCGCGCTAGCATTCCATACTCCTCAGAAAGCCTCAATATCACACTTTTGCAGGATTTCTCCATCGTAAGAGCGAATATCAAGAGTAGAACGGCTCGATTAACATGCACAACTGGTTTCGATATAGTTTAGCTGTACAACTGTGACATGTATCGCTGAAGAAATATTGTAAAAATACTATATTTTATTGCAATCTTTTAAACATCGGTCATATATAATTATGATCATGAACAAATGATTATGTAACAAATGACTAATGTATGATCATGAGCTGCAAATTCTTGAAATCGAGAGCTCATATTTCAGTTATTTATGATACCATGGGCATACATTGCAATATGCTGTAAACTGAACAAGTCTTCGAATGCACCAGTTCTACATGACAATTGAGCTGTTCTACCTCTGAAAATAGCTTGTACTATACATGGGCATTCGACCCGAGTTTTCGAATGAATGAATAATTCGAATACGGCCATTTCAAAAACTCCGAATAAATGAATACATTCGAATGATGCCTTTTAAAAAATCCCGAATAAATGAATACATTCGAATAATGTCTTTTAAAAAATCCCGAATAAATGAATATATTCGAATAAGGCGTTTTCAAAATTTCCGAATAAATGAATATATTCGAATAAGGCGTTTTCAAAAATCCCGAATAAATGAATATTTTCGAATAAGGCGTTTTCAAAATTCCCGAATGAATGAATACATTCGAATAATACCTTTTAAAAATTCCCGAATAAATGAATACATTCGAATAAGGCCTTTTAAAAAATCCCGAATAAATGAATACATTCGAATAAAGCCTTTTCAAAATTTCCGAATGAGTGAATACATTCGAATAAGGCGTTTTCGAAATTCCCGAATAAATGAATATATTCGAAAAGTCGACCAATTATTCGAATATTCGAATCTTATTCGAATATTCGAAGAATATTCGACATTTCGAAATCAAGGTCAATATCACCCCGGAACTTCGACTTCCGAAGAAACTAGGAGACTGTTTTTATCGTGAACTACCTTCAAGACGGGGAACACTAACAAGGAAACTACTAATAGCCAAATTGTCAGTCCCACATAAACTGTACTTTTCTAGAACCACTTTGAATGTAGGGCCCGAATATGCCCTTCACAGCTGCCTAGTCACTCTGAAAGAAATCGTAATAGGCATTCTTCCGTTTCGCATACCTATTGTACCGTCCAAAAACGCATACTGATCTTCCGAGATGCTGAAAACGGTCAATCGTGTTCAGCGCACAAAACAACCCCCTGGACAAAGCGTGGGCAAAAGCACTTTTTCCAGAGCTTCCACGAAGTGATACCATTTCCCACATGTACCAATTTTCGGTTGATCGTTAACCTAAATCAAGTAGGGCTTCAGAAAGCGTTGAAGAAAAACATTCCAGATTTGACCTTAAATTCCCCTAGAGGTGGTGGCGGTGGGGGGGGGGGAGGTGGTTTGGGGTGCTGATCATGAAGCTGAGGTTTCTTTGTCGATTGTCGACTAAATTCGTTCAAAGCTTCTCATCGGGAGGGAAATTTGATGGCAAAATGCGACTTTTGACGTTTCCCGGAGAGCTACGTTGTTGCTCAAATTGTTTCTTTGAGGGTTATTTGTAGTGATCAACGCGTATCTGATGCAGTATATCGACTTTTTGACAGCTTGCGGTAGATTACGGTGGGTATGCGGTAGTTTGGTTAAAGTCTCGGATTTGACTCAAAATTGCTATGCGGAGGTAATTCGGGGTGCTGAATGCGAATTCCATGCCGATGGTGGTTGAGAGATCGCCGCGACGAACACACGTGGCACGCACGCAAGCGAGGAGGTAATGATAGTCATGAACATCGATCAAGTGATATCACGTTAGATCGCTGCGTCGCGGCTATCTCTCGCCCAGTGATCGACGATACACATATTGCCCCAAAGCAAATTATTCGAAAAGGTGATGAGCATCAAGATAGCAGAGTATTCGAAAAGAAGAGGAGAAAAAGCGCGGCGAGAGAAATTTCTGCAGAATGTGAGTTTGAGTTGCATAACTTGTCTTCGCTTCTCATGTTTAATTCTTATATTTGCGTTTCGTATAAGTGTATACAGAATCAATTACGAAATTCAAAGAAAGGAGACCAGTCTAAGCCGATGTAAGTTACTTGCGACTTTTATTGTGCCATTTAAGCTACAGGTAACATTTTGGAGGCGGATTGCCAGCGGTTTTCTGTCGATATGTTGCATGTAACTTAAATGAGAAAACCTAAACAGGCAGCAGCGACTGTTTATCCATACGTGTTCCATTTCATTGTTTTGCCAGTAGAAATGCTCTGCGAGTTTCAACAAGTTTGAACTTGCCAACTTCCTGCGTATTCAGTGCTAAAAACGATGGGATAAACGGTCGCTGCTGCCTGTTTAGGAGGCCCCAGCTTAAATGGCTTGAGATAAGTCGCAGGTAACTTACATCAGCTTAGATATGTTACAAGTAACTTGTTTTCGATTTCTGAGAGGATACTGGGTGCAGTGCGCCTCCGATATGTTCCATGTAACTCAAACGGCACAATATAAGTCGCAAGTATTTTAAATCGACCAAAAAGATGTTTCCAAGGGAAATGTACGACGCACTCGCGGGGTCAGGCTTACGACTGGCGTTGATGTTGGTTCAACTACCCCAGTTTGAGGTACTTGGCCCCACACCAGCATGGAAGGCCCTGCACAGTAGAGTGTTGGAACGAATAATTTTTTTTGAATATTCGAATAAACGAATAATTCGAATATTTCACTTCTTCGAATATTCGATTATTCGAATAAACGAATATTTCACTTCTTTAAATATTCGATTATTCGAATAACCCGAATAATCCACTTCTTTGAATATTCGAATATTCGAATTATTCGAATATTCGAATATTATTCGAATAAACGAATATTTGGGGAACACTATTGCGTACTATCCCATCCAATCCACTCGGGCAAACTGGGGCATCGACAACAGGTGGAGAAGTTGTCATCTCGCAAACTGCACCCTCTTGACAAGTCAAGTCGCTCGCATTGTAAGCCTGACAACTGCCCGTTGCCCAGCGACGTCCGCCTGTTGTCGGTCTGTTGATATTTTGACCTGTCACGTTTAGCGGCCTATTTAGCAGCGGTTCACATCCCGCAAGACTTTTATGTGGCTTAGGAACTACTTTGCACCGACCCGCGTCGCGGTCGGCGCATCGATACGCATCGCGGTCAGCGCACCTACACGCATCGCGGTCGGCAAAGCGACACGCGTCGCGTTCGACACACCGACACGCAGCGTAGTCGGTAGACCCACGCGTCGCGGCTGGGTCGCTTAAAGGCAGTGTTCACGATAAAAAATGTGTTTTAGTTTCCACTAGGAATGGGTGTTGGAGGGGCACACTGTAACGTTTACGTCGAAAGAACGTATGAAAACGAGCCAGGAAAAGCTCCACAAGAGCCCGAAGTTGCCACTTCGAGCGCCATGCAAACCTCAAAAGCGCAACATACGCCCACCGACGTGAACAAATGAATGCTCGAGATCGAGAGATGAGCGATGATTTCCAATCATTAGCCCCGTTCTTCCCTTGATTCTCAACTCCTCTCTTTACTCAGGTCAGCTCGCACACATCGGCTGCAGAAGACGGAAGTTACAAGCCTCGGACAACTCGTACACCATGTTTCCTGAGCTCAATCTTTGAGGAACCATAACTCCGTTCCCAGAAGGTCTTGTACGATTTCAGAGTTATCATTGGAATCAGCATGGGGCCGTTTTCAAGATAGGCGGAAAACAGAAAAACGATCTTTATCGTGAACACTGCGTTTGAGTTCAGCATACACGCTCGTAAACGTGGTTGAGATACTAACTACGGAAGTTGAATGGCATGGCTCAGAATACAACGCCTACGCATTCTGAAGCGTCGAAAACGACCACAAGTGACGCTACATGACTGAGGAGTCGGCCCCGCACCTGTTTCAGCCCGCCCCTGTATTCGCATCCTTCCCCAAACAGGAGTGCTGGGCCATTCCACCATTGTCGACGTGTATGGCTCACTTATTGTACTCGTTGTACCACCCACAAGCGTCGCCGATGGGGGATGGCCCAGAACCCCTTTTTTGGAGGAGGACGCAAATGCAAGAGGCGAGGCAGATACGGGGCGGGCCAACTTCTCACACGTGTAGCGTCATTGTGGGTCGTTTTGACGCTTCAAAATGCGTAGGCGTTGTGTTCTGAGCGCTCACCATTATATTTCCGTGGTTATCTCAACCACGTTTACGAGCGTGTGCTCTGAGTTTTGGCCGAGAAATAGCCGCGAAACAGACGCAAAATACCTGTTTCCCGAGTAAAAGTCGCGAAATAGCAGCCAAATAATGCTGGCTGCGAAATAGTCCCCAAATAATGCTTGCCGTGAAATAGCCGCATAATACCCGCTAAATTGCCGCCAAATTTGTGGTCTGCTTCGGTCTAGTTTGGTTTAGCTTAGTTGAGCTCAGTTGAGTTATGCGCGGTTTATGCGATGGCGAGCTTCCTAGGGCTGCTTAGCCGTGCCCTACTCCGGAATCTCAGCGACAATTCAGAAAAAACTCAGCGACAATTCGTAGTTAGTCGTTGAAACCGACACCATGTCACTGGGAACTCGCCGTGTAATATTTCGCTTCCCAGCTCCATGAGACGTCTGGGCGACAACAGACGTTGAGTGGCTCAGGATCTGGCACGAAATTGAGACTATATCCAGCTGTTCCTCCTGGTGGCTGGAAACCATCGAATTCTACGTCCAGCATTATGGAAGGAGAGAACTTGGGCTTTTGCGTCAGAATTCAGGTGAAGTTCACCGGGAAAGTAGACAAATAGCATCACCTCGAACCAGTTTCATGAAAAAACACATGAAAATGGCTCATTCTAAGCCATCATCGTAAGAAATTTCCATGTTGCTCAAGTGTTGCTATACTTATGAGCCGCTCGAGATTTAGACTTTCTCTATAACTAAAGGTGAAATGGGCATTTCTAGCGTTTTGACAAAACCCTACGAGCGTTTTAATATGTTGGAAATACCTGCTATACTGTGCTTATCTGGGTCAAACTCCGGTCCTGGCAATTGCGTCTCGACACGCTTTGCGGCCGCGCGCTCGAGTCGGAAGATTTTCCAGCGCCGCAGCTGCGGATCTGTTGACTCTAGGTGGGTTTTAGAAATTGAAACTAAACAAAATTGAAAACTGCATAAAAAAGCCATATCGTGTCGGCTTTGGAGCTGGAAACTCGATTGACTCGAGCGCGTGCGGCCGCAAAGCGTGTCGAGACGCAATTTCGGAATGGAATTTAACCCAGATAAGCACAGTAACTTTATATTCATGAGGTACCGAAGAATTGTGAGAAATTAGTAGTCACTACGCTAAGATGTTTGAAATGTAAAATCAGGGCAAAATGAAGTGCGATCTTGTCTAATGTTCAAATTATTCGTGCTGAATATTCGAATAAACCGAATATTTCACTTCTTTGAATATTCGAATATTCGAATAAACGAATATTCCACTTCTTTGAATATTCGATTATTCGAATAACCCGAATAATCCACTTCTTTGAATATTCGAATATTCGAATTATTCGAATATTCGAATATTTGAATATTATTCGAATAAACGAATATTCGGGCAACACTCTACTGCACAGCATTTTTTCGCGTAGATTGTGGTCTGGAACACGCTCTCTGCGTCGCGTGTCGTCTGCGTCACGTTATGGCCTTCATCATGAAAATATAAATGTAAGTTACATGTAACATAAGTGTAACTTACATGTAATATAAATTTAAGTTGCATGTAACATAAATGTATGTTACATGTAATATAAATGTAAGTTACTTGAGACATTCAAGTAAGTTACAGTTATATTACAAGTAACTTGTTTTGATTTTTCTGAGTACCTGTCCAGCCTGTTGCGGCAACTTCGGATAGCACCGCCCCTAATCAATATGCGTTGGTGCTTGTGTACAGCGCGCAACGGGAGACCTGCACACAAGAACGAACAGCGGAAATGTTACTCACAAAAATGGATAGCTCAATTTGCAAAAAGATTCTTTGAAGGGTTTCTGTTTCAAAGGAAATAGGTCTTGTCTAATTCGAATGTGAGGCACTTTTTTCCGAATATTCGAATAAATCCGAAATTTAAATTTTCGAATAAATCGAATATTCGAATAAATCCAAATTTTAAATTCTCGAATAAATCGAATATTCGAATAAATCGAAAATTGAAATTCTCGAATAAATCGAATATTCGAATAAATCCAAAATTGAAATTCCCGAATAAATCGAATATTCGAATAAATCCAAAATTTAAATTTTCGAATAAATCGAATATTCGAATAAATCCAAAAATTCAATTCTCGAATAAATCGAATATTCGAATAAATCCAAAATTCCAATCTTCGAATAAATCGAATATTCGAATAAATCCAAATTTTAAATTCCCGAATAAATCGAATATTCGAATAAACCCCAAAATTGAAATTCCCGAATGAATCGAATATTCGAATACTCGAATATTCGAATTATTCGAATATTATTCGAATAATTATTCGATTCGGTCCCAAGTCTAGCTTGTACGGCAGAGCAATCCTGCGAAATTGTGATACTGATGCTTTCCGAGCAGATAAGAAAGCTAGCACGAAAAGCGTGCTTCAATGCCGAAATCTGTCTCACGGCCAATGAGCCGACTGGAGTGGGCGAACTGACTCTGTTTCCATCTAATTGGGAGTTGTGGCCATCGTGTATCAACACCCCTGAGGAGGCGGGAGAAACGGGGGGAGGAGCGAGGTTCCTGATTGGATGCAACGCAGGGCTAGCCCGTGTTCGTCCAATCAGGAAGCTCGCTCCTCCCCCGTTTCTCCCGCCTCTTCGGGGTGTTGATACACGATAGCCACCACCCTCTAATTGACTGGAGGTCAGAGAACCCATACACCAGTCAGGGGCTAGAGCGGCAGTTGCGGCGGCGATCGATTTGATTTTCTGGTTACTGTGAGCGGCATTGCGTGCATTTCAATTGCGTAAGCAAAACACACTGAGCTAAACTATAAGGACTCCGCTCTACTAGAATATCCCACTCGATGGAAACAGAGTTCATGTACTGTGCTTCTCTGCGTCAAATTCCGCTCCCCTGCGTCAAATTTCACTCCGCAATTGCGTATTGAGACGCTTCACGGCCGCACGTGCTCGAGCCGGACGAGATTCATGCGCCGTAGCCGATCAGCTGATTGTGAATGTTTTTTTTTCATTTTCTTCATTTTCTTGGCTTATGTGACTAAACCCGTCCTTCTGTGTTTTATCATATAACCCCGGCCAAAGCGCCGCTTCGCGGCGCTTTGTCCGGGAGCCATAAGCCGGGGGTTCGCGGCGCTCTGTCCGGAAACTTTGTGGCTTTTCTGAACAAATTAAATCTCTCACGATCAGGAAAACCCCGGCCAAAGCGCCGCTTCGCGGCGCTTTGTCCGGGAACCATAAGCCGGGGGGTTCGCGCCGCTTCGCGGCGCTCTGTCCGGAAACTTTGTGGCTTTTCTGAACAAATTAAATCTTTCATGATCAGGAAAACCCTGACCAAAGCGCCGCTTCGCGGCGCTTTGTCCGGGAACCAAAGGCCGGGGGGTTCGCGGCGCTCTGTCCGGAAACTTTGTCACTTTTCTGAACAAATTAAATCTCTTACGATCAGGAAAACCCTGGCCAAAGCGCCGCTTCGCGGCGCCTTCTCCGGGAACTATAGACCGGGGGGTTCGCGCCGCTTTGAAGCGTGCACTATCTCTACACGAATGATGTCAATGGTTCGCCACAACTCTGTCACTTACAAAGAGGTCCAGTAGTGTGTGAAAACACTACACTTTCCTGTCCTGAGATTTCCATTAATGATTTCTATTTCACTTAATGACTTTTTGAAACCGCATTTCTCTCAGGAGTGCTTTCACAGAAGAATTAAAAATTTGGCCGTGGTCCTTGCACGATTTTGTGTGGCGGGCCTGTCTCAAACGCGGAAGTGCGCAGCTCCAGACCGTAATTTCACTCAGATAAGGACACTGCTTACAGTCTGATACATCGAATTTTCGGAACTCTCCACAGTTTTCCCCTCATCTTCGTGATTTATAAACGATTCGTTCAAAATTCTTCATAACAAAAATTTAAGATCCCCTTTGACGTGTGGATTACAGGTCAAGTCCGAAAAAGGCCGTTGTAGGTGAAGCTGAAAATGTGACACCATAGCTAGGGTTCCTAGCTCTATAGAAACCGCTAGTCGTTTAGTAAGGTTTTCAAATTTTAAGCTAACAGAACTGTATTCTCCCCATTACAAAAATCTAAAAAAAAAACAACCGAGAAAAAAGGGAACACACTGCAGGAGAAATTGCATCTAAATGTTCCTGTGTAGCGATTATAGAAGCAGTTTGGTCCTGAGTGAACTTCCAGTGCCGCGTCACACGGCACTTACTTAACGCTAGGTTTTGTTGCTTCTGCTCCCTATAATCTGTCCCGATCCAGTCAGCCAATTGAGTTTCCCAAGAAGCATTGTTATCCCCCCTGCGGTTACCGGGTTCGTACCATTTGGCACCCGATGACTCATCGCTGATTCCTGATTCCAGTGCTTATCAGTGAATTTACAACATTGTAGTTCTCATAGGGAGGAAAGCCCCGGGGTAGGGGCCGTTATCTGGGTATAAGATTCTTCGAAATGCATCTTGCGGGTGTCAAATGACCGCCCCTCGCGGTTACCCAGTCACGCCTCTTACACAGTTTCTGCCACACCGTAATTCAGAACACCAAGTTCATAGCTGTTTCCGCGAACTCTTAATTTTTTTGTATATTTCTCCAGTTTTCATGATAACCGTAGAATGGATACTGCGTAAGTAACGTGATTGCGTACCTGCAGATTGCTGCAGTAGCGCGCTGGTATGTATGGCAGGGTTCAGAGCAGCTGAGAGCGGTGACTCGCCATGATTCTTGCTTTTTTTTCTGGAATTGCGATTCGGAAAACAGTGAGGAGGGGACTGGCCAACGAAAAAACGACGTTTATCAAAATCCAGTCTTCAGCGACTGCCTTAAACATCGGTGTGAGCTCACTAATCGAATAGGGCGTTATGTGCTTTGTCGCGATAGATCAGTAGCCTCTCTAGGCTTTTAGGCATTACCGCGTATTTGGAGTGGTACAGTAACTGAACAAAGACTATTGTTCAATGTCGTTTTGTCGTCGGTCCGCATCCGCTCCTTAACTTTCAGAGCCCCAGATTGAAAAAAAAATCAAAAACCGCTTTCACAGGAACTTAGCCTAACTGCCACATCTTTCAACTTACCTAAATCGCCTATAAAAACCATTTTCTTTTCGATACACATCAGGGATGTGCGAAAAATTTTCGAGAAGTCGAAATCGAAAAATGACGATTCTCGCTTCGAGACCAAATTTTCTGGTGCAGATGGGTAGTTTGGAGTGCAACCATTTTTCCAAAATTTTTCGTTTTTTTTCTGTATTGATTTCTCGAAAAAACCGAGAAAACGAAAAATTGAAAAAAAGTGTATTTTTTCAACGTAGCATAGCGTGAGAAAGCATTCTACAAATTTTTGACCGCGAAAATTTTCGTTTTTCGGTTTTTTTTTCGGTTTCGAAATTTTTTCGCATTCCCCTGATACAAATGCACTGAATTCTCTTGAAATTTTGTGTTTCAGCCTTCAGTAATAAGTGAATTCCTTCCCATACCGGGTTTAGGGCGGGGAATAAGTTCGGGAGGTGGTTCTAAGTCGCGTCAATGATGTTGTCGTGTCACCAACGCACGAAGGTTGTGACCCCAGGTGATGACGAGAGTTGAATCTCCTCCACGTAATGAGGGTGAAGTCGTTTGGCTGAGGAAAGGAAAAGAGCTCAGACTGCTCGCTGATTTTTTGGCTATTTCGATGGCAGAATGTTGAGAACCGAGAAACGTACTCTGAGAGAATCCCCCGCGATCGTTCACGGCTAGAATCCCCTCGGTTTCTGGCAGGGGCCGAGGGGATACGAGCACGGGGCTATCGCGAGACGATCGCGAGGTTCTGCCAGTCTCAACTCGAGCGGGTTCCTCATTCGTTCATCGATGCTCCCGCGATGCTCCAAAGCGGAACCGCGGGGAATCGAGCCCGGGGCTAACGCGGGACTATTGCGAGCTTTGCCAGTGTCGCCTCGAGAGGGTTCCTCATTCGTTCACCGATGCTCCCGCGATGCTCAATCGCGGAACCGCGAAGAATCGAGCCCGAAGCTAACGCGGAACGATCCCGAGATTCCGCTACTTTTATTCCGAGAGCATAACGTGACTGTAAATTGATGCTCCCGCGATGATTCATAGTGGAACCATGGAGAATCGAGCCCGGAGCTGTCGCCGAGCGATCGCGAGATTCTGCGGGTCTCAACCCAAGATGCGTTCATCCATTGCCTCGTGGTGTTTTACGAACGAAGCCGCGCGAATTTCGTGGGTGCAATAATATGCCTCCTAGCGAACAACGAGGTTTCGGTGGGTACGCTACGCAGGTTGTAATACGGCATAAGCGTGTAACGGGGAAATCGCCGCGCTGGCAATAGCTTCGCCGCCCTCCTGAAGCACTGGATCTAACCTGAAGAAAATTGTGTAACTGTCTTCAAAAGCAGTGTCGCATCTCATTGTCTGCGCAACTTAAGCAGTTCAAGCCATGTGATATGCGATGTAAGCTTCCTGACAGGATCGACCGACACACTTTATACGAGATTGTGCGCTGATGCATTTACAATAGTAATTTACGGAAAAGACAGCAATGGAACAAATATTTTACTAGATCCAGTATCGTCTGCTGGGAAGAGCGCGAACGTACTGTTGTATCCCATATGATAAGTGAATAGCAACTTCCTTGACTTTCTCGATGGGTACAATTGTGGGCTGAATAGGACTCTCAGGGGTAACCTGTTCAAGAAAATCTAGGGAGGGAAACTTCAATAATGAGTCCAAGATAGAGGGTGCCGAGGAGTTATCAGAGATCCGCAGTATGTTAAGCACTTTTCGAGACAGCGACACAGTAGGGATTTTGTCTGCTATCAAATACAACCGTTTGGTATGAATGTGGCATGCGATTAGTCTAACTCTTCCGTATCGTCTCCTTCCTCCATCGAGGTAGCTTACAAGATTCGATTGCGTTGTTGTGGCCTCCTTCCAGAAATCGTGGGACGATATCTGGTAATTCCTCCATGCGATACGGCAACTTAAAGGCACGAAAGATCATAGTGGCAGGAAAGATTCTTTTGAATTCATACAGTTCGAATTAATAGTAATACTTACTGGTACTGTAGTGGGCGGAGAGCGATCTTTCCCTCGGCAAAATCGAACAGGTGTCTCAGTGGATGACCTTCAGAAGGGCAAGCCAGGGCTTTAGCTGGATCTAACCGCACATCTTCGCAGAACAAAGTTGCGCTCAGCATGCATCGCGTTCTGGAAATTAAAGGCGACATAAGGATGCAATTGAAAATCTGTTAGTATTTCAAAGCGATTACTTCGACATGCTAATTTCTTCAGCTAAGTTTGTGAGCTGAGGAACCAAGCTGTCCGTGGCTCTTTTCCTAACTTCCCCGTTAACACGGCGCCATAGAAGGATTCTGAAAGCTTCCAAAATCAAAAGGGCTAGCCCAAGCTGACGATAATAATCTTCCTAAGACCTTTTCATCGCAGATACATCAAAACTGTTGGTGTTCAGCGGATTCAATAGACCTTTCAAAAACAGGTTGTTATGCTCGAAGCCATGTGTAGAGTAACTGAGAGGATGTCCTCTTTCCACAAGCTCAGTGGGTAAGTGGGCGAGAAATTGCTGAATTGTCGTAAGAGTTAGATGCGTTGTTCTAATGACGTTACATAGACAAACATACAAGGCTTTTGTACGTCAAGGTTTCCCTGCCAAAAATAGGTATCCACTGCTCCGCTACACCGGTAATGATCGACGAAACTTGTCTCAGATCTGCTTCATTTAAATCGGCATCCAAAAGGTAGCGATATATACAGCACAACAGGAAGGCGTACGCACTGTGGATTTTATCCCGCATAGACTGAGTGAGGATGAGTAGTGGTAATGTAACAACCACATGCTAAATCTGAATTTGTCAAACGAGAAGATGGCTCAGATTTTCGCAAGTTGTTCATTATCACTTATTGTTAGATAGTTGTGTTGAACTTATCACAATTGAATTACCAGTGATATAGAACTTCCTGAGATCGATGAAAGTTTGGACAACGGTAGCAGCCTTGACGGATAGTAGGTGGGCATTCGAACTCTTGATATCAACTCATCTGTGGACGTTAGAACGTTTGCTTGTATTCTTATGCCTGGTCTCCGATCGCCTGCTATTGCATCTGAACGGTATACGATGCGCATCTTCGAGCAGGATTACTCCGGCGTTACAAACCTACCTCGACAGAGGCCCTTGTATACCCCCTCCTCCATTATGTGAAGCCAGTCTATATTTGAAACATGAAGGGGAGCAATGTGACTGAAAACTGTGTAACCTAAAAGTATCGTGAGCGAATTCGTCATCGTTATTGAAGTCAAATTAGCTCTCACTTTGGAAACCTCCAGTCAGCTCCGTCGCATTTTCGTAAACCCACTGTTCGTCCTTTCTTTCACTAGAGGTGGGAAGGTATCGATAAGCACCCGCCAAATAAATGGCGGTTTGTCGACAGAAATGACATAAGCCTGACGAATAACTGGGGTGGCCATAAACTAGTGCAGCACCCTGATAAATTGGAACTATGCAAAACGGAATAAATCATAAAATTATATGTATGCAACATACTTCATTGTCTAAAGCGGTATTCGTGAACTTCAGATCTATAAAATAACTGAGCCCTTCATATTCGTACACGCGTACACGTGCGGAAGCAAGCCTCGGATATCTCTTTGACATCTTTCGAATAGGATGTCAAAAGCCTTTTTGCTTGGTTTGCCAGTCCCTCGAATAAAGCCCAGTGTCATCAGATATTTCTGAGAATACCTGATTGCTGGACCTATGTCCATCAACGATATCGTGGAAGGCCATAAATTTCCGCTGAACATGTGTTAATAATCAATCGAAGAAAAATTCAATACTTCGAGCCGTGCGGAGCAAGAAACGCACATAATCATCACGGCAAAATGAAACCGTCAGCGGCAGTACCGTGACACGTATCATACATGTTCAACGACTTCTACATGTTGATTGTACCGATAGGGCAACTTTTAGGAAATGCTGAAAGGCAGCATACAGGCTTGCAGAAATTGTCGAAATAGCTACGGTAGTGGGATCGTATGGATTCTAGTAGAACGCTCGCGAAGCTGCAAGCGCCGAAATGGGTAGAATTACCGTATTAGAGCCTTTCTGAGTCACAAATTCATCCTTTCTCCGCCCAACGCTGCAAGCTCAGCCGCTAAATGCAAATATTTAGTGCTCGATTTCGGTCATTGTAGCTAATTTCTAACGCTTTTGAAGGTGCCAGCGCTCTAGTAAAGGCCGTACGAGTTTAGTAGCTTCTTTATTAAATTCCATTTGCCGCTAGCTTCGCTACTGACAGCCAATGCGATGTAACTCGTCCACTTACGAACAGCTACAGAAAGAACCGTTACACCTTTATTTCAGTTTTTCTCAATCTTGTAATTTATTCGGATTTTATCGTCTTTCCGCAATACTAACTGCGTAAACCTTCCACAAAATTGATATTAAATTTAAGCGTGGATGCTGCCTTCAACATAATAAATTTAAGGATCCGCACCGTGATTGGCTGTTGAATCCGAACCCGTCGAGGTTGAGCACGCCCTGGAGTCGTAGATAACGCCGGTGGAGCTCTGTGGCTGTCTCCATGTTTTCCTGCAAAAGCCTTCTTCATACCTTTCTTAAAGTACTGCTGAAGTCATAGCACGTACCACATAATAGTTCGATAGGCGGCTGTCATCGCCGGTTGCATGCGTCCGAGCATGCATCGAGTGATGATGCTCGAGAATATATTTGAATTGAGAGTCCAGAACTTCTCTGAGCTGTTGCACAAAATCATATGTGGCGATGAAGCGCTTTTCAGAGATTGTTGATCGCCTTCCTGTGTGCCTTAATTATTGATTTGAGGTATCTTCAGGTGACATTAATCTAAAGATTGGAACCGTACCCTATGCAAAACTCAGACCCACAGCCTTCAGTGGTCACTATTTCGTCGCAAGTTCCACAAAGCACATGAGTTTCGACGTCCACTTTGTCAAGAATAGACGCTTTCAAATCGTAGACGTCCTGTTCCGAGATGTGGGCGGCGCTACCATGTATTGCCGAGCTCACTTCGAAAATGGTCGCCATAGTACTACGCGACCAATACTCTCGCACTTTTTTGGCCAGTATATACCACAATAAGTCTTCTCTGTATCCTAAACTGATTGTTTTTTTCTTTTTTTCAACGTTACTGAAAACATAAGTTGTACGCCAGTATCTTCCTTCGAAACCGCCTCCTGGTCCATCACGGAGGACACCGAACGCATCATGTTGCATGTCAACAGCTGCGTGCTCGATGCTCTCTGAAATTCCCTTGTCACTGTTAGCAGTAGAAAGACAACAAATTTGAACTCCAATATACGAACTTATATTGTTGCAGAACGAAAGATTCTCAAAGGGTTCTCACAAATCTACTGTTATATGCTTAATGATAACCTGCTACATCCTGGCGTGATGCCTGGGGTAAGAGTTGTTGGGCAGCTTCAGAATTATCTTGAATCTCCTCAACACGGACTGAAATTCATCACTCTTAAAATTATAATGTACAGGAACTCTCTTGTAGTGTCAAAAGAAAACACCTGTGCCTAGGGCAGAGCTTTCCTGAGTAGTTTCTTGAAGTGCAACGGAGAATCGTCCTATATTCTGGTGCCGGAGAAGGATCCTTCTGAAATCGATAAAAACTGAGCCAAGAATAAAAGCTTCGTAACAGTCAAGAAAAATACCTTCTCGTGTAGTCTACTCCTTGAAATGTTTTCCTATGATAGGTCCCCATTGGATGAATTGAGCGAAGTAAAAACTGGAATTTATATCTCGAAAGGAGTTGGCACCAAACCTCAAATCGTGGATGACAGCATCGGCGAAAATATCATGATATGAATGTAGGTATCGTACCATGGTATAACTACGCCAATTCTCCAAAGACATAGTGCAAGAAATCCTAATTTTTATTAGGTAATCTACAAAAAAAAACGACAACAGTAGAAGTTTAACAAGCCTTAGCTTCTGAGATGACTGAATATAGATTTGGAGGTATACGAAAACTTCGAAAGAAGACAATGTGGCCACCATGTATTCGATGAGCACGACCTATTCATACCACCCATTCTTCTGTGCAATAAAATCGAGGTTCAATTTCACTTCATGGGCCTCATCTGACACCAGTGTGAACATTGCCCTCTCCTGTGGACGCCTCATTGGTGACATCGTCCTGAATTTATTTTTAAATGCACGATTTTTATTCGAAAATCACTATTATGAATGCAACAGCGAAATACTCTTCGCATTTGACTCAATACGTATTCCACTTCTTCGTACACCAAGTGCATCCAAATATCGCCAGGGACTTCTCTTTCGACATTGAAACCAACCTGTGCAGCGTCTTTTTTCAGTCGTATCATCTTTGTCAGAGCGACTGAAAGCAATTTTGCAGCGCAATTCAAAACCAGTGCTCCTCATACTGAGTTCATGTTCACCTGCCAACTTATTTGTGATTTTTTCCGGGAACGGAACCAGTCCTTTGCGAATGATTTCTGCTCCTGTGTATTTTTTGTGTGTATGTTCTGGCAAAAGCTAAAAAAATCATGTAAGATACATGCCACATCTATGGCATTTTGCATTAGTACCTGAACCATTGCGTTTTTTATGGTGCGCCGAACAAGATCGTTTATCGAGACTCTCCTATGGCACGAGCTCACGTGAATTGCTTCTATAACGCACGCTCTTACATTACATAGGCGAAATCCTTCCTCACTGATTATGCAGTCAGCTTTCGTGAGCCCGGGATCTGCCCAAAGTTCGTACACGTCAGTAACTAGTTTTATCTTTTTTCTTCCCTGTTTTTCACCGTTGGCAGAGCTGTTACATTGATATTTGTCCTTGGAAACGGCAGCCTGAATTGAAAACGCGTTATATCATGAAACAACCCTGGTATTAGACTAGTACAAGGACGGCGACGCACCATGTAAAGCGATATTGCGTTCGATGCAGCAACATAAGGTGAGAGATACCGAGAGCGTGATGCCTCCCAAGCGAACTTTGCGTCTGCCTCACATGTGGTGGGGCCAAGATGAGCCGCAATTTCTTCCTAAACGTACAGTGTTTTTTCCTGCTATCCCTCTAGGTTCGATGGTTCTTTTTCTTGCCAATATCCTGAGGAATATGAAACCAACAAGAAAGTCTACGAAATCCGCTTTGTTTTCCCGCTGTTCGACGATATTATTCAATAGTGCATCATAGGAGCTCCTTGAACTCGTGCAATCTAAATCAAAGTTTTCCGTCACTAACATAGTGGTAAATTTACACAAATACCCTTTCCTTGTTAGAATGTTAGAGGATAAGCTCGCATAGTTTTATGCCCGTCTTCATTTCGTACAAATATGTTGATTAATTGCGCGGTACTGTATGGGGTCAAGGCTGTTGAGCACAGCGAAGCACTGCTCTGCAATTCAAATATTCCATGGATCATAAAGCGCGCCCACAAGTACGCCGCGGAGCGGCGTGGGTGCGCACCTTGTTTCATATATCTTTCTCTGCTCTGAAAGGTTGCTATAATCTTTTTTCCTATTACCAAAAAGAAGAAAAAATATGTTTCTTATGGAATGTTTAGTTCTTCAATAGAATTATTATTTTGGTTGTTGTGAAACAAAGACGTTAACAAAAGTCTACGACCTTATTCCCTGATCCTATCCATAACAAAACACAACTGTCATTCAAATACTGAATTTTCAAAGAAATAATCCACCAGTTCTCGACGAAGACCCTTCTTGAGAAGCCGAACTCGAAGAAAGTGAGAATGTTTCTTCACCAGACATACCGCTCGTATTAACACCGAACTACAAAAAATGAGTGAATGAAAAAAAGGGGTAACTAAACGACCACACACTCAGACAATGGGGTGGACCGACCGCGGACATGACTAGGGAAAGAAGAACCAGAAGATGAAATAACGTGTAATAAAGAATGTTTGTGTATGTTAATGTATATGTTTGTAGGCAGCCTTTAGGTTACTGTAGGTTACGGTAGGCATCTGCGGTAGGCACCTACCGTAAAGGCAGTGTTCACGATGAACAACATGTTCGGATTTGACTCAAAAATGGAGTCGCTTGGTCGTGAGCTGTCGAATGGTGAAGAAACAGCGAAGAAAAGCGCTCAGAATAAGCTAAAACAACAGTTCCTAACGTACTTAAGGGTTCATGGCGCGAAAAAGTCTACGCGCCCGGCCTATTTTTGCAAGTGCGCACTAATGGCGAAATGTGAGCGAATCGACCTGACTGGACGTGGCAGAGTAGCTTGGAAATTTGCCATCGAATGCGTCCGCAGCGCCACAAGCTCGTCGGGTGGGCTAAGCAGGCGTGCTGCGCTGAAGAAATCTTCACTTCGCAGCCGTTTTTATCAAATTGTGGCCCGTTTTCGCTCCTTTTATCGACCCTATTCCCTCCAGCATCTGCCAGCGTAGTGTTTCACACTGAAAACTTTGAAAAGGAGATTCATCTTGAACACTACCTTGAATAATTCGGAAATCGAAAAACCGACTCTGAATGCGTGTTCGGCTTCCCAAATAACACCCACAGAGGAAATTTGAGGCAAATCTGAGACCTCGACCACCCTACCGTATACCCATCGTTGCATACCGTAATCCAAGGAAAGTCGATCAACCGACGACAGAGTCCAAATTTCTTCTATGAAGACGTTTTGGGGATAAATCATTGCAGCATTTAGGAAATCCACAAAATTCGCGTTTGGCCAGCAAAATTTCCCAACTTTTGAAACTTTGAATCGAAACAGCCAAGTTGCCTGAAAATTCGAGAGGCTCCAGATTCATAGTCAGCACCCAAAACAATCCCTAGAAAAAGCGTTCTGGCCAATCCGGAACAATTTTTTTGAGAACCCTGAAAATTGCCATTCGTGTACCCCTCTTCTCTCCGCAAAGCTATAAAAATGCCCCTTTTTTGGATTCTCTTGTGAATCTGTGAGGCACTCAGGAGAATCTGTGTGGATTATTGATACACAGGATTAAGCCTACAGCATTCAGAACATGGTTTTCTAAATCATCAAGCTGCAGGTGAAAGAAGCCCTAGTCGGCTGCACTCTGTCTGTATACACGGTTACTGGGAATTTCATCCTGCGCGGTTGAGAATTGTGGTGCGCGCGAAGCGCGAACCAGATTTGGTTTTGAACTGGCCACGCGCGGAACCGCTTTTTCGAATTCTAAGTTCAGAGTGAACCTAGAAATTAGCTCCAAATTGGATTCAAAAGAGCGCAAAAAGTTGGTAATATTCCGTGAATATGGTTTGGAATGGTTCGCTGGTTTTCGAGAAAATTAAAAAAAAACCGCTCAATTTTGTTGTTAATGTCCATTTTTTTTTCAGTTGGCGTTCATCAACTTCTGGGTACACTTAAAATTGAGCTAGGAAGCTCATTTTTGGACAGGAGGCTGGAAATGGATGCAGGTCGCTCCTATTGCAATTTGAACTTGATACATTAACTTTGAAGGGTACCTCGTAATCGTGGGTTTACATACTAAATTAGCCGTGGAGCGCGAAAACTGCTGGGGCATGTTACGGCTGTGGAGAGCAGGTTATGTGGGTGGATCTGCAGTCAAATAACATAGGTCATTAGTGGTAAGTACTGAACTTGTCAGATTTCGTACTGATGACACTTCATCGATCGATAATCAATATTATCGGTTTTCGCTCTTATTGCACGAACTGCGACGAGGAGTGGTAATTGTTGATGGGCATGGATCTCTTGGTTTGGGAATTTTACTCATCAAACATTATCGATTAATACCAACCAATAATATCGATTTTTTGCCTGTTGCACAAATTGCCGCCATGAGTGTTGATTGTTGAGGGTCTAACTAGGGAACCTCGCATGGTGTACCCCCGGATCAGAAAGCTGATGAATGTTTTCTAGTCAACTCTGGGTCACGCCCTCTTGAAATCTGAACTCGGATTTTACGACGGAAATCTGCGAAAAAAGCTATAGCCTGTCAAAGTTCGTATTACCCGCCTTTTTTTCTGTGAAAAACGCGCATTAGGGTTTGCGAAATCCGGAAACGGACCTCATGCTTGTGTTCAGCGCCCAAAACTACCCCACTGAGCAAATTATGGGTGAAGGCACATTTTCCAAACTTTGCACAGGCTGATGGTGTTTTGGACTTGTGCAGATTTTCGGTTGGGTGCTTAATTATACCTGTGAAAGCGTTAAAAAAATGTTGCAGATTTCACTCAAAATCCTTCCAGGTGTGTTATTTGGAGCGCTGATCACGAATCAGGGGTCTATTTGTCGATTTTCCGAGCTTTTCGATTTCATTCGTTTAAAGCTTACCGTCGGGGGAAATTTTGATGGCATATCGCGATGTTTGCCGATTTCCGGAGTGCTGCGATAGATATGGCTCAACTTATTGCTCTGGAGGTTATTTGCAGTGATAAACACGAATCTGCATTCCGTTTATGATAGATTACGGAATGTTACGGTGGGTATACGGTAGCTTAGTCAGTCCCGGATTCGGCTCAAAATTTCTCTGTGGGTGTTATTTTGACGCCGAACACGAATTTGAGGTCCATTTTTTGATTTTCGACATTTTAAGGTAGGTAAAGCCAGTTAAAAGGCATTATGCCTACCGTAGCCTACAGTAGCCATAATTCTAGCGACAAACAGGCCCCAGATTCGCGTTCAGCGCCCTTAATAACCCCCAGTTGAAAGTTTTGAGCAGAATCAGAATTTTTTTCAATCACCCTACAAATTGGCAGATGGGGAGTACCCTTACCTTTTCACGAAGCTTCAAAAACACTTATAACTTCGCTCAGAGGTGTCCGTAGCAAAATCCTATGTCAGATTGAGAGGCAGCCGAGCAGAATTGACCAGAAAACATTCATCATCATTTAAATGGTGGGGATGGCCATGCGAGGTTCCCTAGTAAGTATCTTACTTGGGAAATTGTTCTCTTCATGCAAAATCGAATATTTATATATCAATAATATCGATTTTTCACCTGTTGCGCAAAATGCGGCGATGAATGGTGTTTTTTTATGGTTGTGCGTCACAAGTTGCAGAAGTTGCACTCGACAAAATCGTCCGTTGGATGTTTCATCTTTCCAAACTGGAAATCGTTGAGCAAAATTCATGTCAGAAAGGGGACCTTTGGGGAAAAAATGTGAATTTTCTGAAAATTTAGCTTCCTGGAAAAGTAACGATTTGGTAATGTCAAAAAAAGTTTCAAAAATGTCTTGAAATATCTTAAAAAATGATTTAGCGTAAAATAGCCTGAAGTAGTAAAAAAACTATTAAGTGAAGTGAAATAACTAAAAATACGATTTGGCGGTCAATAATAAACTAACTAGCGATAACTAAAGACAGATGGATAAGATTTTACAAGCTTCCCTGTTAAACTTATCAAAGCAAAATCAAGCGCGCAACGGAAACATTAAGCCATTTTAGGAATCTGTAATAAGGGAATCAACATAGGTCCAGCAAGGTGAACGCGACGCTCCATTCTACATCGCGCTTGATTTTGCTTTGATGAGTTTAACGGAGAAGCTTGTAAAATCTTATCCATCTGTCTTTAGTTATCGCTAGTTAGTTTATTATTGACCGCCAAATCGTATTTTTAGTTTCTCTTTTTCGTAAGATTTCTCGCTAAACAATTAAACAATCAATAGTCGAATTCGCCGCGAAGAGTAATGATATACAAAATGTTCATCAGTTCATATATTCATAACTGTGCATATTCTTTTCAGCAGTGAAGATGTAATTAGAGGCAGGGTTCTCGATAAAATTGGCTGCTGTGGTATCCCCATATAATGGTAGATCTTGCCATCACAAAACTGAAAATAAGTATAAAGTTCTAGAAAAAACGCTCAGGAACAAGTTATTGCTTGGTGTCCTCCCGCCCCTAATCATCGAAATTTGTGCAAAAGCCGGTTTCGTCGACTTTTGTTTTGTTTCTTAAGTATTTTCTGAGCGTTTTTGGACATTACTGACCACTTTAGCAGCAAAATAAAAGGCGGATATGTAAATACTAATGGAAGTCTGGTTAATTAGGGGGCCGGCTGACACCGGTAATTAGCCGTTATACCTTGTTTTTGAAAGTTTTCCTGCAAATTTCCGGTTCTTTTCACTTATTTTTATTTTTGTGCTGTCCAAAGCTGCATTCTCATGAAGAGACCTCAGAAGTCGTTTTTTATCGCGGACCCTGCCTTTAACTTCACGGCTCACTGAAAAAGACACGTTGCAAACGAAAGACAATGTCATGCCCAAGCATTCGTGGTAATCAGTACATCAAATATAAGAGATAGTATAGCCGTAAGATATATACTGAGCACCATACATTCCATCCGATGATTTTCGGATACCAACAGAAACGGCTTCCTCTCTTCAAGTTCAGTCTCATTTCACAACAAGAGAACCTTTTTTAATCAAGAATCACTGACCCATTCACACGGTAGAAAATTTGCGGCCAAAATACTTTTCAGTGCCTGGCAATTTCAGTTTATCCTAAATTATCCGATCCTAAATTTAAATTTGTGCCGTAATTCCAAATAACTCACACACACAAAGCTTTATTTAAAGTTGCGATGAGTGATCTGCTGATATTTTAGTTCTGATGCATTAGAAAATATG
The DNA here is from genome assembly GCA_029168955.1 of Aplectana chamaeleonis. NCBI lineage: Eukaryota > Metazoa > Nematoda > Chromadorea > Rhabditida > Cosmocercidae > Aplectana > Aplectana chamaeleonis. Next base: position 79,687 of record JAPDOI010000198.1, read on the forward strand.
CTTCGTGGATTCGAACTAGCCAAATGAGCGAGTGAAAATTGAAATCTCGATTTTATTCGAAATGTTTCGGATGGAATGTATACTGAGCACAAAAAAAGAAGATAACCAGTAATGTGCAATACTCTCGTCATAAAAATGATATAAAAATGTCCCAAAATGTTAGCGCTATATAAAGCGCTAATATAATCAAATTCCGGGTAGATGAACAAAATGTACATAGAATCTCACTGATAGAATCATGATGCATATCAATATTGGAATGTAGAGTTGTATACAAATAAGAACTTGAGGTAGAATGTTAATCATGAGAATCGATATTCTTTTGGTGTGCGAGTGTGGTGGGTGGCCTAATAAATTTATCGACCACAGCATATCAATCAGATCACGCCGATCAAAATGCATGCTAATGACACAAAGAACTTTACAGCACTTGAAAATAGAAACAAAACACAAAAGGGAATAGAGCACAATAAATGTCCCTAAATTACAGACACAAGCCGCAATATTGAGAATGTTTTGCTGCATTGTTTAAACCCAGTCGCAGCAATGTACCGCGTCATCGTTGCGAACGAGTCTAAACAAGGTGCGCACGATTTCGCATTTATATGAAACATATGTTATGAGACTGGTATTATAGCAGGGTGCTCGGATCCGTCCTCGGATAATCGTCCATGATGTGGTGCTGCTTGATGTTCTAAGTAGTCATTGTCAGAGTTAAGTGCCGGAATTTTCACATTCCAGCTGTGATAGCGCTAAACGTCATTTGTCGTGATGAACGGCTAAAAATAGGCAGATACACTTCACCTAAAGTCGTCGCATACTAATGAGCTATGAAGGTGGCGTGCTTATGCTGCGCGTGCGCAGCATAAGCTAGGTACTGCTCTACTCACCCCGCGGCGATTTGGAAAACCATGTTGTCGCTAGTTTACGTCAGTGATAATACATTGCCTAGGGCGCTGAACCCGAATCTGGGGTCTTTAGGCATAATGCCTCTTACCTGGAGTTACATACGAAAAATGGACCTCAAGTTCGTGTTTAGTGTCCCAAATAACACCAACAGAGTAATTTTGGAAAGTCGCGTTTCGCCATCTAAAATTCCCCGTTTGAAGCTTCGGACCAAATCAGACAGAAATTTTCAAATATTGACAAATGGGCCTCAGATTCGTAATCAGCACCCAAAACATACCCTTGAAAAACGTTAAGAGCTCAATACGAGACAAATTACTCGAACATCCTGAAAATTGCCATTCGCGTACCCGTTTTCTCTTCGCAAAGCTATGAAAATTCCCACTTTCGGGAATCTGCTGTACACTTCTGAAGCACGTGGGGGATTTGGAAACGAACTATCAAGACTGTGTCCCATACCTACAACTATCAAATGTGGTTTTATAAAAGCGCTCGGGGTATGTAGGGTAAGCCCTAGTTAGCGTTTGGTACGAAATGCATTTTTTCCTGCGGTAAGTACGATAGTGGCACGCGTTCAGTGCGAAACGGGAATTTTCGCTCGTGGTCGGCACAGCCCGTGGCTTGTTCCCCCAAGAAAAAAACATTTATATCCAACCCGCGGCTGGTAATTACCAGCCAGCCGTCAGGGGCGATTTAAGCCGCCCGAGCCAGCCGCGGGTGAGATTTGAATGTTTTTTCTTGAGGAAACAAGCCATGGACCTAACTATACACACATACACACACATACAAATACAAACGCACGTACACTTATACACCCACATACACACATGCACGCATACACACATATACACACAAGCATACTGTTAGGCAGATTCCAGCAACTTTTTATACGTCACATATGAGGATAAGTTCAGGCAAGAGAGCAGATAGCATTACGTAGATTGCGATTCGCGGGAACGAGGGGGAACGAGCACGGTACTATCGCGGATCGCGAGTCCACCATGGTACTAGCGCGGTAAACCTGGCAACGATCGCGGTAACATCACGGTACGAGCGCTAGGATGTCAACGGATGTCTCAATCTGGTAACTATCGCGGAACGAGCACGGATCGCGGGACGAAAAGGAAACGATCACGGTACCATCGCGGATCGCGGGAGCATCACGGTACTAGCGCGAAAAATTCTCTCAGAGTAATACCCCAACCTTCCCCCAAATGAGTGCACAATCGAATGGGCCTAATTCTACTTTGAAGGTTTTGGTGGACTGAAATGCACATACAGCTCAATACTGTTTCGGAGTGGTTAGAGATGTGACGAAATAGTGCTATAGTGATGGAGGCCCAGGTGGTCGTACTTTGTGCTCCGATTCTTCTATTATATGGAAGGATAAAAAGTTATATCTAAATGCACACCAATTTTTTTCTTCCAGATGCCTCCGCAACAACTTCTAGGGGAGAAAAAATTCACGGTGGTAGGTAATTTCTCATTTTCACGTTTATTTTTGTAATTCTCTCTTTTTGTTTTCCTTCCTTACATTCCAGTGATTTATATGATTGTTTGGTTTTCTGGGGTAGATCTGGTTTCATGCCGAAATCGATCGAAGTCGGTATCAAACCGGAACTATTCTTGAAAAAAAAACACATGAGGAGACGTACGAAACCAAACAACCATAAAAATTTTTGAATGAAAAAAAAACAAAATCAGAATAGAATCTCAAAAATGAACGAGAATATGAAAATTTACTTACCATCTGGGATTTTTTTCTGCCCTAGAAGTTGTTGCGACGGCATCTGGAAAGACAAATTAGCTTGCATGTGGATATAACGGCTCGGCAAAGTCATAAATACAAGAAAGTCGAAGTCAGCTGCTGAGAAATTGTTTTAAGACTTCGGGGGACGAGGTGGTGGAGTCGTTCAATCCAAAAACAATTCAAAAATATATGTGGCTGCTTTTGGGCGATCGGTATCGAGATGGTGGACTGCCGGTGCGCCCCGAAACCACCCTATCTAGAACACACAGCGCCGCGGATCGGCCGTATGACCATCCGACTATCAATTGTACCGCGGATCAGCCGTCAAGCGCCGCGGACCGTCCGGAAAGCTCATCTGCCGCTGCGGACGAGCCGTGAGTTTCTCTGAGTAACGTGCGAGCCACGTTATCACTCAAAGAACAACCAATCCTACGGGTATAAAAGGCGGCTCGCCTCGTGTAGAACGGGTAGTTGACCTTTCCAGGCCACTCTTGAGAGGTGACCTCGGATCACTCTCAGGATGACAATTTTTGGCGGCCGAGGGGATCCCCCATGGCCCGCGGTGGGGAAGGCTTCCTCATTGCGGACCATGCTGGGATGGTACCCTTGTTGCGGCCTGTGGCAGGATTAACCTCCTGATCCACAGGCTGTAACAAGTACCTTATCCTCTTGAGAGACTTGATCCCCTCCAGAAGAGGCGGAAATAAAGAGAAAATAGCAATTCGGAAATTTTTGAAAATCGCCCGAACAGAGACCGCAGTGCCAGTTGGGACCGAAGATCGCTCCGAGCGATACTGCTGTGGCCCGAAGAGCGGCTGCTGTGGCCCGAGTAGATGGCTAATTTTCGCTCGGAGCGGAGAGGCATCGCCGCTCGAGTAGCTCTCCGGTACCGCTTGGAGCGATGGTTTGCCTGAGCGGATTTTTCTGAAATATTGACAAATGGGCCTCAGATTCGTGATCAGCATCTAAAAAACCCATAGAAACAAGTTTTCAGCCCAATCCGAGAAAATTTTTTGAACATCCGGAAAACTGGCATTCGTGTACCCCCTTTATCTACGCAAAGCTATGAAAATGCCCACTTTTGGAAATCTCCTGTAAATCTCTGAGATTTTTATAGGATTTGGAAAACGGATTATAAATGCTGTGTCCCATACCTACAACAATCAACACATGGTTTTATAAAAGCCCACCGGAAATGTAAGGCAAGCCCTAGTGAGATAGATTTAGTAGAGGCTCTGCACATCTCATTAGGCAGTGTGAGCCATATTTTAAGTAAAAGTTTGGGTTTTAGAAAGCTGTGTGCACAATGGGTGCCGCATTCGAAACAATGGAACAAAAACACATTCGAATGCGAGTTTCTCAGCAACATTTGGAGCGTTTTAAGAAGGATAAAGTGGATTTTGTGCGTCGATTCATCACTACGGATGAGACTTGGGTCTATCACCATGATCCTGAATCAAAACACGAGGCTAGAGAGTGGTGTGAACCTGGTTTTTCGGTTTCGAAACGAGTTCGTGTCCAGAAATCGGCCAAGAAGTTTTGAAAATTCTTGAAAAAAAAACCGGTTTGCAAAAAAAGAAATCCTTTTTCATATGGACAATGCACCGTGTCACAAGAGCATTTTGACAATGGCTCAAATCCATGAATTAAAGTTCGAATTGTTGGAGCATCCACCGTATTCACCAGATTTGGCCCCAGCGACTTCCATTTGTTTCCAGAACTCGAAACATTTGTGCGTGGCGAGCGTTTTTCATCAAATGAGGCCATAACGACTGTTGAAGCGTATTTTGCAGACCTTCCGGATTCTCACTTCAGGGATGGGATCTACAGATTGGAGGATCGTTGGAGCAAGTGTAATAATGTTCAGGGAGATTATACTTCTTATCGAACGACAAAACTTATTGAACTCCCTGGTACGTCCAGGTTCAGGGCGCGTACGAGCCTACGCGCCCTACTAGTTCCCGTAAGCGCGCCCTAATAGCGAAATGTGCTCTAATCGATGAGGCTGAACGTGGCGGAGCTGTTTGGCCATTTGCCATCGAAAACGTCCGCGGCGCCACCAGCTCGTCAGAACGGGGGCGGAGCGGACTAAGCAGGCGCACTGGGCTAACGAAGCCTCTACTTCGCTGCCGTTTTTATCGATCTTTGGCCCGTTTTCGCTGCTTTCTTCGACCCTAGCCCTCCCAACATCTGCCGGCATGGTGGTTCACACTGTAAACTCGGAAACGAGATTTATCTTGAGCACTGCCTTCGAATGAGAAAAGAATTTAACTGATCAACAAGTGATGTTGCACAAATTAAGGTGAAATTGATTAAATACAATACCCGCGCTAAGTTTTGTAAAAACGGGGAGCATCTGGCAAACTTGGCAAAAAAGCGTCCGATGCATGTAACTTTGTTGAATGAGGACTTTTTTGAATTCTGAAAACGCTATCATCTTCACAGATCAAAATGCTACCAAATTATGTGACTTGTGTGCCTTAGTTCCCTAAAATCGCTTTGTTTTTAAGGAAATAGTTTTTGCAATCGTTTTTCAAAAACGTCGCGCGCGGCGAATGCGGCGAAACCTTGAGCAGTATTTGTACAAGTAATCGATGAGTAATCGGTATGTTTTCTTTAACAATCAGGTGCAGGTGAGAGAATCTCAAGGTTTGTTCAGGTTGAATTTTCGAAATCCTTCATTAAAAACGCTTGAGAACTACCTGAAAAGTCAGAGTTTTGTTGCGAAATACCCGGACTCATAAATGAAGGATTTCGAAAATTCCCCCTAAACAAACCTTGAGATTCTCTCACCTGCACCTGATTCTTGAAGAAAACATTCCAATTGCTCTTCGATTACTTTTACAAATACTGCTCAAAGTTTCGCCGCATTCGCCGCGCGCGACGTTTTTGAAAAACGATTGCAAAAACTATTTCCTTAGAAAACAAAGCGATTTTGGGGAATTAAGGCACACAAGTCACATAATTAGGTAGCAATTCGATCTGTGAATATGATAGCGTTTTCAGAATTCAAAAAAGTCTTCATTCAACAAAGTTACATGCATCGGACGCTTTTTTGCCAAGTTTGCCAGATGCTCCCCGTTTTTACAAAACTTAGCGCGGGTATCGTAAGTGATCAAGTGACTTTGATCCGAATCTAGTGATGATTCGAATAATATCTGAGTATTCCGTTTAAGTGCCCTTTCGGTCCTGTGATTCATCAAGTAGCTCAGAACATTGAACTATCAGTCGGACCAATGGAGATCTTGTTCGTCCTTCGTTTCGAATATTTGATTCATTCAAAAAATAAATCACACGGTTCTTTGAATTTTCTCTATTCGGACATTCAAAACTTTCGATTTTCCGAATATATAACCTATTTCGGAAAAATGTTCGCCGCATATTCACTAATAGTGCTGTGTTTGGCGTTGCAGTCAAGACTACGAACATTTTTTTAAAATTCGGTTTTTCGAAAGCGGCCATTTTTCAGTTGCCAGCATAGGCCTTCCATTACTGGTTGAAGCCTTGAATTTGTGGGCGGATGACGAAAAGCATTTGAGGAGGGCCAGAAATTAGCCAAGCAAAATCAATGCTGTCCTTATTAGGACACTACTGGATAATTGCTCCAGCGGTCACCTGTTTGCTAATCTTAGCCACTAGCCATTGTGTTTCCTACCCTTGCGCTTCAAATCACACGACAAATGGCAAGTTGGCTTCCTTATATATTTGTTCCAGTAGAAAACATCATACTTGTCGGGCAGAGTGGAATGGTTGCTTTTTTCGAGATGCGATCTCTAATAGCAACCCACCATAATTTGTTTTTCAGGAATTCCATGGTTACGTTTGTGGTTATTTTTACAAATTGTCCACCATAAATAGCTGTTCAATTGTTAAAAAAAAACTATAACAACACAGTTTTGCTAAGACATTGTTTCCAAAAAAAATTAAGAAAAAACGCCATGAATTCGGAGAAGTAGGGCTGAGACGGTGCCCGCCAGGCGAAGTTTCTAATCTAGAAACGTTGTACTGTGCTTCTCGTCGTTAAATTCCGCTCCGCAATTGCGTATTGAGATGCTTCGCGACAGCACGCACTCGAGTCGGACGAGATTCCAGCGCCGCAGCCGACCAGCGGATTGCAGGTGGTTTTTTTCGTTTTCTTTAATTTTTTCGGTTCTTTTCTGTGACTAACCCGTCCTTCTGTGTTTCTTCGTATATTAAAATGTTATATCTACATGCATACTATTTTTCCTTCCAGTTGCCTCCGCAACAACTTCTAGGGGAGAAAAAAATTCGCGATCGTAGACAATTTTTTATTTCACGTTCATTTTTGTAATTCTCTCTTTTTTCCTAATTACATTCCAGTGATATATATTATTGTTTGGTTTCCTATTATAGTTTTCATTCCGAAATCGATCGAATGCAGGACTAAATCGGAACTATCCCTGAAAAAAGCACACATGAGGAGAATCACGAACGTAAACAATCATAAAAATTGTTTGAATGTAAAAAAGAACAAAATGAGAAAAGAATCTTAAAAATCAAGGAGAATAAAAAATTTACTCACCACCGGGAGTTTTTTCTGCCATACTGTGCTTCTCTGGGCCAAATTTCGGTCCGCAACTGCGTCTCGACACGCTTTGCGTCCGCGTGCTTCCGAGTCAGAAGAATTTCCAGTGCCGCAACCGCCGATCTGTTGAGTATATGTGGGTTTTGAAAACTGGAAATATTTCAAAAGTGAAAACTGGAAATATTTATATATTTCATATATATATATATATATATATATATATATATATATATATATATATATATATATATATATATATATATATATATATATATATATATATATATATATATATATATATATATATATATATATATATATATATATATATATATATATATATATATATATATATATATATATATATATATATATATATATATATATATATATATATATATATATATATGAAGAAACACAAAGAAACACAAAATTAATCAGAGAAGAAACCAAGAAAAAATGAAGAAAATGAAGAAAACCACCTAAGCTCTGGTCCACCCGTAGTGACCTGTCGATTTTGATTATCACAAGCAGCGGAGCGGTGAGTCTCGGTGAGATATAACTAGTGATAAGGAGGTTCCGACGAAAAAGCCACCGCTCCGCGCTGTGATAATGGAAAACAGGAATACACTTGAACTGAAACAGAGTCCACAATAAGCTGCTCGGCTGCGGCGCTGGAATCTCGTCCGGCTCGAGCGCGTGCGGCCGCGAATCGTTTCAATACATAATTGCGGAGCGGAATTTGACGCAGAGAATCACAGTAGTCAAGATAGTGTTGATGAGCGTCTTTTGACAGAGTTAGACGTTTTTTCGACAATTTCAGCGTTTCTCCCCGATTTTAGGTAGTTTGCTATGGGTATTTTCGGTAGAGGTACGCAACATATTTTTTGACACATACATCTGATTGTCAGTCTGATCTGATCACTACAATACCCGCGCTAAGCTTTGTAAATACGGGGAGCTGCTGGCAAACTTGGTGAAAAAACGTCCGATGCGTGTGACTTTTTTGAATGACTTTTTTAAATTCGTAAAACGCTATCATATTCACAAGTCGAATTGCTACCTAATTATGTGACTTGCCGGCCGAAAGTCCCTAAAATCGCTTTGTTTCTCAAAGAATTTGTTTTTTCGATCGTTTATCAAAAACGTCGCGCGCGGCGAAGTGCGGCGAAAATTTGAGCAGTATTTGTACAAGTAATGGGAGAGCAATCTGTATGGTTTCTTCATAAATTCGTTGCAGGTAAGAGAATCTGAACGTTCGTTAAGGTTGAATTTTCGAAAACTTTCATTCAAGAGTCCGGGGCTTTTGCAACAAAACTCTGACTTTTCATGTGGTTCTCAAGCGTGTTTATTGAAGGATTTCGAAAATTCAATCTACACAAACCTTGAGATGCTCTCACCTGCTCCCAATTTATTAAGAAAGTATACAGATTGCTTTTCCATTACTTGTACAAATACTGCTTGAAATTTCGCCGCACTTCGCCGCGCGCGACGTTTTTGAAAAACGATTGCAAATACTATTTCTTTCAAAAACAAAGCGATTTCAGGAAACTTTGGCCCACAAGTCACATAATTACGTAGCAATATCGATTTGTGAATATGATAGCGTTTTCAGAATTCAAAAAAGTCCTCATTCAAAAAAAGTGACATGCATCAGACGTTTTTTTGCCAAGTTTGCCAGATGCTCCCCGTTTTTACAAAACTTAGCGCGGGTATTGTAGCCTATGACCAGCTCTATGAGAAGAACAATGGATTTGCAGCGGTGTGTGAATGAGTGAAGTAAATGCTTTTTTGCGTCCTAGCCGCGTTCACGCTTGAGGAATAGGGCCTAATGACTGCTTGGAAGGTAAAGACTCGTTCTTTGGTCTTAGTGCTCCATAAATAAACTTTGACAATGTAAGTTATGACAGGCTGCATCTTTTTTTGTTGTGGGAAGTATTGATACAAGGAAAAAAAGCGTCAGCGGAAAATTTCATTCGTGAAATGTCGACCTGCTGCCGAGCAGTCGTACTGCGACAACACAGACGTTCTCTTGTCTTCCGAAGTTCGAGAGCATGTCGATATCAACGGCAGTGTTCATAATGAAAAAGTTACACATTTTTGGCAAAAACGTGAGCTTGAAAAACGGCCAAGAAGTGGGCGAAAATCTCGTGGACCGGCTGACCCATTGGATCACCCCGCCCACGTCATATAACAGTCGTCCTGCGTTCGCTTCACTAGAGGAACAGGCACCGAATTTTCGAATAATCTTTATCGCAAAAGCTTATAACATCCCAGCATGTGCATTGGTAAATCTCGATTTTTGAAGAGAATTCGTTTCAAGGAACAGAAAACAAAATCTTCAACCTCAAATTTTGAGGCTCAGAATCAACTGCCGACGTCAGGTTCGACGCTTATTCTGCAGTCTCCCGAAACACACTAAAAGGCCTAATTCATGATTTTGGAAAATTCTACAGACGGTTTTTCTCCGGTGTTTGAATTATTTGAGGGCTTTTCCCTATTGACGTCTACCTAGGGGACATAGAAAGAACTGAATACGGTTTTTTTTATCGTGAACACTGCCTTTAGGCGACTGCCAGTAGGTGATGTCTGGGATAAACGGCGGACATTCCGGGGCATCAAATCCAGTTTTCAAATTACATCAGTCTGATGAAACACAACTACGAATATGCGAGCTCGCATTCGGTGCTGAATGAATCAAATATTCGTCAAATTACTCAACTCGCCTCAACATTATTTCATTTCCAAAAATATTCGGTGTGTTCTGGAAATGACCTTAAAGGCATTGTCCACGATAAAATCAGTCTCCTAGTTCTCACCGAAAATTGGGAGGTCTGAGTCTAAATTAACCAGCAATGTTGAAAAATGGCTCGGAACAAGCACAGAAGAGCATTAAATGGCTCTAAACTTGAGTGTTCCGCTCACGCAACGCCCACACTTTTCAACCGTCTCTGATCCGTGAATAACTGGAAAACCCATTTTAAAGGCACTGTTCGCGATAAACTTCATTCTCGAATTTTTCATGACAAACGCTTCTCGTGGCTCTCAGAAGCAGAACAGCGTTGAAGGAACGGGACGAAAAGCTACCCTGGAGACGCAAAACGGCTTAGAAAAGTGGGGAAACCCCGCAGCTGTGGGAAAGTCCCGCCCCTTTCCGCCCCTCGGCGTGAACAAAGGAACACTCGAAATCGTGAGTTGTGCGATGGTTTCCGATCAAAAGCCCCGTTCTTCCCTTCATTCCCAACTTCTCTCTTTACTCAGGTCAGCTCGCATACATCGGCTGCATAAGACGGAAGTTACAAGCCTCGGACAACTCGCCCACCATTTTCCCTAGCTCAATTTTTGAGGGACCATAACTCCATTGTCAGAAGGTCTTGTACGATTCCAGAAGCATCATTGGAATCAGAATGGGACCGGATTCAAGATAGGCAAAAAAACAGAAAAGCGATTTCTATCGCGAACAGTGCCTTTAAGGAAACATCATACATTCAGGGGGCTACAGTCCACTCCACTTAAAAGCATCGTACGCGCTGGAAACCACTCATTGTTTTTTGAGTTTGAATCATTGGTTGGGCCCGCCTGAGAACGTGGGTAGAGTTTCTAGGGTCACCGATGAGTCATTCGGACGATACGGGTGATCGAACGCCTCGAATCCCACCAAAAGAGGCCGGCCTTCTGAAAGCCAAGTGGCAAAAAATGAAAATGAAAGAAGCTTCTCAACAAGCTATATCGCGCAAATGAGTGGAAGTTGATGTATCATTTGTTGATAAGCTACCTTTTTTTCTCATTTGAGGCCACATGGCTGTCGGAAGGCCGGCCTCTTTTGGTGGAATTCGAGGCATTCGATCTCCCATATGTTTGCAACGTCGGTGACCCGAAAAACTCTACCCACGTGCTCAGGCGGGCCCAGCCAATGATTCAAACTCAAAAAACGATGAGTGGGTTTCGGCGCGTACGATGCCTTTAACTAAACTTACCCCATTTGATGATCGATTACCTTCTCGAAAGAAATTTTGAGCTGAACAACATTACCGGTAGCCGATGAGGGAGAGGCCTTGCGTGAGCGGAACACTCAAATTAGGGCCACATAGGGCTCGTTTGTGCTGGTTTTTAGCCGTTTTTTCAACGTTTCTGGTTAAGCAGGGCTCGAACCTCACGATTTCCGGTGAAAACATGGAGACTGATTTTATCGAAGACACTGCCTTTAAAGGCAGTGTTCACGATAATCTTCGATTTTGAGGTTAGTCACTGAATCGATTGTCTGGCCCCCAGGGAGAACTAAAATGACGAAGAAACCGAGAAAAACGAACCAGAAGGGCACGGAATCCTTTACTCTCACCCCGCCTCTTTACTCTCACAGGAACTGTTCGTTGTGACAATGAAATCTTTTGTGGACCCGTCTTTTGAAATTTTCAACTACAAGTTGCTCCATTCCTTCTTTCGGACCCTAACTAATACTGTTTTGCCTAAAATATCCTTCCATTTTCGATTAGCCCCATTTTTTACCGGTGACAACCACCGTGAACATGTTCATCCAATCGGACAACTAGTCCAGGCCAGAGAATAATGTCACTGAAATAAGACGTTTAAGTGCGTTTCTCGCCGTTTCTTCGTGATTTTGGTAACACTTGGTTGCCAACGCATTGTTTTGAGTGGAAAACTCGGGAAGGAAAATCATCGTGAACACTGCCTTTAACGGTACTTACTCACGGTATATTCTCTTTCAGAAGTACTTTTCAGGCCTTTTTTAGATGTACTTTTAACAGAGATGCATGCACTTCAAAAGGTGAGGGGACAGCTATGTTTCAAGCCCCGTTTTTGAATGGGTCGGCATTGCTTTAAAGGCATCGTACGCGCAGGAAACCGTATATTATTTTTTATGTTTTTGTGTAGCATGGCTTCTCTAGTGAACAAAATTTCGAAGGCACCCATGGAAAACCTTCATTTTCAATGAAAAGTCAATAGGAACACATTGTAAATACGAATTTGAATTTCGCGCCAAAATCCTTTTTCGAGTTTTTCTGCTTTTGAGGCTTCGTCACTGTCATTTCCGGAGTTTTTTCTGCATGTGGGGTTTGTGCCGTAACTATTTTTCATGTTGTCTTACGGTCGCACCAACATTCTAGGAAAAAGTGCTAGATGACTGGTGAGAATTGGTGGCTGATCTATATCTTTGACGCCTTACAACCTCATTGCCCAATGTTTTTGTCGCGCCAAAGTTCACCAGTGTGGTCAAACGGGCTCAATCATGAAATTGAGCCTGAAAAATGAAAATTGATTTCCAGCGCGAACGATGCCTTTAAGCATCCTATGATCGACAGAAACAGTTAGAACGATTGTAAGATCGCAGTTCCTTGAGTTTTTACAATCGGCCCTTTATGCTACAAGCCCAATGCGTCGACGGTCCGAAATAGAGCTTCTTGTCAGAAGAGAGAATGTATTTTTAATTGCTCTATCTTTTTTGAATGAGGAATAGAGGTGTACCTCAAAAAATGTACTTTTATTTTAATTGGAGGTGTACTTCTATGAGGAAAAAACTATTGTGCTCCCCAAGTCTGCTCAAATATCCTCTAACCTTTTTTCAGATTTTCGTTTTCCCTTGCATTTCTCACGGCGGTCATTGGGAATTTTTTCTACTGTGTTATAGCATATTTCTTGCCCAAGATTGCCGCTCTGGGGCATCTGGCGTTAGCCAGTTGTATCGCGATGTGCTGTGGTTGAGGAATGGAAGTGCTAACGAGCCATATATCGCGCCATTCATCTTGTCGCTGCTGTTCTCGTTCAAAATAAACGATGTTATTCGAAAAAAGGTGCCCTGCGCTGACATCTGAGGTTTACCCTACGTATTCAGAGTCATTCTGCAGAATCCTCTGGAACCTTTCTCTACCATCTTTTTTTCCTTAGCTTTAGTCGCGCTAAAACATTTCTTGTTGGGAAGGCTGCTTATTGTCATGTCTGGTTTTCTTTTTTTATAACTATTGGCTATTTTTTAATGATTGTTTTTGTAGAAGCAATATTCCCTTCTGCTCCCTCCAGTTTGTCAAGCAACCCCGCTAGTCCAACCTCACCTCTATAGCGATAGCGTAGGCGCGGCTTTGAAGTCGTGGCCCTTTCAAGGGTGGCCATCGCGGGGCATACATCCCAGATTGTCGCATTTTCCTTAGGGATTTGACAGCAGGAAACATCCGCCTAATCGATTTGTTCGCTTTGTCACACAACCACTGCACTCAGTCACTGCTAATTTCAAGAGGTCGTTTTCTTGAGCCTCTCGAGCATTTTTCCAGTCAATTAATTTCGGAGGACTACATCATTAGGTGGTCATTGAAATGATCCCCTAATTCTTGTCTTTCAGTTTATCAGTTCTCCAACTATGCAAACTTGTGCTCGCTCTTTATTTTTTTAACCAATGGTATTTGTTCGTCGCATACGCAGATTTGTTTTGCTGAAAATCATTTATTACTGATATGACGCATAATGTGTAAAACCCTCTGGGCAAATGATTACTAACCTAGTGTTAAAGGCAGGATTCGCGATGAAAACGACTTTCGAGCTCTCTTTATGAGAATGTAGATCCGGTCATCACAAAAGTAAAAATAGTTGAAAAATCCGAGAATTTGCGAGAAAAACGCTCGAAAACAAGGTATAACGGCTAATTACAGATGTCGGCCGGCCTCCTAATTAACGAGGTTTTCATTAATACTTGCTTACCCGCCTTTTAGTTTGCTTCTAAAGTAGTCAGTAGTCTCCAGAAATGCTCAGAAATTACTTTAGAAGCAAAATGACGGCTGACAAAACAGGTATTCAAAGAAATCTCGATAATTGGGGGCGGGAGGACACTAACAACGAATCTACTATTAGCCAAACTGCCTACTCCGATCTAAAGATCGACATGTGCTTTTCTAGAATCAATTTTCGCATAGAGTTCGAATATGCCCTTCGCAGCTGCCTAGAGTCACTGTGAAAAAGGTTACAGGCGTTTTTCCTCTGATTTCCGTACATATTGTAAACTCCAAAAAGCGCATTATTTTTTCGAAAATCCGGAAACGGACCCCACAATAGTGTTCAGCTCCCAAACAACCCCCCTAGGCAAAGTTTGGATGAAAGCACATTTTGAAACCTTCTGCAGACTGACTGATTGCGTTTGGACTTGTACGAATTTTCGGTTGGGCGGTTACTTCTATCAATTACGGGGGTATAGAAAGCAGTGAAGAAAAATATCCCAGATTAGTCCTAAATTCCCCCTCATAGGGTTATTTGGAGTGCTGATTACGAGTCTAAAATTGATATGTCGGTTTCCCAAAGTTTTCGACTAAATTTGTTCAAAGCTTCCCACCGGCAGAAAAAATTTGACAGCAAAACCGACTTTTGACGATTTCCGTAATGTGACGATAGATGTGGCTCAAATCGTTTATCTGGGGGTTATTTGGAGTGCTCAACACGTATCTGATGTCAGTTTATCGATTTTTTCGCAGTTTACGGTAGATTATGGTGGGTATACGTTACTTTGACCCCTCATACATGTCTTTAGCAAAATCCAGAGAAATTTAAAAACACCCTAAGAATTTTATGAAGCTACCTTCTCCCTTGCCCTTACCTTTTCGCGAAGCGTACCCTTACCTTTTCGCGAAGAATATCTGCAAAACTCAAGGTAAACTCAAGGTTCCAAATGGTTCGGAGTGTCGAATCTTCGGAGAGGGTGGCTCTGCGACTAATCGAAGCCGAATAATCGGAAAGTAAATATTTCTGGCGGAATCGAAAGTCGAACATCCTGAAACTTGCGCAGCTGATCTGATTCATTACATGTTTGACTGTTCGGAGTGGCTGGACAACCCAAAAACCTTGTTCCGCATGATGGATCAGAATTCGTCTACTATAAGCCTTTTTTGTTAGCCGTAAGCTTATCCGAATTCTCTGTGCTCCGCCAAATACGTATCTACCTCTATGTCGCAACCCTGTGTACACTCTTCCCATGAACTTATTGTTGCTAAATGCGGCCTTCGGAAAGTTTACAGAGGTTCACAAGAAGCGCAAATCATGTTGCGAAAAGAGGGCGACGCTCAGACATTGCTTACAGTTCCACCGCGAAGCGGCGCGGCACAGTGCAATGCTACACTATAGCCAACGACACGATTCATTGTATGACCAATGGTGAACTTCGTTGTCGCTACTGCGATAGATTTCGGCAACTATGACTCGTCGTGCCAGGAGCAGCACCTGCGTGGTGGCAGAGACTGCCGCAGGAACAGTTTGCATGCGCCTGTCGCGGCAACGGATCGCTGAAGGGGGAGGTTATATGCAGTTTTTATTGACTTAACCCTATT
This sequence comes from Aplectana chamaeleonis, assembly GCA_029168955.1. Taxonomy (NCBI): domain Eukaryota; kingdom Metazoa; phylum Nematoda; class Chromadorea; order Rhabditida; family Cosmocercidae; genus Aplectana; species Aplectana chamaeleonis. Next base: position 95,210 of record JAPDOI010000198.1, read on the forward strand.
ATACTTCCTCGCCACCGCGTGCTGAGCACAGCGGCGACTCGTCGCAGGATATCGCTTACTCATCAGACAAACTTCTGCTTCGTCGTCTGTTGTGTTCCCATCTCCCACCTGTGGTTGCAGTCTACCTTTTATCTGAGTTAATGCTGGATCAGCTTTTCGTTTTCTCCTCTATCGAGAAATGACCCACCTGGGGCTCATCTGAAATTAAAATTTTCACTATTTTTACGACCTGTCTGGGCAGTGAAAATAGAAATTTCTGATAAATTCGAGATAGGTTTATCTTTGGATAGTGGAGAAAAAAAAACTGCTCCAGCCATGAAATGAAGGTTCGAAGTTCGAAATTAGCGAAGATGTTTAATTGCGATTGGCCTCTGGGAACCTTTGTTTTTTCTAAACGGGATTTCGCGCTGCTCGATTACCTTTCCAGAGGAAACTTTCCTGTGATGGTGACTTTAAAAGTTCTCGAAATAATTTTTTGTGCTCCAAGATGCTCTAAGTAGAGATCTGTAGATTGTTTACAGGCGTCAGGAGGGCCTTCGGAAGTGGGCACTTTGTGACGGTGCCTTCAAAACAAACGTATCACAGCCCAATCGCAATCAGGGAATGTTTCTGGTTTTCAAGTTTTCCTCAACCTCTCAATGGGTGACGGATGCTGGCAAGTTTCTCAACAAAAGACAGTCTTTGCAGATCCACAGCCTGTCGCATAGTGGAGTTTGAAACCGTTCAAAAAACTGTTTCGTTCAGTTTTTTCTCAGAAAATTAGTCCGAACAACGAAAAAGTCCTGACCAAGTTGAAAATTTTCACCCCAAACTTTGTTGCTAAATACTCTATTGGGTCAGAAAACCATAGAATTTGGAACTAGAGCTAAATTTTTTGGCTCCTATAACCTGTGGTTGTCGTACCCCACCCTCCAAGAAAAAATCAAGAAAATGAAATTTTAGGCAAGCCCGAGAAGAGTTCATTTTTGGTAGAGGACATAAAGACTCCCCCAGCAGAAAATTGGAGGTTGAAAATGAAATTTCCTGTGCCCACCGCGGCCCTAATTTTTTTTGTGCCGCTGATTACCTATAATTTTTGTGTGGTGGCCCATGAAGGGCCTGCGACCATTTCCTGACGCCCGAAGCTGCGGCCTCCACGGTTATAATTACAGCGTGAGCCTAACCCTGTTTTCCTTATAAGGCTTGTTGATAAGCCGGTGTTTGGATGCCGTATGGGTTCCCAATTCAGACCAAACAGGTTCATCTTCTCCAGAGCGTTTGCGAGTTAAAGGCAGCGTTCACGATAATCATCCTCGGTGAATTTCCACAGCGAAATGATAGGCGAGAAGGATCCTAGGCTCTCAGTGCCGAAAGAACGGTAGAAACGAACTAGGAGTGGAAAAATAACGGCTGCAAACAAGCGTTTTGAAGTTTCAGAACCGCCCCGTGCCCTATTTCCGCTCCCTCGATGTAAACAAATGAATACTCAGATTGCAGGAATGATCAAGTTAAGGAAGTGCTGTTAAGTGAGGTGATCGCTTGATTGCACTGATAAGCATTATCCTTCATAGCGGTCATGTCCTTTACGCTCGAAAATTAACGTAAACAACGGAGGGCCTATTCTGGCTCAAAAACGCGGGTTTCGCGTTTTTCCAGGCATGCCTTGCTATATGGGGCACCAGACCTTCCGTAAACCGTGGAGATTTTGAAAATGAAAATTATCGTGAACACTGCCTTCAACCTTTCTATAATAAGCGTTACAGCACGATTGACTCAGAAAATATTTGCTCCCGTGGGAAATGATAAAATGCTTCACATCTCTGCAGACATGGTTTTTTGTTTTCCTCCTCGTTGGAGGAATCAGTCATTCGTGCTCCACACTGAGCCACTAAACATTGGTCATATTTTATTGCGCTCACCACGGAACATAGAAAAAAGAGCTTCAAGTATGGCCAGAAAATGAAGATCGCTTCTTCGAGAGAAATTTTGTATGGGAAGATGGGATCATAACCAATCAGTAGGTGACAAAATAGATGTGGAGGATAAGGGAAGATTGATTCTAGTGAGTGGAAGGTGAGGCGAGAGTTTATCTATAGAGTTCCTGGAAGCTGTATCTACAGAACTGGTTGAAGAAAAGGTGGTATTCAGGGTGGCTACCGTAAAACTGTGTTTTCCGCATTGTTCTGCTTGCTAGCAGTATTTGTTAAAGGTAGGGTTCGCGGTAATACAACTTTCGAGATCTCTTCATAAGAACGTAGATTTGGCCATCACAAAAGTAAAAATAAGCGAAAAAACTCGGAAATTCGCGGGAAAAATGCTCGAAAACCAAGCATAACGGCTAATTACCGGTGTCAGCCGTCCCCCTAATTAACGCGATTTTCATTAATGCTTGCTTATCCGCGTTTTATTTTGCTTTTAAAGTAGTCAGTAGTCTCCAGAAATGTTTAGAAATTACGTTAAAGGCAGAATGAAAGTTGACAAAACAGGCTTTTAGCCAAATTTCGATAATTGGGTGCGGGAGGACACCAAGCCATAACTTGCTCCTGAGCGCTTCTTCTCCAATTTTTCACCTATTTTCCCTTTTTTGATGGCCAGATCTACCATTCCATGGGTATAACACAACAACCTATTTTGTCGAGAATCCTGCCTTTAATAAAAAGTTTAGCCACATGAAAATCGGCATTGGGGTGCGCTGGATTCTTGACATTGAGTTTTCAACTTTTTTGTCTGTTTTCTAGACTTTTAAGAGCTTTACCTCGCGTCTCCTGTTTTCTGTCTAACTAGGCGAATTGAAAAAAAAATTTCCACGCATCCCTGGTATCCATAAATCTCTTGAAATGTGGGTGATGTGTCTCTCGAAAAATTCAGTGGTAAAACCTTGTGCAGCTGTCACACTTATTTTGTTCATGCTTAGCTGTACTGCTACGGACTCCTAGTAGCAATGAACTTATGCCTTTTGTGGGTGAAGCACCATGTTTTATGAGAGAGCTTTGCATTTCGTCTCGGCCCATTACGTACTTATACAATCTTGCTCTTACTGATTCCTGACTTTAACGTGCGTTTTAGTGGTTTTAGAACACACCTATTTTCGTTCTTTGCTCGAACAAAATGAGGAGAATAGAAAAGGAGGTTGCCGTTTCAGTGGCTTTTATAAATCGCAAAATTTTGAACATTTTTGTGGTAAGGAATGATTAGCGAGCAAACATCTACAATTGGGGAAAGCTTTTTGCTAGAACTACATACAAGCGTGTTTGGGCTGTCAGTGATTTAATGCACAATGGAATCAGACAAGTCTAGACCTTTGATTATTGCATGCCTGTAATGCATATCAGGGCTGTGCGTTATCACGTTAACGTGGTCAGCGCTTAACGAAAAAGTGCTAAAAGCTCTGTAATTTGAGTTAGTTAATTGCAGTGGAATTATGGCACTGATTAATCTGCTTCAATGGCAGATTTAAAAACTGGGGCCGTGTACGTCGCGTTGGCTTGCGGCACGGTCAATTTTCGGTTGCTGTGAATTATCTCGCTGATCTCAATGTGTCCCACTACATTGTCTGTCTATTCTGGTTATTTCTTCCCAATATCGAAGAATTTGGATTCATGTTCCAAAAAGGAAATGTGAGGCCTGATCTATCTCTCTTCGGTTGAATAAGCTATTAAATGAGGGTTGGGAGCGGGGAATGAAGTCCACAAACTTTCTAACAAGCGGCTCACGCTCTGTATGGAGTGCACCACCCGGCGCATACTCCACAAGAAACGCTACTCAGTTTCTACCACGCGTCGCACGTTCTACATAAGCGCTACCTGCTTTCTAGGACGCGACGCACGCCCTGAGGCCTCTTTCAGTGTTCGATCGCCGCGCGACGCGATGGGATGATAATCATGAGCATCGATCGAGATCGCGTCGCACGTCAATCTGCATTCAAAACATGCAGTTGCGGCGATCAGCGATCGCACCCTAAAAGAGGCCTAATGAGTTTCTAGGACGCAACACACTCCTATTTTTCACAACGTCCTGCTGACGTCATTTGAGCGCTCATCCACTTCCCACGACGTCCTGACGTCGTCATCTTAAGCCCTGTCTTCTTTCCATGACGTGCTGCTGACGTCATCTGAAACCTTGCCTTCTTTCCACGACGACCTGCTGAAGTCATTAGAAGGCTTATGTTATTTTTTTCTGGGAGCTCTGGTGATTTATAAATTTTCGTTGTGGTCAAGTAATGTATTGAAAATTCTTAACGAAGTGCAAAATTAACGTGTTAACGCATTAACGGGTTAACGCGGTTTTTTTTTCTCGAAAATTAACGATTAACGTTTTGGGAGAAAAATATTTCTCATTAACGCACACCCATGATGCATACCGTCGGCATGGACCCTAGTGATACTTTGCGATCCCCATTGAAGGTTGGCGCAAACTCGGTGCATCTATGCTGTTGCATATGGCACCGAGTTTGCGACAACCTTCGATGGAGAACGCAATGTATCACTAGAATGCATGCCGACTGTATAGTTAGATTCGTGGCTTGCCTTCTCAAAAAAAAATTGAATCTAACCCGCGGTTGGCGCGGCGGTCGCGTGCGCTGATCGATCCAGGCCGAGAGAAGAGCGCAGCCGATCAGCGAACCGTACCACCAGCCGCCGGTGAGATTTAAACCGCCCGCGTCAGCCGCGTGGAAGATTGAAATCGTATTTCCTGAGGAGGCCAGTCACGGACCTAACTGTATGTACAACCCAAACCTGCCTGTATTTCGGCGTAGCTGATAATTGCTAAAATCCCTCTTGGGAAGGTGATCTGCCCGCATAAAGAAAAACAGTGGTGTGAAAGATTTTGATCGCTACAGACGAGATTCGAAAAGTACAGCCCCTTACGGTTGCTCTATATTACACACAATTTCGATGATTTGTTGGCGAGAGAGAGATCTAACCTGAGGAGAGCCCCACTCACATCCATTCATAAACTCACACTCAAGAAATAAGCACGAATGGTTTCCGTTTTATATTTAGCCTGACGCACGGATCAGGCGGCTCGCTGCGCGGCGCTGGCGGCATCATCGGGGTTTCAATCGCGCGCGAAGATCTACCGTCGCAGCCCCGTCCTAGAATAACTTGAACACGAGGACCAGGGATGTGCGTAATTAAGACTAACGACTAACGAATTTGACGAGTAACGGGCTTTTTGGGTGTTACGTCTAACGACTAACGAAAATGAAAATATTTTCGTTAGCAAATCCCAAAATCCGTTAGAAAGCCAAGAGTCATTCAAATCGCGCTCCAACCCAAGGCTTACTTCAGGATTGATACATTTTGTCCTGTTGGTTGTTCCAGGTGAATGGTACAAAATAACCATAGCCTTCAGTATTTATTGTTTCCACCGACACTGCTTCGCAGTTCAGGACCCTTCCCCTGATTATGACCCCAAATGAGCGTTGCGCAAGGTTAGGCGCAGCATTTATGCAAATTCGTGTCGATCGCGCGACTTTATGATAGGCTCACTGAACCGGTTTCGGCACTGACCGGCTTCAGCGGAGATTGTTGCAGAGAACACTATCAGCGGTGATAATATGGTGCGGTGCCTGCAGGCCACAACTGCCAAACGGCGGGAACTGTATCCGATTGTTGGATTGTAAAGGGTGCCGTCTCACGATTTTCAGTCATAAATTCGAGATATGGGGTTTCCATAAAGTGGTGCTGAGACCTCTCAGGGCTAAAATTTTAACTTGGGTGCTAATTTCTTCCGGCCTTTCCCCATTATGGGAACAAGCCCTAGAGAGCGAACACGCAAGCGCTCGGATCGCGACGCTGCGCGAAGAACAAACAGTGCAAAGCCAGTGCAATGCTCCGTGTCGTCACCACCAGGTAGATCTCATGTAACATCATATAACGCAGAATAGCAAATTTTGCACTGGAAAAAACCAAAGAATTCAAGATTCCCTCGGTTTCCCACATTGTTTCTTTTCCTACCGAAAAACGACAAAAATCGGTGAACACACACTCTCGAGTATTAGGATTTCGTGCATTTTTTAAATTATGTATACGTAGGTTTTCAGTTTGAAGTAGGTTCTCTAAGAAGGAATGATTTGTGTCTTTGGTGGCCATGCATGTCTTGGAAAACATACATCTCTTCATGCCCTCCTTTTTTCTATTCATAAGGACTTTTTTGCCTCAACTGTGCTTGTTTTCGAAGCCTAGATTTTTAACGACTAACGACTAACGAGGGTTCGGTCGGTTGAACGAATAACGACCAACGAATCAAAAAATTTCTATTACGCACATCCTTGACGGGGACTACATACAGAACACCCAGAGTTATTTGCCCAATTGGTACATTTTGTTGAAGAAATGAAAACACAGGTACGCATTTTATCTCAACTAGTGAACCCGATTAATACGATTTTTTCCGTTTCCGTCAAATCGTTTGCGGTAAAATTTCACCCGAAAACTCGATTCACCCGGCAATTCGCTAACGATATGCTGCACAACCCTTGTAGGCACCCTAATAATACATAATTGCTTGTGATGGTTCTATGTACGCAGTTAATGCACGACATTGACCTCACTGCAGTTTTTCTCTAGCTGGATTAACAATGTTTTATGAGCCCTCGAATTGTGAGCTTCATCCCAGTGCTAAGATAGATCACGGAAACTGTCACTTCAGAGCAGAAGAGGGCTGCCATATTTCATGAAATCCATTATGAGCTTCTTGTAGTAACCTTTTCACTTGCCAGATTGATAAGGAATTATAAAAAATTGTATGGCAAAGCCTAGTTGCCTTTATGTCAAGTTTCCCTATGGAGTGGTTGAGATGAATGGGCGCTGGACAAAAATCATTGAGCTGGGTTTCGAGTTTCGAATTCTCCAGTGGATGCTGTGGCGTAAACAATGCTAGGGGGCACGCTCAAGAATACGGATCCATGACAGTAGTTGCTTTTTCAAACAATGATTTTCGCTAACAGATCTGGATCGGTACGATTCTTCGTCATGTCTATTGTTGTTCTTTAACTCCTTTATAACCTTATAGGATCAATTTTCAATGGAAAATTTGAGTTTGGCCTTGGTAGGTCAGTTGCCTCTATGGGGAATAATCCCCTGGTGCTATGAACAACCATGTCGGTTATGCTGCTGTGTGACAATATATGACTTCCAAAGGTCCGCCTAATTCAGCCTGGTTGTTCATCCTTTTTGTAAGATTCTCGAAACAATCACTTCGATAAAACGCGTTGCTTCTATAAACCACCATGTATGTTTACGACACATGAGAACTTGAAAAGAAGATTCGCGCTTCTAGTTTACCGCAGAGATGCGGTGACACTTGAAGGCCACCGTCATAGATGGACTATAGCCCGACGTAGTCCCCCTAGTTCGTCCGTAGTCTTACCTATGTAGGTCGTCCATGCTCCAGCATAGGAAGCGGTGGACGGGACGCCGCAGTGGTGTTAATGGCACTATTGACCCAACTTCGATCGGGGTTGGAGACAAGGAGGGGCTACGGACGACCTAGAAGGACTATCAAAGGACGATTTTTTGTTCTCGTTGTGCATGCTTTACTTGCATATCGATCGGGTGGGACTGGGGGGACTACGGACAAGCTAGGAGGCAAGGTCCAGCATTCTGCTGGCAAAGGTCTCGCTGGAACTACGGCCTCCCTATTGAGGATTCCGTCAAAAAAATTTACAATCCCCTCGGTATTTTTATTTTTTCCACCAAAATTTCTACGACCCCCGAAGGACAATTTTCTGTCCTTGTTTTGCGAGCTTCATTTGCATATCGTCGCCTTTTAGATTATTCTATAATCAGAATAATGGTAATGTGATCGGCTGTTGAAGCGTAGCGCTAAGTTTTTATTTGTTTTTGTAATCATTTCCATGTTTCTGACGTACCGTTTTGTTGTTTTTGAGCACGCCGGCAACGGCGTAAAATAAATAAATAAATATCGACCGGCTGGGACTAGGTGGGACTACCAACAATCCAGGAGGGACTATCGAAGAACCTTTTTTTGTCCTCGTTTTGCTTGCTTTACTTGTATATCGAGCGGGAGGGACTACCGACTATCGTTCAACTATGTCGGGGCCTAAGATGCTCTGGTTATGAAAGCGCTTGGAGTTTGCTCAGTCAACGCGTACATTTCGCTCCATGCCAACATCAGGTTACACGCGTAAAAAAAGTTGATGAAGCTCTATTTGTCGTAGCTGTCGTTTCTTCACACACAAAACCTCTGTCCCAAAGGTGAAGAGCGGAGTCATTAGCATATTGTTAGGAAATCGTCCACGATCTTGCGCACCCCTTTTGTGTCCTGATTATATCGCAAGTACTTCGCGAATATGAGTTTTCATCCATTTCTGTACATAAGTTTTGACTCTTCCTTTTGCTTTTGTTAGACACAGTGTCTAGGATAAGGACTGTCGCCTAGTAATCACCGGACATCGAAACATCAGGGTCCCATTGCGACAACAGTGTAGAAGTAACGGGTTTACCTGCTCAAAAACTTCGAAATTATGATACAGTTTTCATTGTGAACACCTTCCGAGATTAAATAATATATTCATATTCAGTTATGCTTACAAAGTTTTGAACTTCACGGCAATCGCCGGTTTCGAGAATTTGAGAGATAATTCGCAATCTCGAGATAATTTGCTTGAACGATTACTTGGCCCCTGGATAAGGCTAAAATGACGAACAAATTGTGAAAAGCGTGCCAGAAGTACGCGAATCGCTATAGTCTCACTCCGCCCAGTACTCCCAGTCAGCTGATAGTTGGACAGGAGGAATCTTTCGCGTACCCGTTCTCTGAAATTTCCAACTCTCTGCTGCTCCGCTCTGTTTTGGACCCTACTTAAAGGCAGTGTTCACGATAATCCTCGATCTTGAGATTAATCGCTGAATCGAATGTTTGGCCCTCGGGTAGAACTGAAATGATGAAGAAACCGAGAAAAACGCACTAGAAGGGCACGAAATCCTTTGCTCTCACCGCGCTTCTTTACTCTCAGTGGAACTGTTTGTTGCAACAATGAAATCGTTTGTGGACCCGTCTTTTGCAATTCTCTATTTTGTGTTGCTCCGTTCTTTCTTTCGACCCCTAACTAATACTGCTTTGCCCAAAATAATCTCCCATTTTTATTAGGTCTAGAAGTTAATTTCCGCGTTTTTTTACGCTTTTTACACTATTGAAACTGGACATACTTAAACAAAATTTTTATTCAAAATAATTTCCGTCATTAATAACAACCATTTCCCAGAGTTTGGGTAACTTATGGATTACATCATAATAAAATTTTTCTGGTTTGGCCTCCACCCATTCATCGAGCCATTTTTTGACATCTTGACGATCTTGAAAGCGCTGCTCCGCTGAACCATGCGCCATTGACCGGAAAAAGGTGATAATCCGACGGGGGCGATGTCTGGAGAGTACGGCGGGTGCGGTAAGACTTCCCATTTGAACTCTTTTAGCGTATCCTTTACCGTTCGAGCAACATGAGGTCGAGGCGTTATCATGAAGCAATATGGCTTTTTCGTGTCGACTCGCCCATTCTGGTCTCTTTGCTTCGATTTCATGCCGCAATTGCGCTAGTTGATGTTGATAGCGATTCGCAGTAACTGTTTCGCCAGGTTGAAGAAGTTCATAGTACAGTATACCGCGTTGATCCCACCATATGCACAGTAAGACCTTCTTCCCGTGGATGTTTGGTTTTGCGGTCGAAGTTGTTGTTTCACCAGGACTAACCCACGATTTTCTTCGCTTCGGATTGTCGTAGTACACCCACTTTTCATCGCCAGTTATGATGCGGTGTAAAAAGACTTTCTTTGGAATCGGTCCAACAAGATTTGTGAAGTTGTTTTCTCTGCTCTTTGTTGCGTTCTGAGAGCTCATAGGGGATCCATTTTCCTTCCTTTTGAATCTTCCCATTGCCTTCAATCGAATAGAAATTGCTTTTTGGGTGACGCCGAGAGATGCCGCGAGCTGTTCTTGCGTTTGAGCCGAATCTTGATCCAACAAAGCCTGGAAGTTCTTCGTCTTCGAACTTTTTTGGCTGTCCTGGTCGATCTTTGTCCTTAACGTCAAAATCACCCGATTTGAAACGCTGAAACCATTCTTGGCAGGTTCTTATGGATGGAGCAGCATCCCCGTAAGCTTGGGCAAGCATTTGGTGCGCGTCAGTGGCTTTCTTCTTGAGATGAAAAAGGAAAAGGAGAGCTTCCCGCAAATGGCGTTTTTCCGGCACAAAAGTTGACATATTCTGAAACTAAAATAATACTTTTTTTATAAGGTACGTGAAGCAAGTTATATATCAATAGAAAGCTGATAATACAGTGAGCATTATAACATAAAATTCGTTATATAAAAATAATTTTATTTTTTACAAAATATCAATAACAACAAAAACGCGGAAATTAACTTCTAGACCTAATAGTTAGACCCATTTTTCACCGGTGACAACCACCATGAACATGTTCATCCAACCGGACTAGTCCATGTTATAGAATAATGGCACTGATATACAACGTTTTATTGCGTTCCTCGCCGTTTCTTCGTAATTTTGGTAACACTTGGAGGCCAACGCATTGTTTTGTGTGGAAAACTCGGGAACGAAAACCATCGCGAACACTGCCTTTAAAGGCAGTGTTCACGATAAATCTCGTTCTCGAAGTCTCGGTGTGAAACACTAAGTTGGCAGGTGCTGTAGAGGATAGGGTCGAAGAAAGCAACGAAAACTGGCTAGAAATAAATGCAAACGGCTTCGAAAGCTCTCCCGGTGCGCCTATCTATCCCGGTCCCCCCCAATCGGACGAGCTTGTGGCGCCGCACACGTTTCGATGGCGAATTGCCAAGCAACTCTGCTGCAGTTAGCATAATCGGTTCGCGCAGATTTCGCGATTAGCGCGCGCTTGCCGGAATCACCATGGCCCATGATTCTCGTTTACGCCCTGAATTTAGAAACCGTTATTTTGACTTATTTTGAACGTTTTTCCTCCCCGCTTCTTCACTATTAGTTACCTCACGACCGAGCAATCCCATTTTTGGGTCGAACTCGTAAACGTGATTGATATAACTACGGAAATAAAATGGTATGGCTCAGAACACAACGCCTACGCATTTTGAAGCGTCAAAAACGACCCACAATGACGCTACACGAGTAAGAAGTTGACCCAGTCCCTGTATCTCAGATACAGGGGCGGGGCCAACTTCTCTCTCGTGTAACGTCATTGTGGGTCGTTTTTGACGCTTCAAAATGCGTGAGCGTTGTGTTCTGATCCATAACATTCTAATTACGTAGTAAGCTCAACTGCGTCTACGAGCGTGTATGCTGCCTTTAATACTCTTTTCCATGATAAAATCTAACATTTTTAGTTGACCTTATTTTTCACCGGTGGTCGCCACCGAGAACTCGTTCATCCTGCGGGACAACTAGTCCAGGCCAGGAAATTCTTTCTTCGAATTAAGGCTTTAGTATGGGTTTTTTTGCCGTTTCGTCATGGTTTCAGAAACACAAGGCGGCCAACGCTCTGCTTTAAAGGCAGCATACACGCTCGCAAAAGTTGTTGAGATAACTACATTAGTGGGGTCGTACGGGCCCTAGAAGAGCCCTTACGAAGTTGGAAGAGTTGAAAACGAGTTAAAATGACCGTATTTGAGCCGTATTGAGTCACAAAATCATCCTTTCTCCGCCCACCGATACGGGCTCCGCCCCTCAATACAAATGTTCAATGCTCGATTGCGGTCACTTTGGCTCATTTTTTACGCTTCTAATGTCGTAAGCGTTCCAGAAAGGGCCGTACGAGTACATTAGCGTCACTATCCCAACAAATGTGTCGCTAGTTCCGCTATTTCAGCCAATGCGGTAAAACTCGTCCACTTCTGGGCCAATATAGAACGAATCGTTATATCTTCGTTTTAGATGATTTTTTCCGGTTTTTCGTTAATTCTGAATATCAACAGCTTTAGACCTTCGATTCATTCCATAAAATTGATATCATTTTTGAGCGTGTATGCTGCCTTTAAGTTATGTAGTATCCAACAGTGCGATCAGAGTTCGTGTTTTCTTTGAATCGTTTACCTTTGCTATGTGTACATACATAATAAAACTGCCCTATGTCTAGAATGATATGTCAGTAAGTCAGAAGTTGGTCGGTTCTTCTATTTTTTTATCTTACGGTTTATTGTATCAACCTATAGGTCACCTTTATGTGACACTCAGCACTTCACTTCTGCATCAGTCAGTCGCCGTTTTTTCTTGTTAATCTCAGACGAATCACCCGTATACCATATTGTCTCTCTATAAAAAAACAGCCTGAATAATACAAGTATCACACAGTGACGACCTAAAACTTGACAAAATGGCCAAGGTGCACCTGCAAGCTAAGGTCTATCCGAATGGGACTGTCCGCCCACGAGCTCTGCGTGCGTAATGAGTGGTTATTAGAGTATGCCAACGAATATTCGGAAAACGAATAGTTGGCCGAGTATACGAATAACCGAATATTCGAATAATTCGATTATTTTGAAAAGTCAAATTTTTGGATAATTCGTTTATTCGACTATTCGAAAGGCCCAATATTCGAATATTCAGCCGAATAAACGAACAATTACAGAAAAATGGGAAGCAGAGTCTCCGGCACAAGTCCATTTTTGCAGTCTAGAGGTGAAGTGTCTCCAATCAAGCTGGTAGAAAGTTCGAACTCCAATATTCAACATGAGGTATTCAGAAACCTAATGGTGGAGTATCTCGCTCAGCGCCGACTTTCAGATGTTGGTCGTAATGTATAAATGTACTCCAACCGCGAGAGAGGTGGGGGTGGTGGCCATCGTGTATCAAGACCTCTGAGGAGGCGGGAGAAACGGGGGAGGAGCGAGGTTCCCGATTGAACGCAACACGGGCTAGCCCCGGCCTCCGGCTGTTGCGTCCAATCATGAACCTCGCTCCTCCCCCTCTCTCCCGCCTCTTTAGGGGTGTTGATACACGGTGGCCACCACCCGAGAGGTGGCCAAACGGAGTATGAGCGGTGCGCGTGATCGGAAAGAGCGCGGAGTTTCCCCCGCCTCTCCTGCGGCTGGAATACAATACGACCATCACCCCCGAATTTCTGGGCGGATGTAATCGATACTGTTTTCCGTCTGCTCGAGTTGCTCCCGAACAGATTCGAGCGATGCCCCAGAAACCTTTTTAGTTTGAATACTTTCATGCAGATGTAGAATGTCTTGTTCGTAGAAGTTCATTGCCATAGCTTTGATCTATACCATACTATACAAAAAAATGTCAAGAAAGTTGGTGGTACCACGAACGGGGGTTCGATGATACGTATTCGGTCCGTACTTCTAATTCGAATACTCGCGATTTTGGCCAAATATTCGAATCATTCGTATTCGAATCGTTCGAATAGTTCGTTTGGTTTTTGGAAAAGTCATATTGTCGTATAATTCGTTTACTCGACTTTTCGGAAAAGCCAATTTTTCGAATAATTTGTTTATTCCATTACTCGAAAAGTCAATTTTCAGAATAATTCGTTTATCCGAATATTCGGAGAAGTCAATTTTTCGCATTATTAATTTATTCGAATATTCGAAAATTTCTATTCGTTTGATATACTCTAGTGACTATGGTATAAGCATTTTTCGGGCCTGCGAATCGAGTGCGAGGAATATTGAAGGAATATTGTTTCAACATCCCATTCTGCAGCCAACTAGAATGGTTCGTCCGAAAATGCCTTCGCGAAGGCCACACGAAACGCACGCCGACCGCGTGGACTGACAGTCTCATCCGGACAGACTGCAATGAAAACTGTCGTTCGCTTGGCTGTCAAAAAAAAGAAATCTCGTGCTGTGAACAGGGCCGGTTAACCTTAGGGGGTGCATATTGGACGTTGCAGAGAGGGTAAAGGGGGGTGCCTAAACCGGACACCAAAAAAGAAACGAAGTGCATGTTCTGTCGAATTTCAGGAGCAAAATAATACACGATTCTCTTCTGGTTTGTCATATGTATCTTCTTCTCCGCTTTTTAAGACAAACACTTACAGAATTAAAATTATTGATAGATATGCAGTTTGTGTTCGCAATAATTCATAGTTGCTGTCGAAGCTTCTCATCAACAACTCTATGAATTGAAGATCATATATAATGTGTTTGATTGTTTTGATGAAGGAATAAACACTACTCTGCTATCTAGTAGCAAGTAAGGATTGATGTGGTGTAATGTTTCTTTAGTGTAACGTTTAGTGATAACGCTTGTGGTTACCGATTAGAAGCGAAGATACAAAGACAGCGCTCAGACGCGCTATCGTTCACGCTCAGGAAAGGACTAGCGAATGGCTGTATTATGGCAGACTAAAAATACAGATATCATGGTCAATATAAAAACTACCCCACGGATTTTCGTCTATGAGAATGACTTATGAAGAGAGCCGACTGTAAAAATTGAAGACTGCAAGTTCCTGTGAAAGAAGCAAATAATCGTATCTTCCTACTTGAGAGGTACCCTGTACATAAAAACCCGAATTTTATCCAGCTTGAATGCCGCAATCCCTTAGAGACTCAGCTCGCCGTACGTTATGGTGTTTGTCCGCAGCTACACAGCGCACACTGGAGTGGACGCGCGCACAATATTAATTAAAAATGTGTTTTATTACAAAACGGGGAGGAGAAAAGAATCGAAAGTGGAGTAAATGGAAGAAGGCAGAAATAGGACGCTTTCAATTTAACCATTTCAGAAATTTAATGTAAATGAACTAAATTGGAGCAGGGTGCATTTTTCGGACTTGACAAAATTCATTCAAATGAACTTTGTTGATTAAAAACAGCATTAACCATGAGAACTAAGAGCATTGGGAGAAAGAGGAGAATCTGGCAAACATTTTTGTAACAAAAGCTTTGATATTCAATGTTTTTTCGGGGTAAAACCGGGACGAGATTTAAGGTCCTTAAATCACAATGAAAAACGATCTTGTTGGAGTTAAATTGTTTGCCAGATTCTTCTCTTTCCCGCATCATCCTTTGCTAGCATGTTTAATGCTACTTTTGATCAATTAGGTCCGTTTGAAATAAACTTGTCTCGGCTAAATACTTACCCCTGCTCCAACTTTTTTGCTTACATTACATTTCTAAAATGGGTACATCCAGAGTAGACAATTTTCATCATCTTCCATTTCCTTCGGTTTCAATTGTTTTCAAGGGATTGCGGCATTCTACGTGGGTAAAAATCGGGTTTTCTACTTCCTACGCATCTCATCAATCTCTAAATGGTTCCACAACACAAAATAATTCTGAAAATTTCTTCATCAGAACGATCAAATACGGATTAATCCTTCATACATAGGTTCATGAAAACATTCGATAGAAAACATTAATTACCGCAATAAAAATAGTTCGTTGTTGTTTGTAATTGCTGAATTGTATTGAATAAAGTTTTATCTTTTGTCACAACCTACCTTCTTACTGAAAATTTTCTTCATAAGATTGTTTGGAAGTTTAAAAATTACACTACAATTTTCGTTGACTTTTTCGAAATTTTCTTTATTCAGTGCTTTTTTTATACTCTGATTTATCAAAATAAGGAAGTCAAGATCATGGCTGTTGTGCTCGGCTTCTCGGAAAACAGCCGATTTGGGTTTCCCACAGGGGGGGGGGTGCCTGAAAATTACCGAACTAAGGGGGGGGGGTGCATATTCAACATATTCAAAATCGCCATGCCGAGACGTGTGCCCAGCCCTGGCTGTGAACCACATGCAAATTGGATATTTATGGGCGCGTTGCACAATTTTTAAACTGTTTTCTATTGCTGTATTTTTCTTGACGGCTATTCCATGGCGGACACTGCTTTTAACGATCAAGGGTAATCGTGTCAGATTTTCTGTCCATCTGATTGATATGCGACTTTCAACTCCTCTGGAATGCTACATTCGCTGCCGTTTTTTA
Organism: Aplectana chamaeleonis; assembly: GCA_029168955.1. Lineage (NCBI taxonomy): Eukaryota > Metazoa > Nematoda > Chromadorea > Rhabditida > Cosmocercidae > Aplectana > Aplectana chamaeleonis. The sequence goes on from JAPDOI010000198.1 coordinate 111,089, forward strand.
TACTCTGCAAACGAGATTTGACTCTGGAGTGTCTCGTCGAAACTCAAAGTACTAGACTACTCAAATGCCGGAGGGCGTGGTGTCCCCAAGGAGTGTCACTCTATAATGTGATAGCAAGTGCAGGGGCGGCGGAAAATTGGCAGGGATAGTGGGCGCGAAATCCCCATCAGTGCAGCACGCCGGTCGCCAAAATTAAGGCAATACGCTTCGATTTCGATTATGTGAGTTTTCCGGCTCTTGAATGCGAAAGCCTCCTATTTAGATTTGCCAACCAGATGGCCTTTTTAATCCTTTCACCTCTTTCTGAGGTCATTGGAGGTCAACTGCGGCTTAACGAGTGGCTGATTCGAAAACTTGAACTGAATATAATATGTAGCTTTCAATAATTCTTCCTATTCTACCAATACACGTGTTCTCAAGTAGCTTCGCTTCCTCGTGTGCCTTCTTATTCTATCATTCTTTTCATTGAGAGGATGTGGGCTTACTACTGCATCCAATGTGACTGCCATTTCAGCGAACGTGATGTAAAAAGCTTTTGATCACTTTGTTAAGTATTCTTTTCAAGTGCTATGCACATTTGAAGATATTTCGTGTACTTGTAGGCCCCGTCCAAGTTCGGAAGCGTTTACGTTTTCTGCCGATCTTGAAAGCGGTCCCAAGCCGGTCCCTATGAAGTCTCTGAAGTCATACAAGACCCCCTAGGACCGCAGTTATGATCGCTCGGAAGGTACCCTGGAATTGAGCGGCGAAAGCATGGTGGACGAGTTGTCCGAGGCTTTCACAGTCCACAGCAACGGAAAAAGGCGATGGTGCGATTGCGGACTTCTATCAACATACTGCATTATTTGCTTGCTTTTCTTGTTGACCACTAAAGGAGTGGGCGCGGCTGGCATAGCACCATCAAGTTTGTGGGTCGTATAGGGCTATCTGTGGGCAGTTTTAGCCGTTCCTTAGCAATTATTGTTTCGACGAACCTTGGTGCACTCGAGTTCCGGTGATAACTTGAAGTTTGTTTAAATTGCGAACACTGTATTTGAGGGGTTCAACTACTAATCTACACTACAAAAGAGGAAAGTGCTGGTCCAGCAACTTTTCTCGTATTGTGCTGTGAACCTAATCTCTTTGTCATCGGGCGTGCTTGTTGTTGTTCTGAGTGCATCCCCGTGGTTGCGTTAGTTCGTGACTTGAGAAATGATCTGAACCACTTGTCAGAGAAACGCCAGCTTTCGTCTCCGCGCAATGCCACAGCAGATCTGCTTACGGAGAGCCTTGCTGCCTGCATTCAAGTTGAAGGAGTCTTTTTCGATGATGAAATTTGCATAGCATGCAACACAGAAATAACCTAAAGGCCGGGATCATGCTTCCAGCGACGAGCGACTCGACACAATGTTTATCATCTAAATCGACCGAAAATCGATACGCCCGATAAGCACTGTCGCCGTCGCTGGTCGCGAGAAGTATGATCCCAACCAAAAGCAGTGTTCACGATGATCATCCTCGTTGACTTTCCACAGTGAAATGACAGGCGAGAAGGATCCTAGGCCCCCAGTGTCAAAAAAACGCTAGAAAACGAGCCAGGAGCGGCAAAATAACGGCTGCAAACAAGCGTTTTGGTGCCCCGGACACGCCCGGTGCCCCAGTTCCGCCCCTCAGAATGAACAAATAAAGACTCAGATTACAGGAATGATCAAGTGAAGGAAGTGCTGATAAGTGAGCTGATCGCTTCATTGCACTTATAGGTATCATACTTCTAGCGGTCAATTCCTCCACGCTCAAAAATCAACGTAAACAAGAGAGGGCCTATTTTGGCTCGAAAACATGCCTTTCGTGTCCTTTTTAAGCATGCCTTGCTATATGGGGCACTAGACCTTCTGTAAGCCGTGGAGATATCGGAAGTGAAATTTGTCGTGAACTCTGCCTAAACGCTGTGGTTTCCCACAGATAATATGGTGTTGATTCCACTTGTATGTTTCATACAACGAATTGTGCGATTTCAGAAGCGCCGTGATCCGGTTGCGGCGGCGCAGGCGCCGATGGGCGACAAGGATTACTGCGACGAACAGGATCCCGAAGAAAACTCACAGGTAGTGGTTATAATTTTTCGGCTTTTTATAGACTATCACGGCATGCAGCTATATATTTAAGGAACACTTACGATTCATTCATTATTCTATATTCTGCTGCTTATCTTCCATGATCTATTTTTGATTTTTTTCAAACCAGATCCCTGGCGCAAACCACATCTGCTGTGGTTCGGTGGCTCTTAAATTTTTTTGTTTTGCTTATCAGTGCTGAGAAGCGGAAAACAAGAGGCCCTGATAACAGCTCAGACAGTAGATGCGGGCGGTTTGCTGGCTTTTGGCGGGCGGATCGACATTTCCCCCGCCATCCGCTCTCCAGTAGCCAGCGAACCGCCCGCCAGTAGCCAGCGATCCTTCCGCCAGTAGCCAGCGATCCACCCACCACTAGCCAGCTATCCGCCCGCCATTAGCCAGCAATCAGCCCTCGATGCCACATCTGGGTTATTCCGATGATTCCCGACCCGATCTCCGTGTGTGGGACCACCCCCCCCCCTAGCCGTGGGGACCATCCCCTCGGCTGCCAAAAATTATTCTACGGCTTCTGGGTGATCTTTCGAAGGTGACTTGAAGTCACCGTCCAGGATTGGTTTTGAAATGCGGAGTGAGCATTCAGTGCGATGGAGCGCCTTTTATACCCTTGGGTTTGTTTACTCTGAGCATGATACTGATACCAGAAAAGAACTCGTCAATGATTGAGAAGTTCCACCGTGTAAAATTTAAGCGTGCGGGACGTTGGCTATCAAAGCAGTGGCGGACGAGTTGCTGGCTATCAAAGCCCTGGTGGGCGGATCTCTGGCAGGTTGCGGGCGGATCGCTGGCTATCAAAGCCCTAGCGGGCGGATCGCTGGCAGGTTGCGGGCGGATCGCCGCTCTAGAGCTTGCCGGCGATCCGCCCGCTAGCGTGATCAACTTTCCCAGGTGCCGCTATCCGCCCGCCAAAACGCAGCGATCCGCCCGCGGAGACAACGAGAGGCAGCGATCCGCCCGGCGAAGCCACGATGGGCAGCGATCCGCATGCAACCTGCTGGCGTACCGCCCGCAGAGGCTTTGATTGCCAGCGGTCAATCGGCACCTATTGTCTGAGAGTATCAGAAGTTGAGGTACTTAGCGTTGTTTATGAATGGAGCTTTTCTTGAAAAAGAAGGCGTCGCGAAATGACTGCTCGCGCTGAAGCCCACTGTCTGCGGATGTACCTTTCTTAACGCTGATGGTAGATTACGGCACCCGTCTGACTCGAATGTAACAGCATGAGCTACAATACCGCGCTAAGTTTTGTAAAAACGGGGAGCATCTGGCAAACTTGGCGAAAAAACGTCCGATGCATGTAACTTTTTTGAATGATGACTGTTTTAAATTCTGAAAACGCTATCATATTCACAAATCAAATTTCTACCTAATTATGTGACTTGTTGGCCGAAGTTTCCTAAAATCTCTTTGTTTTTGAAGGAAATAGTTTTTGCAATAGTTTTTGAAAAACGTCGCGCGCGGCGAAGTGCGGCGAAACTTTGAGCAGTATTTGTATAAGTAATTGAAGAGCAATACGTATGTTTTCTTCATGAATCAGGTGCATGTAAGAGCATCTCAATGTTTATGTGAGTTGAATTTACAAAATCCTTCAACAAACACTCTTAAGAACTTCCTGAAAAGTCGGAGTTTTGTTGCAAAAGCCCCGGACTCCTACATCAAAGTTTTCAAAAAGTCAACCTAAACAAGCCTAGAGATTCTCTTACCTGCAACTAATTTATGAAGAAACCATACAGATTTCTCCTCCATTACTCGTACAAATACTACTCGGAGTTTCGCCGCACTTCGCCGCGCGCGACGTTTTTGAAAAACGATTGCAAAAACTATTTCCTTCAAAAACAAAGCGATTTTAAAGGCAGTGTTCACGATGAATATCGCGCACGTGTTCGACGCAAAAATGGGATTGTTCGGTCCTGAGGCAACTAATAGTGAAGAAACAGCGAAGAAAAACGTTCAGAATAATCTAAAATACGGTTTATAACGTTAAGGGCTGAACGAGAATCATGTACTCAGCTGACTTCCGCAAGCGCGCGCAAATCGCGAAATCTGCTCGAATCGTGCAGGCTGGACGCGGCAGAGTTGCTTGGCAATTTGCCATCGAAACGTGTGCGGCGCCGCAAGCTCGTCCGAATGGGGGCGGAACGGGATAGGTAGGCGCAACGGGATAACTTTCAAAGCCATTTTTTTTATTTCTGGCCCGTTTTCGTTGCTTTCTTCGACCCTACCCTCTCCAGCATCTGCAAACTTAGTGTTTCACACTGAAAACCTCGAGAACGAGGTTTATCGTGAACACTGCCTTCAAGGAACTTCGTCACATAAGTCACATAATTAAGTAGCAATTTCATCTGTGAATATGATAGCGTTTTCAGAATTCAAAAAAGTTACATGCATTGGACGTTTTTTCGCCAAGTTTGCCAGATGCTCCCCGTTTTTACAAAACTTAGCGCAGGTATTGTAATTCTGAAGCCATTTGGCGACGAAGGGCAACACCGCTAGTCAAACGCCTACTATGTATGGTCAACGTAGGCCGCTTGCTCTGAAAATTAGAAACTCTCCTTCACAACTCTCCTACTTGGTATGAAATTAGTGTCTTATCAGAGCCATATCTATCAATGGCAGCACATTCTTACTAATTTGATGATTTCCAGGCGCTGAACGTGCCAGCGCTGTTCTCTAGTCGTCGCTACTCGTCAAGGCGTTCGATACGATCCACCGATTTAGAAGACGTGCGGTACACGAACATCAAGACACTGTTCAAGGATTTTTGTAATCGGACGAGTTCACATGGCGTGCCGTTTCTAGGGTAAGGTACAGGGAGCAATGCGTAAAAATGATCGATTAAGCCCACTGTTCGGTGGTGTCGCAGGCGCCTCACCACAAGTCAGAATGGTCGCTCCTCGTCCATTAGTTAGGCTAGAATTGGTGAAAGGGCTGTCACTTGCACCTTTGTAAACAACACTGCGTATTCACAATTCCGGAGCCAAATTTTCTTTGTTCCTTGGCGTGCGTGCGCGGAGCGAGGAGAGAGACAGCGAGAAAGCATGAGATAAAAAGAGACCCTGAGCGCGCACAAGCACGCGATCGACGAAAAAAAATTCAATCCGAAATAGAAGATATATGGGTGAGTAGGGCCAACGTTCATGCTGCAAATCTTCATCATGTCAGAGTGTAATCCAAAGAGCCTAAGCGCGGAACAAAAAAAATGCTCTAGCGGAATAGGTTTTTCGTAAAGCTGTTTTGGATAAGGGGAGATTGCCGTAATTAGAAAGAGATAAGAATTCCATTAATTTGTGGATTTATAACTACCACTTAGATATAAATCTGCTCGAATATGCATGTTTCTGTAACAGATAATTCTATGTAGTTTTATGATAGATCGCATTCCAAGTATGTGTAGAACTGAAATTTCATAGGAGCTCTCGTCATTGCTTGCGAATTTTTCGGTTTTGCGGAAACCGAATTGATTCCCCAGCTTTTAGGCCTATTGAATCGGGATACCAACATTTTTTAGGCCTTTCCGCGACGTCTGTGCTATAAAGGGCAGACGAGCACTATCTCTTTCCGGGAAGTGCTTTTTGCGATTGGATGGCTTCGTTCTGAGGCAAATCCGGCTGCTCGTCCACTGCTGGCAAGAGAATGTTCTCCAAATTTATCATTGGCAATGTTTGCAAAGAAATCAGCGATGTCGCTCGAACCATTATTCCTGAAACGTCGTCCGCTGAAAGCAATCGTAATCACGGGGAGGGGTTCTGAGAAATTGCTTTCTACGTTTTCGAGATGAGGTGACTTCTTCGTTCAGTGGGGTCAAAACTCCAAGAAATCAGGGTGTTTTCAGTCGCGTTTCTCTTTTTGTGAGGAAAACAGATCTTGGAACAAGGGTTTCAGACGTGGTTGCCTTACATATTGTAATAGCAACAAAAAGATCAAGGAGAACAATAGTAAAGCACCACAGCAGTACATGTGAGGAAAGTATATAGGTATACATAACGATGTAATAGTCGTGTGCGATGCCAAAGCTGCTGCCAAAGCGATGCACTACGAGGACGTGTACCAACTGCTGGAATCGGCCTCTGGCGAGAAAATGGTGTAGCGTTTAGCGCGTGCACGACAGCAGACTTCGAAAGACGTAGGAATTGTGCGCTACATTAAGGATCAAAGTGGTACTATCCCGTATGAAACAGATAAAGTTCTGAACAGATGGCGCGAGCACTTTGACCAATTGTCAAACGAGGAGTTTCCACATCCTCCCTTCCCGCGCGGGGAGCCAACAGAAGGACCTGTACGTAACATATCAAAGGAAGAAGTCTTGCAGGCGATAAAAAGAATGAAGAGTGGCAAGGCGACGGGCCCGGACGACGTACCGGCAGATGTTTGGAAGCTCATGGGTTATGACGCCGCTTGTTTGCTGTCTCGACGTTTCAATATGTTCGTAGAGGAAGGGCAAATCCCCTTAAGCTGGAGTAGCAGTATTACTGTGCCGCTGAGGAAAGGAAAAGAAGATGTAGCTGATTGTTCAACCTATCGTCCTACTCGCCTTCTTTCCCATACGATGAAGATGTTTGAAAAAGTATTGGACGCCAGATTACGCGATTCTGTCAGTGTCACTACTAATCAGTGTGGATTCGTTAAAAAATTGTGGAACCGCCGATGCAATCCATGCAACACGTCTGCTGTTGAAGAAGCATAGGGAAAAGAAGAAGGTCGTTCACTTGGCCTTTCTGAATCTGGAGAAAGCGTTTGATCGTGTACCACACGAACTGATCTGGTTTTCTTTGCGCAGCCACGAAGTTCCTGAAGAGTATGTAAGATGGATACGTCTGCTGTATGCTGAAACGAAGAGCGCGGTTCGTTGTAGCGCAGGAACATCTTCTGATTTTCGTATACGTGTGGGAGTTCATCAGGGTTCTGCTCTATCTCCTCTCCTCTTCATACTATGTATGGATACGGTCACGAAAAATCTTCAACTCCCACGCCCATGGAACCTGCTCTATGCGGATGATCTGATGCTGGCTTCCACATCCCGGAACGATTTTGAAAAATCGTGTTTGTGGAAAGGAAGGTCTGCAGTGCTATGTACTGAAGCTCGATACTAAGAAGACCGAGCATATGACGGGTGGCGAGCAGTCGGAGGGATCCATAACAGTCGATGACGTAAATTTGGAGAAGGTCTTGCACTCCAAGTAGTTGGAATCTCAAATTGCGAGTGACGGAAGTATAGACACCGAAGTGCTTCATCGAATAAGCGCTGTATGGATGAAATGGAAGCAATGCAGTGGTGTCCTCTGCGACCGGAAAGTTCCTACGTACCTGAAGAGCAAGCTATACAGAGCCGTTGTTAGACCTGTGGCTATGTATAGTAGCGAGTGCTGGCCGTCAACGAAAAAGCACGAGCACCTTCTTCACTGCATGGAAATGAAAATGTCCCGATGGTCTCTTGGGTATACACGGCTGGATAAGGAGCGGAACGATGATATAAGAAAACTCACTGGTGTTGTCCTGATTCAAGAGAAGCTGAAAGAAAACCGTTTGCGCTGGTTTGGTCATGTGAAGAGATGCAGTCCAGATTCTGTCGCGAAGACTGCAATCACCTTCGAAGTTGAAGGACGTAGACCAAAGGAAAAGGCAAAGGCGAGGTGGCTAGACTGCGTAAAGCGAGATATGTTGCAGGAACATCTGACAACTATTGACGCACTGGACCGCCCGAAGTGGAGACGAGCCATCAAGAAAGCTGACCCTTCGCCAACGCGGGACTGAAGCTAAGAAGAAGAAGAAGAAGAAGAAGAATGTAATAGTTGTATTTTAGGCAGTAGTCAAATTTTCAGAACATAAGACAATTTTTTAGACGTGTTACATTCATTAATCGCTTTAGTTCTTTACTTCGAAAAAAAAAAGAACAACGTACTTCCCCCCATAAAATTTCAGAGTTTCAAATAATTGAAAAAAGATTCGGAATCTCCATGAAACTCCCCCCGAACTGATACCTAGCAACTCTCCAATTACCTCAAAATTATGAAGAAAATCGTCTAAAACCCGTTTTCTTGTTGTCCAATACCGTTGTCCATAACAGCGCCTTCAGCCGAATTTGGACTACGTAGGTATTTCTTTTGAGAAGGCAACCCTGAGTTCTCAAAGGTTACTACTTCCATTCTGAGCATGTGCTCTACAAACTGCGGTAAGATCGACCGGAAACTTCGAAACTTAAGGCATTTAAGAGCAATATTCCAACTTGCACTGCAGCGAGCCACCGGCAAGTACCGCGCTCCAAGGCCAAACTGAGCTTTGTGCGCAGAGGAAACCGCAGAACCATCACCGGTGATACCCCTCTCCCACCAGCGCTCGCACCCGTTCTGGATGAACATTACTAGTTGGGACCTTTTTTGAACCTGTGAAGGTTTACGCACTCACAGAAGGGTGCCACACGCCCGGATGTCTTGATGCAAACCTACGTGGAGACTTCTAATCCGTCAGAATGTAGCCTTTTTGCGGTATATGCTATTTGATGGTGCTATCAGTCATTGCTCTTTTCGAAACTCCATCAAAATGCGTTGGTTTTTGATAGTGTATGTTGTGAGGCGATCTGCGTCACACATTTAATTACTTCTTTCTCAATACAGACGTTGTTGCTCTATAGCGAAGAGCAAGTCAAAACTACACTCGCCGAGGCTATTCAGTCGGATAGGGAGTGCAGTAACTATTTCAAAAAATTCAGGTTGAAATCGTTTTTCCTTCTGAAAATTTTGGCTGCAAAAACTGTAAATTTTTTTTCAGAACCTGTGGGGGAAGTAAAAATTTGGATATTTTTCAAAATTTCTGATCTCCAAGTGGGGGTACGTAGCTTTGTAGATGTCCTGGACAACGGCCTGCCTGACCTTGAGTGGGAGCCATTGAATTTTGCTAAGCAAAGTGGCTTTTGGAGAGGAGTTGAACGATGATGTTCTGAGTTTCATCAGTTAGGGCCTTGTTACTGTGCTTCTCTGGGCCAAAATCCGGTCCGCAATCGCGTCTCGACACGCTTTGCGGCCGCGCGCATTTGAGTCTGAAGAGTTTCTAGCGCCGCAGCCGCCGATTTTTTTGACTCTAGGTGGGTTTTAGAAACTAGAAAGTAAACAAAATTGGAGAAAACTGTCTTAAAAGCCATATCGAGTCAGCTTTGGCACTGGAAACTCGACTGGGCCGAGCGCGTGCGGCCGCAAAGCGTATCGAGACGCAATTGCGGACCAGAATTGGGCCCAGAGAAGCACAGTATGTCCCGACGAGACGGTGTGAAAAGACCAAGTCAGCTTTCCCTGTAGGACACGTCCAGCTTGTCGAGGTATTCCAGCAAAAAAAAGAACAATTGTAACCTCTGTAAAAAATCGAAATTCTCATCACTCAATGGGCTGAATGTGAGCGCGATGTTGCTCTCTCCGCCTGGCCAACACTCTGCCGCTACCTCTAACTCCCGCTCCGCTCCCGGACGGAGAAAATTACGAGAATTTGGCGTTTTCACAGCTTGCACATGGAAAGGAGGGGAGGAAAACCGCATCGAATTGCAGCATTGTATACTATGTCGTTGCGGTCCGCTTAGTTCCCCCGGCTGGTTGTTTTTTTCAGGACTAAAATTGTCGATACACTGCAGACAAATAATAATCGTGAAGAGAGGGAACGCATGGATGGAAACAAAAACATGGGCAAGCAATTCCAAGTTCTAGACTGTAGTATTGCTGAGATGTGCGTATGGTCCGTGTCCTTCAATTGGGAAGCCGCGACGCTGCTTGGCGGGAAAAATGATGCGCGGAAAAATAAAGGGATGATGCTTGCCGGTGGAGCAATTTTGCATCGAATAACGTATATTGACAAAATAGTTGCTGTCATACATCTAATACAGTGATCACAACACTTGACTGGTATCCTCTGGCTTAGGTTTAAATTTAAAGTGTGCCATCGCGCTGCGGACACACGAAACATCAATTTCGTACGAGCTCCCGCACCCGCCCCTCATCAGCTCATCATATGGTTTTTTACTTCATTTTTATGGTTTTTCTTTTTTCCACGTCTTTTTTAAACGGGTTTTGACCATTGAATGCAACATTGGTTATATTAGTCCCGTTCGCGAATGTTTCAAGGTCAGGAGCAGTGGGAACAGTTGGCAATTAGTAGAATCCGCCAATTTCTTGACGAGATTTTTTATTTTGTGATATTACCCAACTAGAACCCGTATTTAGCGTTTGTTATTGAGTTCTGATTTGTGATTTGCGTTCATAATAGAAATTTTAACAAAATAAATATTCAAAATAAAAAAAAACATCCGCATGCAGATTTATTGGAGAATAGAGCCAGTCTAAACAATAAAATTCTGACAAGGTTAACGATCAACGGGAAGCTAGCTAGAGAAGTGAGAAAATAGTAAGACACACAAAGAAGCCAAGAATTGACGGCTCCTATCGGTTACCGAAGATTCCCACCATTGCTGGAATCAAAACCTTGGTAAAGAGTGGTAATACAACAAATGTAGCATTTAAGGACAAAATTGTTGGAAAAGACGTGAGAAGCAAACAAAAACAGGAAAAAAGAGGGAAAATCACACGATCAGTTGATGGGGGGGGGAAGCGGAAGCTCGTACTGAACCGATGCGTCACGTGTCCGTAGCGCGAGTCCGCAACGGCACACACTAAATTTAACCCCGACTCTGCCCCAAAGTAAGTCGGAGCATGTAAGTTGAATGCCCTAAAGTCATTGTGTAATAAGGATACGACACGAGTTCTTATTTTTGAGAAACTGCCGTTAAAGGCAGTGTTCACGATAGAAAATGTGTTTCAGTTACCACTAGGAATTGGTAGTAGAGGGGCACATTGTAAAGTTGACGTCGAAAGAACGCATGAAAACGAGCCAGGAAATGCTCCGAAAGAGCTCGAAGTTGCCATTTCGAGCGCAGGGCAAACCCCAAAAGCGCAACACACGCCCACCGACGTGAAGAAATGAATGCTCGAGATCGTGAGAGCGATGATTTCCAATCACTCGCCCCGTTCTTCCCTCCATTCCCAACTTCTCTCTTTACTCAGGTCAGCTCGCAGACATCGGCTGCAAAAGACCGAAGTTACAAACCTTGGACAACTCGTCCACCATGTTTCCTTAGCTCAATCTTTGAGGGACCATAACTCCGTTCCCAGAAGGTCCTGTACGATTTCAGAGACATCATTGGAATTAGCATGGGGCCGTTTTCAAGATCGGCTAAGAAACAGAGAAACGATTTCCATCGTGAACACTGCCTTTAAATGCGAAAATCGCCGCATTAGGCCTAGTGCATACTTACCGCGACAGCGACGGTGCATTTGAACCATATTGATTTTTTGTCGATAACTATCCGAAATACGATGTCGCGTCGCTCGTCGCGGAAAGTATGCACAAGGCCTTAGAGGAAATCCATCGTTCCGTTTCGGTACAATATTCTAGCCCTCAGAGGGTCCGTACGCTCTATGAAGATTACCAGCCTTGATGGGAGGAAAGTAGAGGAGAGGCATTTTCAGATTTTTGGTGTGAAAAACCTTCTCCACTTTTTGATGTAAAATTCAGAGCAGGTCGAGTTTTACGAATAGCGATGCGCGCCATTAGACAGAAGAGTTGCGCTTTCCTGTGGTGTACGACACTTGAAACATCACAGATGAACGAGGCAAAATTTACTGCATTTGGTGCAGGACTTTTTTAACAGCCTAGTATACTGAAATTAATATATGGCAGGTGTTCTTCGTTCTTTGGATGGCGTATCTGGATGGCAGTGTGTTTCTGTGCGGCTACGCTGTTCTTGTTGCAAACGTACTGGACACTTTCGGATTACTTCAAGTACAGGACAATTATAGAGATGCAGCTGAAATTCGAAGCCGGTATGGGTTCTCTAGAAAATAGTTATATGCGTATATCGCACCATCGAGAAAGCAATTATATTTTTAGCACCATTTCCTGCGGCTACGGTCTGTAATCTGAATGCGTTCAAATACAGTGAGCTGCTTCTGTACGAAGAAATCAAGGAAGGGGTCAGTATTGAAGCATCTTGAGCAACAGAAAAATGTAAGTCATACCGTAGTGCTCTGTGGAATTACCTGATACTGCTTGCAGTTCGATTACTGGGAACGAGTGATCAATGCGAAGCAAATGAAAGCAATGCTGGCAAAAGATTACGATTTGGTATCGACGGCCGAACTTCGAAAGTGAGTTTTCCTTGATTACTTACCTTATTTATGCGCATTTGGGTCGGTCATTACATCTCACAATTTCATCTATCACTATCTCAAAAGCAAGAGGCTGCTCAGGATCCATTCTTATCTAAATTTCTTTTGAATCGGTGCTGAGTCCAAAATGGGTTCCTTCCAAGAAGGATTCCAGAATCTATTAAAACTTGAACTAACCTTTTTTGCCTTATTATCCCTGCTCTTCGTGATTACGCACAGGACCGTCCGAGTGACGTCGGTCACTGCATGCCGTCTGGTCAGCATTCGCACAAGCAGACCTCAGACTTTGTAAGTGAAGCACCAAGATGATATCGGGGAACCGAAAGGTGAAGGGAACGTTTGCGACAGACACAGCGAATGAAAAATTCCCAGAAAGACACAGAATAGGAAAGAGTGACAGTCAACACGGGCATTTTTGATATGGCACGCTCTGCCCTTATTGGCAGCGAATACGGTAGCAATTGTCCTTAATTGACACTGGAGCGCGTCAACTGAGTAGAGGCACATTCACCCGTAATAACCGAAGACGTTTATAACATTCGAGCTACATGTATAGCTTTCTCCCTCATTTATAGCCTGACGAGGTAATGCTTATCGATATTATCATTTCGAAATCTACTTATCACTGCGAGCGAGAACGGCTTTATGTGCAATTCGGTCAGTGGAACACTGCTCGGAGCAGAAGCGACTGATTTTAGTAACGCACGACCCTGCCGACCGCATGACTCGGATTCAAGTTCCTCCAGCTTTGACAGTCGAACAGGTGGTACATTTGCGAGAAAATCAAACTTGAAGCTTCCATCATGTCCATCTGCTTTGTCTTTCTATGGATGGACTGTTCGCTGAGTACTCGTGCAATCTTAAAGACAGTGTTCACGATAAAAAATGTGTTTCAGTTTCCACTAGGATTGGGTAGTGGAGGGGCACACTGTAACGTTCAAAAAAGAACGCATGACAACGAGCCAGGAAACGCTCCAAAAGAGCCCGAAGTTGCCACTTCGAGCGCAAGGCAAACCCCAAAAGCGCAACACACGCCCAACGAAGTGAAAAAATGAATGCTCGAAATCGTGAGATGAGTGATTATTTCCAATCATTAGCCCCGTTCTTCCCATCATTCTCAGCTTCTCTCTTTACCCAGGTCAGCTCGCATAGATCGGCTGCAAAAGACGGAAGTTACAAGCCTCGGAAAACTCGTCCACCATGCTTCTCTAGCTCAATTTTTGTGGGACCATAACTCCGTTCCCAGAAGGTCTTGTACGATTTCAGAGACATCATTGGAATCAGCACGGGGCCGTTCTCAAAATAGGCGGAAAAACAAAAAAAAACGATTCTCATCGTGAACACTGCCGTTAAGGACTGGCTTGGGTACTATCTTATATTTGCTGTGGGATGTTGCTGTGCCCTTCGAAACGTGAGCGTTCGTCCAGCTCCATTTCCAAGAAAGCAGTTGCTGACCTGTCACTGAGCCCGGCACTGAAATGGTCTCATTCGGCTACGTGGTGGTGGTCAGGGATGCGCGTAATAGAAATCTTGTAATTCGTTAGTCGTTAGTCGTACATTCGAGGCAGAAAAAAGCCACTGTGAATAGAAAAAGAGGGAAGGCATGAAGAGTTGTATGTTTTCCAAAACATGCATCGTTAGAGAGCCTAGTTCAAACTGCAAACCCACATATACGTAATTAAAATTATAAATGAAAGCTTTATACTGAAAAGTATTTGTTTGTCGATTTTTACTCTTTTTTTTCGGTGGGAAAAGAAGCAATATGGGAAACCGAATAAATCTTGCACTCTTCGATTTTTTCTGTGCAAAGTTTACCGTTCTGCGATATATGCTGTTATATGATCTCTACCCCACGGTGACATACGGAAAACTGCACCAACTTGTAATAAATATTCTTCCTCCAGTGCCGCGAAATGAGCGCGCGCGGCATTTCGAGCTTATTCCCATAATGGGGAAAAGATCGGAAGAAATTTGCACCCAAGTGGAATTTTCATCCACTGAGAGGTCCGGCGCCACTTTAGAAAAATCCCATATCTCGAACTTATGACTGAAAATCGGAGGACGCAGCAGACTTTTACAATCCAATCATCGGATACAGTTCCCGTCAGTGCGCAGTTGTGGCCTGCAGGCACCGCTCTCTACATATTATCACTTCTGATAGTGCCCTCTTTAAAAGTCTCCGCTGGAGCCGGTCAGTGTCGGAACTGTTTCTGTAAGTCTACCATAAAGTCGCGCGATCGACACGAAGTCGCATTAATGCTGCGCCTTACCTTGCGCGACGTTTAGTTGGGGTCATAGTGTGGGGGTTCCAGAACTGCGAAGCCGGATCATCAGAAATAATGGATACTGAAGGCTATGGTCATTTTGTACTCTCAACATGGAACTATGTATCAACTCCGATGTAATCCTTGGGTTGGAGCGCGATGTGAATGACTTCTGATTTTCTAACAAAACTGGGATTGCTTACGAAATATTTTTCATTTCGTTAGTCGTTAGTCGTTAGACGTAACACCCAAAAAGCCCGTTAGTCGTTAAATTCGTTAGTCGTAATTACGCAGATCCCTGGTGGTGGTTGCCTGCGTACGAGCTCGATTCCGCCTACAGGCTAAAATCAGAGTGGAACAAGAGTGATATCAAAGGATTTGTGTTCTCTGATTCACTTAAAAAAATATCATCACTCTGGGAGTTGGTGGGCGATGAAACCGTTGGTTAGAATAAGACTAGGAATAGGTAAGAGAAATCGCTTATCCACAGTCACTACAATTCTTGCTAATCTGTCTGTCACCTATACATGTTTTACAGCAAACGATCGCCATTGAATTTTCCTATCGATGAACATGAGTTGAAAGGTGCTGTTTATCAACCAGTTTTTGTTCGATGCACATGCCTCAATACGGAACAATGTGTGCCAAACAGAAATCCTCTAGAGGTACGTTTTCGCTTTGGAAGAACGAGAATTGAAGAAATCGATTTTTATGAAAGCGAAATGAGTGAAGAGTATTCTAATTACTCCTTTCACTCTAAATCGACAGGTTCCGTCCATTTACAGGTGAACGCTTCAATATGTATGTGTTTTGAGGATGTCACTAGAGGGTTGATTTGGCCATGCTATCCTACAAGCGTTTGGAGTGTGAAGGTCGGCCAATAAAGTGCTTATTATCTGACCAATCTTTTTCAAACTGTTGTTAACACCTTTATGATCAAAACAGACTTACGAAAAGCTTGTCGTTTCGTTATGCGTGCTGTTTTTCTGCTTCAGAATTGTTCAAAATGTTCCTTGATATCGAACACCTGCTCCGAGCCCGATCATGTTAATGCTTCTACAGGCGGTCAGGTTCAACCCTGTCTCTGTCAAAGCATCTCTCACCACTGCATGGTTCATCCTAAGGTATCTTCAGGGTTCAGACCTCTGATACTCGCTTCCAACAAAATCAGGTCTGGCACAATATCCATGTTCAGGACGAGATAAAATGGTGGAATCCGAACAACTACACCATTTTTCCTGTAACGGATCCGCCTGCGACTGTGGTCACAGAAACAGAGGAAGCGTTCGGTCTATCGGTAGGTTGTACTGCCTATAGTAAGTATGCTCATCACATGGGGACCGATCGCTAATTTGCTTCAAACATACTTTTTTGTCTGCATGATATTCGAACAAAACTTTAGAGGAGAGGTTTGCAAAGTATTCCTGATGTTTTTGAATCAAAACGGTCTTCATTACGGCAACTACAGTATATTGCACCGTTCTAGGATCTGAAAGACAAAGGCGCGATTACGACACAAACTAAGGAGAACTTGATATTTCTGGTTGCCGCTTTACCTCGTGAGACTCGAACAAATCTTTCCTATTCACTGAATGAGTTCGTTTTACGCTGCTCATTCAACAGCAAGGATTGCAATATGGAACGGTTGGTCGCCTTCCCTTGGAGAAGTTCATAGCTCCTAAGTAGTTCAGTTTTAGGGACTTCAAGCGACATGTTGACCCTGAGTACGGTAACTGCTACACTTTCAACTTCAACGATTCTGTCGAGTTGAAGAACAGTCGAGCTGGACCTATGTACGGTGAGTATGATGACTAATCTCTACAGGGAAGAAGAAAAGTACTCTAATTGGTCAGCTCAGGCCTGCGTCTTCTTCTGGATGTTCATCAGGAGGACTATATGCCAAACACGGAAGCAGCTGGTGTTCGGATAGTCGTTCATGAGCAGGTAACTCCAGGATGGATTGGTTTGAATCCGTAGCAGACCTGTAATTTCGTTCCACAAAGGGCAAGGCCTGGCGCTAGTGCAGGCGCAAAATTCACTTGTTCCCTGGGGGATCCAATTTGCCTTAACGTCCCCTTAGTGTACGCGACCTACAAGCCTCTAGCCACTGTTTGGTGGTCTAGCATAAGAGAAAGAGATTAAGGTGATACAAGTGTGACGTTTTGAATCCACGTCCCTGCTTCCTTATTTCTGTTTATGATCTTTGATTTTACTCAAAATTTTCCTCAAAGGCAATGTTCATGATGATTTTCGTTCCCATTTTTCTCACATAAATCAATGCGTCGGCCGTTAAGAGTTACCAAGATTTCGAAGAAAAAACGCACTAAAACGCTTCGTTTCGATGACATTATTATCTGGCCTGGACTACTTAGTCCGGTTGGATAAACATGTTCACGGTGGTTGTGACCGACAAAAAATGGGGTCAATCGGTAATGAAAGAATATCCTATGCAAAACAGTTTTAAATAGGGTTCGAAGGAAAGAGTGGAGCAAGACAGAGTAGAGAATTTTGAAGGACGGGTCCACAAAAAATTTCATTGTCACGACAAACAGTTCCTCTGAGAGCAGAGGCGGGTTGAGAGTAGAGCTTTTCATAGTTCTAGTAAATAGTCTCCAAACTTAAGATTATCGTTCACACTGCTTGTGATGCCTCAATTATCTTTTACAGCTCTTTGTCGCCTCGTGAGCATTTTTTTTTAGGATAAAGAGCCGTTTCCTGACACATTTGGATACAGCGCTCCCATTGGATTCGTCTCTTCATTTGGTTTGAAAACGGTGAGGTCCCTACACAGTCCGTATAATTTGAGGTCTGTGCTTCTTGCGCAATCAGAATTTCTGGTATATGTATACCGACCACGTCCTTGGCATACTAAGCCGCAAAGCTGCTTTAGGTCGTGAAATTATTTGACAGATACCAGGTTGTTCAATAAGTCTTGTCGTTCGATAAGAGAGAACGCTTCTACTAACCCAAAACTTTTTTGTTTTGTTGGTACACTCTTCATATGAACGTATGTGAAGTTTCATTTGAATCTGTCGATTCATTCTTTGTTCACAAGCTATTTAGTGTCGCCGTGTCACAGCAATGGATTGGGAAGGTGTAGCACCAAAAGAAATTCACGAACGAATGTTAAAGTGTATAATGATTGTTCACCTACAATTAGAATAGTAGAAAGATGGGTTGCTGAATTTAAACGTGGCGTACAAGCAAGCCTTGAAGACGATCCACTGGCTCAGAGCTCAGACCCCTCCCCACTGTGTGGCCTCACACCTTGCGCCGTACCTTGGAGCGAGAGAAAATTATAGAATTATCGGCTTCGAGACGGTTAGCTTCGCAAACAGTAAGTTGCGACGCCGCATGTTAGATGTCGAATACTCAGCACACAATATGCTGAGTCCAGGCAGGATTATCCCTCCCAAATAGCCCTTTCTCCTAGAGTTTCTTACTGGAAAGGCGGTTTCTGCCCTCCGTTTCGTAGCGAAATATATTTCCCTTCGCGTGCGTGTGCGAGGCGAGGGGAAAGACTGCGAGAGTTTGGGGTGGAAGCCAGTTTCGCTTTGAAATGAAGGGTATGCTAGTCAATGACTGAGTGATATCATCAGTTCACTGCTGTTTTTGAATGACAGTTCGGGGCTCCTAACATCACTCTTTACTGGTTAGCTTTCGCCAATAATGGCATCATCGGACCTTGAAAAAATTACAATATGTTCGACCTAGGTGTGCAGAACATCAAAGCTAATTAAATACCGGCTACACACCCTTAGAGCGGTCGAGGGATAGCTTGAGCGAGCTAAACACATATGCAGTAGCGTTGGAAGTGAGGAAGGGGAGTAGAACGTTGACACCCAACCCTGGTGCGTGCAAGTGTGCTTAGATGACGAAAGCCTTATTGGCGAAAGCTAACCAGTAAGGAGTGATTTGAGGAGCCCCGATCTGTCATTCAAGAATTATAGAATGAGGCTCAGAGACAGTAGAATCTTGCCACAGTTCACTGCTGCTTCAGTTGTCGAGTGATTCCAGCGCCGCATGGAGTAAACTTTTGATTAGGCGATCACAGAGCTCGTTGTTTATTGGATGTTTTGTTTTGAATTTTACTAGTGGTAGAGGCAGGTCAAAGTGGATGCTTTTTGATTTGAAGGATTTTCGATCGAATAGAATAGTGATCAGAATAGGATTTTTTAGTATCCCTAAGCTATTCATCCAAGTTTGTCTACTCGAAAATACTTTGAACGCTTACAATGTCTGTTTAATTGCAGAAGGTTCTGAAACGACTAGACGCTCCTTACGGCTCATGTAGTGACACTTTCCGACCTGAGCCCTACATTTATGACGAGCACTACTCACCTGAGGTAAGTGTTTTCTCCTTAGCTTCAATCCATCTAGTCCATCCATTTTTTGCAGGGATGTCATCGAAACTGCCTGCAGCTAAAAGTTATTGAGCAATGCGGCTGTGGCGATCCGCGATTTCCACTTCCTGCCGGCGAGTCGAATCGGTACTGTAGTGCGACGAATGCTGCGGAAAGTGAGTCATCTTCTGAGCTGAAAGTATATGCTTCATGTGCACATGCTTTGGTCGAAGAGTTCACTGAAAGAATAAAGTTTCAGTTTCCTGATCATTCATTTATTTTCAGGGAAGTGCATCTGGAATCTGACAGGCAACACCGGCGGCTACCATCATATGCAGCTCGAATGCGTCTGTCAACAACCTTGCACGGAGAATGTTTTCGAGACCGCCTACTCGGCTGCTGCTTGGCCGTCTATGAACTTCAAGCTAGGTCAATTCTGCCAAAACCGAAAGCAAATACGAGACCCACTAACCTTACATGCAATTTTTGTGGTTCCTCGATGAAGCCTTCCGGAGTGAAGGGCATGTAGTCCGTGCGTCACTTTTCGTTCCGATCCAAACAAAACGATGTGCGTAGCTAACATCAGAAACGACCACGAAGCCACTTCTGATTCGAATGATCGCCCTCGTCTTAGGCTGCTCTCATTACGAAGGAACTCATAAGGTGCCAAGCTATGTTTTCAGGTGTGGACTGTCCGGCTGTTCCGGATATATTCAACGACAGCGATGCCTGCACAGACTACTATAGGAAGAATACAGCATATATCGAAATTTATTACGAACAGTTGAATTTTGAAACACTAAATGAGACCGCTGGCTACACGGTACGTTGGCATTCATGTGATGAGAAGAAGAGCATGATGTGTGATGCTGATATCCATTTTTATTGTTCGCTGTCTCACAAAGTAGTAGGAGATGTCTTCAGATGGTGAACTTGTTCTCCGATTTCGGTGGTAACATCGGTCTCTGGATCGGGTTTTCTGTGATCACGATCTGCGAGATCATCGAGCTCATTTTTGAAATTGGATATTATCTCCTTTATATCAAACCAGTACGGTGAGTGAAAACAGCAACAGGACTTGCGCATAAGGAGTCCGCAGAGTTGAAGTCGTGGCGTTGCTCGCAGCGACGAATAGCACTGGGTGATGTAATATCGATTACATTCGGCGACGATGGCGACCGACGCGGCGTGAAATACTACGAGGGGGCACTGCAGAGTGTTTTGACGCCGCGGCCGCCCTACATCACTGCCAGCGAGCGGCAACCGACGCCGCGACGATAATGTTTCGAAACATTTTTGTCGCCGCGTCAAGGCTGACGCTCGGCGACCACTCGTCGGTCTCTGCAACTCCGCAGACCCCTAAACGTAGTTCTGCATCGGCTTGTTAAACGTGCAGTCGGCACGGATCGCAGTGACACTTTTGTTCCATATTGACGGCGTAGGTCGCGTTCGCGCACACTCGTTGGAGATATGTTACAAAACTCCTGCAACGAGTTGGTGCCAGTGCAATGTGCGCCGTCAGTGCGGAACCAACGCTTCACTTCGATCCATCTCGGCTGCACAATTTTGCAGCAAAAGACGTTGTAGCCACACCATTCTACGGCTGCCTTTTGCTGAGCATGCGCTTTGCAGTGTCAGCGCCTGTGTACTAAGTATTATTTCCGCATTTCAATGTCGTATCGATGGCGTGACATAGTGTTTACAACGTCTATATAGCTTTCCTGAGCCAGCTTGGTTGCTCCACACTGCAAACGGTTGGGAAATTTCAATATTCAGGTATCACAAAAAAGTGAAGCGGCGGAATCAAGAAGAAAGGCTCACTCTACCTCAGCTTCTTAATCGGCACGTGTACCAAAGCCGGTACGGTTCACGCGATCCGAATCGACAACCTCACGTTGAAGAAGACGGTTATGGATAACTCGAGGCGACTTTACTTATATTCCCACTTTTGAGCTCGTCTTTCACAACTTGGCCTTCATCACAGTACTTATCCGTTCTCAAATTTTATCATTTAGCTGAAAATGTCGGTTTTTATCTCACTTGTATCTACATACAGTCTCTTTAGAAAAAGTGCAAGTGCCTCCACTAGTACAGCAATTCGGTCAACAAGGCATTCTTGTACCGTTCTGCATTCTGATTTTCGGCCATCTTTCTAGTAAGCGAGTGTGAGTTTGCTTGGTTTATCTGGCCACTTCATGCCTTTTAGGCCCCCGTCATAGTCGGCCGACGGCCGGACTGCACCGTCCTCTCCCGTCCCTAGTGATCCTGCGCCGTCCTCTCCCGTCCCTTGTGATCCTGCGTCGTCCCTAGTATGTCGGCTGAGTGCAAATCGATTAGGCGGGCGCACTCGAGCACACTGCGGACGGCGCTACCCGGCCACAATTGGGGGATTTTCCACCTCAATGAGCAATATGTTGCGCACGTATCGACCGGGACGGACACGGACGGGACAGGACGCAGCGGGTGGATGCACTCCGGACACATCGGCGGGATTTTTAGACCTGATTTTTAGACCCCATCAATTACAGGTATGGAACTAGTTCGGGGGCACTCAGAATTCAGTTGGAGAATGAATGATTCCGCTTTCAGAATATGAAATATTTCAATGGAGTCTCTACGAACACCATGATTGATAACGCTATCAGGCACATGATATCAGCACAAATTTTCATTTTCATGGATGAATGAATTCATTTTCTCGGGTGGCCCCCAAGCTAGTTTTAAGCCGCATTGCATACGCATCGACCGGGGTGGCTACAGCTTATCGGCCTACCGTGACGGGGCCCTATACTATAGTATATCATCACAAGATCACACTCTCCTGCTAGTGTTAATAAATACTCTCTCCCTATCCTTTGTACAGCCTAGCTCCCTTATTTTGAGCCGGTCGAAGTGAGACTTATCGGGCTTATCGTGTCAAATTCTCCTTATCACTGCCATATTTTGCAGGCGATTATAGATTGCCACCGGCACAAAATTCTCACGGTAATCAAAATTGATGATAGCCATTTGATAAGGGGTAGAGTATAAAAAAATGTAGAGCGGTGTGTTTTCATTCACACACCTTCTTTCTGAAGAGCAAAGTGGCTGAAGCTGTGAACAAACGAAGGGGAAGGGAAACAGCCTCACCGGCGATATATCAAGCCCATAACATGGAAAACTTCGGAAAGAAAATCTACAACACTGGTGAGAATTTCGTGCCGGTGGCAAATTATAAATTTGTATATTTTGCTATAACCGACCGCTCCGCTGTTTACTCCACCCGGACTCATTCGAGCATGCTAGGCTTTACCTGTCTGATTCATGCTATGGAAACCAATTCCCACCAATTCTTGGAGAAAGTCGTATGGCTCCCTTGAGCGTTGTAGGTATTGAAGCATACTTAGTCTCCGAATCACTTTAGTCGATGGTGGGGCACGACCTTGGGGCTGATGCACTTCGTTGTGAAAAGATTGTGATCTGTCTCAAAATGACACGAGTTTCACAAAATTGTCATTATCGACATGTATCAAATCGTTTCAATTTGCCTACTTAGTATTCCGAGCATGATGGTCGTTGCAGAAAATCTCGCCCTCACTTGCGTATTCAGTAGCGAAACATTATCCAAAAATCACTTTCTTGACTACAACGACTTTCAATCTCCTCTTGAAATCTTGATTGATTATGGGTAGCTTGTGCATACATTTTTGTTTGATCTCGTTCATAAATTTGTTGTCTGAACAGTCTTGCAAACATATCGTTGATAGTCGGATGACTTGTTTGATTTTCAGACGAAAGGGCGTCATGATGGTTTCTATATGTAATAAAACACGGAATCACGATGCAAAGCGTATGTTTCCCAAACAATATTCAACAATAATAATATTGATAACCAATAACCATTTCTTCCTCGAATTTCCCAATTGCACATCGTATCACATTATCACTGTGTTCAACGAAAATTGCTCTGGGTCACATCGCCGATCTCATATGTCGGAACTAGTCGCACTCCGACAACAACTATGTACGCTGACGAATCGACCTTGTTCGCATATTCATGGTCAATTTCTGGGTCGTAAATTTCAGGTTATGACATGAGTTCCAAGCGTTTTTATCAAAGGGTTTCATTCAAATAGAATACACTGAATAGAACATTACACTAATGCAGCTGCAGTGCCTTCCATCTAATTCACTAGTTGTTTGGCGAGCGTCTTCCTTCAAAAACCTTTTGAGACTCCCTCTGTCAAATTCTCCAGACCACCCGCATCGAGGTATAAGTCACCTTCTCCGAGTGTTGTGAACCGTTAGGTGCTCTCTTCCCCTTCCCGTGCCTCATTCTTGTAAGTGTGAGACATTGAGCCTTCCGTCTTACCAATGCTAATTTGTGTGATGCCGTCTCGTTAGTTCTGTTGAAGACTGTTCGGGAATCTTGCCGGTGAACTTCTCCAACGGCTTGTCTGCAACACAGGCTTGACCCACTTTCCGTTTACCACACTTGGGTACCTTTGATTGTCTATGATGAAACCCACATATATGAAGCACTCGCACCCTAGTTGTGTTTGGCCAGACCGAGGACGTTGCCTCAAAACGTCCCTTGTTCAACTCCTGGGGCGGCAGGCACGTACGCGGCTGGTTAGGTTGGGGTTAGGCAGGGTTTGGGGCGTCGGCGCGTTTCATGATTGCTGTGCAAGTGCTGGAGATAATCAATAGTTGGTGTCTCAACGGGGTTTTGGCTGCCCCACCCTCCTAGGTGGGGTTTGCGAGGAAAAGAATTTTCAGTGCTAGCCTAACCCCCTTTAAGCCCTCGCGCCGCTATCATCAATAGCGCCGACGCTCTAAACCCTGCCTAACCCCAACCTAACCCGCCGCGCACGTGCATGCCGCCCCTGACACGCTCACAGTTGTGTTCCGCCAAACCGTTGCCAATAACATTTTCATGGCAAACGTATTTTCGGGTTGATCTTAGGTTGCTTTAGACAAAACTAGATGTTTAAACATGTTTCAGTTTTCGTACGAAAGCAGTCCGGTGGAACACAGCTACGAGTGTGCGAACCGGAATATCTTTGCAGCCCTTCGCTCAAACGTCTGGTTTTGCCGGTTACACCCAAAGCACTTAACCAAGAGTATGCGTTTCCAATTCAGAAGTCTGTCAAAAAAAGCTTGTGCCTGAGTGGGTCTGGGAGTGAGGCTAGGAGAGATTGTACTTTGTGTTAAGGGAGGTGATCGTCTTCCAAAAGCTCGTTGACCGACGTTCAGATCACAGTATTCAGCTTGATCTTTCGCGTCGCAGTTCTCTATTCCCCGTTGAACTTTCGGCGCAAAAGATTTTTGAATAGGATCTCCTTCAATATGTGTAATGGACGAGAGGAACTTCGGGCTTTTATAAACGCGGTCAGGAGGAAAGAATCGTGCGAGGAGTAGGTGCGAAAATTTCCGTGCATGATGCTTACGTAAGGACCACATATTTGATGATGTGTAATAGTGATTAACTGCCTAAACGCGAAAAAAAAACTCAAGGGTGTAGTTACGTTTATCTGTATGTGAAGGTGGGACAGACATTTTACCAGAACAACGACTGTGCCATTCCAGCGATTGGGTTCTTGGAAGTAGCCATGATAGCTCTGAAAAGAGTTTCTATTTCAGAGCAGGGAATTTGTGAATTCGTTGTTCTCTTCATAAGCACGGAAGACGACAAAGGCGATTTCTGCAGAACATATGTACCCTTCTTCTTGAAGCTACGCTCACATTGTGTGTTGCGAGCCCGAGAGAACAGCGCTTCTCATATCTTTAGGTACCACCTTGGAAGGCCCAGATACCCTTTGGTAATCCAAGTTTCGAACATCGCTTATATGCCTATTCAAATCAGCCTCGCCGCACCAAGCTGTCCTACAACGACTAGGACAAGTTGTCTCCTGTGGTCAGGCACGATCAGCCAACCGGTAGATCACCGGAAAGACTACCCAATCGCACTTTGTGTTTAACAAGTTGCTGAACAATCTGGAATCCTACGAAGTGAAGAGTTCTGTATGGTCAATGAGACTGTTGAAGTAGATGGAAGGATACCCTGTCGAGTCTTGTTGACATCTATGTCGCCTCCTCTTCCATTCTGATGAATCCCTCAATGTGGCTGCGGGGAAAGGAAGCGTGAAGAATTTTTTTGGATGTCAGTCCTTGGCTACGCTCCGTTGCATGTCAGTCCTTGGCTACGCTCCGTTGCGCCATGACTTACACACGTTTCCTACTTGCAAATGAAAAGGGGGAATACTCCGATTTGCCTTGAAAGTCTTGAAGACACCCATATTTTGAATATACCTTTTTATCGTTAAATGGAACAAGTGCAAAGCCCAAGGCTATGACGAAGCAATCCGCTTAACTAATCAAACTCGCTCGATGTAGGAGAGGCAGAGACTTCGGAGCACTTAAAGTATGAGTTTTGAACACATATGCCCACTTACTCAACACTAGAGCCAGAGAACCTTTCCGTGAATTACTGGATTGAATTTGAGCAGCATAGATTGACTGGCGAGAGCAAACGATATGGCTCATGTGCAGAGCAGTTAACTGCATAGCTAGCTCTTACTACGTCACCAGTTAGCGACAGCCCAATGAGGAGTATGAAATGGCTGTTCGTAGAACACCCAATCCTATCTCATACTGTACTATCGGTGGGTGAATGCATGGCTGCAGACCACCGAGCAGCCAGCATGTGCGGCCGCAACGCGGTAACCCTTTTCACGTAAAGTCATTCTCCAAGAATACACATCACCATTACCGCTGATACGGCACATGTTGTATTGCAGGATTTCTGAGCTTCATTTGTACCAGGCCGTCCAAGAATTCCTGTCCGAAAATTTTCAAAATTCTATAATTTTCCTTAGAAGTGTTATAATATCAGGCAAGTGTAAGAACCTTTCAGAAGGTTCTCCAAAGTTCTACGCTAGGGGTATATAAGGCGCATTCGCCGCGTCTAGCTACCAGTACAAGCTAAAATGGACCAAGGTCGAATTCATACTTTCGTGTACGACGAGTGGCTGCTGGGCAACGACACGGGCACTGCGGTCGCCAACATCTGTAGAGCGTGCAAGGAGGATGCTGTGTCCTAACGCGCAGTCAGCCGCTGGTTCAATCGTTTCGAGAGCGGCGACACGAGCCTCGAGGACAGGGAGCACAGCGGGAGGCCTTCTACGGTGGATGATGACAAAGTCCGTCGCTGTATCAAGGAGAAGCCCGAAGCCACCACCCGTGAACTGGCGACGACGCTCGGCTGCAGCAAGTCCACCATCCACAATCGACTCAACTTACTCGGCTACCACAAAGTTCTGGCCCGTTGGATCCCCCACCGTCTGACGGACGCCAACAAGCAGAGCCGCGTGGCCGTCTGCCAGTCCCTCCTCCTTCGTTCGCATCGCAAAGAGTTTCTCGAGGACCTGGTCACTAGGGATGAGAGCTGGGTCCTCTACGACAACGTCGCCCCCCGTGCCGTCTGGATCCCGCGCGGAGAAGAGCCGCCGACGACGGTGAAAGCCGACCTGCACCCTCTGAAGATCATGCTCTGCTGCTGGTGGGACACCAAAGCATGCTGTACTTCGAGCTGCTCCTGCAAGGCAGGACGGTCACCGCCTCCATCTACACCGATCAGCTCAAGAAACTAGCCGCCGACATCCGAGAAAAGCGTCCCCGACGGGCCTCAGTCCACCTGCTGCACGACAACGCGCGCCCCCACGTGGCGGAGGAGACCCAGCAGAAGTTGGCGACGCTCGGCTGGGAGACGGTTGCCCATCCGCCGTATTCCCGGACCTCGCTTCCTCCAACTACCACTTGTTCCGCCCGCTGAAGCACCATTTGGCCGGAAGAAAATTCACCAACTATTCACCCTCAAATCCGACATCGCGGACTTCTTCGAGTCGCAGCCCCCGGATTTCTGGGCGAAGGGCATCGGCGACCTGCCCAATCGATGGGCCACTGTTGCGGATAAGTGTGGTGATTATATTGTTGATCAGACTTCTTTTTGAATAAAGTTGAAAAAAATAAAAAATGGTGAAATTTTCGGACAAGAATTATTGGACAACCTGGTATATGGAGATATAGTTATTAATGAATATCGAGGTGTCCTGTGGGGACTGTATACCATCAGCCACTTCATTGCTACGTTTCGAGTCATACAACAATCATCAGGCGACTGTAGATTATTTATATAGCAGAAGCACATACATGATAATGTGCGGCAGGGGTAGGAGGAGATTTGCTGAAGGAGGTCTTTCTTGTTGGAGAGACCGACTCGACCAAGGTACAAACGATAAATGACGGAATTCTGTCAATTGTCGCTAATCAATAGTGTCTAGTCGGATAACCAACATCTTCAACGCCCCTCTCATTTCTTCTCGGTTGTTTCCTTCTTTCGGCCGCATCAAAATAGTTCTTGCATAGAATACTTGTTCACATTTCTGGAGCCGCTTCATATGCATGTCGTGATGTCCGATGTTTGTAATGCAGAGTTATGACATGAGAACGGACATCTCAATGCTCGCTTATGTTCGTCCAGCCTTTTGTAGAAAGGCCTGCCAGTTTCACTCATGTAAATATCTGCACAGTCTTCGCAGGTAACCATGAGGATACTATTCCGTTTTTGACATATTTGTACACCTTCGGTGCAATATCTGCCGCTGGCTCGTCCACAGCGGTCTTCGTAAGGTCTTGAAAAAGTCAAAAGGTCGCGGAGTGTGGCGGGGGATGCAATATCATCCAAAGAGGAAATCTGACGTAGGCACTGCTTTGTTGACTTCTTTGGCAAAGCCTTCGCTCACTTGAGGGAGGACAAGGGGAATTTCAGATATGGAGTGGAACGGGCGCCATGTATCATGATCGTTTTCGATGTAGCCATGACCGAACAAAATTTCTGCCATCAGCCTTTCCATCTCCCCACTATCATCTGACGTGATTTGCCCTGCCGCGACACTCTTCTACATAACATTCTGGTGGCAGCTACGTGATTGTAGGAGTACATTCTTTGATGCGGTTTCCCTATACCACTTCGTATGAACTGCACCTTACGCAATCCTGATTTTTGTGCTGAGAAATGGAAGGTAGTTCTCTTCGGCTGGAGATTCAACTACCAGACATATCAATTCATATCGGGAGTTCAAGTGGATTAAGGCCTCCAGAATTTCTCCTGAAGATTGCGTAATTACTATAATGTCGTCGATATATCGACCGTAGAACAGTACTGCTGAAGTTAGGCTACTCCTTGCAGAACTATCTATGAACAAAATCGCCAGTAACGGTGCAAGCCTATTCTTTACTGTCAAACCGCGTCCCTGGCCGTGGAGCTCAACAACACATGTTGTATTCAAGAATATTTATTGAGACTGCAAAAGGGAGAAAACCAAACGTTTCCAGAAACTTTCCAAAAATCGAAAACCTATGAGAATCTTCCTCTTTCTTATGACGTTTCAATGCGTAGCATCTCCTTCGAACCCATGTGAAAGCCCGCTCCTGGGCTACTGCTGTAGAGGCGGCCTTTAAAGTGAAGTGGTTATTCACAAGTGATGAATGCACACCGAGCGAACTTTTTTCTAGGGTTGCGCTCGTAATCATATCAAAACAATAACGAAGCATGAATGATAGCAGTATCACGTTGAAGTAGTTCGTCCTTCTTTGATATAACTTTATTGTGAAAGAGCACGGTCCTGCCCAGTCTCCGCTAGGTCTTCTCCTAGTTGAAAGTGCGATAGTCGCGATACTCATAGCAGGACTTTGCTAGTTCTGCTATCTTCCTTTGCAGCTTTTCGCGCTCCTTTGTCCTTGGTTGGTTGCGAACTGTTTCCCGATTGCTGCGATCAAGAAGTTCTTCTTGTGAATAAACACTTCACTTCGATGGTCGCCTCTCTACAGCTGAAGCCCAGAATCGGGCATATTGCCAGTTGTTGTATTGCTTAACCCACTCACGACCACGTGTCTCACCGGTGGGACACGCATTGAATACCACTTCGGACCGCGAGTCCCACCGGTAGCACTCGCTTTTTAGAAAAAAAACGGTTTCTCCGCCACAAGGACCTGCTTCCAAACTTTGTCATGTTCAATGTATTAATCTATCCTAGACTCCACTACGGAAGTCGTAGTCCCACAGCAGCTCCACTATGGCATAATGTTCAAACTTTTGTGAAAATAGGTGGGGCTCAGTACAAGACTTTGGCTGCAAAAACATATTTTCAAGCGCATCATGAGTTCTTTTTTCTTCTACTGCCGTTTCCAAGCTTTATCAGCAGGAAACCTCAGTTGTAATCACGTTCTGTTCACCTGGAAACGTGCCACTACCACGACTACACCTACCTTGGCCGACCCCGAATTATAGGGTTTCTTCAACCTAAACTTTTTTGCCCACCATGAACAAACCCAAAAAATACAAGTTTTGAAAACAGAAAGCAGATTTTTCGAATCGCTTTTCAAGAAACCCCTTTAAGTGATTCCTACCGGAGCAGTGGTGGCAAAATGATATATCCGCTTGGGCCTGCCGTGATTTCAGGCAGTTGTTTCTCATGAGAAAAAGTTCTATGAGCGAGTATTCTGGTACAATGTTTTCTTCATTCATAGCTACACTATGAACATGAAAAACGAAAATCGATTATCGGTGGCGTGCCAATCGAGCTCACGTGTCCCACTGGCGGGACACGATATGCGGTAACGCAATATTGCCCGCGGTCCGAACGTGCAGTCACCTGAGTCAGGCGTGGTTGTAAATTTGACTGTGTGTATGAATTTGTTAACTGTGACAACCTTGAATAAGTCAACATTCATCGGGAAACACTAGACACCAGAAGATAAAACAAGGAAGAAAAAGTGCCATATTGTATTCTTGTGAAACAAGGTCAGAAATCAACGTTCAAAGGCATCTCGTGGCAGAATAATCTTACGAAAGCTGATACCGGGACAATACCAGGCCGTCCAATAATTCCTATACGAAAATGTTTAAAATTCTATAATTTACCTTAGAAGTGCTATAATATCAGGCAAGGGTAAGAACCTTCTAGAAGGTTCTCCAAAGTTTTACGTTAGGGGTATATAAGGCGCAGTCGCCGCGTCTAGCTACCAGTACAAGCTAAGATGGACCAAGGTCGAATTCGTACGTTCGTGTACTACGAGTAGCTGCTGGGCAACGACACGGGCACCGCGGTCGCCAACATCTGCAGAGCGTGCAAGGAGGATGCAGTGTCCCAACGCACAGTCAGCCGCTGGTTCAATCGTTTCAAGAGCGGCGACACGAGCCTCGAGGACAGGGAGCACAGCGGGAGGCCTTCTACGGTGGATGATGACAAAGTCCGTCGCTGTATCAAGAAGAAGCCGGAAGCCACCACCCGTGAACTGGCGACGACGCTCGGCTGCAGCAAGTCCACCATCCACAATCGACTCAACTTACTCGGCTACCACAAAGTTCTGGCCCTTTGGAGCCCCCACCGTCTGACGGACGCCAACAAGCAGAGCCGCGTGGCCGTCTTCCAGTCCCTCATCCTTCGTCCGCATCGCAAGGAGTTTCTCGAGGACCTGGTCACTGGGGATGAGAGCTGGATCCTCTACGACAACCTCGCCCGCCGTGCCGTCTGGATCCCGCGCGGAGAAGAGCAGCCGACGACGCCGAAACCGACCTGCACCCGCTGAAGATCATGCTCCGCTGCTGGTGGGACATCAAAGCATGCTGTACTTCGAGCTGCTCCCGCAAGGCAGGACGGTCACCGCCTCCATCTACACCGATCAGTTCGAGAAACTAGCCGCCCACATCCGAGAAAAGCGTCCCCGACGGGCCTCGGTCCACCTGCTGCACGACAACGCGCGCCCCCACGTGGCGAAGGAGACCCACCAGAAGTTGGCGACGCCCGGCTGGGAGACGGTTGCCCATCCGCCGTATTCCCGGACCTCGCTTCCTCCGACTACCACTTGTTCCGCCCGCTGAAGCACCATTTGGCCGGAAGAAAATTCACCAACTATTCAACCTCAAATCCGACATCGCGGACTTCTTCGAGTCGCAGCCCCCGGAGTTCTGGGCGAAGGGCATCGGCGACCTGCCCAATCGATGGGCCACTGTTGTGGATAAGTGTGGTGATTATATTGTTGATTAGACTTCTTTTTCAATAAAGTTGAAAAAAATAAAAAATGGTGAAATTTTCGGACAAGAATTATTGGACAACCCGGTACATACGCTATTGTCAATCAGAGAAAATCTGCATGCTTCATGGCACTGTCTACCTCGTCCGCTGCAGAGGATGTGGAGATCGCTATGTGGGTGAAACAATGAGACCACTAAAGGCACGTCGAGATGAACATCGGAGGGCGTTCACAAATCCGGCCTCTCATCGTAACAGCGGTTTCTCAAAACATCGGACAACGAAGCATCGGACAACGAAGCATAGCCGTGAAAACGCGCCTTTATTTGATGTGTCGGTACTTCATCGACAACTATTGCAGCCACTGAAAAGAAAGGTTATGGAAGCGAGAGAAGTTTAGCGCCTACGTCCTGAAATCAACGTGAAGGAGGAGCTCTGCGATTTGATGAGATTTATCATTTGACACCGGGTCGAGTCGGGGGTCCTATTCGGCCACGATAGGATTTCTATTCGGGTACCTAGTCGAGTTGAAAGGAACTTTTGCAGCAGCACGTGCTGCTCCGAGGAGCACGTGGCCTGTTCGATAGGAATACGTGGCGCAGAGAGACAAAACCCTTGCTGTACCCCCATTTCCCACGCGGCAGCACGTGGCCTGTTCGATAAGAGCACGTGGCGCTGGGGGCGGGCTCCCACACCTTCGATGGGAGCGGGTCTCCCCCCAACAAGAATACGGTCCAAGTCACGGACCGCAGTAGGGGATCACCCCCACAGCAGTCCGCGGCAGGGACATCACCTTCGCCACGGTCGACAGCGAGGGAGCTCCCCTCGCTGAGGACCGTGGAGGGAGACCTCTTAGCGGTTCAAAAACCGTCCAGAAAGTGACTCGTAGTCACCTTCCAGGAGCGGCCCGAAAGGCGCACTGCGCTCTCTTTGGGATCGAGCCCCTTATATACGTGCTGTGCGGCTGACATGCGCCTGGTCAGTTCTGAAGCGATCGATCAACGTGTTCAAACATGGGCATTGTGGCTCGTTCGTCGTCGAAACTCATCGTAGTCGAATCGAGAGCGTATCGTGGCCGAGTGGAACGGCTATGATTGGCGCCACGTGCTTCTCACTTGGACGACGATTAGGCCACGTGGCGCAAGGAAATTACGTGGCCATATCGTCGTCCAACCGCTTTGTAGTCGAGTCGAAAGCCGATCGTGGCCGAATAGAACCCCCCGACTCCCTGAGTAGGTAATTCTCATCCTTGAATGTGACTGGTCGGGGTTAGTCCTGCATGACCATCTTTGTGGTATCCGTTGACCATATTTGCGACATTCAGCGCTCGCAACACCCTTGCTGACAACGATTCTTGGATCTGGTATGTATAGCTCATGTTACTGTATCATATCTTTGTACTCTGCGTGCATGTAATTGCATTTTTGGAGGTCTGAAGAAGCCATCATTGGCGAAAGCTAGCCAAAATAAAAAGTGGAAGAAAAAGAGTCTCGAATTTTTAAAAAAGAATAAGTTTGAATTAATTTGAGATCAACAGGAAGTAGAGAGTGTGATGATGACTTCGCGTAACACTAGCCGATACAGCAAAGATCAATATTTAACCAGATTGCAGAGTAAACGAGGTTGTTAAAAAAGATTTCTTATGAATAGTTGCTGCTTTACAAAAACATGGGACCCTGGCCCGCTGTGCTGTGTTGAGGCGTAAGGCAATATCTGTAGTGAATTGGATTTCTCACTCGGAACACTGCGTCGACTTTCGTGATTAGCTTCGATTTAAATAGCGAACTCGCGAAAGAATGTGCATTTCAGAGGGAACATTGTTTTTAGAGACTACGGCGTGATGGGTGTTTTTGTTCAGAAAAACGACGGAAATAAAGAGGAAATGCAGGAGAATGGAGGCAGTCTGAGGGGTAGCAAGAAGAACTTTATTTCGAAGGTGAGTTACTCTAGTGCAGTTTAGCTGAGAACTTCGTGTGAAATTGCTTACCTAATAAGATCTAGAAAAGCCGTAAGCTGTGTTGTCGTACCGTACCTTAGCTGTTATGTGGAAGAGGTTGGGACATGCCGATCGGCCAGTACTGACGATCGACGGAGATCATTTGTGATGAGTATGCTCCACCTACTTTCTGATCGCGGACTTTTTCGAAAAGACAAACAGTTAAATGAACACGTGTCGCGTAACAACTTAGAGGCAGTGTCCACGATAGAAACCATGTCTGTTTTATTTGGTGGAGATTCAGCTGCGGGGCCTAGCGCAACCCTAACGTTGAAAAAACTAAGAAAAATGAGTTTGGAACGGTCCCCTACGGCCCCAAAGTTGGACACCCGTCAGCTCGTCACACCCAGATGCACTTTCCACGCCCACCGACGTGAACAAATGAATGCTCGAGATTGTGAGATGAGCGATGGTTTCCGATCAATAACCCCGTTCTTCCCTTCATTCTCAACTTATCTCTTTACTCAGGTCAGCTCGCACACATCGGCTGCAAAATACGGAAGTTACAAGCCTCGGACAACTCGTCCACCATGTTTCCTAAGCTCAACTTCTGAGGGACCATAACTCCGTTCTTAGAAGGTCTTGTACGATTCCAAAAACATCATTGGAATCAGCATGAGACCGTCTTCAAGATAGGCGGAAAAGCAGAAAAACGATTCTCATCGTGAACACTGCCTTTGAAGGCAGTGGTCACGATGAAAAACGTTATCGAAAAAACTGCAAAAATCAGCTTAGATCAAAAACAGCTGAAAAACTATGAAGGTAGCGGGGTGAAAAACGGGCTAGAATTAGAGATTCTAGGGCCCAAAGAAGCCAGTTCGTGCACACGTGCACAGCGCCGACGAAAAAGATCGCCGTCTCATGCCGAGCAGTCAAAAATCATTGACATTCAGAGGAAGAAATAAATGCAAATTTACCTAATAAAAACAGTTGAACAATGAAAGAAAGCACTCCAGTCAATGTTTTTGACTAGATGTGTACATAAATTCGAAGGTCAATTGCTTGAAATTCAATTTCAAGCCAGTTGATGTTCTTGATATTAAAGATCATCGATGCCGATGATGTGGAGTGGGCTCGTCCACCATCAAAGGACAAGAAAGTTCAGGCTTCAAATTTGGCCCAAAACAGTGTTTTTTCTTGCGATTTTTTATTATAGGTCCTACTGCTCAAGACCCAGAGAAGGGTTTGGAGAGAAAAAGACGACAAGCATACTTGATCGCGACCACTGCCTTTGATTCTCAACCCACCGCTGGGGTCAATTGGCTATTCAAAAAAAAAACAATAGAGCGAAGTGTCCCTCAATCGGTCCATACTCTGTTAATATAAGATTATCAATGCGTTCACTGAATGCAGGATATAGCCGCATGCATGGGGTCAATTACACACAGATTGCTTTGATTTGATAGCTCTGCTTCGACTCCATATGACACATCTTTTCGTATACAACTGAAAGTAAAACTTGAAGGCAGCATACATGCTCGCAAACATGGTTGGGATAAGAGCATAAATAGGCCCGCACGGCTTCTACCATGTCGTCAACGACGTTTGAAGCTCTGAAAACCATCCTGGTTGACAATATTTCGGCAATCATGCCTCACGCGTCCGTACCGTATTTTCCCACCCCTTGGAAGAACAGAATGAAAAGTTAAAATTCAGAAGACATGTGATAACTAAGAGTTATAGCACTATCAAAAAGGAGTGTAGGAGAGAAACAGCTCGATTTATCTGAAAATAATATAATTGTGCACCGAGGGAATCCTCCATGTCAGAAAGTCAGCCGGAGTAGAGCACCTTTCTCGAAAGTGGACGAGAGTTAAACGTGCAGTACACCCTCAGATATGAATTTGAGATTTTAATGTAATTGTGTAGAAGACCCCTCCTGTATAACACGTTCCAAATACCGAATCTCATTTCCTTCAAATAAGCGAGATATAAGCGACCACCACAGGCCCGACCCCCTAACAGATTTTCGAACTCGATAGCAGTTCGATGGATGGATGAATTCCAACAAGTCGTCGTTCTTCAGTCCATTACCGGACTCATACATCATACATGGAATCATTTCAGAGTATTCAGACCCCCTTGGAGAGAGTCACTCTCTCCAAGGGGGTCTGAATACTCTGAAATCGTTCCATGGTTCTGAAGATAGACCAAATCGTCCACTTGTGCGACTCTCCCCAAGACTACTGAGTATACGATTTCAGAGATACCAAGGTTTTGGACGATTTCAGAGATACCACTGTGATCAGCGTGTGACTCTCTCCAAGACTCTCTCCAAGGGGGTTTTGGATTTCTCTATCTCTTGGAGAGAGTCACATACTCTGAAATCGTCCAAAACTTCGGAGATTTCAGGACCATGGATACTGACTCAGAGATACTGAGTTGTCTCAGTATCTCTGAGTCAGTATCCCTGGTTCTGAAATCTCCAAGGTTTTGGACGATTTCAGAGATACCACTTTGATCAGCGTGTGACACTCTCCAAGACTCTCTCCAAACAAGAGGGTTTTGTACGATTTCAGGGATACCACTGTTATCAGAGTGTGACTCTCTCCAAGATAAGCATGAAATCTGAAAATTAATTTTCTGGGTGTCCTGTGCCTTCAAGGGGGATACAGACACGTTATGTTCAAGTAAATCAAGTTGTTTCTCTCGTGCACTCCCGATTGATAGTGCTATCGCGCTCAATTATCAGAAAACGTTATCATGTCTCATTCCGTCACTCAAAGGGGTGGGAAAATACAGGCTTGCAAGACGGAAATCCTCCAATACTGTAATCCTGGATGGTTTTCAGCACTCCACACGCCGTTGACGAGATGGTAGGGGCGTCCAGTCCTATTTCCATAGTCATCTCACACACGCTTACCTGCGTGTGTGCTGCCTTTAACGTCGGCATGAAGAGCCTTCGCGTTCACTTTCGAAGGTGGGCGCAAACTCGGTGCCATATGCTATAACATAGGTGCACCGAGTTTGCGCCTACCTTAAACAGTGGACACAAAGTCCCTTCTTAATCCATGCCGATATTATTTACTCTGTGATTGAGAGGAGTAAACACCGTACTGAACATAACAGTCATGAGGAGCTGCTCTACGATGATTGACTGTGGATGAGAGACCTTAGATTTTTATGGATTCCTACGTAGACGCGGAATAGTCCCCGATTTTATTTAAGTTGTCTCCCCTGAAGGATCGGAAATTTTAAACCAGTCTTGTGAGGATGTTCAATAGAGCAAGGAACTACCCGTTATACTCTCCAAATTTTCAGCACATCTTTTTTCTGGATCAAAACTACAGCAACACGAATGAAGCTTTCCACGCGTTCTGCGAAAGGACGTCAGGTCACGGATGGGGCCAATTATGGTGAGCCACTATTGCGCTCAAACTACTGTTCATTTTATGTCAGCGTCACCATGAGCAACTCGCGGTTCACAGCATATAGGTGGATGAATTTCAACCGCGTCTTCGATTTTCGCTCCCTTGTCGGTCTCTGTGTTCATCATGGTTTGCTCTCGCGTAGCGACCGCGCATGAAGACAAATACAGGCTTGAGACAACTCGTCCGTCAAATTGTCGCAGTCAAAGTATAGGCATATTTACGAGCTTCAATAACTCCGTTGCTGGGCGCTTTGAACGATACCAGAGATGATCAGCGAGAGATTCTTCCCAGGATATGAATAAAATCTGAAAGAAAATTTGGGTGTCCGTGCCTTTGAGTGGTTACTAACAGCGATTTGGCTGTAAATGTGAATCCACCACCGTGTGCGTAGGCTTTACGATTTGACATGAGAGAAATCGTTTCTTCAGACAAGTTTATCTTCACAAGATAAATACAGTTATGTACAACCAAGTCTGACAGACAACGACTTTGCAAGTAAAAAAAAAACAGAAATCGTATAACTCTGTGGCGAGGAATAAAGGTTCCGGGGAGGTAAGAATTTGGAGTAGGGTCCCCCGCATCTGATGGCAAGTAAAAAGAGCTGACAACTTTTTTGTATGTGCGGCCTTCCCTCAAAATATCATTGTGCCATGAATGCGCTTTTGTAATTTGAAATTGCGGTGATTTCATCACATCGGTTTTTGACGGTTCTCTAGCAGCTCTTCAACTTGATTTTGGAAACAAAAAGTCGAAGCGCAATCTTTTCGATATTTTCCTTCGGTGCCGTTAACAATGTCGTTTACAATCATGGTGATAACGATAATTTGGAACGAATGATTGCTACAGGCCATAAAACAATGTCTCACCGTCGACTGCGTACCACGCGCTGCGCGACCGCCCGCGCGTCGGAAGCAGACGAGTTTCGGCTGCTGCGCGACGGCTGAAAACTGAATGCGCGGCGGCCAAAACTCGTCGTCGCGCGGCGGCCAAAAACCCGTCTGCTTCCGACGCGCGTGCGGTCGCGCAGCGCGTGGTACGCAGTCGACGGTGAGACATTGGCCGTTTTATGGCCTGTAGTCAATTCATGTACTCGATGCCTGTTCTATTGTGCAGGTTCTTCGCAAATACGTACTCGTCTAGGCTGGGGATTGAATAACAGGCGCAGGGAGAGATGTCAGTGTATGATGGTGAGTGACGGGCGTGGACGAATCTCAATTTGACAATCTTACACAGCATTACTCAGCCCACACTTGGCCTTGTGATGTCGCACAGAAGATATGATCGATCACTGGTCGAGAGATCGCAGCGTCGAACACACGTGGCACGCACACAAGCGAGGAGGTGTAGCATTACCTCCTCGCTTGCGTGCGTGCCACGTGTATTCGACGCTGCGATCTCTCGACCAGTGATCGACGATACTATCGTTCTCGGAGCCAATAAACTGTCCGCATTCGCGGACTACGGCTGTTGCATCATGCCGCACTTGATAAGCGTG
Organism: Aplectana chamaeleonis; assembly: GCA_029168955.1. NCBI lineage: Eukaryota > Metazoa > Nematoda > Chromadorea > Rhabditida > Cosmocercidae > Aplectana > Aplectana chamaeleonis. The sequence continues at coordinate 148,942 of JAPDOI010000198.1, forward strand.
CTGGGAGAAAGGTGAATCATGCCGGGACCAAGTTGTCCCTGCGCGATTATCACGTGTTGCATGATGAAACAGCCATAGTCCGCAAATGCGAACCGGAATTCGGCCGAAAGAACGACAATATACTATGAGTTGTCGTGGGAAAGGGGAGAAAGTTGCTGGTTCACCTTTTGTACTATTTCACTGATGCCCACTCCCTTTGTCGTTGTGTCGTTGCAGGTCTACATATATGGAAGGATAGAAGATTCGTAACAGAGACAGCGAGCATGTCCATATACCTTGTTTTTTTTTCTGTTTACAGTGCTGCTGGCTTCTTCCGTCCAGCGTTATGGTTATGTGTGACACTGCTGGCTTTACTGGGCTTCACGTTCCAAATGGCCAGCACTATATGGTCTTACTTCGAGTTCAAGACAACTGTCAACGTGGAACTGAAGTTCGAAGCAGGTAGGGCGTATCCAATTTAGGATTATGCCGCACCACCGACGATGACGTGTTTAGCACGATTCCCGGCAGTGACTATTTGCAATTTGAACGCATTTAAATACGAGGAGCTCCGACAGCATAAGAAGATTCAAGAGGGGGTGAGCACGCGACCATTCTACAAGTATTTCCGATGCAGTTAATGATGCTGGTCTGCTGTAGGGCTCTGGTGAACCTCTCACCTTACATTATCTCCTTCCTTGAACGCGTTGGATTGTCTCTGAAATAACCAGAAATTTTGCCAATCGCCAGTGGAGCTCAACTATTAAAAGTAAAAGTGCTTACAAATGATTAAATATAGATTGAGAGCGGAAGAGATTGCAAAACAAGTTTGACGACTAGCCATGTCACGTAGGTACGCAAAATATTGATTATCGATCACAATGGGCGGCTTTGTTGTAAGGGAGTTACAATACAGCGCCAACACTGCAGTATTCAAACCCTCTGAGCCTTCACAGTCGGCGTTGCACTTAATGATTTTGCGTAGGAGAAAAGTAGCGACTTCACCGGTTGTGGTAGGGCATGGGAATGGTGCCTCGCATTGGGCCAAAACATTTGCGGTGTACTGAAAGACCAATCGCGAAGTGGACCCCTTTGCGGGCAAGTGCACTTTGAATGCATCATTTAAAGGCAGCATACACGCTCGTAAACGTGGTTGAGATAACTATTGCTTGGTCCGTGGCCTGTGTCCTCAAGAAAAAAAAACGTTCAAATACAAACCGCGGCTGGCGCGGCTGTTTGATTCTCAGAGAATGAGATTTAAACCGCCACGCCAGCCGCGGCTTGAATCTTCACGTTATTTCTTGAGGAAGTAGGCCACGGACCTAAGCATACGTGATTCGAACCGTATCGCTTAAAACATGATGCTCACGCATTTTAAAATGTCGAAAACGACCCACAATGCCGCTACATGAGTTAGAAGTTGGCCCCGCCCTGTATTTTCATGCCCCCTGTATTTGCCCTTTTCCTCCAAAGCAGGGTTGCTGGGCCATCTTCGTCGTCAGCGACGTGTGTGGTTCACTTGTTACGTAATCTACCAACAGCACCGACGGTTAACCCACGTCCCAGAAACCTCGCGTTGCAGGAAAACAGCAAATACAGGGGGCGTGAAAATACAAGGCGAGGCCAACTTCCAACTAATGTAGCGGCATTGTGGGTCGTTTTTGACACTTCAAAATGCGTAGACGTTGTAATCTGCGCCATACCGTTCTAATTCCGTAGTTATCTCAATCACGTTCGCGAGCGTGTATCCTGCCTTTAAAGGCAGCGTTCACGATAATCTTCGATTTTGAGATTAATCGCTAAATCGACCGCTTTGCCCCCGAGTAGAACTTAAATGAAGAAGAAACCGAGCAAAACGGACCTGAAGGGCACGAAATCCTTCACTCTTACTCCGCTTCTTTACTCTCAGTGGAACTGTTTGTCGTGACAATGAAATCTCTCGTGGAACCGTCTTTTGCAATTATGTGCTTTCTGTTGATCCGTTCTCTCCTTTAGATCCTAACTAATACTGTTTTTCTTGAATATTCTTCCATTTTGCATTAGCCCCATTTTTTTACCGGTGACAACTACCGTGAACATGTTCATCCAGCCGAACAACTAGTCCAGACCAGAGAATATTATCTCTGGAATACGACGATTTAGTGCATTCCTCGCCATTTTCGTAATTTTGGTAACACTTGGTAGCCCACGCATTGTTTTCAGTGGAAAACTCGGGAACGAAAATCATCGTGAACACTGCCTTTAAGCTGATTTCAACAATTAGTTGTGTTGAAGCTCATACGCACACAGAGAAGAAATCACCTTTACTTAGGACGTTTCGGGTCTTAGACCCTTCGTCAGGCCTTACACGATTTTTTGGATGTTTTTTGCCGTAACTGCAGTTCAACGTCGCAGTGCACGATATGGTATGATTACACAAGGTGCTGAGTTGATCGCAAAACGCTTGGCTCCGGGCGAGATTGAACCAGAATATTCCCTTTCCGCGGAGCGCCTTATCGCCTGCACCACCGTAGCCCCAGCGCCGCTCTCCTCAACTGCTCGGTAAATTCACCGAAGCAACATCCTTTCACCCGTATAACGGGATGAAACAGGAATACCGCCAGAGACTATCTAACAGTCGTAGACCTGTCAAGATGATGCCCTAGTTAAGTCTTACACGATTATTGGATGTTTTTTGCCGTAACTGCAGTTCAACGTCGCAGTGCACGTTATGGTATGATTACACAAGGTGCTGAGTTGATCGCAAAACGCTTGGCTCCGGGCGAGATTGAACCAGCATATTCCCTGTCCGCACCATAACGTGCACTGCGACGTTGAACTGCAGTTACGGCAAAAAATATCCAAAAATCGTGTAAGACTTAACTAGGGCATCATCTTGACAGGTCTACGACTGTTAGATAGTCTCTGGCGGTATTCCTGTTTCATCCCGTTATACGGGTGAAAGGATGATTGCTTCGGTGAAGATTTACCGAGCAGTTGAGTGAGAGCGTCGCTAGGGCTACGGTGGTGCAGTGCGATAAGGCGCTCCCCGGAAAGGAATATGCTGGTTCAATCTCGCCCGGAGCCAAGCGTTTTGCGATCAACTCAGCACCTTGTGTAATCATACCATAACGTGCACTGCGACGTTGAACTGCAGTTACAGCAAAAAACATCCAAAAATCGTGTAAGACTTAACTAGGGCATCATCTTGACAGGTCTACGACTGTTAGATAGTCTCTGGCGGAATTCCTGTTTCATCCCGTTATACGGGTGAAAGGATGATTGCTTCGGTGAAGATTTACCGAGCAGTTGAGTGAGAGCGGCGCTGGGGCTACGGTGGTGCAGTGCGATAAGGCGCTCCCCCGGAAGGGGAATATGCTGGTTCAATCTCGCCCGGAGCCAAGCGTTTTGCGATCAACTCAGCACCTTGTGTAAACCTACCATAACGTGCACTGCGACGTTGAACTGCAGTTACGGCAAAAACATCCAAAAATCGTGTGAGACTTAACTAGGGCATCATCTTGACAGGTCTACGACTGTTAGATAGTCTCTGGCGGTATTCCTGTTTCATCCCGTTATACGGGTGAAAGGATGATTGCTTCGGTGAAGATTTACCGAGCAGTTGAGTGAGAGCGGCGCTGGGGCTACGGTGCTGCAGTGCGATAAGGCGCTCCCCCGGAAAGGGAATATGCTGGTTCAATCTCGCCCGGAGCCAAGCGTTTTGCGATCAACTCAGCACCTTGTGTAATCATGCCTTCGTCAGGCTCTAAATAGGCATCATTTTAACACAACAACTCAAGGATGAAGAGATGACCGGGCGTTGGCACGCGAGCGGGGTTCCTTTTAGAAGAAGGTGGTGTGAATTCGGCCCACTCGAAATGAAACGCGAACGAAAAATGGTATGACTAGTTGTCAACAAGAGTCGCATATATTTTTCTTGATCACTATTTGACGTCAGCAGTCGTAAAGCCTCCTTCATTTCCTCTCTATTGTTCATTTTCGGCGAACATCTTTTGATCTCTAATGCCTCTCTGATTTTCCTCTCAGCAGTGTTCGAGATGTTCCGGTGTAGAAGGCTCACTGTTATACTTGGGGCAGCTTCGTGAGCGTGGCAAAGCGTGCGATGTCTCGAAAAAGCACTGTTGGGGTAGGACTGTGGAGTGCGTAAAGCCCTCATGTGCTCGTCCAAGCGACATCGCAATGGCCTCCCAGTTTCGCCTATATAAGATTCTCCACAGGCTTCACAGTGCATCTTATAGACGACGTTCCGCATTTGACAAACTTTTTCACCGTCAGTGCAGTAGGCGCAGGGGTCTCTTCCACATCGGTCTTCGTAAGGTCTCGATGACGTCAGAATATTACGCAATGTCTGCGGGGGGCGAAATATGAGGCGAAGTGATAGTGCCGACTTGTGGACCGCTCTGTTCACGCCTTTCGCGAAGGAATCGTTGACGTGTGGAAGTATGAGGGTAGTGCTGGATGTGGAGTGTCGATACGGTCTCCACGCCTGATAGATGTTCTCCGTATAGCCGTTGTCAAGCAACACTTCTTTTATCTTGGTCTCAACTGCTTCCGAATCGTCAGATGTCAACTTTCTTGCCGTCTGCATGGAGTTCCTTACTAGACTGCATCTCATCAACGTCGGATGACAGCTGCGCGAATGCAGCAGGATATTCTTCGACGCTGGTTTCGTGTACCAAACTTTCTGAATCCGATGGTTTGAGATCCTCATCTTCGTGTTCAAAAATGGAAGATATCCATCGGGTCCCGGCTTTTCTGCTGTTGACACTATTGAAGAGTACCGCGAATTGAGGTTCTCTAATACTTGACGTAATGTACCTTCTGATTTAGCCACTATCAAGATGTCATCAATATAGCGGCCATAATATACCACATTCGATGTTAACGTACTTCTTTCAAAGCTGTCCATAAACAGAATTGCAAGGAGCGGCGCAAGTCGGTTACCCATTGCCAAGCCACGTCGTTGCCGATAAATGGTGTTATGGAAGCGAAAGAAATTGAAATCGACAACGGCAGTCAGTAGGCTTTCGATATTTTCTGGTCGGAGATTGAAGAGATTGAGAAACAGCGACCTAACGGCCTCGGATACAGAATATCAAAGCTTTGATGTAACTTCCCTATACACCAACGTGGACACCAAAGCAGCAGTGGCAGCTTGTATAAATCTTCTGCGTCAACACCAACATGAGATGCATCTGCTCGATCTCCAACCAGAAAATATCGAAGGCCTACTGACTGCCGTTGTCGATTTCAATTTTTTTCGCTTCCATAACACCATTTTCGGCAACGACGTGGCTTGGCAATGGGTAACCGACTTACGCCGCTCCTTGCAATTCTGTTTATGGACAGCTTTGCCAGAAGTACGTTAACATCGAATGTTGTATATTATGGCCGCTGCATTGATGACATCTTGATAGTGGCTAAATCGTCTATAAGGTGCACTGTAAAGCCATTGGAGAATCTTATATAGGCGAAGCTGGGAATCCATTGCGATGTCGCTTGGACGAGCACATGAGGGCTTTACGCACTCCACAGTCCAACCCCATCAGTGCTTTTTCGAGACATCGCACGCTTCGCCACGCTCACGAAGCTTCCCCAAGTATGACAGTGAGCCTACTACACCGGAACATCTCGAACACTGCTGAGAGGAAAATCAGAGAAGCATTAGAGATCAAAAGATGTTCGCCGGAAATGAACAATAGAGAGGAAATGAAGGAGGCTTTACGACTGCTGACGTCAAATAGTGATTAAAAAATATATGCGACTCTTGTTGACAACTAGTCATACCATTTTTCGCTCGCGTTTCATCTCGAGAGAGCCGATTTTACACCACCTTCCCCTAAAAAGGAACCCCGCTCGCGTGCCAACGCCCGGTCAGCATAGCATTCCGCACTATTTCTCTTCATCCTTGAGTTGTTGTGTTAAAATGATGCCTATTTAGAGCCTGACGAAGGGTCTAAGACCCGAAACGTCGCAAGTAAAGGGTGATTTCTACTCTGCGTGCGTATGAGCTTCAACACAACTAATTGAACAACAATAATGAAGCTCAGGGATTAAAGAATACTCAATGATTTCAACCATGACTGATTCACACAAACTTTAATAAAAGTCGGAGTAATTCTAGAAATTTCCTTAGAGGCAGTGGTCGCGATAGAATATGCCTGTCTTCTTTTCCTCTCTAAACCCCTTTCTAGGTTTAGAGTAGTGGGACCTATAAGAAAAAATTGCGAAAAGACCGCTGTTAAATTTGAAGCCTGAACTTTCTTATCTTTTGATGGTGGACGAGCCCACTCCACATCATCGCCATGAATGACCTCCGATACTGTGCTTATCTGGTCCAAATTCCTGTCCGCAATTGCGCCTCGACACGCTTTGCAGCCGCACGCGCTTGAGTCAGTCGGGTTTCCAGCGCCAAAGCCGACTCGATGTGGCTTTTTTACACAATTTTCTCCAATTTTTCTTAGTTTCCAGTTTCCAAAACCTATCTAGGGTCAGCAGATCGGCGGCTGCGGCGCTGGAAGCTCTTCTGACTCGGGAGCGTGCGGCCGCAAAGCGTGTCAAGACGCAATTGCGGATCGGAATTTGGCCCAGATAAGCACAGTATCAAGAACATCAGCCGGCTTGAAATTGAATCCTTCTGACTCACCTGCTCGAATATTTATGCACTAATCTAGTCGAAAACATTGACGTAAGTGCTTGCTTTCATTGTTCAACTGTTTTTAATAGGTAAAATTGGATTTATTTCTTCCTCTGAATGTCGATGATTTTTGACTGCTCGGCATGAGACTGCGATCTTTTTGGGCGGCGCTGTGCACGTGTGCACGAACTGGCATCTTTCAGCCCTGGAAACTCTAATCCTAGCCCGTTTTTCACCGCCCTGCCTTCATAGTTTTTCAGCTGTTTTCGATCTGAGCTGATTTTCGTAGTTTTTTTTTCAATAACGATTTCTATCGTGACCACTCCATTTAAGTTCAAAAGAGCCTGGGAACGTCGAAGATTCATATTTCTCTCAGGTTCTGAAGAGTTCCACATTTTATCATCGTTCCATTGTTATGCGACTTTTGTCCGTAGTCAAAGATGGGAAACAACCGAAATTGAATTCATGCGCGGCTCCACAGGGGGCTGCCGCTGGGCAAGGCTGAGCCGCATCGCAACCCCGAGCGGTGCAGCGAGATAGAGTGGCGGAAGTGCCCGCATTTCACACTTCGTGGTTCCTGTTGTCACTTTTTATGTTTTTGTCCTTTAACCTTTAAGATTATGTTGTGTGGTTATACCTTCACGCTCACAGCACAACGTTTAGGCACACCAGTACCAAGTCATGACACCACGACGTCATGACTTAGTATTCCCCGTTTTGGTTAGGTTTGTAGAAGGGCCGGAGGGGACGACGCATCATGGACTGAGCTCACAGGTCACACTTTCTAGGGAGGTGGCCGACATGTGAGGGAAGGTGTCACCGGAAAGGCTCACACCGCCGAAGCTGCTGCGCCATACTAGGCTCAGCTCCATGATGACTTCGTGAACACCCTCGTTGCGCCCACGACAGAACTTGTGATCTGATGTTAGACGCATATTAATTTTCATTATTTGACGTTATCTACAATTCATGAATTGTGTTCAAACTATGTATTTTAGTTCGACAATTTGCAAAAAATTCTGAATAAAAACACCAATACCACAAACGCCGAAGACGTGTCAAATACGACAATCGGTCACAATTTATTGTGAGTGCACGAGAATGAGGGATGTTGGAGAAATTTTCAATTGTCCTAAGCCACAAATTAAGTGTTTACAGAAAGCGTAGTGTGCGGAATTTTCCTACACATGAGCATGAATGGCCAGTCTTTGCACCATTATACGTCCAATGCAAGTGCCCAAGCGCGGATGACTGCGCTCCAGCAAAAAGTGCTCACGAGGTGAGTTTTTCTGTTGAAAGAAAATTAGTGGCAATTTTCTTAGATTAGCACATCAGCTGGTCCCGCGCAGCAATTCGACTTCGTAGGCTCGGGTCTCTCATCACGACATCAGCGTTAGTTTGCCAATATGCTACTTAAAGGCAGTGTTCACGATAAATTTCAATCTTAAGATTAATCGCTAAATCGATTGTTTGGCCTCGGATTAGAACTGAAATGACCAAGAAACCGAGAAAAACACATCAGAAGGGCACAAAATCCTTCACTCTCACCCCGCATCTTTACTCTCAGTGGAACTGTTTGTTGTGACAATGAAATCGTTTGAGGACCCGTCTTTTACAATTCTTTATTTTGTGTTGCTCCGTTCTTCCCTTCGGACCCAAAATAACACTGTTTTGCCTGAAATATTCTTCCATTTTCGATGAGCCCCATTTTTCACAGGTAACACCCGCCGTGAACATGTTCATCAAACCGGACAACTAGTCCGTGCCAGAAAATAATATCTCTGAATTAAGAAGATTCAGTGCGTTTCTCGCCGTTTCTTCGTAATTTTGGTAACACCTGGAGGCCAACGCATTGTTTTATGGGAAAAACTCGGGGACGAAAATCATCGTGAACACTGCCTTCAACCGCTACCATTCATCTACCGGCTTTTTACCGGCTAAAACGCGAAAGGCAGGCAATTCGCTGCTATTCCGCTGACAAAAATTTTTCCGCAAACTCTCTCCAAGTGGAAGAAAGCGCAGTGTATCGATTCTCGGGAATCGTGCAGTACACGTCTTTAAGTTTAAGAAGTTATCGTCAACCAGCCTTACTCGCTGAAATTCAATGATAATTCCGACATCTGGAGGCCCTCGGTAGACACCCTCTACAGAACGACGTAATTCACATCATATGAGGCGCGCGCAACGCCTGAGCCTCTCTGCCCCCCCCTCCCCGCTCTCTCACTGTCTCTAAACTCCGCTCCGCACTAGCATGGGTATGAACCATGTGAATTTCGCCGTTTTATAGCCTGTATACTACATGTAGCTTTCCAGAAATCTGACGGAACCAAGCGAAAACAACTTTTCTACCGAAAACAGGAGCAAATCATATTTAATGCTAGACTTTCAAACACCACGGTCTATTCAAACAACAATTTTCCGAGAACGTCTGCACTGTATTCGATTATATCCTGGAAATTTTATGTTGTTTAGGCGAACTCATTGGTATGCGCGTGTTTCCAGGACGTCGATACTGGCAGAGTCGAACCATGTTACCCACAGAAGGAATGGTATTTCAAGGTGAACTTCAGTTCTAGGGAGCGGTATGGTGATAAATATCATGGTCACTCCAGTTTTCCTTCATTCAAACTTCTTACCTGAATTTCAATTCAGAGCTGGAATCTTACACGATGAGCTGATTCTGTCACTTGTGACTCTGTTTCATCGCACTTGGAGAAAAACTAAAATTCCTGCAGAAATAGACGGATGACGTCATATATGTATAGTTTTGTGTCTTACGACGGTGCTGATCTCTGTTTCAGAAGGACTGGTATACTAGTTGCACAAAATGGAATTGATGGGCGCAATGTAATTTGCACAATACACGTTTCTAGAGTTGTTCAATGGCAGTAATGGTTACGGCCCGGGAAGTATAACAGCGTTGAAAGAAGGGGAGCATACATACTCTCAAGGAAAAAAGCGGATCGGAGGAGTACTGCAGTGTTCTGAGTGAGCACCGTTGTTTGCCAGTTGTTGCTTCGACATCGACACTAGTGTACCACTGCCACGCTTCAACCTGCGCTCGTCAAAAAAGTTTTTAAATCAAGGGGAGCTTGAATTTGTCAGCATTTCGCCTGATTAAGATTTTTGAATATTTCCATCAACCAGTTCACAGACCAATCGTTCTTTCACTGATGAACTACTGCCGATGATTGCAGCTCAAACGTGCCGGTGATAGAGTCCTATCGGCATTGCGTGCACAAGAACAAGTTGGACCCAAGGGTCCGCAACCAGAACGCTAGAACACTCTTCTAAGCCGTTTTCAGATTCTAGGAGAGCGCTCGATTCTCTTTCGTTGACATTGTGTTGCTTCCGAAAGCGAGCACAATAGTAAGAGCGGAGTTTATCGTGAACAAAGACTTTAGAAGCGCGAAACACAAAGTTCGTCTGACTTGAAATCCAGGTATGAGGTTAGCATGAGTGAATGCTGCGGTGGCCTCATTATTCTGCTCCAATCTGCATATTTATCTGCCTAGTTGAAATTGTAAATTTCGACTCCAAAATTATTTCAGAACTGTTCCCGGTGTTCCAAAGTATCCAACATTTGTTTCGATTATGATAACGAAACCAGCACCAGTGCGAGCAAAGGGAATAACTTATGTATATGCCACAAGGTTTCCAAAATCTGCGTAACCCACTCGAAGGTAATGTTCTAAAGCAGCTTCGAGAATATTTGATTCTCAGGAGTGCAGGAGTTGGACAGCTGCGAGTATGCATTCACACCTTCAGTTGAAAAGAGGTTTCCCACTTCTATCATATAAGGTATCACTGGACCAGAAAACCGCGCTGTGATCTTGCTTTACTTACTCTGCTATATCCTGATTAGAGTCCGACGTGGCTGTTAACCGTTTTCCAGTTATTCAGCCTGCGTAGTCGGACATTTCATTCATTCTGGTTTTCCAACGCTGAGCCCTGCAGGAGTGTAATATCTGAAGGATTCAGTGCTAGCTTAGTATGAATGCATAGGTCGGAACAGCTCCTTATGATACCCATGCAAATGAGCCACGCCTCGTTCCAGACAACATCGAAAGTTTTTAGCTCGTTGATAGCATCGATAGTAAAGCATGAAGCGGGATGCTGAACCCTTCTCGAAAAGGATGAGCGGACACTGGGCCACCAAAGAACGTGCTTAAAAGAGTTTGAACGCAGAATAGTTAGGGATGGCAGCGATGGATGGCGTAGCTTGGAAAAGTATATTGAGCACCCACAGAAGCGACGAACACTTTCGCGAGAGCAAGGAAAGGTGACTCTAGCTAACGAATCCATGACAGGGTCGATATTAGAGGCGGCCTTGGTGGAAATATGGTAATGGAGATGCGGATAATGGATAGTTTTCATATGCATTCTTGTGATTACTGAATTATTTGTGCATCTTTGGCCATGCACTTCGATACGGTTTAGAGGATGACATGCTTGGTTTTAACCTGGAGAGCTCAGATACATGATCAAACTTTAAATTTTTTGCTGTTTCCAGGATGATTCAAGACCGAGGAAACAGAGAGGCGTCAACACTTCTCCATCTGAAAGTTTTCTGGAGGACGAGCTACATGAGGATGACGTACATTATGACGAATGGTTTGGAATAGATCAACTGGGAGATGAAGAGGCACAGTTATAAATCCATAGCTTTTCTTTTTTCAAATTACATTTCCAGACAGAAATTGATAAAAGGGCTGTACAAACCAAATTCTCAGAAAAACTGATTGCTCTTATTGCAACATTACCTCGGAAAACTCGGGTTAATCACTCATATTCTCAAAGCGAGTTTATTGTTCGCTGCACATTCAATGGCAAAGGCTGCAAAAACCAAACGTAAGTGCGTAATCTCTTATGCATTTGATCAAATAAATGCTTCCGCTTGATGTTTTCAGAGATTTCAAGCTACACATTGATCCAGTGTTTGGCAACTGCTACACCTTCAATCACAACAGTTCGGTTCAGCTCAAAAACTTCCGAGCTGGGCCGCCATACGGTATCTTTATGTATCCAAAACAGTCAGTGTGACATGAAAACGGTATTCGCACAACTCGGCTCGTTTTCGTGTAATCCCTATTAAATAATACTTGTCTGATGTTTAAGTTGTGGCGTCCGTACCTAAAAACAACAGTAAACGGAAGAACTCGTATGCGATTAAGCGCAGCAGTTGACAAAAGTTTTTGCTCCAAATCAAGTGCCCTTGTTAAAGGCAGTGTCCACGATAAAGATCTTTCCCGAGTTTCCAAAAGAAAACGAAAGTTCAGAGTCTGACTGTTTCATCAGTGAGAAAGAATCATGAAAAACGTTGCGAAGCATTCGAAGTCAGCTCTTCTTCTCAAAAGCCACATTTCAACAGTGGATGAGTTGCGCGGGCACTGGCCTGAACTAGACAGTGTGCGAAAATGCGCCCCAATGCTAGAACTCAGCCGCGCTCGCGCTCCAATGCTAATGTAGAAGCGGACCAAACTGTTCCACGAAAAACTCGACCGCGAGCGGAAGGGCTAGCGCGAGCGGACTTCGGAACCGTATGGAGCTCTTTCGGGCTCGTTTTCGTTCGATCTTTCGACCCTTGTGCTCCAATGAGGCCCTGAACTTTCGATTTCCGGCCAAAAACCGAGGACGAAGTTTATCGTGGACACTGCCTTTAACTAGTCTCAAATCAAAAGTACTAGCTGATACAGACCTTAGATTTACGTTACGAGAAATCGATATCAATTCTGATCGTGTATGCTGCCCTTAATCTTTGCCCACACAGTAAAGATTAGCCTTCCATTGCCGCTCGAGGAAGCGTTGGAAGATACTGGCACATCCACCGTACTATCAAATGTTGATGTACTGCGTTGGATTCCTTCAAAGATCTTCGTCATGACACGCATTTTGAAATATCCGAGAAAACGTCGTCTGAACAGCCTCCTCTCCGTACAGTTCAATTATCCCAACTGCGTCATCGATCAATAGTGCGTACATCTCCGCCCTTTTGATCATGATAGGGCGAACAGCGAATGGGATGACGAGCGAATTGACTTCCTTCGCCATGGGAGTGGACTGAAACTCCTGATCAGAGATTTCAGATTCAGCCTTCGCGCATCGTTGTTGAATATCCACTGCATGGACTCTGGCAAACCCCTAGTCACCTGTGGATTTCGATTATCACCAGCAGCGGAGCGGTGACCCTCGATGGAATAATTAGTGATGAAGAGATTCCGACGAAAAAGCCACCCCTCCCCGCCGTGATAATCGAAAACAGGAGTTCACTTGAAATGAAACAGAGTCTAACTATGATCGTTCTTCAGCATAAAGCCCCGAATACAGAAATCGTCCAAAGGTTCCACACTTCCATATACGCAAGCTTCCGTGTAAGGTTTTCGAAAGACCCACATCTACATGCATTTGTCGGGACGAAAACGGAGTCGATAGGCTGCGGCATCTTTCGAGACGAGTTTTTACAATCTTCTACAGTTTTGCGTTGTTTTCAGTAAATAACACAATGCCGCCGTCGCACGCTGGATCGAAAACAGAGCGTCATGATAGTATTAGAACCTGCGGAAAACCTTTCTGCAACTCTGCGCATGATGAAATCAGTGGAGTTGGTTGGAAGAGGCTATGCAATGGCTGATTCCCTTTCTCCTTTGTCCACCTCAATAGCTGACCTAATATCTGCTGATGTACGAACTGCTGTTATTGCTCCTTGGCTCATATCCTCGATTAGTCGACCATACACGAGTATATGGAGAAAGGAATGCGGCTTCAGAGCAGCGGAAAACAAGCTGCAAGAATTTCAGTATTTTAATTATTCCTCTCACAACGGACACTAGGTTGAATGTTGTTCTAAGTGCTCGAAAGCTTGCCTGCTCATCTACAAAAGTTGCCTCGTTATGATGGGTCACTCAAACATGATACGTTTTGACATCATGTACACGAAGAGCAGTAGACAGGTTCCTTTGCTATTCTTCAGTGACGTATGACTTCTCATGGAAAGATACAATGATCGCAAGTCCACACGAATCGGGTATTCATGTGCCATGGGTGGTGCTAGTCATATCACGATTTCTACAAGTAGGAAGAGCCCTCAGCATTTCAGAATGATTTGCCTTAATAGTTCTTCGAACAAAATCCAAAACTTGAGATTCAAGCAAAAGTTCCTAATTAAAATTGCGTACAAGTTTAATGCATCGTGCTTCCAAACGAATTGTCGCTGATGGGGTCCCAGAAAGCTACCTCTGCTTGCATTCGTCGGGACGAAGACTAAGTTTATGGGTAGCGGCCCACTAAAGTAAGATGCGTGGTTCACAATCTTTTGCAGTGTTGCGTTGTTTTCAGCAAATATTAAAACGGCGTCGGGGTATTCACATCAAAGGCAGGGTTCGCGATAAGAACAACTTTCGAGCTCTCTTCATAATAATGTAGATTTGGCAATCACAAAAGTAAAAATAAGTGAAAAAACACAGAAATTCGCGGAAAAAACGCTCAAAAACAAAGATTAACGGCTAATTACCGGTGTCGGCCGGCCCCCTAATTAACGCGATTTTCATTAATGCTTGCTTATACGACATTTATTTTGCTGTTAAAGTAATCACTAATCTCCAGAAATGTTCAGAAATTACTTTTGAAGTAAAATAAAAGTTGACAAAGCAGGCTTTTACCCAAATCTAAATGATTGGGGGCGGGAGGACACCAAGCCATAACTTGCTCCTGAGCGTTTTTTCTCCAATTTTTCACTTATTTTCACTTTTGTGATGGCCAGATCTACAATTCCATGAGTATAGCACAACAACCGGTTTTATCGAGAACCCTGCCTTAACAGAAAACTGCTCTGCAACTGCGCATTATAAAAACAAAGGTGAATTTCAATAGAAAGGGTTCGCTACAAGTTTTTTAAATGTTTTTTTTTGTCAAAATGAGCCGGAGCATAACAGGAATGCCAGAATTTTGTCGATGTGTATACCAGTGGTAACGTAAACAGCTTATTGAAAAGAGGGAAGTGTTAATGGAATATCAATTGAATTAATAAAGCAATGCCTGGTTGAGTACAGGACTGCGCCTTCTTCTGAACGTTCAGCCGGATACATACATGCCAACTACTGAGTCGACTGGTGTTCGCATTTTGCTTCATGGACAGGTATGCACTTCATTGACAATGGAAGATTAGACCAAGAGTAATGAAGTAGCATGTTTTACGGTCACAGCTGTATTTGTTGTGACTTGTGTCTAATTTTCGCTGGTGCGATGAAGAGCGTCTTTGCAAAGAATACTCATTTTTGCTCTTGTTTACATTCCCTTTATCAACTGCAATCTTTCAAGACCGAGGAACCCTTCCCGGATTCTATAGGATTCAGTGCTCCTACAGGATTCTCTTCATCTTTCAGGATAAAGAAGGTAGCTTCACCGCATTAATCAAGCCTCAGCTCAACGCTTTAAAGTTTTATCGTTTCGAGAAAATCATTCGTCGCTTGCCCTCTCCTTACGGTACCTGCAGTGATACATATCGCCCAGCAAAATATATCTACAAGGAACGCTATTCAGTGGAAGTAAATTTCTCTTTTTTTCTTTTCTCCGTTATCAGCATTATTATTATGATGAACTAGTGACCCTTCGGATCACTAGCCCGTGGCAGCCACGTGATTTGAAGGCGCAAGCCCCCTAGCAGTTGTATAGTTGCGCATGTTGAAAAACGAGCAGGCAGACAAACATGACGCCGAAGGTATTTGAACTATTTTCATAAGTGGTGACACGCAATGATGACACGTAATATTTGCACACCCGTACCTTTTCGCCGCTGCCCTCTGGCGCCGGTCACATCTCGCTTACACCCATAATGGCTACCATTTCATAACTCTTAGCAGGGAGCGAGCTAAACGAATACTACGGCGAAACGATGGGCCGGCTTCGCCGACCCCCCTCCCCCTTCCTCCACGTACTATTCGTTTGGCTTCGCCAAAGATGGGTCGGCTTCGCCGGCCACCCTCCGTGTAGTATTCGTTTGACTTCGCAGAACGATGATCCGGCTTCGCCAGATACCCTGTGTGTAGTATTCGTTCGGCTCCACCACCCTCCTTGTAGTATTCGTTTGGCTTCGCAGAACGATGGGTCCGCTTCGCCCGCCACCCTCCGGGTAGTATTCATTCGGTTTCGCCGATCGATGAACAAGCTTCGCCGACCCCCCTCCCTCCGTGTAGAATTCGTTCGGTTCCGCCACCCTCCGTGTAGTATTCGTTTGACTTCGCAGAACGATGGGCCAGCTTCGCCCGCCACCCTCCGGGTAGTATTCGTTAGGCTTTGCCGATCGATGGGCCAGCTTCGCCGGTTACCCTTCGTGTAGTATTCGTTCGACTCCGCCACCCTCCGGGTAGTATTCGTTCGGCTTCGCCGATCGATGAACAAGCTTCGCCGACCCCCCTCCATCTGTGTAGAATTTGTTCGGTTCCGCCACCCTCCGTGTAGTATTCGTTTGACTTCGCAGAACGATGGGCCAGCTTCGCCCGCCACCCTCCGGGTAGTATTCCTTCGGTTTCGCCGATCGATGAACAAGCTTCGCCGACCCCCCTCCCTCCGTGTAGAATTTGTTCGGTTCCGCCACCCTCCGTGTAGTATTCGTTTGACTTCGCAGAACGATGGGCCAGCTTCGCCCGCCACCCTCCGGGTAGTATTCGTTAGGCTTTGCCGATCGATGGGCCAGCTTCGCCGGTTACCCTTCGTGTAGCATTCGTTCGACTCCGCCACCCTCCGGGTAGTATCCGTTCGGCTTTGCCGAACGATGGGCCGGCTCTGCCGACCCCCCCCCTCCCTCTACGTAGTATTCGTTCGGCTCCGCCACCCTCCGTGTAGTATTTGTTTGGCTTCGTAGAACGATGCGCCGACATCGCCCGCCACCCTCCGGGTTGTATTCGTTGGGCTTTGCCGAACGATGGTCCAACTTCGCCAGATACCCTGCGTGTAGTATTCGTTCGACTCCGCCACCCTCCGGGTAGTATTAGTTCGGCTTCGCCGAACGATGGTCCGGCTTCGCCAGACACCCTGCGTGTAGTATTCGTTCGGCTCCGCCACCCTCCGGGTAGTATTCGTTCGGCTTCGCCGAACGATGGTCCGGCTTCGCCGAACGATGGTCCGGCTTCGCCAAACATCCTGCGTGTAGTATTCGTTCGGCTCCGCCACCCTCCGTGTAGTATTCGTTTGGCTTCGCAGAACGATGGGCCGGCGTCGCCCGCCACCCTCCGGGTAGTATTCGTTCGGCTTCGCCAGACACCCTGTGTGTAGCATTCGTTCGACTCCGCCACCCTCCGGGTAGTATTCGTTCGGCTTCGCCGAACGATGGTCCGGCTTCGCCAGACACCCTGCGTGTAGTATTCGTTCGGCTCCGCCACCCTCCGGGTAGTACTCGTTCGGCTTCGCCGAACGATGGTCCGGCTTCGCCGAACGTTGGTCCGGCTTCGCCAAACATCCTGCGTGTAGTATTCGTTCGGCTCCGCCACCCTCCGTGTAGTATTCGTTTGGCTTCGCAGAACGATGGGCCGGCGTCGCCCGCCACCCTCCGGGTAGTATTCGTTCGGCTTCGCCAGACACCCTGTGTGTAGCATTCGTTCGACTCCGCCACCCTCCGGGTAGTATTCGTTCGGCTTCGCCGAACGATGGTCCGGCTTTGCCAGACACCCTGCGTGTAGTATTCGTTCGGCTCCGCCACCCTCCGGGTAGTATTCGTTCGGCTTCGCCGAACGATGGTCCGGCTTCGCCGAACGATGGTCCGGCTTCGCCAAACATCCTGCGTGTAGTATTCGTCCGGCTCCGCCACCCTCCGTGTAGTATTCGTTTGGCTTCGCAGAACGATGGGCCGGCGTCGCCCGCCACCCTCCGGGTAGTATTCGTTCGGCTTCGCCAGACACCCTGTGTGTAGCATTCGTTCGACTCCGCCACCCTCCGGGTAGTATTCGTTCGGCTTCGCCGAACGATGGTCCGGCTTCGCCGAACGATGGTCCGGCTTCGCCAAACATCCTGCGTGTAGTATTCGTTCGGCTCCGCCACCCTCCGTGTAGTATTCGTTTGGCTTCGCAGAACGATGGGCCGGCGTCGCCCGCCACCCTCCGGGTAGTATTCGTTCGGCTTCGCCAGACACCCTGTGTGTAGTATTCGTTCGGCTCCACCACCCTCCGTATAGTATTCGTTCGGCTTGGCCGAACGATGGGCCTCCGATGACCCTCCGTGTACTATTCGTTCGGCTCCGCTGATCGAAGGGCCGGCTTCGCTCGCCACCCTCCGTGTATTATTCGGATGGGCCGGCTTCGCCGGCCACCCTCCATATAGTATTCGTTTGACCTCGCCGAGCGATGGACCAGCGTCGCCGGCCACCGTCCATGTGGCATTCGTTTAGCTTTGCCAAGCAATGGGCCGGCTCCGCGATGCCACTCCAAAAGCCCCTTTAGTCGCTTCTATGTAATGGTTTTGACCAGTAATTCATCGTATAGAGAAGAGTGTTTTTTAGGTTGCAGCGAAAGTTTTCCGCCACTTGACTTTGACGATTTTTAGACCTTCCAGTGTTGGTCCTTCGGCCGAGCGCGACATACCGATAGAAAGCGCAAACTCTTTTCCATGTAACACTGTCTTCTACTCGGACCAAAACCTGCTCATTTGCGAAATATATGCCATAATTCAAAGGCCACCGTCAGTACTGAGCATCTTTGAGTGCTTCTATTTCCTCTGAAGTAAACCAACAAACTTGCCAAAGTTGACAGGATATTTGAGTCACCTTAGAAAAAGATGATGGTGCTATCGCAGCGGGTGGGATCACTGTGGTATCTCACTTGGCCAAGCCCATTTTTTCGTGCCGCAACGATTCTCCGGATTTTGGCAGAGGGAAATCCCGGGTAGGTGCTCAAACTCAGTGCGGCACGGTGAAAGGGGCGTGGCCAAGTGCATGGCGCCAAAGTGCCCCCTCCTAAGATAATACCACAACGATAGCGTTTGCGGAAAATTTCGGTAGAGCGTAAATATTGCATTTCAGCGGATTTTATGATTTTGCAACTTCAGTGGCTTATCCGAGAAGTTTCGGGCTCAAAGCTCCAAAGTTAAGCATACTGGCCAAGTCTCCACTCAATAATACGTTTTCGTCAATTATCGATGGCTTTTTTGAAAATTTATGATTCGCCGTTTTTTTGGACAATCGTCATTTTCATCGATTTTTGAAAAAAAGATAGATAATTGGCGAAAATTTATTATTGAGTAGAGACTTGACTTTTATACCTAACTTTTAAGCGTTGAGGCCAAATCTTCTTGGATAAGCCAGAAAAAATCGAAGACGCAAAATCATAAAATCTTTCCAAAATCGATAACTACGCTGAGTCGAAAATCCACAATTGCTATCATTTTATTCTAATATGTCTCAAACATCCTGTCCACTGTGGCGGGTTCAGTGGTTTACGTGAAAGTAAATAGAAGCACTCAAATATGCTCAGTACTGAAGATTACCACTGAATTATAGCATAAATTTCGCAAACGAACAGGCTTTGGCCCAAGTGAAAGGCAGCGTTAGATAGAAGAATTAGTGTTTTCGATCGGTACATCGCACTTGGCCGAAGGACAAATACTGAAAGGTTTAAAAATCTTCAAAATCAAGAAGCGGGAAACTTCTGCCTAAACCTAAAATAAAACTACTATAGATTTAACACAATCTGAAAACAACATCAGGAACAAAAAAACTGTTAGCAAATTGAATAAAAAAACAAAAAGCAATAGATAAGAAAAAACTATAATATACGGAAAAAATGAAAATTGATCGGCCAGTCCCCCCACCCTCGTGATGCCCATCGATCAGGCAATTCCGCACGGGACCAGGCTGCATAAAAATCGTACACTCTTTTAAGCCAAGGGCGTCCGATTTTTATTCTTTTTGATCTTTTTGATTTTGATTACTTCTTGTCTGCTGAGGTATCGTTTGTAACTTCCAGGGTTGCCACAGAAGTTGCTTCCAGATGGATACAATCAAAAAATGTGGTTGTGGGGATCCTCGCTTCCCTTTACCCGATGGAGAGAGCTATTGCAGTACACGCGTTCAGAGTAAGTCTTATAGTCAACCGATAGGCATTGCTGAGTGAAAAACTGATGCTAGTCGGTGACTATGGAATGTCTCAAACTTCTTCAATCCCTTACTTTTCACAAATGCCTTTCTTCGAACCATAACAGGTTCAGCGCTCTAATTCTAGGAAACTCTGGATTCCCAGCAATACCAGGGGTAGTGGTAAATGGGGTGTTAACCGCGAATAAACCGCGACCTCCTGGCCGGCAACGAACCGCGACATAGGTGCCACGGTTTGTTGCCGGTTCAACGAAAGCTGCCATCTGCTTACACATACATTATGCGTGACCTTCGTCTGCATAAGTATTTTCTACACTTGGACACGAACGACGTTTACGGTGGAAAGACGAGAGATTGGAAAGATTATACAAGTAATGATATTTACTTTATTCATTAGGAAGAGCATTGAAAGGGAACTTCGTAATATTTCGCTTGTTCGAAACACGATCAGAACGCAATTTTTCAAATTTTCCTTGGAAATCCTAACTCTCGTAATTTTTTATGAGCTCCGTGAGTTTTCAGGACCACTCTCAAAAAGACATGTTAGGTTAATCATTAGTCTCAATCAATCAAATGCGTGTGATCTGACAAAAGTTTGCATTTGTAGCAACTTTGTTAACTTAAAAAAAATTTTCAAACAAAAGTTTAAAAAAAAAAAACAAAAAATTTGTCTAAAGGAAAAATTTTGAAAAAAAAAATTTGAAAATTTCTGAATGAATTATTTGCAAGGTGTTCTTGAAGAGGTAACGCTAGGTGCGAAAAAGACATTCCGAAACTCGTCGAGTAATGCATAAATTCAAAGAATGTCCTGCATTCAACTGAAATGGATAGTTAAAAACTTATAAGAATGATGATAAACTAGATAGTCTATCTTCGTTCTTGAAAAAGAATTGAAGTGTTTTTTTTTGGAAGCGTGCAACTGAAGTCTGGCGTCCGAGATTGGGGTAGTGGTGTGGTTTCGGTCATTGATGCAGTTGAATTTGTGGAGTGTTTGCCGTCTTCTCAAAATGAAACTAATCCCCCGCGCGCAGTTAGTGCTGAAAATATATAGAAACACTGTAACACACTCATATGCGCATCGTGTAAGGAAAAGATTTTGTACACATATTTCAAGGTAAGAATTTGAAACACTTCGAGTGGCTCTACCAATGCACCAAAGTTAGTGCGTCGCGGACCATCAAAAAAAAGAGGCCACGATGGCACTGATCTGGCAATGAAAGAGGAGTATTCAAATCTCGCAGAAAAAGGAGAAGAAATGCAGTTGGTTTTAGAGACAAGTTAGCATTTCTTTTCCACAAAACTCGCCCGATACGCCCCGACTAATGCTGATTAAACATTACTAAAGCATCAAATCACTTGAAAATCAGTGGCTTGGGAAATTTTCTCTTTTTTGCACTAAAAAAGTTGTGGAAACCTTTTTGAAACGCGAGCGAGCAAATAATTTACTACATACTCCTCATAGCCTGTGCTATGCTATGAATTATGAAAATGAAACTAACCTGATAATAGCGAAGCGAATGAATTCCGGAAGAAAATAAACAAAAGCGGGAGAAGTGTCGACGCTCGCCAAAAAATTAACAGCTGATTGGGAGGGATTGATTAGTGTCACCAAAGAAGACGGCCAACGTGTTTCAGCAATGATCCCTGCTTTTTTTGATCCCTCATCGCCCGTTTCCCTGGCGGAAGCCGTTAAAAGACTATCCCTTGAAGCACCTTTCAGTTTTAAAGATAGGCTGACGTTCTGAATCAAAATGGCTAGCAGTGCTATCAAACTTCCTTAACCCTCTGCATTAATTAAACTTGTACTTGCCCTCAGTATAGATGGTCTAAACTGCTCCTACTGTATCTTGCTAACCGCATCCAAAATCTCTTCGGGAGGAGTTTTTCGTTAACCGCCAGTTCCCCTCGCATTTCAGCACTATTTCCGTGCTGTCTGCGAGAGTATGTTGAACGCGAACTAACCGCGAGGATGCCACATGTCGGAATTTTAGAGAAAAAACAGACCTGAAAACGTTTTGAAAAGGCTATTTTTCGTAACAAAGGTTACAATTGTCGCTTTTTCGAGACGTTTTCATTGAAAGTGTATAAGAGGCCTACCACTGGGGGATGTTAGGGTGAAACTAGAGCGAGTTCTCTCCTAACTATCAAGAGTTATCATTACAATCGGGTGTGGTTAAACTCGCGTTTAACGCGAATTTAACTCCTGTTAACTCGCGTTTAATACCCCAATTACTACCACCCCAGACTTGCCGATGGCAGCCGATTGAATCCCTTTAATGTCCAAATTCGTGCTAAGTGCGAAATCCTGATACCACCTACTCTCTCGATTTTGGAAGGGGTAATAAACCCGGGTTGTTGTGAAGTTTCGGTTTAATGAAAAATCGGCTTGTGCTGTCACCGCGGCCTGGCGAGACCGAGTCTTCTGACAAGCCAAGTCTCTTCTAACGGGACCCACAGGAGCGGCTTGAACGCTAAAACGAAGAATATGGTTTTTTTTCTGGCCGGAATGCCTTCTCAATTTTATAAGCGAGTCACTTTGTTTAGGGCAGTGCCTGACGAATCATACGAAAAGTGGCCATGGATATCAGAGTGCGCAAGAAGACTGCGAGTGCAAGCTACCCTGCACGGAGTATATTTACAAAGCCTCCTATTCAACAGGGACCTGGCCATCTCCTAGATACGATTTCGGTATGTGATGGCGGGATCTTGTTGCCCAACAAGATTTCGCTCGCACCGTGTCCCTGCAACTGTGAATGCGAATTTTATTCCGATCTTGACAATACGTGATATTCGACCGATCATCGCACGGTCAGTTCGCATCTTCATCGTCGCGTGCCACCGTAATAGTAGGATTCACCAACCACAATCCATACAGTCCATCGGCCTGCCGCTATGAAGAAGTTAAATCCCTTAGGCCGTAGCTATACACCAGCGGGACGCTGCGGAAATAGCAAGACAACTACCACTTGTGTGCGTCCTAACAAGGGAACCACAATTAGCCATAGTAACCATTCGGAGTGAGATGTATACACGATTGTAGGTCCAGGTAAGGTAGTAAACATATACATATCAATACTAGCTTCCTAGACCTCCCACAGAGAGCGCTGTGACCCGCCGAAGTTTGCTCCCCGCAGAAGAGGGGACACGTCTACGCGGGGTAATCATTCCACGGTGTGGCAGCCGTGGTACGGTGGTAGAGCTCTCGCTTCGTGAATGAGTTATGGAGGGTTCGATCCCCAAGCCGTTCGAAATTTTTGCATTTTTAGTTTTCTCCTCGTAATTTAATGATTTTCTTACCTTCGACATTTTTAGCACTTTCGCACATATAATCAGGTTTCGGAAATACAATTTTAGACACATTCTCTCGAAGCATTCTGTTGCCTTGATGGAAGAATTGCGTTGTTTTCTCTTCGTTTGGCGTTGAAAATGGAGAGAAAAACTTTTTTATCTCTGTTGGAGCACTTGCACCCACAATAGAATGTTTAAGTGACTCTAGTCAGGTGCAGTCTGAGCGGACTGTTAATCAACGGTGCTTGTGATATATTGATTAGAGAGATCATGAGATTTTCCCGTTCACGCGCCGTCTACCGCCTATTGATTATTCGCGATGGTTTTCCGTCCTGAAAAGGTTGTTTCTCTATTAATCGCTGAGTTTGGACAGCCTTTCGACTGTCAAGATGCTTGTCGCAAAGAGAAGAAGATTGCGGAAAAATTCATACGTATACTACGCGACTGCATCTTGGCACACTGCGACGCCGACTCGGAAGAAGACCTGGATAGCGATGCTGCCGATGATCCAGACTGGAACGGCGAAGACGATTACTTGGGTGGAAACTCCTCGGTTGAAACAGGCGAAGATGTAGTGATTTTCGGGGACGCTTATGTTCCAACGGCCAGGGTGTGTTTAACTACCACTAGTCAGCTTTGAGAATGTTTTTTGTTCCAAAATTCATTTTCCATTTGGACATATTCTAGGTTAAAGATGCTATTGCCTTCTATCGAGCATCAGTGAAGGGTAGTCGTACGCTGAAGGTTATGCAACATAATTTCCGATGAATCAAATGTTGGAATCATTTGACGAAATTGCGAGCGATTGAGGAGCACGACGTGCAGAGGTTCCAGCGGGCCGCAACACTTAAGAATCTCGCCAATCTGCTTCATGAAATTGTTCAGAGCAAGTTTCAAGCAGGTGTGTACTAATGTAATAACACGGAGAATATTGTCACACAAATTCACTCGAATATTTTTGAAGGAGTATCGCTGCATGATCACGACCTTCGTTCGCTGGCCTTAAACCTCGCACGTCAACAAAACATTGAGAACTGTACGGCGAGCTCAACATGGATTGATTCATTCAAAAGATGTTATGGAGTCGTTTCAAGGAGAATTACAACGTTCGTGACAAGACGGACGTTCAGATCCCGTGAAGATATAGAAATGCAGGCAAGAGAGTTCGTGGAATCCGTGAAAATCGACATGAGAACGCTTCCTTTGGCCTGTTTTTGTAATGGGGACCAATCCGGCTTTGCGAAAGAAATGACCACGGCTCGAAGTCTGGCACCAGCCGGTTGTAAAAAGGTGAATAATAGCTATTGCTTTGATTACCCCCTTCAATAAGCCAAATAACCGTCATCTGGCTTTATAGGTTGAAAGAATAGTGGATAGCAAAGCGGCAACCACGCACTCCTACACAGTGTTGCCACTAGTCTACGCCGATGGCAGACTTGGAGACAAGCTGTTTGTCCTTCTGCAGGGAAGAAACGGAGTTTTCCCTCGTCAAGGTCACTTTGAGGCTCCAAACCTCGTTGTTCGAGCTGGTACCACTCACATAATGACGAAAAATCACATGGTGGAGTGGTTGAGGAGCTGCGTATTTGTACCTGGAGGACCTCGTGAGACATATTTCATTGTGGACTCGTGGTCGTCATTTCGTGATGTCGAGACCATAAACAAAGCAGTTCCCGAAGGTAATTAATTCACTCTAGTCCTGTAGGTAAATTTCACTCATGCAAACCTAGTTTAGGCCATCGTGTAGTTGTACGGAACATCCCTCCTGGTGCAACGTCGATGATTCAACCTCTCGACGTCTTCTTTTTCGGGCCATTGAAGAATGTCATGAAGAGAATCCGAGCACATATACTCGTTAACGACATCGATTTCAATGTAGCACAAAGAGACAACATTCTCATGGTGATTTCGCAAGTCTACAGAATGTTTTGTGCGCCGAGATTTGTGAATTTCCTCAAGTACTCTTGGCATATGGCAGGGTACGTAGACGAGCGTCCAGGTCAGTTTGACACTCCGGGAGAATACCTATTCCGGCTTGAGGCCGCAGACTGTTTTGAGGACGGATGTCAGTGTACGGTTTTTATTCGATGCGCCGTTTGTGAACATCATTTGTGCTTTTCCCATTTTTTCGTATCGTTCCATCAGTGTTAAAATGAATTTTCGCTCTCCATTTTCAACGCCAAACAAAGAGAAAACAACGCAATTCTTCCATCAAGGCAACAGAATGTGTCGAGAGAATGTGTCTAAAATTGTATTTCCGAAACCTGATTATATGTGCGAAAGTGCTAAAAATGTCGAAGGTAAGAAAATCGTTTAATTCCGAGGAGAAAACTAAAAATGCAAAAATTTCGCACGGCTCGGGGATCGATTTCTCCATAGCTCCTTCACGAAGCGAGAGCTCTACCACTATACCACGGCTGCCACACCGTGGAATGATCACCCCGCGTAGACGTGTCCCCTCTTCTGCGGGGAGCAAACTTCGGCGGGTCACAGCGCTCTCTGTGGGAGGTCTAGGCAGCTAGTATTGATATATGTTTACTACCTTACCTGGACCTACAATCGTGTATACATCTCACTCCGAATGGTTACTATGGCTAATTGTGGTTCCCTTGTAAGTGTGCTGAGGCATGCCAAAAGGAAGACTTGTCCCAGGAAAACGCACAGGAAGCCCGCACCAAGCAGTTATATACGCCGCGGCACTGTATACTGTATCCTTGCGGGACCTACCCCGTTGGAAATTCGCCAATTTCCATCAGCTGATTATTTTTCAGATCTAAACTTGTTAAAATACTACCAAAGCGACATAACGAGAAGTGCTATGACAGCAGCAATAGATTTCTAGTGACCTTTTGCTATAAACAAGTGTTGGATGCGTGAAATATGGATCAAATGCAATTGAAACACCCGGGAATTTTAGGTCCGCAATATTGCGTCAAAGGCGTCTAAGACGCAACATTGCAGACGAGTCCCTGATCCACGCGGCAAGCGGCGGCAATGTCATCGCGGAACGTTTTCATTGCGCTGGTGTATAACTACGGCCTTAGAGAATCTGCCGAATGACTCCAAATCCTTGTTTGCTTCATCAGGTAATAACAATATGTGAAGCCCAAGAAGCCGTACTTAGTCAAAATGCAGAGTCTTTCTTACACGATTTTTGGATGTTTTTTTGCCGTAACTGCTGTTTAACGTCGCAGTGCACGTTATGGTATGTTTACACAAGGTGCTGAGTTGATCTCAAAACGCTTGGCTCCGGGTGAGATTGAACCAGCATATTCCCTTTCCGGGGGAGCGCCTTATCGCACCGCAACACCGAAGCCCTAGCGCTGCTCTCACTCAACTGCTCGGTAAATCTTCACCAGTACAATAATCCCTTCACCCGCATAACCTTCACCCTTCACCGTTATATAGTCTATGACGGTATACCTGTCCCATCCCGTTATGCGGTTGAAGGGATGATTGCTCCGGTAAAGATTTACCGAGCAGTTGAGTGAGAGCGGCGCTGAAGCTTCGGTGGGGCAGTGCGATAAAGCGTTACCCCGGAAAGGAAATATGCTGGTTCAATCTCGCCCGGAGCCAAGCGTTCTGCGATCAACTCAGCATCTTGTGTAAATGAAAAGCAGAGTCATCTCTAGAGCGCGTCTGAATTTCTTCTCGAGAAATTGCCGGATTATGTATAGCTTGAACATTGCCTCTTATATGTACACTCGAACGTCTTCTGGGTTTCGTGCCAAAGTTCTCATATTAATTTATATTAGGAAATCCTACATGTTTGGGTCAATTTACGGAACCGGACTGCTTTGGTAATTCAACTGCGAGGCATTTTAGTGAGCTCTCGGTTTCGATAATCACCAGCAGTGGGTAGTCCATGTAGATTTATCACTGTTGATGACAAGGCTTCCTGAAAACAAGGGCGACATCTCTGCTGCACACGTGAGCAAAGTTTCCCCACAGTGTGCAGCGGGGATACCGCCCGGTTGCAGACCGTGAGCAACCTCACGGACATTGCTATTGTGTTGAACTGGGCTGGTCTGGGAGACGCCTGTTTGGCTACTAGTGCGAGCTTGTTTAACCCATTCACGACCACGCCTGATTTTGAATGACTGCACGTTCGGACCGCGTGCCATATTGCGATACCGTACACCGTGTCCCACCAGTGGAACACGCGAGCTCGAGTTGCAAACCACCGAAGATCGATTTTCGTTTTTCCTGTTCTTAGAAAAGCAATCAAGGAATTAAACATAGTACCGAAATGTACGATCATGGAAGTTTTTCTATCCTGAGAACAACTGCCTGAAGTCACGGCAGGGTCAAGGGGGGTATCATTTTGTCTCCGGTGGTATTCACTCGAAGGAGTTCCTTTAAAGACAGTGTTCACGATGAATATTAATTTTCTGTTTTTCTGCCTATCTTGAAAACGGTCCCATGCTGATTCCAATGATGTCTCTGAAATCGTACAAGACCCCCTAAAAACGGACTTATGCCACTCAAAATTCATCTAGGGAAGCATCTTAGACGAATTGTCCGAGGCTTGTAACTCCCGTTTTTTGCAGCCGACGTGTGCGAGCTGACCTGAGTAAAGAGAGAAGTTGAGAATGAAGGTAAGAACGGGGCTTTTGATCGGAAACCATCGCTCATCTAACCGCGATTTCAGTTCAACTGTTATAGGACGTGGTCGGAGTGGCAACGAAAACAACGAAGAAGCTACCGCATCCGGGGCAGCCGATGCGCCAACACTAGGGATCCAGGGTGTTGGTGAGAAGAATACTACTGGCCAAAATGGAGGACGACTGGTGACACATAAGAAGGAGCTGAGGATTGGAGCATGGAATGTGCGAACGGGACACTGCGTCGGTCAGAAAGAGATAATAGCAAGAGAGTTGTCAAGGTCCAACATATCGATTGCTGCACTTTCCGAGCTGAGGATGAGCGGATGTGGAACGGTGACCATTCAGGTGCCGGAGAGTAGCGAAAAGATGGTGGTGGACTATTCCGGTGAGGACGGACATCGCAATGGTGTTGGATTTATGCTAGGCAGTCGCGCAGCTGGAAGCGTTGTTTCATTCGAGCCGATTTCTAGCAGGATCGCTGTTCTTGTTTTGAGCGGAACAATCAAGACCCATGTCGTGTCCATCTATGCACCAACGGAGCCAAGTTCTGACGTTGACAAGGACGAGTTCTACACCCAACTCCAGGACGTGCTGAATACTATCCCGAAAACAGATGTCACCATTGTAGCGGGTGATTTCAACGCAAGAGTCGGTAGTGACAGAACAGGCTGGGAAAGAGTGTTGGGCAGGTTCAGCGTGGGCGAAATAAACGACAATGGACTACGCCTACTTTTGTTCGCTGCGTTCAACGAGCTTGCCATCGGTAACAGTCAATTCCGGCACCCCAGGAAGCATCAGTTAACATGGAGGAATCCAACTGGACGAGATGTGGCCACCTTGGACTACGTGCTGATAAACTCACGTTTTAGATCATCACTGAAAGATGTTCGAGCCATGAGAGGGCCTGATTGTGGATCCGACCATTATCTCTTGCGTGCAGTAATGCAGCTTCGCTTACGACGACCTAGGCGTGAGGAGCCCCCTAGAAAGAAACTAGACTGGTCGCTACTTGCTGGCGCCAGGAACAAAGAAACATTCCAACTCGAGCTGTCGAATCGGTTCGCGGTTCTGGAAGATGCCTTGTCTGTGGACGAGCACGAGAAGCAGACAGTTGAAGTCGCTCTTGAATGCGCAGAGCCTCTCTGCCCTGTTATTCGCCGGCGAACGCAGCCTTGGATATCGGACGATTCTCTCCGTCTTGTGGACGAACGGAAGCGAGTGAAACTAACGGACTTTGGACGGTATCGGCGATTGTGTCAGGAGCTTCGTCGAAAGTTGAAGGAAGAGCGGAGTCGTACTGGAATAAGGTAGCAGACGAAGTGGAGGAGGCAGTTGGAAGGAACGACTATCGCACATTATACAGTACACTCAACCGTCTCAGAAAGAAGACCAAACCCATGAGCGATTCCATCAGGAATACGGATGGGTCTTTTGTGCGATCAGCAGATGAGCGTCTGTTGCGATGGAGGCAGTTCTTCAGTGAACTCTATACTCACGATGCGCCACAAGGTCCACTGGCCCAACCGATACTAGTTGAGGTACCAGAGGAGACAGCGCTTGACTCCGGAACCCACTGCGGAAGAAGTGAAAGCGGCAATCAAGTCGCTAAAGAATGGAAAGGCGTCCGGTGTTGACACTGCTGAGGTCATCAAGGCAGGAGGAGATGTTCTACTGCGTCAGTTGCATCAGTTAATCACGCGCATATGGCGGACAGAGAGCGTGCCATCTACCTGGAAAAAGGCTATTGTCGTGCCTATCCATAAGAAGGGCGATGCCAGAGACTGCAAAAACTATCGCGGGATCAGCCTGTTGTCGATTGTTGGTAACGTCTTCACGAGAACTATCCAGTCCAGACTTCAACGCCATCGGGAGAGTACCTGTCGCGAAGAACAAGCAGGTTTTCGTCCGGGTCGAAGATGCAGCGATCAAATTTTCGCCCTTCGTCAATTTATGGAGGAAAGGATCCGCTGTGGAAAGCGCGTCGTTATCACCTTCATAGACTTCAAGACGGCATTCGATTGCGTGCACTGGCCCGCCTTATGGAGATCGATGGAATGCGAACACATGCCAGGAAAAATGGTGAAGCTTCTGCAGGAAATTTATAGAGGCTCGACTAGCTGTGTCCGCGTCGGAAACAAGCTATCCGAAGAATTCAGGGTCGATGCAGGCGTCCGGCAGGGAGATGTGATTTCGCCGCTCCTCTTTAATACCATGGTCGATGCTATTATGAGAAAGACCTTCGAAAATAGAAGAGGGGTCCAATTTGGCGATAACGATTTTGTCACGGATTTGTTGTTTGCGGACGACAGCGCAGTGTTCACCGATACTGACATGGAAGCTACGCTTTTGTTGAATGATATGGCACAAATCGCGGAATCGTATGGGCTGCGGATCAATAAGGAGAAGACTAAAGTCATGACGTCGGACGGTTCACGTGCTTCTGTGTTCTTCGAGGGAGCTGAACTTCAGCAAGTCAAGGAGTTCAAGTACCTCGGATCGGTGGTGCAAAAGCGAAAGGTAGTGGCTACATCGAAGACCCTGTGCAGGATCGGGCAGGCGTCGGCTGCTTTCGCTTCGCTTGGCTGGTGTATATGGAAGAAGGGTAAGTCAATCAAGACAAAGATCCGGATGTTTCGCGCGCTCATAGTGCCAATCCTACTGTGCGGGTCAGAGTCGTGGACGTTGCTGAAGTCGGATCACAGCAGGCTGGAGGTCTTCCAAACGCGGTGTTTGCGGCAAATCCTCGGGAAAACTTTAAGAGATCCAATACGGAACGACGTTATCCGAGATACTTGCGACCATCAGCCCACGATCGAAGAACAAATTCGAACGAGAAGGCTGCGATGGTTCGGACACGTATGCAGAATGGAAAGAAACCGACTTCCGCGCAGATTGTTATGGAGAGCGCCCTGCACTGTGGAAGGTTGAGAGAGCAGCCCCGAAAAAGACGTGGTTGAAGCAAGTCGAGGCGGATCTGAAGTCCCAACGGTGCAGTGTCCTTAACGCTAGATTAATTGCTGCGAACCGTACTGAATGGAAGCGTATCGTTCAGGCCACAAGAGCTCCTATGGCACCTACAGCAGTGTACTGGTTGAGAGGTCATCCTGCTCCGCCAACCGCCAGCTAACGGGATGAGTGAGTGAGTGAGTGAGTGGTCGGAGTGGCCCAATGGGTTGGCTGGCCCACGAGATTTTCACCCCCTTACCGACCGTTTTTCGTCGCACTTCCGTTCTTAATCTTCTTAGGGGGGCCCAAAGGTTAGGTTTCAGCCAAAAAAACGTGCAAATTTTCCTTCGTGAACACTGCCTTTAAATACGATTCACAAGCCTGCTATCTGTGTCCAAATTTTGTATCGTTTAGGTTTGGTCATGCTGGGTAAAAAAAGGTTTAAGTAGAAGAAAATCTAGGTTTCCGGGTCATGGTGGTTTAGTCGTGGTAGTGGCACGCTTCCAGGCCGAACGGAATCCAACTCAGGTCTCCTGCTGATAAAGCTAAGGAATGGCAGTAAAAGAAAATACAACTTAATCAGCGCTCGAAACATTACTTCTGTAACAATTTTTTCGTATTGAGCCCCAGCTATTTTCACAAAATTTTGAACATTTTGCTATAGTGGAGCTGCTAACGGACCACGACTTCCGTAGTCGAGTCTAAGACAGGCTAATTTATTGAACATGAGAAAGTCTTGAAAACCCTCTTGTGGCGGAG
This sequence comes from Aplectana chamaeleonis, assembly GCA_029168955.1. NCBI lineage: Eukaryota > Metazoa > Nematoda > Chromadorea > Rhabditida > Cosmocercidae > Aplectana > Aplectana chamaeleonis. Next base: position 180,236 of record JAPDOI010000198.1, read on the forward strand.
AAATCGATTTTTGAAAACACGGTCACGGATACGGTGGGACACGCGGTCCGAATCGGTAGTGAGCACGTGTCTCGTGGGTGGGACTTGTGGTCGTTAATGGTTTAAGTATGCTTTGTGTTGTCATTTAATAACCTACACTGTATATTTTAGGCAGCGAATGTAAGCTTGCCTGGGACAAGTTTTGTCACGACAAGTCCCTTCCTTCGCTTTGTATGGACATTGCTGCTTGTAAAGAGTTCTACCGAGTCAACACGGCCGCCGTTGATATTTACTTCGAGCAGCTGAATTACGAAACTCTAGATGAGGTCCCTGCATACACGGTGCGGAAGTGCTGCATGTTTTCTTTTTTTAGTGCTCCGCATCTGCCAAATACTCGTAATGTTTTGGACAGTGAGGTGGATCAAACTCTCCTGGAGGTCTGATTTCACTTACATTGTGGGTCAAAGCCACCGATCCACCACGTTTTTTCTTCACTGAGAAGAAGTGTTTTGCTTGCGATATAAACTTTGTGATTTCAGTACGTGACACTGCTCTCCGATATCGGTGGAAACATGGGTCTGTTCATCGGGTTCTCCGTGATTACAGTTGTTGAAGTGTTCGCATTCCTCGTCGAAATTTGCTTCTATTTGTTCTATGCCAGGGCAGGGCGATGATTGTTCATTGAGTGCTGTATGTATACTATATTTCGAGAAGAAATGTATCTGCAATCATCTTAAAGGCAGTGTTCACGATAATTCTCGTTCCCGAGTTTTCCACTCAAAAAAGTGCCTTGGTTACAAAGTGTTATCAAAATTACGAAGGAACGGCAAGAAACGCTTTAAATCGTCCTATTTCAAAGATATTACTCTCAGGCCTGGATTAGGTGTCCGGTTGGATGAACTTGTTCACGGTTGTTGTCACTGTTGAAAAATGGGGCTAACTAAAAGTGGAAGAATATTTTGGGCAAAACAGTATTAGTTAGGGTCCGAAGGAAAGATCGGAGCATCAGAAACTAGAGAATTGCAAAAGACGGGTCCACAGAAGATTTCATTGTCACAACAAACAGTTCCACTGAGAGTAAAGAAGCAGGGTGAGAGCAAAGGATTTCACGCACTTCTGGTGTGTTTTTTCTGTTTCTTCAACATTTCTACTTGGGGGCCAAACAATCAATTTAGCTATTAATCTCGAAATCGAAGATTATCGTGAACACTGCCTTTAAGTAAATGGATTTGATCTTCTTGATGCAATTAACAACTTCTTCCGTAATTTTCAATCCGTCTTGGTTGCTGCCCGCTGCCTTTTTTAAGTCGCCAGCTTACCTTCGGTATATTGGAGTAAAAAGGTTTCGTCATCTTTGGACCAATCACGTTGCACAGACGAAACTTGAATCTGAATCGAGGTTCCGGATAGTCAGAGAAACAAAAAATCATGAACGGCAAGCCATGAATTACAACTCGGTGTGGTTTACAATTGTTGGTTTTTTTTTGAAAAAAAAAACATCTGCGTTCGAAGAAGTCGAAAGCGAGGCCGAACAGGTTATTCTTGATGCAATTTTTTTGCGAAAATGACTCTCAAGTTTGAAATAAATTTGAAACACACAGGTTTTAGTCATGGTGGATAGAGGATCCTCACGAAACTCCACCTCTATTGGAAAAAGTGAAATTTTGGGTTCGCAGGTGTGTAAAAAATATAGCTAAAATTCTGTTTGTGGGGGATGGTGAGGAACTTGGATGTGATGTACACTTTGAAAAGAAGAAACCTGCTCTAGAGACTGATTCCATCGTCGAAAATTGGACATAATGGATGGCTCTCAAAAAAACCTTCAATAAAAAAAACGAAAAGGGGGAGATTCTGGCAACAGTTCACCAAGGATTTCGCGAGAAAATTATTTTCGCAGAAGAAAGCGTTGAACTTATACTAGGAATACTGAATATAAAATTTTTTTCGAAACAATGAGCTAGAGTGTGGAAGAAGGAAATTGGAGATTGGAATGATTAAAGGCAGTGGTCGCGATCAAATATGCTTGTCGTCTTTTTCTCTCCAAATCCTTTCCTGGGTCTCGAGTAGTAGGACCTATAAGAAAAAATCGCGAAAAAACCACTGTTTTGGGCCGAATTTGAAACCTGAACTTTCTTGTCTTTTGATGGTGGACGAGCCCTCTTCACATCATCGGCATCGATGACCTCTTATATCAAGAACATCAGCTAGCTTGGAATTGAATGTCAATCAATGAACCTTCGAATTTATGTACACATCTAGTCAAAAACATTGACTGAAGTGATGCTTTCATTATTCAACTGTTTTTATTCGTTAAATTTGCATTTATTTCGTCCTCTCAATGTCGATGATTTTTGACTGCTCGGCATGAGACTGCGATCTGTTTCGTCATCGCTGTGCACGTGTGCACAAACTAGCTTCTTTAGGCCCTAAAAACTCTATTTGTAGACCGTTTTTCACCGCGCTACCTTCATAGTTTTTCAGCTGTTTTTGATCTAAGCTGATTTTTGTTGTTTTTTCGATAACGTTTTTCATCGTGACCACTGCCTTTAAAAAAACCAGTGGCTATAAAATAGTCGGGAGGTTACAGGCAGAATGGGATCATCAAGCGCACGATGTGACATAGATGTCGTTTAAAGATTGTACACAAGTATTTGTCAAATTTTACGTTTGCTAATGAATTCCGCGATGTATATAACGGAAACTACCCAACCCTGCCAGTTTGTAGACCCGCCCCTAAACCTCTCATCGCTGCAGGAAAAGTAAATGGGTATAACCGGCAGCTTTCTACGATTCCGGATAAAATCAATGGAAACCACAAGTGGAAAAACTTCATTCGTTCCTCAACACGGCCTCAATGTTGCTGGTCTACGTGGAGGACCAATACTCTGGGGGTTTCGCTTCCTCATGATTTTACGCAACCAAAATTGATTTAATGTGACAGATTTCATAGTTAGGAAATCGCGATTCAATCGATAGAATGATCTCGTCATATACCAAATTGAGGTATCACACCATGAGCGTATAATCCGCCATTGTTTTGTACATTGAATCGTGAAAATGAAACTAGAATTTGCTTTCAGCCCTCACTTCTACGAGAACGCTAACTACATGGCTGATCTTGTGGTTATAGTGCGCACTGTATCAAGAACTCTGACGATAGCAGGCCCTGAGCCCACCCCGAATGCACCCGGAGCCGCGTCCATGTTGCGCTCAGGGTGACGAATTTGGCAATTTTCGGGCCACATATGTTGCGATGCAGGCCACATACGATGCGCTTCGGGTGCTACCGTCCAAATTGATTCACGAAGCGCCCTGAGCGCACCTGTCGGCTGATGACGTCATAGTATGTCATTCATCGTAGACAGTTGCGCCACGGGCGCTTTCTATAAACCAATTTTAGCAACACCGTTGCAGAAATCGATACTTCAATGTATTTCAGATCCTCGCTTATCGATTTTTGGACGCATTTAAGATAATCGACAACTTTTCAGAAAAAAATCCAGCGATTTCCACACATTCACCCTATTAACCCATCCTACCGAATTTCCTCAAATTGAGTTGACCCTTAATTGTTCCTTTTCTAAGCTAGTCCTGATTATGTAATACCTAAGCTTAATCGACTTTCCTCTGCTCCAAAATTTGATTCCGTCACATTCCCCCTCAACATTTCATCCTTTGATCTTCTGACTTCACCTGACTCTCTTCAACTATTCAGTATATTTTCCCGAATTATTAGGTATCCAAAGCAACCTTCCAGTCCGAAGTACCAGCCCCTAATGGAAACGAGTCGAGCGAATGAATGAGTAATTTCGGGCAAAAAAATACTCGAATAAAATTCGAGCGAATGAATGAATACGCCGAATAAAGTATATTTAGAAAGCTTAAAATGTGCAAATACGTCCAATAAACCCTCTCAGAAATTCCCGAATCAATGATTTCTTCCACACAAGGGCTTCCTAATTGTTCATAGTGAAATATTAGATCTAAATACAGTTTTTAGGAAAGTCCCGAATGGCTGGATCCAAGCAATTGTTTTTTTCCAAACTTTTTGAAAATAATCAAATGAATTCGAGAACTCTCCTCCTGGGACTTTTGCGAAATGCATCCGAAAAGTTGTTTAAATGCTCTAACTTTTGAATATTGTCTGAATTTGCGCATATACAGCCTACGAAAACGGAAAAAGACCGTAGTGCCGTTGCATACTTATACTGTAGCCATGGCTGGCTCGGTTCTAAGAAATGATAATGAACAGCTGATATTTTTTTCTTCGTAACGCTTTTTGTGTTTCCTCAACTTGTCGCGTATATCTTGCATGTATCTAAAGTAAATAAACAGGGTGTATTGATATTGAGTGTGTTGGGAAAAAAAACTTGCCATTTTAAACGTAACCGGTGCTTTTTCTATGGAATTGCGATGAAAATCAAAAGTTTGCTGTCGATTATGGCGTGACGTACGCAGAGGTGTAGAGAACCATAGTGGTCGGGAAGACTAATTTTTTTACTCAATTTTAGAGGAAAAAAACACCGTGAACTTTAAAAAAAGTTCACTATACCAATACATACACCTAAATTATTTACTATATACACGCAAGAATAACACGAAAATTGAAAGAAGCAGAAAAAAACAATAGCAGAAAAAATTATCAGATTTGATTCCCGGAACCGAGACAGCCATGGCTACAGTATAAGTACGCAACTGCACCACCGCCTTTTCCCATTGCCGTTTACTGTATTAATAATCGAACAAACCTTCGGATGATCGAAATTCTCGGGTTTTGGGTCTTGATTGAATCCTTACAAAAAGCCGTTGTACATTAGTCGCGACCCCGTTATCGAACTTGAACTATACGAGGATGTGGCATCGAGAGGTATTACAGCGATGAAATTCAATTTACAACATAGCTTCGTAGGGAAATGGAGCCTACAAATTGCAGCTCCGAATGTTGTTAAGGTTGCTGAAAGGCTAGAACTTCAAGGCCCTGCTTGAATTTCGGGATTTTGTTCCGAGGTCCAGATTCCCTTTTCAGAATCTAGGACCGAACCTCGGTAGAGTACATGTCTCCACCCAACGAACCTATGGTCTACACACGTTCTCTCAGAAAATTGTGGCGTAGCACGTCGGCACAATAGGGGTCGCATCCCAGGACGAATATCGGGTACAACCACTTGTTGTGAGCAGGTGCTGCTGTTAACAGTAGTATATGCTGCCGACGCATGCTGGTGTTGAATGTTCAACCCATCGTCATCGGCAGCCTGTCCTGCGAACGGAGAAAGAATTCGGACTATCACCCCCCCCCCCCAGCGGTGTTGGGTATGATCCTTGTCACGCGTGGCGAACTCGCGCATCCAGGATAAACAAAGGGGTTAATCAACAGGATATGCTGCTCATTGGCAGCAGCCCCTTCTATTGGCAGTAGCTACAGCAAGGGTGCTGCTAACCTCTTTATACGCGGGTTCGACCCCTATTTCGCTGACATACTACCCCACGACTGTCTGAGCTAGGGAACCTTCACGGGAAAGAGGCGATAGACATACATTTATCGCTCCAGCCGCGAAGCGGCTGGAGAGGTTTGGTTTTGCCTGGCACTTGTGATCACTTAGATTTTGGTAAAGTAGTTAATAAAACCTGTAAAACAAATTTTCTAGAGATTTCCTTCTGGATATAAGTGAGAGAGTATAGAAGACACCCGCTGACAAAATTTGAGCCAAATCGATTGAAAATTAACAAAGTTAGATCGGCGGAAGCTTAGCTAAAATTCGCGTTTTTTCTTGTAACGCGTCCCTCGTGTCCTGTTCCTCGTCCCTCGTCCCTCGTCCCTCGTCCCTCGTTCCTCGTTCGCGCCACAAGCCACTGCCAGTGGCCACTGCCAGGCGATCAGTTGGGCAGGTAGGTAAGTTGGTATGTGGACAGATATGATTACTTACTCACTTACTTTAACATTAACTACTTTACTTCTTACTGCTTATCATATCATGTGATATTATCAGTTGGTTGATCAAATCGCTAAAACACGTCGTAGGCTGGACTTTTCGATGGGAAGGGACAGGGAAAGTTACTAACAAGTCTGTTACTTACTGATTCACGTTAACTACTTTACTTTTTACTGCTTATCATATCGTGTGATATTATCAGTTGGTAGATCAACTCGCTAAAACACGTCGTAGGCTGAACTTTTCGATGGGAAGGGACAGGGAAAGTTACTAACAAGTTTGTTATTTACTGATTCACGTTAACTACTTTACTTCTTACTACTTATCATATCATGTGATATTATCAGTTGGTAGATCAACTCCTAAAACACGTCGTAGGCTGTACTTTTCAATGGGGAGGGACAGGGAAGTGACTAACAAGTTTGTTACTTACTGTTTCACATTAACTACTTTACTTCTTACTGCTTATCATATCATGTGATATTATCAGTTGGTTGATCAAATCGCTAAAACACGTCGTAGGCTGGACTTTTCGATGGGAAGGGACAGGGAAGGTTACTAACAAGTTTGTTATTTACTGATTCACCTTAACTACTTTACTTCTTACTGCTTATCATATCATGTGATATTATCAGTTGGTAGATCAACTCGCTAAAACACGTCGTAGGCTGAACTTTTCGATGGGAAGGGACAGGGAAAGTTACTAACAAGTTTGTTAATTACTGATTCACGTTAACTACTTTACTTATTACTGCTTATCATATCATGTGATATTATCAGTTGGTAGATCAACTCGCTAAAACACGTCGTAGGCTGAACTTTTCGATGGGAAGGGACAGGGAAAGTTACTAACAAGTTTGTTAATTACTGATTCACGTTAACTACTTTACTTCTTACTGCTTATCATATCATGTGATATTATCAGTTGGTTGATCAAATCGCTAAAACACGTCGTAGGCTGGACTTTTCGATGGGAAGGGACAGGGAAAGTTACTAACAAGTCTGTTACTTACTGATTCACGTTAACTACTTTACTTTTTACTGCTTATCATATCGTGTGATATTATCAGTTGGTAGATCAACTCGCTAAAACACGTCGTAGGCTGAACTTTTCGATGGGAAGGGACAGGGAAAGTTACTAACAAGTTTGTTATTTACTGATTCACGTTAACTACTTTACTTCTTACTACTTATCATATCATGTGATATTATCAGTTGGTAGATCAACTCCCTAAAACACGTCGTAGGCTGTACTTTTCAATGGGGAGGGACAGGGAAGTGACTAACAAGTTTGTTACTTACTGTTTCACATTAACTACTTTACTTCTTACTGCTTATCATATCATGTGATATTATCAGTTGGTTGATCAAATCGCTAAAACACGTCGTAGGCTGGACTTTTCGATGGGAAGGGACAGGGAAAGTTACTAACAAGTTTGTTATTTACTGATTCACGTTAACTACTTTACTTTTTACTGCTTATCATATCATGTGATATTATCAGTTGGTAGATCAACTCGCTAAAACACGTCGTAGGCTGAACTTTTCGATGGGAAGGGACAGGGAAAGTTACTAACAAGTTTGTTAATCGCTCCAGCCGCGAAGCGGCTGGAGAGGTTTGGTTTTGCCTGGCACTTGTGATCACTTAGATTTTGGTAAAGTAGTTAATAAAACCTGTAAAACAAATTTTCTAGAGATTTCCTTCTGGATATAAGTGAGAGAGTATAGAAGACACCCGCTGACAAAATTTGAGCCAAATCGATTGAAAATTAACAAAGTTAGATCGGCGGAAGCTTAGCTAAAATTCGCGTTTTTTCTTGTAACGCGTCCCTCGTGTCCTGTTCCTCGTCCCTCGTCCCTCGTTCCTCGTTCCTGCCACAAGCCACTGCCAGTGGCCACTGCCAGGCGATCAGTTGGGCAGGTAGGTAAGTTGGTATGTGGACAGATATGATTACTTACTCACTTACTTTAACATTAACTACTTCACTTTTCACTACTTATCATATCAAGTGATATTATCAGTTGGTAGACCAAATCGCTTAAACACATCGTAGGCCGTACTTTTCGATGGGGAGGGACAGGGGAAGTGACTAACAAGTTTGTTACTTACTGTTTCACATTAACTACTTTACTTCTTACTGCTTATCATATCATGTGATATTATCAGTTGGTTGATCAAATCGCTAAAACACGTCGTAGGCTGAACTTTACGATGGGAAGGGACAGGGAAAGTTACTAACAAGTTTGTTACTTACTGATTCACGTTAACTACTTTACTTCTTACTACTTATCATATCATGTGATATTATCAGTTGGTAGATCAACTCGCTAAAACACGTCGTAGGCTGAACTTTTCGATGGGAAGGGACAGGGAAAGTTACTAACAAGTTTGTTATTTACTGATTCACGTTAACTACTTTACTTCTTACTACTTATCATATCATGTGATATTATCAGTTGGTAGATCAACTCGCTAAAACACGTCGTAGGCTGTACTTTTCAATGGGGAGGGACAGGGAAGTGACTAACAAATTTGTTACTTACTGTTTCACATTAACTACTTTACTTCTTACTGCTTATCATATCATGTGATATTATCAGTTGGTAGATCAACTCGCTAAAACACGTCGTAGGCTGAACTTTTCGATGGGAAGGGACAGGGAAAGTTACTAACAAGTTTGTTATTTACTGATTCACGTTAACTACTTTACTTCTTACTACTTATCATATCATGTGATATTATCAGTTGGTAGATCAACTCGCTAAAACACGTCGTAAGCTGTACTTTTCAATGGGGAGGGACAGGGGAAGTGACTAACAAGTTTGTTACTTACTGTTTCACATTAACTACTTTACTTCTTACTGCTTATCATATCATGTGATATTATCAGTTGGTTGATCAAATCGCTAAAACACGTCGTAGGCTGTACTTTTCGATGGAAGGGACAGGGAAGGTTACTAACAAGTTTGTTATTTACTGATTCACGTTAACTACCTTACTTCTTACTACTTATCATATCATGTGATATTATCAGTTGGTAGATCAACTCGCTAAAACACGTCGTAGGCTGTACTTTTCAATGGGAAGGGACAGGGAAAGATACTAACAAGTTTGTTATTTACTGATTCACGTTAACTACTTTACTTCTTACTGCTTATCATATCATGTGATATTATCAGTTGGTAGATCAACTCGCTAAAACACGTCGTAGGCTGTACTTTTCGATGGGGAGGGACAGGGAAGTGACTAACAAGTTTGTTACTTACTGATTCACGTTAACTACTTTACTTTTTACTCATGTACGGCATCTGATGACGTCATCAGGGTGTCATGTAAAGTACATAGGGCATCTGATGACGTCATCAGGGTGTCATCTAAAGTACATCGGGCATCTGGTGACGTCATTAGGGTGTCATCTAAAGTACATCGGGCATCTGATGACGTCATCAGGGTGTCATCTAAAGTACATAGAGCATCTGATGACGTCATCAGGGTGTCATCTAAAGTACATAGGGCATCTGATGACGTCATCAGGGTGTCATCTAAAGTACATCGGGCATCTGGTGACGTCATCAGGGTGTCATCTAAAGTACATAGAGCATCTGATGACGTCATCAGGGTGTCATGTAAAGTTCATAGGGCATCTGATGACGTCATCAGGGTGTCATGTAAAGCACATAGGGCATCTGATGACGTCATCGGGGTGTCATGTAAAGTTCATAGGGCATCTGATGACGTCATCAGGGTGTCATGTGAAGTTCATAGGGCATCTGATGACGTCATCAGGGTGTCATGTAAAGCACATAGGGCATCTGATGACGTCATCAGGGTGTCATGTAAAGTTCATAGGGCATCTGATGACATCATCAGGGTGTCATATAAAGTACATAGGGCATCTGATGACGTCATCAGGTGTCATCTAAAGTACATAGGGCATCTGATGACGTCATTAGGACGTCGTGCCAAGGTCGTTCCATGTGCATAAAGCATCTGGTGACGTCATCAGGACGTCGTGCCAAGGTGGTGCCAAGTGCATAGGGCATCTTTTGACGTCATCAGGACGTCGTGGAAAGTGAGTAGCGCTTCATTTGTAGCGTGCGCAACAAGTTTGTTGCTTACTGATTATTATAGCAATCCATGCTTTTCGAAAATATTGAAGATTTTTCAGGATATTACTTCGTAATATCAATAAAAAGTGAACAATTCTATCAAAAAGGGTTTTCCAAGCAAAGAGGTTAGGTTGGAATCAGAAACGTTCAATAAAAGGGGAACAATAGGTGTTGAATGAGGAGAGTCTACAAAAAGCGAACAATATTTTTGAGACTGATTTTCCTGGCCGATACTTCTTAACAGCAAAACAAACCGTTGCGGTGTTCTACACGGAAGCATTCTGTGGTTCCAAAACTCGTCTTGACTACACGAGAACCGTTAAAAAGTATGTGCATGTAAACCTAATACTTATCATCAGAATAGAAGATGATGCCAAAAACACAGACGGACGGTTAGCTCCAGCTGCTACGAGAAGCGAAACCAAAGTGCAGCATCTAATGAGAATATTTTGTTATATTCTCGTCAACGAATAGAAGTCCATTTTTGGAAACCATTGAACTCTTCCTCTAGAAGTACCACAACGGTTTGTTTTTGCTGTTAAGAAGTATCGGCCAGGAAAATCAGTCTCAAAAAATATTGTTCGCTTTTTGTAGACTCTCCTCATTCAACTTACCTATTGTTCCCCTTTTTATTGGAACGTTTCTGATTCCAACCAAACCTCTTTTGCTTGGAAAACCCTTTTTTGATAGATATGTACTTGACTTGAGTTCGTATATAATAAGGTTTCGGACCCCAATCTGGTTAATAAAAGTCTCAAAGTGTGCATGAAACGTGAAGGCGAGACTGGTTAACGATCCGAGGTTTGAGTCTAAAGAGTTTGCAGTTATGCTTTCAGAAGTCGATCAGAACTGTGATGAAATGATGATTGAGTTTTCTGATCACTTGAAAATTAAAATAATTTGAATGTGTTGACGCTGAAGTATTTTAATTTCGAATACTATTCGGAAGTCTGCTTCCGCAATATTCGAATTTCGAATCATATTCGAAAGTATAATCTTGATTTATTCAAATTTCCAATACTATTCGAAACTGCTGTTTTCAAGGCACATGAGTTTAGAATATTATTCCAAAGCAAAATTTCGAATTTCGAATCGTTTGAAAGTCGGAAAATCACTCGAATATTTTTGTAATAATAGAAATCGGTCTGATGTATAACCCTACAGCCTTTACTAAGCAAACACGCAGGAAAAATACGGAAAAATCTTATAAGCAAAAAAAACATAACCCAGAAGAAAATTATCAGCCGTATCCTCTCTGCTGCTCTGATGCCCCATTCTTCCGTCTCGAACTTATGTCAGAACTGAGATTCTGCAAGGAGGGGTGCTCTCAGAAACCATCTTTCATCCCATCGAATCAAAATTACATGTAGCCACACACTAATCGTTTAACCGCAGGAATGATACGTCGGTAAGGCTAAAAAAAAGAAAACTCATCATATATACATGAAAATGATACAACAAAGAGCCATTCACAAGGAAATGGGGTAGATGTGTCGACATCGATCAATGTCCGAAACGTGGAGTTTGATGACTGGGCGTAATCTCTGAGTTTCGAAATTCGCGCGTCAGTCAACGCATGTGGTCCGGAGACCAACCTAAACGCACTTCACGTTGCAATCACAACCGAAACGCACCGCAAGTTCGCATATCAACTGCTCTGCGTTTCGGTTGCAGTGGGCGGGGAGAGGCGGAGCCGGCTACGCTCCGGGCCTGCTACTGTCTGAGAATACAAAAGTTGCACGAACGGCGTGAAAATTGCGAGATTTGCATCCCCCGCTTCCACGGTCTTCGAATCGTGGTGCCCGGTGGTGAGCTCTCTGCGGCATACCTCTACGACCTGTACGAGGACTGCAAAAACAGACCACAATTTCGCTGAAGCATTTCTTTTGCTCCTGAAATACAGGATGTTAGAATGCTTATGGAGCACCGTATACGCTAATACTTGAAAACCGCAAGCGCGTGAGGAGCAGGCAGATCGGAGCATGCACCCAACAGGGTCGAGCGGGGTTGCGGCATTTCGCAACGGGGGTGGCGGTGGGGGGGCGGTGGTTTGCTAAAATTTTGACCCAAAAATGAAACTTTGGTGGAGATATTCCGAAAATTCTCAATATTATTGGTCACCAAAGGGAAGGATCGTAGCATTGCTCACATTTTAGACGCTCGAACTTGACTACTGAACAAATTTTCAAATTTTCGGCATCTGACAGTTTTGTAAGCAAATATGAACTGCCCAGAACTCGCGCTTCAGGGGAGGGGACGCAAAAATTTAGGATTTTAGAAAAACAATTTTGACGGTGGGGGTGGGGTCCCTCTGATTTCGAAAAATTACGCAATGTCTCGCTAGACCCTGGCACCCAAGTGAGAGTCTGTAAGGTGGCATCTAGAGTTCTGCGAGCTGCGAGTTGCGACACGTATAAGCATATAGCTGCGTGCTCGCAGCGTCCTCGCATGCGAGCTGTCTTGCGACGAAATGGTAGGGGGGCTTTCATAGTTGTTGCCACACTGCGAGCACGCAACTCGCAGTGCGAGCGCTCTGCGACGAAATTCTCGCAGAGGGCTTTCATAGTCCTCTCGCACTGCGAGGACACTGCGACCATTTTCACGCACGCATTGCGAGCTGCGAGAAGAATACTTCTGACTATTTTTGTCGTAGCTCGCACTGCGAGTACTTCCTGAATCATCATTTCTTTTGCCAACAAAACACTTTGTGCTGGATTTTCCTTGTTTTTACTCATGATTGCTTCCTGTTTCCTTTCCTGTGAAGGTTTCTCTTTAGTTTCTACTCGTGATTATATCCAGTTTTGCTTTTCAATCATGGTTTTTTTGAAGTTTCAACCCACAACATTTGTGCGGAAAGTGATGCGTATCAAAGAAAGTAAAAGCATTTCCAAAATATCATGTTTGTTTCGTCTACATATGCGATTGTTGTTTTGAGGGTGGTATTTTCTTCTTTTGTCGTCAAAACAGCAGGGTCAAGCCTTTTTGTACCGTCTATCATTCTGGTGGTCAAAATTCTCAAGAAAAAAATTCACGTCATATCCTGGGTGACCCTATATGGAAGTTTTAGTTGAATGGGAGTTGAAATTTTCTTGTATTTTGTTGTAATTTTAAACGGCGCTCATTACTAAAAAGGCTCAAAGACTTTCATTTTAACTTCTATGCAATGCAACTGAGCTCAAACTTCCAAATTTTTTATCGCTCCAATATCCTTAGGCCCCGTCTCCATCCGAATTTCCTGTGTTTGCATTTTTTAAGCTCACTTCATCGCCCGGCAGGACAGCAACGGAATGAGATGTAGCCCCGAAACAATACCGCGCTCCAATGCCTCTCATTCCCTGATTCAATATGACGCAATGACTCATGCGCAACCCTGATTCAGGTTCCCGCACTGTACGCAACTCGCAGACTCTAAAAGCTAGTTGCGAGAGTTTCAAAGCCACACCCCAACCTCTCGCACTGCGAGCAACTCGCAGCTCGCAGAACTCTAGATGCCACCTAATCGTGAACGAAATGGGCTTTCGCGTCTACGATACCTGAGCCCTGCTGAGCACTAACAGCACCTAAGTAAGGCCATGCTGCACATTTTCGGTATAAAATTCCGAATCAACGATCCAATTTAGTAGAAATCGGACACGGACGTTTCAACAGTGTTGCGTGAATTGTTTGTACGCAATTCGTCCAAGGTTAGGAATGATGGAGATCCTTTAATTTTGTCATGCGCACCCCCATGTCTTCACGAAAGACAATTTTTATTTATTTATTTATTGTACGCCGTTGCCGACGTGCTCAAAAATCACAAAGCAGTAAGTTAGAAACATGCAAACGAATACAAAAACACAAATTAAAATAAAAAATCAAATGAAAATAAAACGCAAGTAAAAACTTGGCACAACGTTTCAACAGCCGACCACAAGACCACTGATATGATTACAGAATAATCGAATAGGCGGCACTAGCTAAAGTCAGGAGCTTACAAAGGTTGTGGGGGGGCAGCAAGGAAAAAAAATTAAAGTGGTGCTAGAATCTTGGAACCGATCCATATTTCCTATTCCGGGAAATAAATTCATAGCGATTCGTGTTCTATTAGAGTAGCGGTGTTGAAAGCGGCCCTACCTACGCGGCCATGCATTTGGTCGTCCGACCACTGTTAGGTATCTGGACGATGTATCTTAAAGTAGTTCTAAATGTCAGTGGTTGATAAGTGTAGATGACCGGTTAAGGCTATTCCGTTCTTAGTTGCAGGCCTGTAGCACCACACTTGAGATAGGCAGAAACTTGAAAGATGAAGGAAAAAAATACATGGCTCCGAACCCAGGTAGTGACAACCTTATGAAACAAGGGATGGGAGCTCGGACAATGATCGGCTATATTCGTTGCGGGGACATAAATAAACAGCTAACAAAACAACGTCTGCCATGCCAGGAACCATCACAACCAGCACTTGGGAACAACTTGGAGTGGGAGAAGCACTGTATAACCATTTAGCGATTGCCATTTCTTCTTCACGGGGACGAGAAAATCCCACACCATGGTTGTGCAGTACTTATTCCACGCCACTGTGATACTGGGAGAGTTCAGCTAGACCTAGAATAGAGCGGATCGAGCATTATATTGTACAAGTTCGTGTTTATCACCGAGAATAATCAGATAATCTGTATCTTCAAAATCATCAATTCCCCAGTTGTAAAATCGAAAGCAATTTGATTTTCTTGAGACGATTCTTAAAGATGTTAACATTAGGTGCGTCCGTTATGTCAGATGGGAGCATTTGCAACCACTTGGCACCACGGAAGAAAAGAGAATTGATGATTTTCGAGTGATACTTTTTCGTAACCTTAGGACATTGTAGGGCAATCGTGCAAGTTCTCCCTCGACAAGGCTTGAAAGTCCAGTGTTTTCCGGCCCTTAGCTTCAGCTCGCCTCTGATTAACTTGAAGCAAAATATGGGGTCACTGTAAACACGTCGATAGTAAAGGCTTTTTAGGTTGAGGTGTCTCAAACGTTCGTCATAGTTGGGTAAAGAAAGTCGGTAATTGGGATCAGGTATACATCTGTAGAACACAATTTTTGTGAAAACTTGTTTAACCTTCTCTAGCTTATTTCTTAATTTTTTAGAAGATGGACTCCAAACCTGTGAGCTATACTCGAAAATCGGAAGAACATAAGCCTTATAGAGTTTCAACAGTATTGAGGAATCATTACGCTGGAAGTTCCTACAGATTTTAAAGAGAGCAGCAAATGCCTTTTTAACAATGATGCCAATATGAGGAGCGAAATCCAACTCAGAGGTAATGTGGACTCCCAATTCACGTATATTCAGCGTACTTTCCAAAACAAGGTCCTCATATTTGTAGTCCATGATCTGACCGCCGCCTAAATGCAGGACTGATGTCTTTGCGAGGTTTACAGGTATCTGCCAGATTGCAGCCCACTCAATCATTTTAGAGATGGAACGGGATAACGCTTGGTAGACATCACTATGGCTTTCATCATCGTTAATTCCGTATATTTTAATGTCAACTGCATACATTTGTATTTTAACCTTCTGATGTGTAGCCAACAAAGCCGGCAACTCGCGGGTGTAGGGAAGAAATAGCAAAGGTGATAACACGCCTCCCTGCGGTACTCCGCTAGAGCAAAAATAAAGATTTGAGAATGCATTTCCCACCTTCACACACATATATCTATCCTTCAAGTAGGAACGAATCTAGTTTAGTAAATTCCCTTGTACACCCATTCCGTATAGCTTGAACAGTAATTTTCGAGGATTTACTTTATCAAAAGCTTTTGATAGATCAAAATAGATGACATCGACAAAGTTTCCATTATTCAGTGCGGAGATCCAATCAAAAACACAGTCTGACAATTGCGTCGTAGTAGAAGCGCCACCCGTAAAACCGTGCTGCTGACTAGGAATAGACTCGCTCCTAGTTAATGCTGAAGACAAGTGATCAAGGATCAATTTTTCCATAACCATTCCTGCTGTTGCGGTGATACTAATAGGCCGAAAAGACGAAACTAGGTAGGAGTCGGACGTTTTGGGAATCGCAGTTACTATGGACTCCTTCCAAATTTTTGGAGCTTCAGAGAACATGAATGAAACGTTTATAATCATTGTTAAAGGCTTGTGAAGAGAAAGCGCGCCTTTTTTGAACACAATTTGTGGAATGCCATCAAAAGTTGAGGAAGTGGAATCTTTCAAAGACTTCAAAATTTTGAGTACAGAATGCGGACATATTGCAAAGTCAGGTTCAGAGCTCGTTGATGGGGTAAAAAACGGAATATCAGTGGATGAAGGATCACTAGACGACAGTGTAGAAGTAGAAGTGAAGACAGAAGAGAAAAATTGAGCCAGAGCTTCAGCTTTTCCGGCATCGCTCCCATATGAATGTCCAAGGCCGTTCCGGAATACCGGTAATTTAATGTGGGGTTTCATATCCTGTTTTACTAAGGCGAAAACGGACCTGCGTGAAGTACGGACAGCTTGTTTTTCTCCATTTGCGAGGAATTTTTTCAAATAACGATCCAGTTCAGAACGTATTCTCTTATAATGAGAATGTGATTGGGCATTTTTTAGCGAAGCAAAAATTCTTGTTTTTTGATTCATCAGATTAGTGATATGCTTGGGATACTTTGGCGAAAGTGGCTTACTGGAAGTAAACGGCACGAACATAGAAAATCCGGTGTAAAGAACACGACAAAATCATCTATATAAATCGTCTATGTTTTCATACATTTGAAAAGCATTCCACCAATCAACGGTACTCAGAAACACAGATAAGGCAGGGTCCGCTTTGAAAAAAATTAGGTAGGGGAATTTTGTTGTCTTCCTGAAAAGCACTAGCGAGAATTTCAAACGCAATTACATTGTGATCTGAGGTTGCGAATGGCGGATCAACACTGACGTTTTGAAGAATTGGTGTTGTTGTCAAAACTAGATCTAAAATTGCTTGTGACGAGTGGGAGAAGAAACATACTGAGTTAATCCGCAACATTGGAAAAAATCTAAAAACTTCGAAGCTGGTGAATTTTTCGGTTTGCCGCTCATCCAATCCACCTCTATGTTAAAGTCGCCAAGCAGTATCAAATGTTTTCTTGAAGCACTGATATCATATAAACAGTCAATTAAAGCATCGTCATCTTCTGATTCAGAGTTCGGGGGCCTATAAACTAAAATGATGCGAAACGTTATGGAGGTCTCGCTGTCAAAAACTTCTAAGCAGAGAAGATCAGACATGAGGCAAGAACGAATCGGAATAGCAGAGGCTAACGGATGTTTTGTAAAGACAGCATACTCCACCCCCTCGACCACGTTTACGGTCGAAACGATGTATTGTGTGGGGAAAGGTTGCCGAAATGTCGCAATTCGTAATCTTAGAAGATAGCCAAGTCTCGGTAATAAATAAACTATCAGGTTCAAACGTATTCAAAAAGAGGTGCAGGTGGGGGATTTTGTTAAAGGCAGTTGTCGCGCTCAAATATGCTCGTCTTCTTTTCCTCTCCAAACCCTTTTCTGGGTATAGAGTAGTAGAACCTATAAGAAAAAATCGCGAAAAAATAGCTGTTCCGGGCCAAATTTGAAGCCTGAACTTTCTTATCCTTTGATAGTGGACGAGTCCACCCCACATCATCGGCATCGATGATCTCTAGTATCAAGAACATCAGCTGGCTTGAAATTGAATTTCAATCAACCTTCGGATTTATGTAAGGTTTCCGTTTACGATCTAGTCTGACGCGTGCACCAGGCGGCTGGCCCTGCAGGGTTGACGGCCTCACTGATAGATGGGGTTTCGATTCGCGCGGGGTGATCTACCGTCGCAGCCCCGTCCATTCACCAGACTAAAATGATTGCGCGAACTCTACACATCTAGTCAAAAACATTGACTGAAGTGCTTGCTTTCATTGTTCAACTGTTTTATTAGGTAAATTTGCATTTATTTCTTCTTCTGAGTGTCGATGATTTTTGAATGCTTGGCATGAGACTGTGATCTTTGTGTGCACGTGTGCACGAACTGGAAATTTAGGGTCTTAATAACTCTAATTCTAGCCCGTTTTTCACCGCGCTACCTTCATGGTTTTTGCGCTGTTTAATATCTAAGCTGATTTTTGTAGTTTTTTTTCGATAACGTTTTTCATCGTGACCACTGCCTTTAACAACGCTTCGCGAGTTGAAAAGAAAACATTTCAGTCCTTGTGGAGTACCGTGCCGAGTTACACGTTTCCCGAGGACCGCGGTGTTGGGAGGTCCTCGGAACGTTGCAACTCGCCCCTGTACACCAACCGGACCCTGCTATGTACTTGCCTGTGAGTTCCGATACCTGCATTCTTCCCTCATATCAAACTCCTTCTTACGCTCTGCAGCGCTCATATTTTGCGCACAAAAATGTTATGAAAACTAGAGGAGCACAGGCGATGACAATTGGCGAGAGCAGTAACCCAGTGAGATGTCGAAGGCAGAACCAATTTCACCAAACGTGGGCGAGTGGAATTTGGTGCGCCCATTCGATAGATTTCCACTGGCCTGCACTCGACTCCCAGCTGGTCGAGAATTTTACCTACATTACCTTCAAGGTCTTTTTTTTCTTACCGAAGGAAGTTGGGGCTCAGCAGGTTCAGGGAGACCAGATATGACCAAACTACCAACCCTCATTTCCAATTCAAAGCTGTCCGCTATTTCCTGAGGTAGTTTGGACATAAGACCATTAATATACAAGGCCATAATGGGGTCCGTGTTTCGCTCAACCATTTTGTTCATGATTTCGCTCAACGACATTTTGGAAATATCCGCGAGAGTAGGAATCGCTTCAGTTGAGATTTCAACTGAAGCCTTGGATTTGCTGCTCTGGCGAGTGCGTGGTTGAGACATGTTGAAAACGGTGACTGATCAGAAAATCAATGTGGTGGTGTGTCTATCGAGCGAAATCGGGACCAAGTGGAGACAAGTTATTGAATTGTTTTTGAATCAAATGGATAAATAGTACCAAAAATGGTAGAAGATTCGCACAAGGAAACTAAACGAATCGATAGTAAAGCAAAAGAAATACTAGAAGACAGTAAAAGAAACTTAGCTGATGGGCAGGAGAGAAACAGCAACCGTCCCCGGGGACACCAGGCAGAGGACAATTTGAGGCTCAAAGACCCCATTATTATTGTACGCTTGTTCACACGGAAACGATTTGTACGATTGTGCATGCTGAAAGAAGAACTGTCCAAAACACGCAAAACGTAAAAGAAGAACTGCCCTTTGATGGTTGTTTCTGGGTGACACTAGACAGGCTTGTCGGATTCCCTCCCTGTGGCATTACGTACGACCCAGATTGGACGACGTCAGACCATCGCCCAACTATGACTGGGCCAAACGCGGTAGCACTTTCCATCTGCACGGAACCACTGGATTCGTTTACGACTGAGTGCCTCGAATGTAAACAAAAATCTGCAGATAACGTGGGCAAGCGCTAGACACGAGCAAGGCTTGTCGGAGGCAACACTAAACTACACACGTCAACAAGGTCCATTTGCTTCGCAAGCAGTGTGCCCTGTGAGCGTCTCGAAGGGGTCATGCGGCTCTCCTCATCTCGTCGTTCAGTAAACACAGCCTGTAATATAGTTAGTATGGTTTTAAACACGATTTTTGCACAGATCATGATTGATTACCGTACTAACTGAGCAAACTTGGACGCGGATTATCCTGTGCTTTTTTTTTGTGAGAGCTTTGTGTTGGGCTAGCGCACCTTATTTCTTCAACAAACGGTCTGTAACATGACATTTTTGAAGGACATTACCACATGAACCAGACAGAGTTCATGACATGGATTACCAACCCATTCAGAACGGGGATTTGTTTCTGATTCATCGCTTGACTCTAAGCATACAATATCGACGTCTCCTTCAACTTTTTCACAAGCATCCTCCTTGCAAAAGAAATACCAGAGCAGAAATGACAATGTTGAGTGGCGATACTTGTTTCTCATCGCCGTCTTTCGTAGACTTGTTTCTTCCCCGTCCATACTCATTGTGCAACGACTCGGCACATCTCTGCAATCACAATTCTCTGCTCATATGACAGTTTTAGGGATATTGAGCTGAACATCCCTATTCGTCATCCCGGTCTTTCCGACACTCGATTCGCCACCGTTTGCACCGACACCGTAAGGTGTCGCTTTAAACACATACCAAAGAGCCTCTTCTTACTCGTGATCGAATACACCCACAATACTGAATTGCAACTCCTTGTCACGGTCATTCCCACCGCTCGTCTCACCGCGTCTCACCAACATAGATAGCTCGTAACCGCGCTGTAAAGCCCTGGATTTTATGTAATCGACGTGATTTCCCACTCTCACGCGATCGATGTCGAATCCATGAATCCATACTCCGTTTTTGTTTCTCGAACCAATCGCTCAATCAACACTCCTCGACGTGTCGATATCGAAACGCTTCGGGTGTTGGTGTTGGTTAGAAGAACATCTTAATTACTTAGGAAGAAACCAATGATGAACTTCAGTACTGGTCGAGGTATCTTTTGAGATTTTGTAGATCTAAAGAAACGCAAATATTCAATAAGCATTAATATTCGATGATTGGACGCTGTCCCGTCGGGTGTCTCATCGGACGTTGATTGCTAAATTGGAGTTAGTGGGTTTACACCCACGTATTATGGCTTCGATTGGAGCTTTCCTTGGGAATCAAGCGTTCCGAGCTCAGTTCCATTCCTGCTTCTCCTCCCTCACGCCAGGTCTAGAAGTTAATTTCCGCGTTTTTTTACGCTTTTTACACTATTGAAAACTGGACATACTTAAACAAAATTTTTATTCAAAATAATTTCCGTCATTAATAACAACCATTTCCCAGAGTTTGGGTAACTTATGGATTCCATCATAATAAAATTTTCTGGTTTGGCCTCCACCCATTCATCGAGCCATTTTGACATCTTGACGATCTTCGAAAGCGCTGCTCCGCTAGACCATGCGCCATTGACCGAAAAAGGTGATAATCCGACCAGGCGATGTCTGGAGAGTACGGCGGGTGCGGTAAGACTTCCCATTTGAACTCTTTTAGCGTATCCTTTACCGTTCGAGCAACATGAGGTCGAGCGTTATCATGAAGCAATATGGCTTTTTCGTGTCGACTCGCAGCCATTCTGGTCTCTTTGCTTCGATTTCATGCCGCAATTGCGCCAGTTGATGTTGATAGCGATTCGCAGTAACTGTTTCGCCAGGTTGAAGAAGTTGCATAGTACAGTATCACCGCGTTGATCCCACCATATGCACAGTAAGACCTTCTTCCCGTGGATGTTTGGTTTTGCGGTCGAAGTTGTTGTTTCACCAGGACTAACCCACGATTTTCTTCGCTTCGGATTGTCGTAGTACACCCACTTTTCATCGCCAGTTATGATGCGGTGTAAAAAAGACTTTCTTTGGAATCGGTCCAACAAGATTTGTGAAGTTGTTTTCTCTGCTCTTTGTTGCGTTCTGAGAGCTCATAGGGGATCCATTTTCCTTCCTTTTGAATCTTCCCCATTGCCTTCAATCGAATAGAAATTGCTTTTGGGTGACGCCGAGAGATGCCGCGAGCTGTTCTTGCGTTTGAGCCGAATCTTGATCCAACAAAGCCTGAAGTTCTTCGTCTTCGAACTTTTTTGGCTGTCCTGGTCGATCTTTGTCCTTAACGTCAAAATCACCCGATTTGAAACGCTGAAACCATTCTTGGCAGGTTCTTATGGATGGAGCAGCATCCCCGTAAGCTTGGGCAAGCATTTGGTGCGCGTCAGTGGCTTTCTTCTTGAGATGAAAAAGGAAAAGGAGAGCTTCCCGCAAATGGCGTTTTTCCGGCACAAAAGTTGACATATTCTGAATCCAAAATAATACTTTTTTATAAGGTACGTGAAGCAAGTTATATATCAATAGAAAGCTGATAATACAGTGAGCATTATAACATAAAATTCGTTATATAAAAATAATTTTATTTTTTACAAAATATCAATAACAACAAAAACGCGGAAATTAACTTCTAGACCTAATAGAAATTACAACTGAGCTTGGACTGTGCCTTTAAAGGCAGTGTTAATGATAGAAAAAATATGTCCGAGTTTTAATTAGGAGTGGGTAGCGAAGGGGCACACGGTAGCGTTGGCTTTGAAAGAACGCATGAAAATGGGCCAGGAAGAGCCGCAAAAGAGCCCGAAGTTGCCACTTTGAGCTCAAAGCAAACCTCATAAGCGCAGTGCCCGCCCTCCGACGTGAGCAAATGAAAACTCGAGATCGTGAGATAAGCCAAGGTTTCCGATCAATAGCCCCGTTCTTCCGCTCACTCTCAACTTCTATCTTTATTCAGGTCGGCCCGCATGCATAGGCTGCAAAAGACCGAAGTTACAAGCCTAGGGCAACTCGTCCACCATGCTTCCCTAGCTCAATTTTTGAGGGACCATACCTCCGTTCCCAGAAGGTCTTGCATGAGTCCAGAGGCATCATTGGAATCAGCATAGGAACGCTTTCAAAATAGGCGGGTACTCTATGACCGCGCTAATAAGAAAATCTGAAGAAATTAGAATGATCTTAACACTGTTACTCATCTGAATCGCGCACTTTCAGTTGAGATTTATATCCTTCATCATATCACCAAGATGATCTTGGAGATCATCTCAACATTTCTCCGGATGGGCGTTCAAAATAACGTCAAATCGATTCTGAGTCGTACAGTCCATAGCAAAGTAACAATCGAACGCTAACGTCGGACAGTGAACGAAATTCTCATGCCGTGAAACAGCGTGTTTTGATGTGTCGATTGCGTCCAACACTACTCATTCTACGACATAATGGAAAAAATCTACAACAATGTTCTTTCAATTTGCCTGTACACACCAAAACTCAGCCTAAATTAGAAATGCTTTGTCATTTTAATCTCCTTATACGTAAATTATCATGTAACTTAAGTTCTCTTCTTAAATAAAACAAGGAAGTCCAGGAATGAATTCTCCAAGGTAGCAAAAATTTCCATGATGTCGTACAATGAGTAGTGTTGGACGCAATCGGAACAACAAAACACGCTATTTTACGGCATGAGAATCTCGTTCCCTGTCCGACGTTAGCGTTTGAGTCAAAGTAACCACAACAGCTACAAATTCAGGAGATAGAGGGAAGCAACGTGGTGGAATAGCTGGGAAATATTGAGGAGCACAAGAAATTCCCCAGAAGGCTAGCGAAGAATCGGAGTAAAAAAATAACGGGATTAAGGCAATAAAGACGAAAAGGCGTCCTCAGAGGAACTCACGGCCCGTTGGCGACGGCAGATGAGCTCTCCAGACGGTCCACGGCGCTTGACGGCTGATCCGCGGCACAAATGATAGCGGGTTGGTCAAACGGCCGATCGGTGGCGCTGATTGTTTTCGATGGGGGTGGCTCTGAGACGCACCGGCATTCCATCTTATCGACATCAATCGATCAAAAGCAGCCACATGCATGACGCTGCGAGGAAGAACCCGGCTAAACAGGCCTAGATGCCACCTTAACGTGTGAACTGTGCGGTGCCTGTAAAAACATGTTCGGTTCCTGTCATCTACAGGAGCAGCCCGTGGGTTTGCGTGGTCTCGTCAGCTTTTGTTCCTAGTTCTGAATTGCTTTTGAATTGAATTGAATTTGAATTGAACTTCACTGAATTTCTTTTTTTTGAATTGGATTTCTGAATTGCGTTGCTCATCTCTGGATGCCCTGAAACCACTACTTCTGATAGGGAGCTAAACTTATAGAAATTCTTCCATGAAAATGAGATTTCATTCCGAATCCATATTTTCGGTAGCGTTATCATTCAAACTTGGGACTCCATGGAAGCATGATTTGTATCCTATCTCTAGGAAGCCATGATGGAGCGTTTATATCGCTATCTTGGCAGCTGAGCAGATGCTTCTCTATTTCTTCCATTGTTTGCCCAGAAACGAACGCTTGATTCCAATGATAAAGCTATCATATCAGCGTCGCGGCTTCTCCCATCCAGAGATGAACGATGTTTAAAATAGAAACTACTAAGTTGTTGTTGAGAAAACGCATTGGTAGGTGCGGAGTAACAACCACTACGCGCCCAGAACAGCGAAGTCCTACATAAACTCTGCTTCCACCATGTGGGACGTTCTAGATCGCAGAGGCCCTATATTGTCGTTCTGTGTGTTTTGCTGAGGCCCTAGTTATACACCAGCGTTTCGCCGCCGCCGGCTTTCGCGGCATGTATGATATTGGTCAATATTGAAATATGACAAGTCGCAGATGTCCAGCAAAAAGCAAGAGCAGCGAAACGCCGATGTATAACTAGGGCCTTACGCAATTTAAATGCACACAGGGCCGCCTATCATAACTAGAAAATCGAATCAATCGCCGCCGCAACTGCCACTCTTGCTGCTGACTGGCGTATGGATTTTCCAACCTCTAATATGGCCAATTGGATGGAAACAGGGTATGGCCCCAGAAGGTAAATTACTTTTCAGTTCCGAAATTTCCCCCTTTGAAGATTTCCCCCGCAAAACCAGCTTGAGCGAAACGCCTATGCATATCTAGGGCCTATTGCTGCGTTGGAGCTTCTTAGAGGTATTATGCAAATCATAGTGACCCCATCGGAATGAAATTCCCGCAGCTGTAGAAAGCTGCTGTTGCAGCGGGCTGCGTGCTGCAGCAGCGGTTTTCTGCAACTGCTGATCGATATTTCGTTCCTTTGAGGATACATCAGGGATTTAGCGACTTACTATGGTCGTCGAGGCTGCGTGTAGACTTTTCATTCGGTAACGACCTATTACCAATGGCTTGCTCAACACTTTTTTTCCGTTCAGAATGCCTCAACGATGACTGACACTACTCACAGATAGGCGTCGAATGGCTATCTTGTAAGTTGATTTTTTCTGCTTTGCTACTTTGAACTTCCCCTAATTCGATATCTAAAAATGGAGTGTCTGCGATTCAACTGTATCGTCCATCACTGGATGAGGGATCGCCTCGACGCTGCTTGGCGGGAAAAATTGCGCGACCAGTAATCACTCTCCCTTCGTTTTCCCGCGCGCAATTTTTTCCGCCAAGCAGCGTCGCGGCGACCCCTCATACAGTGATCGACGATAAAATGTTTCAATTTTTTACTTAATATGTTTCTACAGGTATGTACTTATATTGATGTATTTTGTTTTTTCATAAGTTGTTGAGCTGTGATGCCTATGCTGATATGCTTTCGCTCAGAGCACATGAGTCGAGCCTGTGGTTCAGCTCAGTTCATGTGCTTTCGTGGATTGGGGGCGGCGGCCTTGGGGAGCAGGGCTGAAACATGCCGGTCGCAGTTTTCGGCGGTGGCCCTGGGCTTAGACAGTTCTTTGCACTATTGTTTGATGCTTCTGGTGGCTTTTGCTGTGAACGAGTTGCTGCAGAAAATGCATAATTGGATTTTTTCAAGGGAACGTTTGCTATCTCGTTTTGCGGCGACAGTTTTCAGCACTTTTTGATTTCAGTTTTCCGGCAGCTGCTTTTCTGAAACATTTCCCCAGAAGTTCTGAGTGTGCTGCATCGATCAGTGGTTACCGTTTGCTGGCTCGGTTCGCACGAATTTTGGAAACACTGGCATTTGGGTATGAGGTATAACGCACTTAAGCTCCTCTGATGTTGTTTTCCTTTGCCTAATTCGTAACACATTGCGAGAAATCTCAGTGATATTGGTTTTTTGCTACTCGGTGACCAATCACATGATGTGTTACCACATTGTTCGTGATAGCCTAGGCCTTTCCCATCCAGTGACTAATATATTTTCCCTTTCGTATCTCTATTGGTAGATCGAATTCGCTCGGGTCAAGCTGATCCAGGTGTTTCTAGGGCTTCAGGATAGAAGCGAGGTCGCCTCTGTACACCTACTCTCTATTTGCACAGCACAATGTGTTTTTGTTGCTTGTGATCTAAGTTGTTTGTGAACTATCTATTTTACTTCCAGAGCACAAAGAAACATGCATTTGTGGGATACTAATGTTTGCTGTTGTTTGTAATGTAAATTAAGTTGTTTGTGAGTTATGTCGTTTGCAATGACAGCGTTACTATGAATATGATCCGCTAAATGCAGAGAAGAAACGACGAAATAAGCTGGAATTGAAAATTTTGATTTGGGCGTGAAAATAATCTCAGAAATTCGGTGAGGGCGGGCCGCAGCAAGTTCGGGCTTTGAGGCTGACCTGAGGATACAAATTAAATGCGTAGACTGGAGTGGGGCGAGGCAAAGAGAATAGTCGCCCGCGGAAATTTCACGTCGTGTGCATTTGCGTGCAACATGGATGCGATATCAGGATCATGAACATGCTTAGACAAAGGTATTAACAATGTTGCTGATATAAAAAGCCTCTCATCACCGTGTGCCTAAGTCGGCTCTTCGGAGCCGGACCTAAAAGGTGGCCTCGAGTCACTTTCTAGAGGATCCACCAGACACCGGAGAAGTTCCTGTCGCCGAGGGTTCTCTCCACGGCTCGGGGGATGGTACCCAACTGTGAGGCCATCTCCCCACGGTACCCAGTGGGGTGCACCTTACTGCGGACCGTGGCGGTGGGGTACCCCCCCCCCCGTAGAGACCCAATAGGGATGGTCTTTGGGGGTTGTCCACGTGGTCCCCTGCAAGAACTCGCGAACGCCAAAAATGGCTTGAAAAGAAAAAAAAATGGAAGCTCTCGGCTCACTCCAGAATTCCTGCGGCCGGCCCTACATTGGCACCGAAGGGTGAGCCCACGGAAATCGGGTGTCATCAGTATCTAACTACCATTTTCTGGCACAAAGAAGTGTGTGGGCATGTCGTTTGTCAATTGTGTGCAAAAATGGCAATTCGAGAATCACATCAAAGCCTTGTCTTCTTTTAGTTTTCAGTTACGAGTCGGCGCTCGGGCAAATCGGGTGTCGCTCCAGTATGTATCCACGGCTGGCCCTGTATTCGCCGCTCGGCCCGCTCTCTACGAATATCTGAGATATGAAGGCGTGCTTTGTGTGCAGTTTCAGACAAAACACGCTATTTGACGTCATATTTGTAGGAAAGCAGCACGATTCGCAGCGAGTGAAAACCGTCCGCGGCGTCTGCAGGACGATCCGCGGAGCATTGCCGGCGCTTTACCGCCTTCGGTGAACGATCGTTCGGTCGTCGGCCGCGGACGATCCTGCAAAGGTGTCGCGGATCGTCCCTGAATTTCTCTGACTCGGGCTGTAAATAATTGTCCGAAACAGCGCATGATATCGCGCTCCAATTATACTCAAGGTAAGAGAAAGCCGTCCGTGACCCAACTCGACCTACCCGCGACGCTACGAGGTCAAGCCCGTATTGGGGTACCTGCTGGACACGCGTTGACTACCACTTCGGACCGCGTAACCCACCGGTGGGACACCCTTTTCAAAAATCAATTTCTCCGCCACAAGAAACTACTTTCGAACTTACATATTATAAATGTATTGACCTACCCAAGACTTGAATAAGAACCTCGTGGTCCATCAGTAGGTCAAATGCTACGACATATCTATACTTTTCTAGAATCAAGTTGGCTGATGTAGAGAAAAAAAAACGGCTGTAAAGTTCTTTTTAGGCACCTTATGATTTCTTCTTTTCTATTGCTAGTTTTTAGATTGCTCGGTGGAAACCTTTCGTTGAAAACTCCTCTACATTTCTGGAAGCGTTGCAGCTCAGTTGACCCCGTTTTGTTTATCAATATTTGTTTCTTGATAAGGAAAGCATTTCGGAAGCTCAAACTCTGATACTGTTCAATCATCGGAGCTAGCTAGAATATAAACACAAAAAGGTGAAAGGAATTATCCGTGGAACGCTATTCAAGCCAGCCTGTCCCACCGGTGTGACACGTTATACGGTGACGCAATATTGCACGCGGTCCGAACGTGCATCACCCAAAATTAGGCGTGGTCGCGAATGGGTTCAATACAGTTGGGTTGATCAAAAATGGCAAAAATGTGTTTCTTTTGAAGTTCACAATTTCGAACATTTCCAGCATAAACTGTCCAGGGAGCTTGTATGGTGTCCTAAACACTAATTCGAAGTCGGCTTTCAGTTTTCCAAATGAATACGGTACATTACTGTCGATACATGATATTTATACGCCGCTACCTGCCATCATCTTTCGAAAAGCTGAAAACGAAGCTTGAAAGGTGCACGAAAATTTCGAAAAAATGTGCTCTCGGTGGTTTTTTATCTACCCAGGTGACCTGAATGTAACTTTGAAAAATGCAAATCGTCCCTTTCACCCTTATGTGACTATCGAAGAAGAGAGGAATGAAAGACACAATGAATGAAGGTATGCTGATAAGCAGAAACTAAGTGTGGAAAAATCCATGAACAAATCCCTCAAGTAAGAATTGATAAGATGAGAACTTTCAAATGAAAGGCGAAAAATCTACACTAACAAGGGAAGTGTTTAGAGTGGTAAAGGCGTCTGCGAAGCGACTAGTATCGTTACTATCTCTTCTGGCTCAATAGCAAAAATGTGCAGTATCCCGCACTGAGCTGCAGGTTTGAACAAGTTGTAAGCATTTTTTAACCCTCGCAGAAAGGCAAGAGTATCCGACATTCTTTTTGGAGTTAAAAAAAATTCTCGGATTTAGCTCAAAACTTGTATGCAGGGGTGATCCAGGGTGGTGAACACGGATATGGAGTCCATTTGTTGAAATTTTGAGGTTTGTTGTAGGTTACGGTAAGTGAGAAATAAACATGAGGGTGAAAGGGATAGAAATGGGCGATAGCCATCGTGTATTCCAACCCCTGAACTCAGAAATTTATGGGGAAGTTCCCGAGGACAATAGACCTGATTTGGTCGTTAACACTCAAACGAGGGGAGAGGAGCGAGACTCCCCCCCCCCCCCCGGAGAGGGACGCCTCGCCCCTCTCCATCCACTCAAATTATACACAACGATGAGGCATTCGAAACAGTCAACTCGGAGGGAGAACAAGGGAATTTCGCTTCACGGTTGTTCCCATGGCCTCCCCCCGAACATGAGGAACGCGAAAGCAAAGCCGCAGCGGGGGTAGATCTGCCTTTCAAGGACTACGTAAGGCATCTCTGCCTGGTTTTCAGAGAGGAGCTAATAAGCTTCTCTATAACCTTTATTCAGAGGTTTATATTTTTGGACCGATCGAACAGTAACGTACCCATGGAACTATCATTAGAAGATATAGCAAAGTACAAATGCGAGACAAATTCCCGCACATCGATTCATATTTCAGCACGCAACGCGAACGAGCGCGGCACGCAATCCCGCGGTCGCTCCCTATTTTCCTCATCTCGCCCCACCCACGTCTCTGCACTCGATTTCTTGTCCTGGGGCTAATGCCGGCGGAGACAAAACACAATACGATTGGGATCGTGAAATAAATTGTGCTGGTGTGCATCCACGTACAAGACACGCCTTATTACGAGCAATTTTTAATAAAGGCTAAAGGCAGCAGGTAACCACCAAAAGTGTTTTTTTAGAGAGTTTGCCTGTGTTTCAAGCCGGACATGGGTTTTTTTCTGACCTCTTTATATCTTTGAGAGTTTTATTAGAAAGGAGGGCATTTAAGCCGATCTGCAGGGTATGGCGTGATGAACTTAGATCTTTCATTATGCTTCATTTGAAAACTCTTGACAGCAATTCTTGGCTTTTAGCAACGTAGATTCAACAATTAGAGTAATAATTACACACAAACCTACCAGTCATAAAAGAGATAGCTAAACAACAAAACAACAAGACAACCAGTGCTCCCATTGAATTTCTTGGGAGAAACCATTTTTTTCGTTCACAGACTGCATTTGGCCGCCAACTAAATCCAGAGCAATTCTTAGAGCCCATGCTTCAGATGTGTAGAGGTTGGAGCAGCTAAATCCACGAGAATGATATTTTCGCTAGCAGTAGAGGTGAGCGTATCTCCACAAATAAAACACGTGGCCAAATTCTATCTACTTCTGAGAGCGTTCCGTGACGTTCTAGTGCCGATAATCCTAGTATAGCTTATCTTGACATTTGATCCATCAAAATCGTATTTACTATGTTGGAGCAGGCTCCGACGACAAGTGTATACTGATTCGCACTCCTCACATTTGAAGTCACCTTCCCTTCCTGGTCTTAACTTTGTGTCTTATTCTCAAGCTTTTCATTTTCACCCTTGTTCAGTCCAAAAATGCTTTTAGCGCAAAATGCTGGTACAAATTGTACAACATCAGAGGCCCCAAACTACAGACAGTACATATTTGGACGCTTCTCATCTTAACATATGTAGAAGTGGCTAAGCAGTTTAAAACACGAATAAATAGAAGTTAGAATTTCCTAAAAAGCAATTAAGGTATCAGGTATTCGAATGCAGGAAGTGGATTTCACAAGAAAAACCCACCCGACCGACCTAACATTAAGGATCGATCCACCTAACACAAGGTCCGATGCAGTTCGCGAAAAACTAGTGAGATTTCCCAGCAATAGTATTGCTAACAGGCGCACAGAAACCAATGTTAGAGAGGAATAGGTTAGGAAATCCGTTGTTCAGCTTAGTACACCATAACCCCAAATCGCTCTGCTACGACGTATAGTATGTAATTAATCCCAATTCCTGCATGCATTGCTCGCTATTCGAACGCGACGACCCACGAAGGATTGCGCGGCGGGGCGTGTTTTGTACGGGATGCACACGTTAAATACAATCATTTCACAATAATCGTTTTGTGTTTTGTCTCCATGGCATTAGCCGTCCTTGGGTCGGCCTCAACGCCCAAAATTACGTCGGCCTGCCTCCTATGAGTGCCTGAGTAGGAGATGTGTAAGCGACGCATATTGCACAACACGTCTAGATACCATAGCTCATAACAGCAGGGTTCACAGTTTGTCAGAAATTCTCCCATGACAATTATCGACACGAGCGTTATGTAGGATTATGAGCATCGGCGCTAATAGCGTATAAGACGGTTCTGACAATAAGACACGCCTGTGTCCTAGAACTAGGAAGCAGCTCTCAGCTGTTCGGCGCGAAATCATTCGATCGATAGTCATCAATCTTTTGTTTTCCAGCGCTCGAATTCTTCCGCAGAGCAGCATTGCGGCTTCCTGTTTGAATTACACAGACCTTATGATGAATTGTGAGAAAATAAGTGCCAAGTTGTTACGAGGAGGTTCACTTTAAATTTGTTTAAAGGCAGTGTCCACGATAAAAGTCGTTTTCGAGTTTCCACCAAAAAACGAAGGTTTAGAGTCTGTCTGTTTCATCAGTGAAGAAAGAATCATGGAAAACTCTGCAAAACATCCAAAATCAGCTCTTCTCCTTGAAAGCCACATTTCAACGGTGGATGAGTTGTGCGGGCATGGGCCTGAAGTAGGCAGCGTGCGCAAATCCGCCCCAATGCTAAAACTCAGTCGAGCTCTCGCTCCAATGCTAACTTCAAAGCGGACCAAACTGTTTCTCGGAAAACTTGATCGCGAGCGGAAGGGCTGGCGCGAGCGGACTTCGGAGCCGTGAGCCGTATGGAGCTCTTTCGGGCTCGTTTTCGTTCGTTCTTCCGACCCCAGTGCTCCAATGAGACCTTGAACTTTCGATTTCCGGCCGGAAACCGAGAACGAAATTTATCGTGGACACTGCCTTTAAAGGCAGTGTTTTGTTTACGATGGGAATCGCTTTTCTATTTTTCCGCCTATCTTGAGAACGGTCCCATGTTGATTCCAGTAATGTCTCTGGAATCGTACGAGACCTTCTGGGAACGGAGTTATAGCCCCTCGAAAATTAAAGGCAGTTTGAGATTATTAGCTCAATCGATTGTTTGGCCCACGGGTAGAACTTATATGACGAAGAAACCGAGAAAAACGCACCAGAAGGGCACGAAATCCTTTACTCTCACCCCGCTTCTTTACTCTCAGTGGAACTGCTTGTTGTGACAATGAAATCTTGTGGACCCGTCTTTTGCAATGCTCTATTTTGTGATGCTCCTTTCTTTCCTTCGGACCCTTACTAATACTGTTTAGCTTAAAATATTCTTCCATTTTGGGTTACCTCAATTTTTCACCGATGGCAACTACCGTGAACATGTTCAAACCACCGGACAACTAGTCCAGCACAGAGAATAATCTCTTTGAAATAAGACGATTCAGTGCGTTTCTCGCGGTCTCTCGTAATTTTGAAAACACTTTGTAAACAATGCACTGTTTTCAGTGGAAAACTCGGGAACGAGAATTATCGTGAACACTCCCTTTGAGCTGGGGAAGCATGGTGGACGAGTTGTCCGTAACTTGGGACTTCCGCCTTTTGCAGCCGATACATGTGAGCTGACCTGAGTAAAGAGTGTAGTTGAGATTGAAGGAAAGAACGGGGCTGTTAATCGAAAACCATCGCTCATCTTATGATCTCGAAATTTCATTTGTTCACGCAGAGGACGGGCTTTGCGCTTTTGGGGTTTGCCTTGCGCTTTGAGTGGCAACTTCGGGCTCTTTTAGGGCTCTTCATGGCTTGTTTTCATGCGTTCTTTCAGCGCTGGCTTTACGGTGTGCCCCTCCACTACCCATTCCTAGTGGAAACTGAAACACATTTCTCATCGTGAACACTGCATTTAATACGGACCTTGTTAACCCTCCCCCTGTTTTGGAAGGTGCAGGTAGCTGCTGGCAGAGTTCCGAATCCAGTTGGAAATTCTATTTCAACAGCAGAAGTTTTGTAATAGGCCTAATACTATAATGATATTAGGCATAGTGAGGGTAGACTTCGTTTTTCTTGGTCCCGAACGTGTCCATGTGTTTACCCCTGTAGGATGCAACGTGATCATAATTGTCTCGCTGATGCTTGTTAGATATCTCGTGTGATACCAAAAATGAGTATAGCATTTGGGAAAAGAGATAAGGAAAAAATTCCAAACAACGGGAAGCGTATCAGCGGACTTTGAGAGTGAACGTGTTTACTCGCCAATTCTAAAATTCAATGATGTTTCCCTTGTTTCCAACAACCTTATTCAATTTGAAATATGCCATCCCACGTGCGCGAGCAGTTGCGCTTCAAATGCCGATTAGACCAACGGGGTTGTAAAAACTGAGCTTCACCTCAAATTTTGACCCTAGTTATGCATCAGTGGAATGGAAACGTCCCGCGATGATCCAGTCGCTGCTGAGATTTGAACCACCGCGCCAGCAGCGGGTGAGATTTGAAGCAGTGTTCACGATAAGTTTCACTGTCAACATCTCTACGGTAAATAGAAGGTCCGGTGCGCTATATAGCGAAGCGCGCTTTAAAAGGACGCGAAAGTCGCGTTTTTGAGCCAAGATGGGTCCTCTCGTTATTACCTTGATTTTTGAGCGTTTAGGAATTGACCGCTAGAAGAATGATACTTATCAGTGCATTGAAGCGATCAGCTCACTTATCAGCACTTCCTTCACTTGATTATTCCTGTAATCTGAGTCTTCACTTGTTCATTCCGAGGGGGCGGATCTGGGGCACCAGGCGTGTCTGTGGCACCAAAACGCTCGTTCGCAGCCGTTATTCTGTCACTCCTAGCTCGTTTTCTATCGCTCTTTCAACACTGTGAGCCTAGGGCCCTTCTCGCTTATCATTTCACTGCGGAAAGTCACCGATGAGGATCATCGTGATCGCTGCCTTTTAGTGATTTTTTTTTGGAGGAAGCAAGCCACGGACCTAGCCATACGTGTCTAGTGCCAGAGATCGTCTACACTAAGTTTTTCTTCTCTTGTTCATCATTCGTCATGCTCTGTAGAGGCCCGAGGTACTTGCGTTAGGAGACGTTCCATCGTGCTCTCACCGATCAACTGTTTCAAACATGTCAAAAAAATGAAAACTGAAAATAAAAAAAAAAGTTGCAGTGAAAATCGAAGTTGATTCTAGCGTTGGCTGATTCCATTGTCGGCAATAGTGAGTTCATCTCCGCGGCTGTCTACAGTGTGAAACGACTCCACTTTACACCGTGGCGGGAATCCTAATAGACGTTAGGGTCTTCGAAAACCAATGATTACTAAAACATCAGACCGATGAAAATTTATACCCAAACAACCCGACAGGTACGAATGCAGACACCAAAAAAGGCGTTTTGCTCCCAACGCCGTATTCAACAGACACTACCTACAAGCACCGAAATGCTTGGTCAGAGCTTTCTACAGTGCGTTTTATTGTTTATGAACAACCTACTTTCAACTGTAATATTCTCTAGCTTGATGCTGGGCATTTTCACTAGCATGAGCGTATTCAGGGTGTCAAAAAACCTATATATACATGTCATCAGAATATTACTTATTTGAAAACTTTTTTTATAAAAATTTACAACAAATTTGTCGATTTTCGACCGTTTCATTGTTTATGAACACTTCCTTCTAACAATACTTAAAACAATTCCACGTTTCAACCTACCTATACAAGTGGGTCGAGGACGAGGCATTTCTTGTCTCAATATGGCGTGCGGCTGTCGACTCTCTACTGTGGATAAAGTTCAGATCATAGCCCTTAAAGATGCCGGCTTGGGGCCACGTCATATCGCCGCCCAAATTGGAAGAAGCCCTGGCGTCGTTCACACTTATTTGAAAGATTAAGACGCCTACGAACACAATTCATCTTGGGGACGTGAGCGGAAGCTCTCCCGAAGGGACGAACGCCAGATATGCAAGCGAATATCCAACAGCACGGCTAGTGCAAATCAAGTCCGTGCAAAATTGAGATTGCCTGTATCGAAGTCTACCGTCTGGAGGGCTATTAAACGAAGCGGAAACATTGTGAGTGAGAGAATGCAGAAGGCTCCACACCTCAGTAGTTCCCACAGGACCGCTCGCCTTCAATTCGTGCGAGTAACATGGCGACCAATTGGGATAAGGTGAGGCCGTAGATAGAGTAAAGGTCAGCTCAGTTTATGTTAACGAGAAGTTGATTTCTGGTATTCAGGTGGCCTTCTCAGACAGGAAGAAGTTCAGCTCGGATGGCCCTGATGATGTGAGGTCCTACTGGCGTGACCTAAGGAAGAAGCCCAGGTACTTCAGTAGGCGGAACTTCGGCGGTGGCTCTTTGATGGCGTGGGGGGCATTTAGTTGCGAAAACACGCTCGACCTTGCCTTCGTATCGTGTCGCATGGATTCAGATGAGTATAAGGAAATGTTGGAGCATCACCTTCTGCCGTTTTTGGCAGGTCGCAGACGGAGAAACTTCACTTTTCAACAGGATAACGCAAGCGTGCACCGTAGCAGAGCAACTTCCTCTTGGCTTCGTGAGCACAGAATCAAAGTTATGGACTGGCCAGCATGTAGCCCTGATTTGAATCCCATGGAGAACCTGTGAGGGATCATCGTGCGCAAAGTGTACGCCAACTGCAGGCAATTTCTCTCGATTGATGAGCTCAGAACTGCGATCCTCGAAGCATGGAGTGAAAGCGACCCCGTGGTACTGCGTAACCTAGAGAAGAGCATGCCAGCTCGGCTTTTTGAAGTAGCCATGAAACATAAAGCTCATGTAGACTACTAATTAGTGCGTAGTTATTATGCTTGAAGAATAAATTGTTTTGAAACTTGAATGTTCATAAACAATGAAACGGTCGAAAATCGACAAATATGTTGTAAATTTTTATAAAAAAAGTTCTCAAATAGGTAATATTCTAATAACATGTATATATAGATTTTTCGACACCCTGAATACGCTCATGCCAGTGAAAAATGCTGAGGTTCAAGCTGGAGAATAATATAGTTGAAAAGTAGGTTGTCCATAAACAATGAAACGCAGTGTATTGCAAAAACACGGAGCACAGTTTTATGGAAGAACGCGGTAAGATTGTTGGCCGCTGCGTTTTCCGGCCGCATCTTCCAACCGTGAGTTGAGCTAAAGTGAATCGGGATTCGCTTTCCATGGAGGCAAAGCTGAGGGCGGGTCGAGCTGAAGTATAGCCCACTGAGCAGAACATGCAGCCGGCGCGGATCGCACTAACACTTTTTCACGTTCCTTGTTGTGTGTTGGCGTAAATTCGGTGCAGATATGTCATAACATGCGTGCATCTAGTTTGTGTCAACGCCTAAAGAGGTACAGTCCAAGCTCAGGGACGAAATCTGAGATTTCCACATAAATGTGAAGTAGACCCACCTCATTTAACACCTGCCAAGAGCGAGCTCTCGATTCGTCCGAAAAAACGAGATATAGGAGTAAGCCACCCTGGGGCGCCCTCATCGGGAAGCCACTTTGGCACGCTCCTTTTAGAATCTTTCGAGCTGATAAGCGGCGATATGAGTGAGGATTGTGCCCGTTTTCCCTTCATTCTTTGCTTCTCTGTTTATTCAGGCCGGTTCGCGTACATCGGGTGGAAATGACGTGAGTTCCAGGCCTCGGACAACTCGTCCACCATGCTTCCGTAGCTCAATATTCGAGGAGCCATAACAACGCGCCCAGTGCGTCGTTTGCGATTCCAGAGACATCGTTGGAATCAGAGTGGGATCGTTTTCAAGATAGGCCGAAAAACAGGAAATCGATTATGAGGTTGGACTGTGCTTTTAATAACGCAAAACATCAATGCGAACCGTGATGAATGTAGGTGAGGGCGGCCCTAGGTGGAATACTGCTGCATCAGGCAACCCGAGGTGAGATGATAAAGGCTCAAAAAGTAGTGGAGGGCTACCAGAGCTGAGGTGATAAAAGCTCGAAATGTAGTTGAGGCGGGCCCGAAGGCGAGCGTAAGATTACTAGGGACGCCCTCACCCAGCGACTAACAAGGGAAGTGCTCAGAGTGGTAAACGCATCTTAGTATCTCTCAAGGCTCAATAGTAAAACTGTGCAGTATACCGCCCTGAGCTGCAGGTTCCAAGAAGTTACAAGCTTGAAAATTCGTTTATGTGCTTTTTGTACTTTCCAACAAGCGCATTAGTCTGCGGAGAATCCGGATACGAGCCTCATAAAAGTGTTCAGCGCCCAAAACTACCCCGTGAACAAAGCTCGGTTGAAGGCACGTTTTCCAAACTTTGCCCAGACTGGCAGCGTGTTGGACTTGTACGGATTTCCGGTTGGGCGTTTATTTATACCAATTAGAGGCTCTTGAAGCGTTTTAGAGAAATGTTCCAGATCTTACTCAAAGTTCTTCCAGGGGTCGTTTGGGGCGCTGATCTTGAATCTGGGGTTTACTTGTCGATTTTCCGAAGTTTTTGACTGTAGTCTTTAAAGCTTCCCATCGGGGAAAAGTTTTTATGGCAAATCGCGACTTTTGACGATTTCCGGATTTCTGCGATAGATGTGTTTCAAAATCATTTTCTGGGGGTTATTTGGAGTGCTAAACACGAACCCGAAGTCCGTTCATCGTTTTTCGGCAGCTTATTGTAGATTACGGTGGGTATACGGTAGTTTGGTCAAAATCTCCGATTTTACTCAAAAATTGTATACGGAGGCTACTCAGGGTGGAGAATACGAATTTGACGTTCGTTCGACGATTTTCGAATTATTTAGGTAGGGTGTGCTTCCTAAACGACATGTTACCTACCCTAACCTACAGCAAACCTCAGAATTTCAACAAACGGACTCCAGATTTGTGTTCGCCACCCTAGATTACCCTAAACACAAGTTTTGTGCTAAATCCGTAAGAATGTTTTGAAACTCCCGCAAAAAATGCCTGTAAAATGTGCCCTGGCCTTTTCGCGAGGTTTGAAAAACTTTTATAACATGTTTGAACCTGCAGATACTGTGCATTTTTACTATTGAGCCACAAGAGATACTAACGATATTAGTCGTTTTCGCAGATGCGTTTACCACTCTAAACACTTTCCTTGTAAGTGGTTTTTGAAGGCAAATAGAGTTGAAAAACATTAAACACTTTCCTTGTAAGTGGTTTTTGAAGGCAAATAGAGTTGAAAAACATAAGGACGCGATAGTATCAATCCTGTTTTCAAACAAGATAGCTCCTTTCAAAATACCGACTGAACCATTACGGCTCACGGTTTCCTGTGGGTAGTCGCTGGCATTACGTCATATCTATTTGACTGTGAACAAGGCTTCTGCTATTTTGCCATAACAACCTGGACTCGGCATAATGTCCACTAGCCCTAATGCAAAGGATGAAGGTGAGATTTCGACGATTGCCAGCGTTTGGTAATCATTGCACTCAATTTCAAGTTGCAGGGACTCGTCAACCTTCGAA
Organism: Aplectana chamaeleonis; assembly: GCA_029168955.1. Lineage (NCBI taxonomy): Eukaryota > Metazoa > Nematoda > Chromadorea > Rhabditida > Cosmocercidae > Aplectana > Aplectana chamaeleonis. The sequence goes on from JAPDOI010000198.1 coordinate 218,345, forward strand.
TGACAGTCCATCAACTAGTCGAGAAAACGAAGATAAACAGAGCCACCAAAAACAGACCGTATGATTGACTTTTCTGAACTGTTTCGTTTTAGAGAAGTGCTGCGCTGTTTTCATGGTGCTTCTCGTGTAAACCTATTTGTGGACGGGGCACTCGAGGTTCACCCATGAGAATGAAAATTTCCTCCAATACTATATCTGGTGGCGTTATCAGTTTTTTTGTGGAGACCATGGAAATATTTGGATTTCTGAAGACACTACCATTCTTTCTTTACTTTAGTTAGAGGGTCATATGCATGAACGTGCCGGGTTAGGCTCCGTGCATAGCGGACGTCCTAGCGTCAAGTGACCGTAAAGTGACGCTGGGGGTTTGCATCTTCAGCATTTTTTATTGATCTGACTCCCCAGCGACCACTGTCAGTTGCTGACGGCTGAGGCATAGTTACCGTAACGGCGGTCACCAATATTATCGATACCATCGTTAACCACATGCCGTCCTCGAACACGTCGAATGCGGCATCCGTCACTGTTTCAGCGCTGGCGCATGGTGCTCCGACGCGTTGAGGCTTTGCCGGTGGCCGTCTTATATGGACGGAGCCTCAGAGGAAGGGGGGAGGTCGGAGCCTTCAAAGATCGATGTGCGAGTCAGTAGATCCAGACAAGTTTTCAATTTGCCACCACCACGGAATTCTCGCGGAAGTATAGTAGTTTTACCTGAAGACTTCCATCTATAGGGTCCCTCGGTGAGTTTGTTTTCCTACTCCCTACTCTGTTCAGAGCTTCAGCCGCTGACCTCTGGTAAAAGACGGTGTATGAATGAAGACACACCACTCTCGATTTCTTTTATTCCCTACGGTTTATCTAACGGATATCATTAGTTTTTGTTTTGCCGCCGCTTACCTCACACCACACACGCACAACTCCCAGAACTGATCTAGAAGTGCGACCATTTTTCTTTACAATCTCGCTAGGTAATGAGATGCGTAGAAAAAATCCTCCCATCGATCCGGTAAAGGCAGGGCTAAAGAATTTCAAAACTCAAACCGCAAATTTTATCCACAGTAACCCAATGGACATGATAAGACTAGAGGAACACATCTGCATCCCATTTACAGCCGGGATAAAATGTGGGTTGGTGGAATAACTTGGAAGGAATGAATTCAATCCGAAACTTGTGGAATGAGGTTCTTGAACACTGTTTGGAGAGTGTTGTAGAATGCAGCAGTTTGGCAGGGCAGCATTGGAGCGAAGGAGTTTGGAGCGAAGACTGAAGCAGAGACTATTATAAATTGCCACCGGCACAACTCTCTCACGGTAAACAAAATTGATGATACCCAATTGATAAAAACACAGTAGGGAGTAGGGAAACAGCTTCACCGATGATGAAGATGTCACGATATCAGGCCCTAAACATGGAAAACTCTGGAAAAGGAAAACTTACATTCATTTCCAAGCTACTCGCAGTCGTATTATCACTATCGTAGGCGCGAAGCGGTAGTTTTTCGAAAAAAAAACAACTATGAAAACAAGGAAATCATTCTCAAAACCGCACCACTACTATGGTAGTGATGCCCAACCCTGCGAGTAGCTGGGAAATGGAGTGTACCACACTTTCGTGAGAAATGTTTGCCGATGGCAAATTATAAACTTGTTGGAGGGGGAGCAGGACGGCGCTGGCTGACACAAGAACGCAAGTTAAGTGCGCCAGAACTGGGCTACCGTAATTTCACTCGAGTTGGCTCTAAATTTTCTAAGCTTAGACTCCACTTTCGCTACATCTTAACAACCGGTGGTGCTGTTTTCCTGCTTTTTAGTACAGGCAGATCCTCAACTGCTGGCTTCTGAAGGACGGTGTGAAAAATGAAGACACACCGCTCTTCACTTTTTTTTTATCCTACCCTTTCACTCACTCACTCACTCACTCATCCCGTTAGCTGGCGGCTGGCGGAGCAGGATGACCTCTCAACCAGTACACTGCTGTAGGTGCCATAGGAGCTCTTGTGGCCTGAACGATACGCTTCCATTCAGTACGGTTCGCAGCAATTAATCTAGCTTTAAGGACACTGCACCGTTGGGACTTCAGATCCGCCTCGACTTGCTTCAACCACGTCTTTTTCGGGGCTGCTCTCTCAACCTTCCACAGTGCAGGGCGCTCTCTCCATAACAATCTGCGCGGAAGTCGGTTTCTTTCCATTCTGCATACATGTCCGAACCATCGCAGCCTTCTCGTTCGAATTTGTTCTTCGATCGTGGGCTGATGGTCGCAAGTATCTCGGATAACGTCGTTCCGTATTCGATCTCCTAGAGTTTTCCCGAGGATTTGCCGCAAACACCGCGCTTGGAAGACCTCCAGCCTGCTGTGATCCGACTTCAGCAACGTCCACGACTCTGACCCGTACAGTAGGATTGGCACTATGAGCGCGCGAAACATCCGGATCTTTGTCTTGATTGACACATTACCCTTCTTCCATAAACACCAGCCCAGCGAAGCGAAAGCAGCCGACGCCTGCCCGATCCTGCACAGTATCTCCGATGTAGCCACTACCTTTCGCTCTTGCACCACCGATCCGATGTACTTGAACTCCTTGACTTGCTGAAGCTCAGCTCCCTCGAAGAACACAGAAGCACGTGAACCGTCCGACGTCATGACTTTAGTCTTCTCCTTATTAATCCGCAGCCCATACGATTCCGCGATTTGTGCCATATCATTCAACAAAAGCGTGGCTTCCATGTCAGTATCGGTGAACACTGCGCTGTCGTCCGCAAACATCAAATCCGTGACAAATCGTTATCGCCAAATTGGACCCCTCTTCTATTTTCGAAGGTTTTTCTCATAATAGCATCGACCACGGTATAAAAGAGGAGCGGCGAAATCACATCTCCCTGCCGGACGCCTGCATCGACTCTGAATTCTTCGGATAGCTTGTTTCCGACGCGGACACAGCTAGTCGAGCCTCTATAAATTTCCTGCAGAAGCTTCACCATTTTTCCTGGCATGTGTTCGCATTCCATCGATCTCCATAAGGCGGGCCAGTGCACGCAATCGAATGCCGACTTGAAGTCTATGAAGGTGATAACGACGCGCTTTCCACAGCGGATCCTTTCCTCCATAACTTGACGAAGGGCGAAAATTTGATCGCTGCATCCTTGACCCGGACGAAAACCTGCTTGTTCTTCGCGACAGGTACTCTCCCGATGGCGTTGAAGTCTGGACTGGATAGTTCTCGTGAAGACTTTACCAACAATCGACAACAGGCTGATCCCGCGATAGTTTTTGCAGTCTCTGGCATCGCCCTTCTTATGGATAGGCACGACAATAGCCTTTTTCCAGGTAGATGGCACGCTCTCTGTTCGCCATATGCGCGTGATTAACTGATGCAACTGACGCAGTAGAATATCTCCTGCTGCCTTGATGACCTCAGCAGTGACATTGTCAACACCGGACGCCTTTCCATTCTTTAGCGACTTGATTGCCGCTTTCACTTCTTCCGCAGTGGGTTCCGAGTCAAGCGCTGTCTCCTCTGGTACCTCAACTAGTATCGGTTGGGCCAGTGGACCTTGTGGCGCATCGTGAGTATAGAGTTCACCGAAGAACTGCCTCCATCGCAACAGACGCTCATCTGCTGATCGCACAAAAGACCCATCCGTATTCCTGATGGAATCGCTCATGGGTTTGGTCTTCTTTCTGAGACGGTTGAGTGTACTGTATAATGTGCGATAGTCGTTCCTTCCAACTGCCTCCTCCACTTCGTCTGCTACCTTATTCCAGTACGACTCCCGCTCTTCCTTCAACTTTCGACGAAGTTCCTGACACAATTGCCGATACCGTCCAAAGTCCGTTAGTTTCACTCGCTTCCGTTCGTCCACAAGACGGAGAGAATCGTCCGATATCCAAGGCTGCGTTCGCCGGCGAATAACAGGGCAGAGAGGCTCTGCGCATTCAAGAGCGACTTCAACTGTCTGCTTCTCGTGCTCGTCCACAGACAAGGCATCTTCCAGAACCGCGAACCGATCTCGACAGCTCGAGTTGGAATGTTTCTTTTGTTCCTGGCGCCAGCAAGTGTGACCAGTCTAGTTTCTTTCTAGGGGCTCACGCCTGAGTCGTCGTAAGCGAAGCTCCATTACTGCACGCAAGAGATAATGGTCGGATCCACAATCAGGCCCTCTCATGGCTCGAACATCTTTCAGTGATGATCTAAAACGTGAGTTTATCCGCACGTAGTCCAAGGTGGCCACACCTCGTCCAGTTGGATTCCTCCATGTTAACTGATGCTTCCTGGGGTGCCGGATTTGACTGTTACCGATGGCAAGCTCGTTGAACGCAGCGAACGAAAGTAGGCGTAGTCCATTGTCGTAAATTTCGCCCACGCTGAACCTGCCCAACACTCTTTCCCAGCCTATTCTGTCACTACCGACTCTTGCGTTGAAATCACCCGCTACAATGGTGACATCGGTTTTCGGGATAGTATTCAGCACGTCCTGGAGTTGGGTGTAGAACTCGTCCTTGTCAACGTCAGAACTTGGCTCCGTTGGTGCATAGATGGACACGACATGGGTCTTGATTGTTCCGCTCAAAACAAGAACAGCGATCCTGCCAGAAATCGGCTCGAATGAAACAACGCTTCCAGCTGCGCGACTGCCTAGCATAAATCCAACACCATTGCGATGTCCGTCCTCACCGGAATAGTACAGCACCATCTTTTCGCTACTCTCCGGCACCTGAATGGTCACCGTTCCACATCCGCTCATCCTCAGCTCGGAAAGTGCAGCAATCGATATGTTGGACCTTGACAACTCTCTTGCTATTATCTCTTTCTGACCGACGCAGTGTCCCGTTCGCACATTCCATGATCCAATCCTCAGCTCCTTCTTAGGTGTCATCAGTCGTCTTCCATTTTGGCCAGTAGTATTCTTCTCACCAACACCCTGGATCCCTAGTGTTGGCGCTTCGGCTGCCCCGGATGCGGTAGCTTCTTCGTTGTTTCCTAAGAGACTTTCCATGGTTACCACCTAAGTTTTCCAGCCCGTCGGTAGTACGGGGGGCCAACCCTCCTCCTTTCTCATCCGGGCTTGGGACCGGCAATGGCGGAGTTATCCTACCCTTTATCAATTGGGTATCATCAATTTTGTTTACGAGAGCCGAATGGGGGCTGTATAACATCATTCTTGAAATTATGGTAGCCTCATTCTGGCGCACTTAACTTACATTCTTGTCTGGCTGACAATGGACGGGGTAGGCCGCACCATGTGGCCCCAGCGGCGGTGACTGACCCCATCGAGAGCACACCATCTCAGTGGGTTGGGCATGGAATGCCCTAGGGGGCGCGACTCGGCTGGCACCTGTTACCCGGCTGTCCGGCACATTTGATTCGTCCCGGACATACCACTTTTTGTCGTTGTATCGGCTGTGGGTGTACTCTGGTCTAACGGGGTTTGTCTTGTTTACCCTTAAATTGTGCGAAAGACACTACAGTTTCGTTTACAAAGAGAATTTTGTGGTGATGGCAATTTAAAGGCAGTGTTCGCGATGAAATGAATGGGCGTGCTGGCTGTTCATTGCTTTTGATTATGAAGGATGATAAGAAATTGTTAAGCTCTTTCATTGGCTGGAACAAGCTACAGTATCCTCTATCATGATCTTATGTTGAAGATAATGAACAGCCAACACGCCTATTCATTTTATCGTGAACACTGCCTTTAATAATCGTCTTAGATCCATTTACACCTTCATCACACTCTTGCGAAAGCGGCAAATGCCGCGATTAACAGTAGGAAAACGAGAAATCAAATGTCTTACAACGGTATCAGACATCTAATTTCTCATTGCTCTGCTGATATTCTGCGGCGCTCGCCGCTATTGCAAAAGTATGAATGGGGTGTTAATGAATCGTGCCCCAGAAGCGTTTCTCGCTGCCCTAGCTGCTCCAGCCTAGACTATTATAAATTGCCATCAACACACAATTCTCCCGGCGAACAAAATTGATTTTACCTAATTGATAAAGGTAGGGTACAAAAAGTTGAGAGTGGTGTGTTTTCATTCACACACCGTCTTTCTCCAGAGATAAGCGGCTGAAGCTCTGATCAGAGTAGGGAGCAGGGAAACAGCTTCACCGATGGTGAAGATGTCACGATATCGGGCCCTAAACATGGAAAACTCTGGAAAGGAAAAACTACCACACTTCCGTGAAAAATTTTTGCCGATGGCAAATTATGAACTTGTTTTCGGCCTATAACTCAGATACCGACAGCACACCGGTGCGAAACTACATAGCAGGGAGGGCATTCAAAATTCAAGTGAAGAATTAGTGATACCGCTCTCAAAAATCGGAGTAATTCCATGGGTTTCCGGGGGTCGTATTCGCCAATAACCCGCCGGGTAGTCGAAGGGTAAATGAGGTGAAATTTCAGTACAAAACGCGCGCTCCACGGCCACCTCTTGCCTCCCTTGGCTTCCCTCGCGACCGCCGAAAGATTCTGCATCGCTTCTCGGGAAAATTGACCGCATCGCGGCGAAATTTATTGCAATTTGCACGAATGAGACGTTATATTCATTTATTTTGATTTCTTAAACCATCATTTTCTCAATTTCCGTGTGATTCTGTCTTTTGTTTCCTGTTCATTGGTGACTCAGATCCTTTTTTTCGTTACAATTATACATTTTTGACTGTGAATATTCATTTTTTGCTATTTTTTTCGCACGTTTCATTGAATTTTCACCAAAAAAAAATTGAAAAGCGATTTATGCCACATCTTAATCATCCAGAGAGCTGCGGGCTCTCATCTTTATGTCCAAGTATTATAGACAGTGTTCAAAATAGCGATCTTTATTCTGCCAGGTTTCATTTTTTTAAATGTGAATATTGAATTTGAAAGATCGATCCATTTGTGGTAAAATAAGTCTCATTTGATGAGCCGCTGTCCATAATACTTGAATTATAAAGTTTTAAAATCAGAACATGAGCTTTGAGTGCGCCGATTTGCTAGAACTACGAATAAAACCCGGTAAAACATGTTATACTGTTGTTCTGCAACAAAGGAAATTAGTTTTCAATATTCTTATGCTAGAAACAAGTCTAAAAATGCAAAAGAATCAAACGAAAAATAGAAAATTACACAATATTCTCGAAGGGAAGTCCACGGGAATTCGAAGGGTAATCGATCAATACGTTCATTTCCATCTTACAGCGTGTAAGATGGGTCGATCTGTTCCTCTGCCGCGCGCGGTATCATCCCTTCCGCTTCCCTTCAACTACCCTCGGTGGGTTGTTGGCGAATACGACCCCGGGAAAAAATGACTGATAACGTTATCAGGCATCTGATATCAGAGGATACTTTAATTTTCCTGGATGAATCTCCACAATACCTCGAGCGGCTCCTCAACTAGTTCTGCACCCAGGAAGCCTTCAGCGGTACCATTGCTCGACTTCCATGAGCTTCCCCGCGGAAGGCCAATCGGTCGCGGGCAATCGGCAGCGGTACTTTGTTGATAGCCCGTGAACTCTGCAGCCCTCCTGCCACCGCCTTACGGTTAGTGTAATAGCTTATAGAGCACCTTCTATAAGCAGTTTGCGGGGAATTTGACAATCACCCTTGGAGGCACCGTCCCACCTTAGAATAGTTTTCCAGTTCTCCAGCTTGCCTGGGAGCTTTCCGCCTGCGATCTTAACAAAACTGCTGAACTTGCGAGTTGACTCCGATGTTAGTGGTTTTGTTTAGCTTCGAGGTTTAGTCAGATGACTACCGCCCCAGAATTTTGATTCATTTCTATAAAAAAATTCTTTGTGTCCCCCCCCCGTCTAGGATAGTCCCCTTGAGGACACTCTGCGGTATGTCGGAAAATCTCTCTCAGAAAAAATGGGGGCGCTGTGCCACACACGAAGTAGGAGCCGCGCAAAGTTGACCAGCCCGACTTGGCCGGCGGGAAGTGGGCGATGTTTATGTTGGCAGCTGGGATGACTGCATAAGGGAAAACACAGCTAGGATACGATTTAGTGGCCTATAGCGATCTTTAAAAGGCGCCGACTGCCCTGCCCCTGCCCCAAACCAGCGCTTTCATGCATGCGGCCCCTGATTGACCACATACCTCATGTCGTGCTAGAGTTAAATCGTGCTTTTGTTCCTAATAATGTGTTTTAAGCCACGCTGCCACGCATTTTTCAATATTCGATAGGTATTCTGACGATTTTTTATCTTCATTGCGATCATTTTGCTAGACATTTTCGAAGTGCCACAGTAGGTGGTATAGTCCGGTTCACGAAAGCGTACACATCTGTAGACGAGGCAAAAACGGTCGGCTGAAGATCAGGGGTGGTAGTAATCTTGTCTTTTAACACGAGTCAACCAGGCGCTCTTGACCGTTGGTTGACCATGAATCAGCCACAGCTTAGCCGCGGACTAACCACCTCTGTAACAAGGATCAACTCGTTTTTCAAATGTAAAGTATGCGTTACTCATAGAAACGCCACCACTACACAGTAAGTCATGTAAAAAGCGAAGAACGCATCCGCATTCTCTTTTAAACCTTTAACTCATAACAATTCGCTGAGATTTTTGTAGACCACTGGAAACGGTTCGATCTCATCGATCATTATAATTGCAGGACAACATAGGGAGAGTTTGGAATTGGAGGAAACAATGGAGTTTTCTCAATTTCAAAGCAATAAATCGAAAAAAGGATGGCAATTTGTACATTTTCTTGGAGCTGCTAATTCGTACTATACTATCTGTATAAGACATGATTAAAAAACACCAAATAAGGTTAAACTGCATTTTCTCATTCAATCTTATGTTATAAAGAGCAAATTGGTAATGCATTAATCATGCTTACTTTTGTAGCCCTTGTTTCTACATAAAACGAGAAAAAGAAAATGAAAAAGTGTGCGTTTTCGAGAAATCAAAGCTAGAAAAAGAGTTGTGTTAACCGCTCACAAAAAGTTCTCCATAGAACTTTTTGCGTGACCGTTCTTTGTCTCTCCACTGCAGGTATATTTCTCACCGTCTGCCAAAGAATCTTCAGCCCGTGGTCTGCTGTGTTCGCCGCAGAGTAAAATTGCAATCGAAAACCGCTCAATGACTACGCAATTTTTCATTTCAAAACAGGAGCAACAGTTTCTAAGCTAAGTTCTTCGCCTTCCCCCACTTCCAATCTTGAGAGTAAGTCCTTATTGTTCGTATTGCTTGAGATTAAAGCTCTCTCATACCATATTTGCTCCTAAAGGAGCTGACGATCTGCTACCCAATGACCGCGCGATAGCCACCCGCTTAGCGGCAGTCAACTCGCGGCGAACAGGCAGATTACTACCACCCCAGTATGCGCGAAGCTCAATGCCAGACGCTCGCCACCCCTTGAGCGAGAGCGCTCGAATTGCATGGAGGTTGCTGGACGTTCGAGCATTGTTCGAGCATTGTTCGAGCAGCATGTTTATGACATTCGAGCCTATCTCTAGCAGAATCGCTGTCCTCACGCTGAAAGGAACTATAAGGACACATATTGTGGCAGTTTATGCGCCGACAGAGCCTAGCCCGGATTCCGACAAGGACGCGTTTGACGCTCAGCTTCAGGACATTCTGAACACGACTTCAAAGAGAGACGTTGTTCTAGTCGCAGGTGATTTCAACGCACATGTTGGAAAAGACAGGATGGGCTGGGAAGCAGTATTGGGCCAATTTGGCGTTGGTGACATGAACGACAATGGTCTGCGCTTGCTCACATTTGCAGCTTTCAATGGACTCAATTTTTGGAAACAGTCACTTCCAGCATCGCCGAAAGCATCAGTTGACGTGGAGAAATCCTTCCGGACGAGACGTAGCTTTGTTAGACTACGTGCTGATGAGCTCGCGTTTCAGGTCGTCGCTCAAGGATGTTCGTGCAATGAGAGGACCCGACTGTGGTTCAGATCATTACCTTCTACGTGCAGTAGTGAAGCTTCGTCTACAACGAGCTAGGATTGTGGAGCCATCTAAAGGCCAATTCAACTGGGCACATTTGATGGTACCTGAGACGAAGGAGTTATTCCAAATGGCACTGACGAATCGGTTTGCGCTGTTGGCAGACGATGCATCTGTGGATGAACAAGAACAGCAGATAGCAGCCACCATCGTGGAATGTGCAGAGCCACTTTGTCCTGCCCCTCGTAAGCGAATCCAGCCATGGATGTCAGATGAATCCATACATCCCATAGAAGAAAGGTAGAAAGCGAAATTGATCGATTTCGATCGATATCGTCAGCTCTGCAGAGGGCTTCGTTGCAGATTGAAAATGGAACGAGAGTCGTATTGGAATAAGGTAGCTGCTGATTTGGAGCAGTCTGCGAGCAGGCATGATTATCGATCTCTCTATCGGACACTCAAGCGGCTCGGAGGAAGGACGAAACCAACAAGCGATAGTATCAGGAATGCAGATGGGTCATTCGTGCGCTCTGTGGACGAGCGCCTCCGTCGATGGAGACAGTTCTTCAGTGAACTATACAGTCATGAAGCGCCGCAAGGACCGCTTGTTGAGCCACCGCTAGTTGAAGCGGCCGGAGATGCAGTTCTCGACGCAGAACCCACTGTAGATGAACTAACGGCAGCGATAAAGTCACTGAAAAACGGCAGAGCGTCAGGAGTGGACAAAATCACTGCGGAAGCCATCAAGGCTGGCGGAGACGTCTTGTTGCGCCAACTTCATCGGCTGATTACTCTTATCTGGCAGTCTGAGAAAATACCAGCTACCTGGAAACGTGCCTCAATCGTGCCCATACACAAGAAGGGTGATGCTAGAGACTGCAAAAATTACCGAGGGACCAGTCTGTTGTCTATCGTTGGCAAAGTCTTCATGAGGGTTATTCAGAACAGACTTCAGCGTCATCGTGAGCAAACAAGTCGTGAAGAACAGGCGGGGTTCCGGCCAGGAAGAAGCTGCAGTGATCAGATCTTCGCACTTCGACAGCTAATGGAAGAGAGAATTCGCTCTGGGAATCGTGTCGTTATCACATTTATAGACTTCAAATCTGCGTTCGATTGTATTCACTGGCCGGCGCTGTGGAGAGCACTTGAAAGCGAGCACATACCGAGGAAGATAGTCAAGCTCCTACAGGAAACGTACGAAGGGTCTACCAGTTCCGTACGCAGTGGGGATCAGTTGTCCGAGGAGTTTGCCGTTACCGCTGGAGTTTGCCAAGGCGATGTGGTCTCGCCTCTGCTCTTTAATACTGTTGTGGACGCTATTATGAGGAAGGTCTTCGAGAACAGAAGAGGCGTTCAATACGGAAGTAATGAATACGTCACAGATTTGATGTTCGCGGATGACAGCGCAGTGTTCACGGACACTGATGCGGAGGCAACGTCCTTGATAAGCGATATGGCACTGATTGCAAGCTCCTACGGCTTAAGAATCAACCAGGAGAAGACCAAGGTCATGACATCCGATGGTTCGCCTGCATCTGTTCAGTTTGAAGGAGTTAAGCTTCAGCAGGTCAAGGAATTCAAATACCTTGGATCGGTAGTGCAGGAGCGAAAAGTTGCGGCTACGGCAGAGGTGTGCAGCAGAATCGGGCTGGCGTCTAGTGTGTTTGCGTCGCTTTGCTGGTGTTTGTGGAAGAAAAACAACATTTCACTGAAGACTAAAGTGCGAATGTTCCGAGCGCTGATAATACCCGTACTACTATACGGCTCGGAAACCTGGACTCTGCTAAAGTCAGACCTCGTCAAGCTAGAAGTCTTCCAGATGCGATGTCTGCGCCAGATTCTTGGAATTACGATTCGTGATCATGTTTGCAACGACGATATACGGAAAAACTGCATGAATCAACCGACGGTAGGAGAACAGCTGCAGACAAGAAGACTGCGATGGTTCGGACATGTATGTAGGATGGACCCGTCCCGTCTCCCGTACAGTATGCTGTGGCGTAAGCGCCCACCATCGTGGAGAATTCAACGAACGGTCCCGAAGAAGACATGGCTCAAACATATAGAGGAGGATCTGAAGACTCAACGGTGCAGTGTCCTTAACGCCAAACTTGTTGCTGCAAATCGTTTTGATTGGAAGCGTACTGTTCAAGCCGCACGAGCTCCTATGGCACCTACAGCAGTGTATTGGTTGAGAGGGCAGCCCGCTCCACCAGACGCCAGCTAACGGGATGAAGCGAAGCGAAGCTGGACGTTCAACTACAACCAAACGCTTTTGCTTCGTCTGTAGATGTATACGTTGTGGTGAACAAGACTGCAGCCTAATTGTGTTCTAAAGAAAGAGTGCTGGAGATGCTTCTCCGTAAGTCTTTGCCCACGGTACGCATATCTGTCTCCTCACAGTCTGCATCGGTACTCTTTCGAAATAGACGACCCACCTAAAAGAATTGGATTTTTATGGTGTTTCATATACGATCTTTTCATAAAATTTACATGTTGCTCTATGCTTCTAAATGTTTAGAAGCTAAAACAAAACAAAAGGATCCTGTAGCTGACTGCGAAAACCTTTTTTACCAGAGTGGGTCATCTATTCCGAAGGAGTACCTCTGCATTTCAACTTGTTTACGTCTTAAACAACACAAGGACCGACGAAGGCGTTTGTCTCCAAGCCGGATAACGCTTTATGAAAAGAAATTAGCACTGAAGAGGGAGCTTTGCTGGAAAGGCATCGACTTAGCAAGCGTTTTGGTGTCCCAGACACGCCCCGTGCTGCAGATCCGCCTCCTCGAAATAAACAAATGAAGACTCAGTTTATAGGAATGATCAAGTGAAGGAAGTGCTGATAAGTGAGCTGATCGCTTCGTTGCACTGATAGGTATCATCCTTCAAGTGGTCAATTACTCCACGCTCAAAAATCAACGTCAGCAAGGAAGGGCCTATTTCGGCTAAAAAATCCGTCTTTCGTGTCCTTTTTAAGAATGCCTTGCTATATAGGGCACCAGAGCTTTCGTAAACCGTGGAGATATCGGAAGTGAAATTTATCGTGAACACTGCCTTTAATGTGATTTTTCAGATCAACAGCGATGGCAAGGAGGAAGAGCAACGTGGAAGCAGTCAGGAGGAGGAGAGAAGAAGATTTATTTCGAAGGTTGGATGGCTCTTTCTTATCAGTCATAATCAATACCCCTGGTGCAAACAAAGGTGCTTGTGCTTTGAGAAAAGTCGGCGATTGTTCCTCACATATTCGTTTGTAACATGGGTGCGCCACTAGAGAGTGAGATTTGTGAAATAATATTAGAGAAAAGTAACCGTTTCACTCGTATAGTCACAAGTAGAAACAAAGAGAGGGTAGCAGCACGGCGGTGGACGCTAAAGGGCCGGAATGGTCCGACGGCGCCGAAGAGTGGCGATGGCGCGCCGGACATACCGTATTCCCGGCGCAGAAATGATTGGTCGACGAGGCTCAAATTCGACGAGAGGAGGGTAGTCTTCGCTTCCGTTCTCCGGGTCTTCATCCCGTTCCTTAGGGTTTGTAGGGTTTGCACGCGCTGCCCGCTCCTGTTGTTATAGTGTTCGTTGCAGTGACCGCTTTTTTATCGCCGGTCGTGAAATAGCGAGATGGGGCGTCCGGTCGCCGGTTTAGCGGGTTCTTGCTGAGAGAGGCTGAATATGAGCAATTACGGTTTGTGTGAAACTAAACAGAGAAACAAATGCCTAAAAATGTATTAAGGGCACAAGAGCCTTTTTGAACCGGAACACCACATGACGAATAATAATAATAATTTATGACCAACTAACAACCATGTAATGAAACAATCACTAGGGAGACATCAGATCTTATACCACCACTAGAGAGACTGGCATGTGAAAGACCAACCGGAAATAATCCAAAAAAAACCTTGATACAATGCGGAACCGTTAACCAATCACCTACGGGAAGCTACTCCTTTTAGGCTGGGTCAGATATCCCTACGCAACGTTTCTTCCACCACAGTGGCAAGAAACCCCTTACAAAATTCTAACGGGGCAAGGAAAATGAGAGAATAAATGAGAAAAAAGCTCCCAAGATTTTCCCCAGATAACCCACCACCGCCCAGCAAATGAAGAAAATGCAGAAACTGACCCAATTTGCTTCTCCTTCGGCCTCGTCGCCTTATTTTCCTTGAAAATCGTCCAAGCCGCCTGTAGATACGCAGTATCTAGTCGATGCGCCGGACTGGCGTGGATCTCTAGGCGGCAGATGTGACTGCACCAGCCGCTTCCGGATTGCCGCCTCAATTTTCATCGATTCGCCCGTGCCTTTTGTTTTCCTCTGTATTGGCCTGTACCTCACAGAGCCAGTGATGAGTTAGGGATAAGAACATCTAGAAGGCCGATGTAAAGATCACCGCTGAGTTGCTAAAAGGGATCTCCTTTAAAGGCACAGTCCAAACTCAGGGCGAAATCTAAGAGAACACATAATTGTGAGGAAGATCCTCCTCATATAATACTTGCCAAGTGCGAGCACTCAATTTTTCCGAATAAGCGAGATATAGGAGTAAGCCACCCTGGGGCGCCCACATCGGAAAGCCACATTAGCGCATACTTTCTACAATTCTTCGAGCTCAAGGTTTCCGATCAATAGCGCCGTTCTTCCCTTTATTCTCAACCTTCATCTTTGATACGGTCGGCTCGCATACATTGGTTGCAAATGACGGAAGTTACAAGCCTCGAACAACACGCACAGCATGCTTCCCCAGCTCAATTTTAAGGGGCCGTAACTCCGTTACGAGGGGGTCTTTTACGATTCCAGATACATCGTTGGAATCGGCGTGGGAACGTTCTTAAGAAAAGTGGGAAAACAGAAACGATCTTGAGGTTGGACTCTGTCTTTAGGAACAAGATCTGCAATAGCAATAATAGGAAGATTTTAACACCTGAATAATAGTATTAGTTCGTTTTGTCTTGTTGTGGGAAGTTAATTGTATCCTACTGTGTGCTGCTGTTTTGTTACAATGAGGTTCACAGCCTGTTTTATTGGATTTTTGGAGTCGCGTAAAATGCGTTTTTGTTTGTTCCGAAACCACACCACCTAACTTGGGGGCCAAGCCAGTTACGTTGCTGATCGATCGCATGGCTTACATGTGCAGTATCGTAGTACGGGATGGAAGCTGTTGCTTGACGAAGAACCGTCGGCTATGGATCTCCCAAATTGTAAGTACGGCACAAAACTTAGTGTGGGGATGATTATACCCATATTGTCAGAATCCTCTTCCTCGCATAAGGTCGATAACGTGCTGGAGACAGCTCGGGTTATTGCGCTCTACCAGGGCTGTGGAACACTCGCGGAAAAGTTGAAGTGGATCTGTGATGGAAGTCACGGCCAAGAGCCTAGCGGTGGCGTATGCCTATTTTTGATCGAAATGTGAACGTCGCGCTGTTCGCCACGGCAGTACAAAAGAATCGCATAATGCATCATACACATGTGGAGGGATGGTTGCTGCTGGTTGATGGAGATTGACATTCAATCTGAAATAGTCACCACAGCTGTAGAAGGCAATAAGCAACGAGCACCGAAAGGTTTTTTCATCGTACCGCGCTGTGCTAAAGCTTTGAAATGAGTGAATGACTTCTGGAACATCAGGATCTACTGCTAACGCCAGTTCAGGGATCTTCATTTGAGGAGGAGGAAGCTGTCCGGGGACGAGCTAGGTCATGTCGCGCTCGTTTCGCCCCCTGTGGAAATTCGTTCCGGGATATGGCTACCTTTTTTTCTCGGCGGTGCATATGCGGTTGGCGTGCGGAAGCCGAATATATAGGTTAGGTGGTCTGAGATGCAAGGACGAGAATGGATGGTTTCGGATCACGGAGCAGGCGGAATCCCACTTCAGTGCGCTTCTCAAATCGTATCCCGAAGTGGTTCCACCGGTGATGGACAAATTTCAGGTCATGAATGGAGGTGCGGACACAACAGCGCCAACGTACCATGCTTCCGTGCTGAAGCATCCCGATGAGCTGCTTCTGGAACGGGAATGTCGTTTGTTCTACGATGTATGTATCATGCAGTGGGTGATCCTGGAGGCACTACCATCAGCTAGCTGTGTACTACACGCTGTTTAAAGAACGTGCGGAAGCAGAGAGGTTGAAAGGCAGGATCACTGAAAAAACGCCGTGGACAGCGAGCCCGTCGGACTTAGTGGAACGCCTAGGAGCGTAAAGCGCCAGCACAGGACACGAATGAATTCAGAGTGTAACGGTCTTGAGCCTTGGTAGGGCGGCGTTTGACATAATACTGAAGGAAACTAACCGTTTCAATTGCGTAGCCACATAAAGAAACAAAAAGAGGTATGACACTAGTTCGGGGGGGGGGGCACTCAGGATTCAGTTGGAGAATGAATGATACCGCTTCCAGAAATCGAAGTGTTTCCATTGACTCTCAACGAAAACAATGACTGATGACGCTATCAGACATATGATATCAGGGCAAATTTTCAGTTTCGTTGATGAATCATTCCATTTTCTCAAGTGCCCCCCCCCCCGCCGAACTAGTGTCAATCCCATATGAGAGTAGTAGCAGTACGGCGGTGGCCGCTGAACGGCAGGATTGGTTAAAGGAAATCGGAGAGTGGGAATGGCGCGCCGGATATACCGTATGCCCTTCGCAGTGTAATGAGTGGTCGACGAGGCCCGAATTCGACGAGAAGAGGACAGTCTTCGCTTCTGTTCTCCGGGTCTTCATCCTGTTTCTCGGGTTTTCTGGGGTTCGCACCGCTGTCCGCTCCTGTTGACATAGCTTACGTTCCAGTGCCCGCGCAATTATCGCCGCTCGTTGTGAATCAGCGAGAGAGGGCTTCAAGTCGTCGATGTAGCGGGTTCTTGCTGAAAGTGGCTGGCTGAAGCGGAGGAGTTAGAGATAGGAACACTTAAGAGGCCGATGAAACGTTTACTGCTGGGTTGCAAAAAGGGATCTTCATTAGCAAGAAGTAGATTTCCAATAGCAATAATAGGAAGATTTTAACACCTGATCAATAGTACCAATTTGTTTTGTGTTTTGTTGTAACTTATTTTTTGTATTATACTGTTTGTTACTGTTTTGTTACATTGGGTATGCAGCCCGTTTTGTTGGATTTTTTGAGTAGTCTAAATTGCATTTCTATTTATTCCGAAACCACACCACCTGACTGATTACTGCGCGTGAAAAAGTGCTGGGTGAACGTGTGCAGCTTGACCACTGAGTCCTATCAAAAACTGGTTGCTCATTATCCAATTGAAAATCGTAATCCGATCGATTCGTCACATCCGGACTGCTAGCCACAATGCATTGAGTGATTATCCTCCTCTCGTGTGTAGAATTCTCGAATCTATCCTAGCCCTCCATGGCTTCCCTCAGACTTCCCTGAACTGATCGAAGCATTTTTGCTGTGCGATTCACGATTTTAGAAGGTTGCTGGTGGGGTTAGTTTAGTGGGCGTTGCGAGTCCACCCAAAAAGGCCCACAACAATTACATGCGGACAGGCTGCGGTTCTCACTAAAGTATGCCAGCTCCGCCTTGCGCTGGTGCGTCGGCTACTGCAAATCGCCTCGTGTCTGCCGCAACGGATTGCCTTGCAGCTCTTTTTCGGAGTTACCTTGATTTTAGTGAAGCTGAATTTGTGCATTCAGCTTCACTCGACTCTTCTCAACCTTCAGTAAAAAAGAATGACCAGAAGATCCTTTGATCTCCAAAACCTCATTTAAACATCCGTCGTTTTCTCGGATTTGATTTTCGGTTGCTTGCCACGATCGATGGTCTTTCAGAGAAGTCCGGCGTGGCGTGTACTTAAAGGCAGTGTTAACGATAAATCTCAATTTTGAGATTATTCGCTATATTGATGAAGTGGCCCCGGGGTGGAACTAAAATGACGTCGAAATTGAGAAAAACGCACCAGAAGTACTCGAAATCTTTAAGTATCAATCCGCCTCTTAAGTATCGTACGAACTGTTTGTTGTGATAATGAAAACCTTTGTGGACCCGTCCTTTGCAATTCTCTACTCTCTATTGCTCCATTCTATAATTAGGGTCCTAACTAATCCTGTTTTTCATAAAATATTCTTCTATTTTCGATAGACCCAATTTCCCACCGGTGACAACCACCATGAACATGTTCATCCAACAGGACAACTAGTCCATGTTAAAGAACAATGTCACTGGAATACGACGTTTTAATGTGCTTCTCGCCGTTTCTTTGTAATTTTGGTAACACTTGGAGGCCATCGCATTGTTTTATGTGAAAAACTCGGAGAAGAAAATCATCGTGAACACTGCCTTCTACGTTGAAGTTAATAGCCACATAGGTTTATTTCGAGCTCGTTTCTAGCCGTTTCCTAGATATTGCTGTTTTAATGATCCAAAGCTCTTTATTTCCGGTGCAGGCTCGGAGCAGGTTCAACGTGAAAACTGCCTATAGTGACTAGACAACCAAATCGGAGATTGACGCAGGCAGAACCTTGAGATCGCTGCCCATCTGCTCGTTTGCTCGCCAGAAACAGTGCGTCGTAAAACTAGACGAAGTCCCTGTTTTTCTTGGTGCAATTGCAGTAGAGTGCAAAAGCATCGGAACATCATATTCCGTGGATTTTAATCATTCCTGTATATTCTTGCATCGTGAACAAAATCTTCTAATCTAACTAAAGTGTGTCCGAATGAGACTGGCCGACCATGCCGCCACCGCTCTCGGACGAGCATGCGAAACGACAGCGAGCCTTCGCCCTCAGCCACCCACTAGGACCGGGGCCGGCAGTGGCTGGCAGCGAGAAATCAATCAGTTCTGCAGCCGAAGGGGTGGAGCGCCAGCCGTTTGAACACCCGTCCGAAAGCGGCGCATGCGGCGGCCGCCTGCCACGCACGACGGCGCATTGTCAGCCAGTCCCATCCGGACACACTCTATAAGATATGTTGACCAGCGTGGCACTAGGAGTCTAACACCTTCTTGATGTGGGTTTCGGTTCAATATAGTTTACAGCAGGATTATTTATGCAGTATTGCAAGCAAGTCGCCGAAAATCATGTATGGCCTCGAAGCAGTTTGCGTCACCGCCAAAACTTTTAGCATTGATTAGTCATTAGATGAATTCATCAAACACTTTTTGTGCAATTGTAGGAGCAGATTTTGTTCAAGTTCTGAGAGCGGGCATCTCCTAGGCGGCAGTATATTTCGCACCTGAAAACTTCCACTACCAAACGTGAAAGAGAAGCCTTATGGTTTACACCTTTGAATCAGCTTTGCGTCTCACGTATGATTTCCGTTTTCGATTTAGTTTCACGCATGGACCAGGCGGCCGACCCTGCAGGGTTGGCGGCCTCGCTGGAGAATGGGGTTTTGATCCGCGCGGGGCGATCTACCGTCGCAGCCCGTCCATTTATCAGACTAAAACCATTACGCGAACTCTATGTACTGCGCTCATGTTGAAATGTTTCCATATTGGTTTATTTCGACAGTCTTTTTTATGAAAATCTACGGAAATGCAACCTTTTTTTCACTGATGAACTTTTTCGTTGCTCGTCACCTCCGTTTCTATATGATTTTTTTCAAAGTTCATTCAATATCGAGTGAGCAGCCACGGTTTGCAGCTCCAACAAGTTCAATGGGTCAGTTGCTATTGACGCGGCACCCTTAAAACCCCTGGGAGCGATTTTCATAAAATTGGATTAACTGCCAAGAAGCCGACGCCGAAAAATTACTATAGCAAAACTACGCGAAATACCTGAAGTTCTCAATTTCAATTCTATACCATTTGCGCCGATTCTTCTTGATAAGCACCATCAGAAACGTCGAGTTTTTTCACGTAGAACTTGTTCTCAATTTCCAGTACATATTCTTTGTGGATCAAAACTACAGCAATACGAAAGAAGCTTTCCGTGCGTTTTGCAAAAGAACATCAGGTCATGGATGGGGACAGCTATGGTAAGCTAATGTTCCACTCATTCCAGTGCACATATTCGGAATCATGTCCACATTTCGCTAAAAAAATTAATAAGACTCATGCTAGAGCTAAACATGCGATTATTTTAATTACAATAGGTCCGATCTAGAATCACCACTTAACCTTCGCGACAGTATTCATTGTCAGCGAAAGGGTATTATACTATGCGTTTCATAATTATAGGACACCCTCAAATTTCACTGTAACACTTCTCCCGTTAACGATGGAGCTTTGCTGTCAAAACTCTTCTGATCAGCATGAGAAATAACCATTACAGTCATCTTTCCAGATTTTCCAGACGAGCACTTCACCTTTTTTAGAACACTGCTTTTCATTTTTTGGACTGTTTCATAATTATAGGACACCTTAGGTGATTGTCGTGACTTCCGTACGACTTAATTCCTTAAAGGCCGCGCCTGGCGTCTCCACGCCTGGTCCCGCCACGACTCCTACCGTATGCCGATAATCGTAAACAACTCGGCGCCCCGCCTATCGACATCCTCATTCTGGTGTGCGTGCGACGACGGTGTGCGGCGGCTGCTCTCGACTTCTCCTGCCCGATGGTTCTCCAATGCAGTGGCGACCTGCCTGCAGTTCCTGCTCCTGTCAACGCCTGATGGTCGAGTGGACGTGCGAGGTCGCAAGAAGAAGAGCTCCAGCTGCGTCAACGACAACGACTCCTGCCGACGACTACAACTCCAAACATCTCAGGTAAACCCCGTTTCCTCTGACTTGGCCTCTGCGAGTGCCTGACACACGTCGGCTCGCATGCCTCGCTATGAACGGGGTCGTTGTTGGCTCCACATCCACCTCGTAGCTAACTGGGCGAGGTCTGCGTCCCACGGGAGTAGTGGGGTCGACTGCGTGTATAATGTTTATTTCAGGTCACGTAAAGAAGTTCCAGCAAAGAGTGTCTTGTTCTGTATGAAAGTATGGTATTGCGTAAACACTGTATTTATTGACTACTGCATCATAACCGCGAGTATAGCGGGAAGTGTGATCTGATATACGATGGTGAAACTGTCGTTCTGTGTGCTAGTGTGGCGTCGTATCGTTGTGGGCGTGGTCAGAGGCTGTAGGGCCTATCCCATGTGAGACAATGTAAAATACTACATATTCATCCGCGTGGCAGGCTTAAGCAAGGGGCGCCGCGTAAGTCCTCTGGTTCAGTTGTGTCGGACTAGCGGCCGACCCCCTCCGTGACGACCGATGCTGCAGGATGGATAAAGCAGACACGGAGTGGAGGACGGCAACCGTCGCGACAGTGATCCACAGGTTTCTTGTTCATACCAACGGAATAGCATTACATTTATAGCAAGTATGGCCATTGCGTTGCTCGATGATTGTGTACAGATCAGGGATGAGCGGAATTCCGATTTCCGTTCTCCTAATTTTGACTTCCGCAGGTTTTTGGGCCGCGAACCCTGCTTTCCGACTTCCGAAAAATGGGTGCGCAATTCGGAAGAGAACCGGCATCCACTGACAGAATCTTACGTGTTGAGACTCGCCAACATTGTCAAGATCTGTTTAGGGACTTATTTCCTATAGGATCCAGGAAAATGCATAATTGGAACTCTGTAATTCCTTAGTCGTTCAACTAGCCAAAACCCATGTTAATCGTAAGACCTAAATCGTTAGTCCTTAGAAATCCAAACTTTGACAATAGACACTGCTAAAGCCAAAAAAAAACATGAGTGAAAAAGAAAATAGGCATGGATAGCTGCATGTATTACTAAAATTTCTTATAGGTATTCGATAGAGAACAAAGTCTAAATTTTGGATTTACACGTAATTCAGGGCTTCATTAAGAGCCCACTCTCCAGGGGTGTGCGTTTTTCGGTTTTTGTCCCTCTGACAAAAGTAGTCGTTATCGAGAAAAATTGAGAAAATGTAGGATTTTTTGATTTCTCTTGCTTCAAAAAGCGTGCGATCAACCGAATGATTAACGTCGCCTGCAGGCAGTGCTCTGAATTGAAAACTTCATTGCGACTTTCACAAAACGTAACACGTAGTGTATGCTTTGCTTCACCGGATGTGGATGCAGTGCAGGCGACTTCTAGACACTTCGATCCGTTACAGACCGACTAAGACCAAACGCCGCTAAACGCCCAGCTGAAAAGTCGACGTCATCAGCAGGATAGTGGCCGTGGAGCCCAAAATTCGAAGTTTTGTCTCCCGCAGTAGTGACTGTCTCGGACTCAAAGGCAGGGTTCGCAATGAAAACGGTTTTTGTGCTATCCTCATGAGAATGTAGATCTGGCCATCACAAATGCGAAAATTAGTGCTCGTTAATTAGGGGTGAGGCCGACACCAGTAACACGCCGGTATTCCTTATTTTTGAGCCTTGTCCACGCAAATTTCTAGGTTTTTCCACTTATTTTTACTTTTGTGACGACCAAATCTACATTCTCATTAAGGGAGCTCGAAAATCGACGTTAGCGCGAATCCTGCCTTTAAATGCAGCATACTTTCTCGTAAACGTTGTTGAGATAGCTACGGAAATAGAGTGGTATGCACAGAAACGCCTAAGTTTGAATGCTTACTTCGCGCGCATTAGGTCAATGTTATACTTTGTCGTTGTCATAAGCGACAGTCATGACATTTAACACAAATCGTGGCGGGACCAGCATAGGAACAACGGCACTGGCCGTCGTAGAAACAGTTGCCGCGTGAACGTCGCAGCGACGTGTCGCGGAGAGCTGACATATGTATTGCAAATCTGCCGATGCCTGTCGTTGCCACTTCCACTGTCACTGTGCAGCGTACTGCAACCTCGACAGATTTGCAGGGCGGGAGCTCCGCGACAGTTGGTCGCTGTCGCTGCGCAGAGCGGCTGCAACGCTACTCTTTGTATTGACATGGTGCGTATAGTGAATATGGATTTTCTAACGAACTTTTCCTTGTAACTTTTCTTTATTCGTTAGCCGTTTGACGTAACACCGGAAATGCCCATTAGTTGTTGAAGTCGTTAATCGCTAGTCGCACTTACGCACATCCCTGATGGGATCTTCACGGTTTAGTGCCAAGGATGGATAGGTACGTATCTGAGGAATGATGATTCGATGATGACGACGCTTTTAGATCCGAGGTTCAAGGACATATTTTTCGATGCCAGCAGCGAGTATACCTTGTTCCGTTTTCGAATTTCCGCAGATTATGAGCCTCGAAAATCCGCTTTCCGATTTCCAAAATTTTGAAACTTGTTTCGATTTCCAATTTTCGATTTCCAAAATTTTAATTTTGTTCGGATTTCCGATTTCCGAAATTCAAAATTTTTATTGCGCTCGTCCCTGATACAGATGTAATGGGATCTTTCCTGGGAGTTTTTCAAGGACTGTTAAAGGCATCGCATCGTTCACGATGGATTTCGTTTTGGAGTTTTTCGTATATAATGAGAGCTATAGTTCCCTCTATAACAGCTACGTTGAAAAAACCCACTGAAAGCCCCTTTTTAAGACCCAAGATATCTCAATCGACTTTTGACGAAGGAAGAGTCGATTGCCAGAGGTAGCTGTTTTCACCGACGATCTCACGATCAAATGAAGTTTATCATTCCTTTCAAGTGATTTGTTGGGAAGAAAAGGTTAATCGATGTGTGTAGAAAAGTCATTCTTCACGTAATCGTATGGTATATTCCATCTACTTCCCCTCAGTTGCACTGTATCAAATGTTGAAAATTCACTTTTATGATGGCTGAAAACAAATTGTGCCAGATGACTGACGGACGGCCGGCCTCTTTTGACGGAATTTGAGACACTCAATCTCAATTATCTTCACAATAAGACGTTTTTAACCAAACAAACTCTCCCTACGTTCTTAGGTTGGCCCAGGAAATCATTTGATCTGAAAAAAAACGTGAGTGGTTTTCAGCGCGTACGATGCCTTTAAGTTGATTCGGTCGTACTCCTCTAGCACAACACGCTTGTTCACTTCCACAGCCTAAACCTGGCTATGGCCAGCGTAGATTCGACGTCTTAGTGTACCATTAAGGTATTCCTTGAAGTTTTAGCTAGGACTACATGCTGGCTCTTCGAATACAGCCACGTCTTGTCTTCCCGGGAACGTCTTTTAGGACCGATTCGCTTGAACCCTCGCCTTGTCTCGCTTGCTTACGAAGATTTGCGGTTGCCTTCCACTCGAAAATGGTAAAATACACTGCGCCAGCACTTTATGGCACTTACCACAAGCTAGTCGAGTAGAATCGAAGTCTGGCCCACGCTTTCAAGCCTCACAGGGCTTTTCGAAGAATATCAGCGACACTAGCGAAGTTCCATTCAGAGGGCTATCCTTGTCACTTACTGGCGTCATCCCAGTAGCATGTTTGTCTACTCCATTCACCCAAGTTGAACTTATTCTGACTCGAACACATCATCTAGAAAGGAGTCAGCGACGAACCCTTTCCAAAAACATCCGCCATGCAACACCGATCAGGCAGCTCATCTTTGCCGAGCCGGTTGTCTTGTTTTGCTGAGCCAAATTGAACCGAGTCAGCCAGTGAATCTCTCCAAACAAAGATACCTTCTTTTTCGCTGTTTTTCCGATGCTGTGTTCGAAAGTTACCGATTGAAAGTTACCGTCTAATGGTTGTTCAAGGATGCTCAACCCCGAATTCTGCGGGAGTCTGGTCCTGGCCCGCGTATGCTTCGTTGAGAATTCGCTTCAAGTCATGACCAGTGGGTCTCGTCAGACATCCTGTTGCTATTTGTGTCTATTTTACCGTGGCACGTCGAGCCATCAGCAAATGGAGGTCATGGAAGAGCGGAAATGTGATGTGTTAGAGGACTGCGAACAAATCAACACGACAGTTCTCTAAAAACTTCCGAAAAGTGTCTTCAATCACCTAAATGAGGTATTAAACAGTGGCGGAGAGCATATTCGCTATGAAACTGTCGTTATTACGCTCGTATGAACTAGGAAATTGCGGGTTACCTAAGGTGTCCTATAAATATGAAACAATCTAAAAACGAAAAGTTGTGTTCTGAAAAAGATAAAGAGGTGCTCGCGTGATCTGGAAACATGAATATAATGGTGATTTCCTAAAGGCAGTGGTCACGATGAAAAACGTTATTTGAAAAACTATAAAAATCAGCTTAGCTAGAAAAGAGCTGCAAAACTATGAAGATAGCGCGGTGAAAACGGGCTAGAATTAGAGTTGCTAGGGCGCAAAGATGCCGGTTCGTGCACATGTGCACAGCGCCGCAAAAAAAGATCGCAGCCTCATGCCGAGCAGTCAAAAATCCTCGTTATTCAAAGGAAGAAATAAATTCGAATTAACGTAGTGAAAAGAGTTGACCAATGAAAGGAAGCACTCCAGTCAATATTTTTGACTAGATGAGTCCGAAGGAGAATGTTCATTGATTGAAATTCAATTTCAAGCCAGCTGATGTTCTTGATATCAGAGATCATCGCTGCCGATGATGTGGAGTGGGCTCGTCCACCATCAAAAGACAAGACAGTTCAGGCTTCAAATTTGGCCCAGAACAGCGGTTTTTTCGCGATTTTTTCTCATTGGTCCTTCTTCTCTAAACCCAGAAAAGGGTTTGGAGAGGAAACGAAGACAAGCATATTTCATCGCGACCACTGCCTTTAGGCTTATTACTACAGTTTTGACAGAAAAGCTTCATCGATTACGGGAGAAGTTTACGGGAGAAGTGTTACTGGGAAATTCGAGGGTGTCCTATAATTATGAAACGCATTGTATGTAACGTCGACATGGATCATAGTGATGCTTTGCGTTCCCCATTCAGGGCTGGCGCAAAATCAGTTCACCTACGTTATAGTATAAGGCACCTAGTTTGCGCCAACCTCTATCAGAGAACGAAAAGTATTACTAGGATCCATGCCGACTGTATGTAGTTTCATTTTGCAATGCCATAAAGGGAGAAATGAGATTCGCTCCAGCAATAGCTGACATTCTATAATGTCCGAGCTTTTGTCTCTGCTAGTATTTACAGTGCTGCTGGTTTCTTCCGTCCAGCGTTGTGGTTATGTGTGACATTACTGGCTTTGTTGGGTTTCACCTTCCAAATGGCCAGCACTATATGGGCTTACTTTGCATTCAAGACAACTGTAAACGTGGAGTTGAAATTTGAAGCAGGTGAGGCTTTCTCATCTCGAGATGATGCCGGACTTACCGAACATGCTGTGTTTAGCACGATTTCCGGCAGTCACAATTTGCAATTTGAATGCGTTCAAATACGAGGAATTATTGCGACATAAACACATTCAAGAATGGGTGAACGCTCTTCTACTTTACAAGCATTTTTCAAGTCATATAGCGCAGAGCGTTGGTCTATTGAAGTTTAGACCGAAGAATAGCCGAGAAATAGCCACTAAATACCCGCTTTTAGCGTAATGGGCGAGAAACAGCCGGGAAATAGCCGCCAAATAATGCTCGCCGTGAAATAGCGTAGAAATGATGGTTTTCAAGGAAGTATCCGACGCATTCGTGAGGCATGATTCAGATGTCAACACTGCCGCCGGTACAATTACCCACGTTAGAGGTACTTACACCCCGCCCAGCCTCTGGAGGCCCTGCGTACCCGCTGGCTACACCGGATGGCGGATCGGAGAGCCGGCGACAGGCACACCGCGTGGCGGCGTGCCGGCTGCGTCTCGGTTATTTTTGATGGTTTCTCGGGTATTGCTCGGCTATTTCTTGGGTATTTCGCGAGAAACTGAGGAGTGAGCCCCTCATACAGCCTTCCTGTAGAAACACAGATTCGATGTAAGCGTTGGCGTCACGGTAAGCGCTAATCAATCGCAAAGAGATAAGCTATAGCTCAGACGTGATCACACGCGTTCAAGTAGATCACCACAGCTCTGAAATTCAGCTTTGCATCTTATGGATTCAGAAACATTCATACTCGTCTTGCATAATTTCTGTTTCGTTTCATCGTAAAAAATTAAAAGAAATTTTATCCGATCTGTCTTCATATTTTTGATAACAAATCGAATATTTGGAATTTCTATAAATTCTTATCGGGTGTAATTCCTTTTCTGATTTTTCCAAGAAGGGCGGATTAAGATGACTCCCTAGACCACCGGCACGCTCAGAATCACCTAATCATCACGTTTTATAAGAGTTTTCGATGATTACGTAATGACTTAGAACAGACATTTTCAAGCACAAATCTTTTCGGTTTTTGTGGGTTTTTTTTCGGTTTGAAAACCTTCGCACAGCCTCGATCGGCGTGCAGAGCGTTGAGCAATCGACAGCAATGAGGAGAGTCAAATGTGGCTTTGGGGTCCAGAAAAGCAAACCGTAACGGCTTCGAATACCGTTGCAACATTTCAGTTACTCTTCTCACGACAAATACTTGGACGGATATTGTTTTTTCAGATTGAAAACCGGCTTGCTCATTTCTAGTCGTCTCCTCATCATCTCTCACAAGGCTCTAGAATGATGCGTTAGAAAACCTTGAGCATGATGCGCAGCAGAGACAATATGTTAAAGCTAAGCCTTTCACAGGCGTACCCGTCTTTCTTTGCAGACAATCGTGGCGGGACCACATTGCCGTCAGCTGGCGTCAATCCAAAAAACAACGAAGCGCAGCGAACCCGTGAACGCAAACGCTGTGTTCTTGGAGTGGTTCTGTGTCAAATAAGACGAAGATGTAGGAGAGGAAATCACCTGAAACTTCCGCATTGCAAGCAAGTAAAGTCTGTCCGAATGAGAATGGCAGTTCAAGCGACCGGCGTGCGTGTCGAGCTGCTGCGTAATGGCACTTTTAGGACCTGTGAATTGATTAGTAGGGATGTCAGACGAATCACCTGTATTCCCTGTCCTTCCGTTAATCATCGACAGTGTCCAGCGGGCGCCAGTAACGTCTCCATTCGCCCCTATCGCGCGCCATAGTTGGCCAGGAAATCCACCTGTATTCCCTGTCCTCCCGCTCCAGGAACACGAAGACTCTCACTCTTTTCGTCAAGGCTCTTGGTGAAGAAATCTGACCATCGTGTTGAAGCACGGCCAGAGGTGCACCTGAGGTCCCGCGGTACCCAATCTGTTACAGCTCTTATCCAACGATTATCCTCGAAACGCATCAAGTGTCCGGCCCACCTGATTTTCAACGACTTAGCATTTTCGACCGCGTCCCTAATTTTTGACCATCTGCGTAGCTCGGAACTCATAACTCCTCTCACTTTCGTGAAACGGGGCACTCCGAGCATCGTCCTCTCGATTGCGCGCTGAGTGACGCGGACCGCACTTTCATCCTGCTTGCGTAATGCCCAGATTTCCGGAGTATATTTTAAAGCTGGAAGAATTGAGGATTCGATCATGTGGGCACAGAACCAGGTGTTCTTCGTCTTCAGCACGACTTCCTTGACGGTTTTAAAAGCTCCCCAAGCTGCTCGTTTTCTCCTCAACTCCGGTACTAGATCGTTCCTTATGTTGACTTCGTGACGTAGATACATGAAGCTTGAACATTTAGAGATGTTCGGTCCGTTGAGCATGAATTGGGCATCAGAAACATATCCGTTTCTCATGAACATCGTTTTCGTCAAGTTCAACTAGAGACCTACTTTTCCACACGCGTTGCCGGAGTCGGTCAGCATTCGTTTGGCTTGCCTGTTGGATGGTGTTATGAGAACAATGTCATCAGTGAAGCGAAGATGATTAAGCTGCCGAGCGTCGACGAAGAGTCAGACGAATAACTCATAATATCCCAGTCAGGGGTGTGTACACAAGTCTGTCGGTACCTGCTTGTTGGTGCCCCTGCTTCTACTAGACCCAGCAGACGTTTGTGTTCACACAGGGAATGTTTAAGCGATACAGCGTGCACAACTATACCGCGAAAGTATTCCATTCATTGCATAAAAATGCTGCTGTCCAGCACACTAAGGTCTCTGGTACAAACTATATCAGTACCTAGGGAGCTCATGGAGTTTCATGCCACAAGCCGTAATTTCGCCACCTTGAGTTGTCGATCGCTGTCGAGTGATATACAAAAACTGCGCTATCCAGACTTCTGAGCTATTTCCATTCACCGCTTGATGCTTTGCAGGAAACTTGCCTGAACGATAGACCCGTAATCAACGTCGTAGGGCATACCATCTTCTGCAGCAATACTGATGATTGGAGAAAGGGAGGCTGTGCCATTGCTGTAAGGAAGGACTCCAATGGTATGGTCAAGGAGTTCGGCCCGAAGTCGTGCTGGAATGCATTCGTACGCCTCGGGTCACAAAGGATTCAATCTTTGGATAGTGAGTGCTTATGCGTCCACCAAAACCGCCGAATACAATTGCAAGCATGTGCTCTACGGAGAACTGAACACATTGTTAGCCAGGATACCTTGTCGGCATGCTGTTACCGTGGGACTTGACGCAATTTCAAAGATGGGAATCGATCAGGAATCCGAAGTACTTGGTAAATGGTTCTACCCAGTGGAGCAAACATCGAACGACGGCTATTGCCTTGCCGGCTTGTATGAATGCAATTGTATGATTATTGCATCGACGTTCAAGAGGAATCATCGCCGCCATCAGCTTACGTGGCTATGGACCAAGCCAGCTATCTTCAGAAGAGCAGCGGAAGCGGATCATGACAATTCTAGAAGTACAGCTCGATTATGTTCTGACTAGGAATTTTCCAATGTCGGACATCCAAAGATATAGAGCTGCGTGGGATGTCACATTTTTATTATATACGATTCGGATCACCGTCCTGTTCTGTTGAAATTCACTGCGAGGATTCTCAAGAGAAAGCGAGGGGCTCAGCCTCTCTAGAGGACTGGCATGATAAGTCTTAGACATTGAGAATGCAGAACGAAATTCCGACAACGCGTTTCTATTCACATCGGAGTACGGACAAAGAGGAAATTTTGCGAGTGCGACAAAGAAGAAACTGTGAGTCTTTCGTTAAGTGCATCCAGGACGCTAAGAAGAAAGCGATCCCCGTAGTTTAGTCTCAGAAGAAGTACGTCTACGTCTCAGCGGAAACAACGTCTACTTTCAACAAGGTATGTGCTCTCCGAACTGCAGGAAACTTCGTAGAGGAGAAGCGTCTGAGTAGGAAGTTGCCTCTGCAGCATCAAAGTGACCGCAAACGAGAGTGGACGCGTAGAGCTATAGAGCTCGAGAAAGCTTGGGTGGAGAAGAATCCGAGGAAAGTCTACACGTTGTTGCGACAGTAGAAGATAAAGAGATGTCTTCCTGTCTTTAACACTAGCAATGGAGTTGCAGTTGGTGTTGCGACGCTGCCAATATGGCAGGATTACTTCAGTTCACTACTGAATCATCCACCGCTATCATTACCTGAGCTCCCGCATGTTCAGAGAGCACATTACGATTCCAAAAAATAATCGCTGACTAAGTCTGAAAATTTGGATTATGTCCGGAAGGTGAAGACTGGAATGGCAGGCGGGTATGACATTACTACTGAAATGCTGAAAGCTCTTCCTCCGCCTGTGATTTCTGAAATGATCAACACCATCCGTGCCATATGCAGGACCGAAGGAATATCCCATTCGTGGAGACACGCGATCATCGTACCTCTTCACAAGAAGCGGTCCGTCACGGACAATCAGAGCTACGAAGTTTTCTCTCTTCGTGTCATGTAAGGTGCATCCGAATGATAATGGCTGCCCACGCGGCCAACGTGCTTGGCAGGCGGCCGTCGCGTTCGCCGCTCTCGGACGAGCATGCGAAAAGTCCCCACCGCCATCGACTACGAACGGGGCCGGCACCGGTTGGCACCAAGCACTGCACCGATCAATCAGCTCTGCTGACGGTGGGAGAGGGGACGGCTGTCGTTTAAATCCAACACTCGTCCGAGGGAGGCACATGCGACGGCCGCCTGCCAAGCACGCCGGCCGCGTGAGCCGCCATTCTCGTTCGGGCACATTTTACAAGCTTCTAGAAGCTATCAATCTCAAGCGACTTATCAAACATCGTGAAGGTAAGTAGGACCAGAGATAAGCAAGCCGGTTTCTAACCTGGAGGAGCGGCCATCGACCAAGTGAAGAGTAATTGAATCGTGGCAGCGGTATTCGAAGCCGTGACAGCCTGATGTTTTGGTTTTTGGAGTCGCATTCGCCTCCCCTTATCGTGATCGATTGCTAGATGCTCTGCAGCTGATGGACTCCTGGAAAATTGGTTCGGTTAATCGAGGACATGAACAAAGGGGCAACAGCAGCAATTCGTAAACCTGTCGGAGTAAAGCAATGACCTGTAGCAGGACCTTTACTTTTCAACTTCGCCATTGTCATGCGTACAGTTACTAAACAGTATCTCGCGAACATGATACTAACAATATCAGGACGCTCATCCGCCGTCCTGGAGTACGCCGACGACATTGGGCCATTCACTAAAAACAACACAAAATTGCAAAGGATTGGGGACATCGTTTTGATGTGTGCCGCAGCCTATGAACTTCGTCTTCCTCCCGACAAACTAAAGCAGATGTGGGTCTCTCAGAGGCTTCAAACGGGAGTTTGTGTGAACGGACAACGTATCGAACTTGTGGATGAATTCTGGTATTTGGGCTGTTCGCTGAAGAACGATGGTAGTTATGCAACGGATACTCAACAACGATGTGCGAAAGCTACGTCTGCATTCAATTCTCTAACCAAGTGTTTGTGGTCTACCACCATCGCGAAGGAAGTCAAGTTGTGCTTTCACCTATCCGCTATTCGCCCTGTCATGATGTACGGATCGGAGAGGTGGGCAGCACCGAAGACGCGCATAGAACGGTTGTGTTGCACGGAGAGGAAGCTTTTTAGGTGTTTGCTTGAATATTTTGACAGCGTGTAAGCCATAACAATGATCTTTGCAAGGAAATCGACGCCTTGAGCCATGTTTTGACTGAATCGCTGCTGTTTTTCATCGCAGCGATCTCGCACCCTTTGCTGCAGCGATATAGCAGCGGTAGCGATTTAGTTCATAATGCATAGCCTCACGGGTGATCGAAGAATTTCAGTAAATCACTGAAATTGGTGGCTGGTGGTCATTATTGACACGTTTCGACTCGTAAGCACTGATCTTGCCATGCATGTGGAAGTGCCACCGTTCGCTAGACGAAACGTGTCATTTGCTAGCGAGCGCTTCATCGCTGCGAGGCTTGTTTTAGCCGCGATGGAGCGATGGTCAGCGACCATTAAAGAATCGCTCCTTTAGCAGCGAAACAGTAAGACAGAATTTCGTCGCCGCGACCCAGCGATGTAGGACGTTTGCCACGAAGCGGCCGCAATTGGAGCGCCTTTCCGTTACGCGAAAAAAAAATGAAAAACGAACAGTTGTCCCTAACAAGGCTGCAGCGACTGTAGAAGCCCGCTTCTGGGCTCTGCTGCTGTATCGAGGCCGTCGGAGAGAAGTGATTTATTCACAAGTGAAGTATGCACACCGAGCTAACCCTTTTATAGGGTAGCGTTTATTATCATATCACACAATAACAAAACATAAATGATCACAGTATCACATTCAAGTTGTTTGTTCTTCCGTGATATCGCTTCATTGTGAAGGAGCCCGGTCTTGCCCGGTCTCCCCTAGGTCTTCTCCTTGTTGTTCTCGCGATAGTCGCGATACTCCGGGCGGGACTTTGATGGGTACGCAATCTTTCTTCGCAACTTCTCGCGCACCATTGTCCTCTGTTGGTTGGGAGCTGTTTCCCGATCGCTCCGATCGAGATCTTCTTTTTCTCAAGTTGTATCGTGGTGGAGGTTTGCACTCCGTTGAAGTCAGAAGAGCATCGTCTTGCCGACCTTCTTCCAACTCGAGTGGTATGAGGAGGTTGATCGGTCTTCTTATTACTGTTCCTTTTGTTGATCTGAGCTCAACTTCGCTGGTCGAGTTGATTGCTGTAATTCTTACCATACTCCATGCATTTCTCGGTAGGTTGGGGTCCATCAAAAGAACGACTTGTCCGATCTTTGGGCTTTTAGAAGTTGACTTTCCTTGTTTAAGAGATTTTTGGTGAAATGCTCTCAGTTCTGTCAGGTAGTTCGAATGCCACACCTTCCAGAATTTTCTTGTCAACTGATAAGAGCTTTCCAAAGCTTCCACTGCTTGATATCTCGTTCGTAGGAGAATGAGATCCTCGGGCGGGCGGTAATCAGGATCCTGCTGCGTAGCTTCATATTGCAGTTCCAACGGGTAGGTTAGACAAATATCTTTTTGAATGAAGTCTATGGGCCTAATTGTAGGTGATTCTTCCTCCCTGTCCGCTTCAACGTACGTCAAAGGACGGCTGTTGAGACAGGCTTCAATTTCGGTTAGGAGTGTCGTAGTGGTTTCGAAGTTTAACTTTTTGCGTCCGACGGCTTTGTACATGGCGTTCTTCACGGATTGAATTAGCCTTTCGTAAAATCCGCCTTTCCAAGGGGCGTACGGCGTGATATACTTCCACTCGATTCCTTGTTGCATACCAAATCGCTTTAGTTCACTGTTTTCCATCCATTCCTTGTAAGCTTCCGCAAGTATATCTTGGCCGAGCTTGAATGACGGGGCGTTGTCGCAGGTTATGCTCGCTGGAGTGCCTCTTCTGGCTACGAATCTTCTTAGCGCGTTAATCACCGAAGATGTACTCGCGTCTGGCAACAATTCCAGGTGAATTAGTCTTGTCACAACGCATATGAAGATTGAACCATACGCCTTTGAGGTGTTATCAGAAGCTTGGCTGGTTTCTTTGAGATGTAGAGGACCAAACATGTCGATGCCGACATGAAGAAATGGCCTGCTTTCGATTACTCTCCAGGATGGCAGATTCTTGGCCTCAGGGTAGCGGAACGGCAGGCTGTTGAACTTCTGACATGGAATACAACCTCGTACTGCCATTTTCACTTGTTTACGCAATCGCGGAATCCAGAAGTGCTGTCGGACGCTTGCCATGGTATGTGCAACAGAACAGTGGTATTTACCATGTGCCTTTTGAATCACTAATTTCGCAAGATCCGTCTCTGGAGCTAGTATCACAGGCAGTTTTGCGCTCTTCGATAGATTACTCTTGCCTAGCCGTCCATAGCATCTGTAGATTCCATCATCATCCTTTTTGATATTTAGGTGATTATTCGTTGTTGCCAAAATGATTTTCTTGAATCGTTGCTGATGGATTTTCCAGATGAATTTTCTCGCTTGTTGGATGTTTCCGGACTTCAACTGTTCTGTTCCCTTTTGGGCCAGCATTTCCGGGATTGCCGTCTCCAGCCGTCGTTTTGTACGTTCCGGAAGTACTCTTGATACATTCGCGATGAAGCGTAGAACGTGTGCAGCCGTGGTTTCGAGCTTGTACAAAGTTGAGAATCGAGCTAAGTTGAACAGTATCGATGGAGTATCTTCTCGATTCACTGACAGAACATTTCCATGGCTTGCTTCGTTCTCCAAATTTAGCAGAAAGGGTTGATTTTCAGCTGGCCAATGAGTGGCCTGCTGGGACAGTAGATCAGGGCCTTTCCACCAGATGCTTTGTTGAAATTCCTTCGCCATTGCTCCTCTAGTTCCAACATCTGCGGGATTTTCATCAGTGCTTATGTATCCGAATTTCGTCACTAGTCCCCTTTCTTGGAGATTCTCGACAATCGCTTTGACTTCTTTCAGTCTGTTAGAAACGAGGCGCCCAACGTTCTTATCTGGCTCAATTTTCTTCAACCATTGCAGAACTATTTGAGAGTCTGTGAAGATTTGTATTGCATTAATCTTGATGGTTTGCTGAAGTTCTTCAATAATCGTCACCGCAAGCCTTGCTGCCATTGTAACAGCGTTCATTTCGAGTTTTGGAATGGTGCTATTTTCGTTCTTTTTTGGAAGTCTTGACTTGGCCATGAGGAGGTTAACTCTTCCATCATAGACGAGATATGCTACGGAACACATGGCAGTTTTACTAGCATCTGCGAAAAGAATCAAGCTATGGCTAGCTGACTTGTCCGCCATTTTTCTTGGTAGTTTTATTCCAACATTGCCAGTTTCCAATAGAATATCGTACCACTTTTGGGCATCTGCGGCTGTCAGTTGTGTGTCCCAGTCGTAATCCTTCGTCCAAAGGTACTGGAAGAATTGTTTTGGTTTTAACATGAGAGGAGTTAGCCATCCCATGGGATCGTATACTGAAGCTATTGAACTCAGGATTGCTCTTTTTGTCGTGTTTGTTGTGCTCAGCAGATGGTTGTTGACTAGTAGTATGTCTTCTGTGGGTTTCCATCGAATCCCGAGTACCTTCGGTTGCTTCTCCTGTGACATATCCTTAGGATTGATTTGGGAGTTGAAGTTGGGGTCGTTCGAAATGAATTCTCTTAGGTTCATGTTCAGCTCTTCAAAGATTTTCTTCGAAGTCTGGTATTTCTTCAAGGCTTCCTGTGTGCTTTCAGCGCTGAAGAATAGGTTGTCGACGTAGAGGTTGGTATTTATCTCCTCCAGAAATCCAGGTTCTTCTTTTGCTGAGTTTAGGTGAAATCGTATTGTTGCTGCCAGGAGGAATGGTGATGCATTGATTCCGAAGGTGACTCTGGTGAAGCGATAGACCACTGTGTTGTCCTTCGTAGGTGGTTTTGAAACGTCTCTCAACCACAGACATCTGGTCGCGTCACGATCTTCTTCCTGGAGCCGCACTTGAAGAAAGGCTTTTTCCACATCGGATGTTACTTCTATTCTTCCAGTTCGAAAACGCAGCATCATTCCAATGAGTTTCGGCAGTATGAGAGGGCCTTGGTGAAGAACGTCGTTGAGGCTCGGTTTGCCTCTATAATGCGCCGATGCGTCGAAGACGATTCTTTTTGGTGTCGTCTTCTTTTCAGGTGTGATGACAGCATGATGCGGTAGATAGTGAATTATCTTGCCTTGACCGTCTTGAACTTCTGGAGCTTCTTCCAGAATGCCCTTTGCGAGCTGATCCTTGAAAATTTGATCGTATTCCTCAAGGGAACGGGAGTTGTTTCGGCATGTGCGAAAGAGTCCTTGCAGTCTCGCTTCTGCTATTTGTCTGTTATCTGGAAGATGTTCATGATTGTCCTTCCATGGCAGTCGGACGTGATATCCATTTGGCTTTTTGACTATCGTTTCGTTAAAGCGCTTCAGCACTGCCTCGTTGATTTGCTGTTTCTCCAGGTGATGGGGTCCAGTAAACTCTTCTGTTCCTGATGACTCAAAGGTAAGGAACTGTTCCCATTTGCTTTGCTCTTCGTCTTTGGGCATAGTTAGCAGAACGTGAGCGTTGGTTTGCGTCACATCAGACTCCTTTCCAGACGTCATGTATCCGAATGAGGTTGAAATCAGATGGAGGCCTGAAGGAAGCTTCAGAATCTTGTTCCTCATGACTCCCCAGAGTTGGTCGCAACCAAGTAGTATCTGAGGATCCGTTGAATTTTCTGACGACACTGGAAGCTGGATTCCATGTTTTTCAATGAAATGTAGATCTTCCATATTGTAGTGTGGTGTCGCCACATGGCTGGTTATGGCATTGTTCTTGTAGAGTTTGAACTCTAATATTTGTCCTTGATCGTCTCTCAGCTTAACTGGTACGACGTCGTGGTATGCTTCGTTTGTTTCGCTGGAT
Organism: Aplectana chamaeleonis; assembly: GCA_029168955.1. Classification (NCBI taxonomy): domain Eukaryota; kingdom Metazoa; phylum Nematoda; class Chromadorea; order Rhabditida; family Cosmocercidae; genus Aplectana; species Aplectana chamaeleonis. The sequence continues at coordinate 254,655 of JAPDOI010000198.1, forward strand.
CCAAACGTTGACAAGCGAAGAGTTTCTCGTCCTATACACGGCAACTGTAGATCATCGACGATGGATGATTGTATGAATGGCAATTCTGATCCAGTGTCCAAGAGAATCCTTATGTTCTGCGACTTGAACGGACCGATTATCTGTGCTGATCCAGTGAGAAGCTGAGCCCTTTGCGTAGATTGCTTGCTGATCTGCAGTACGGCTTGACTGTTCACTACTGGAGATGAGTCTTCGTGGCTCTCAGGGAGGAGTGACACGAAGTTCTGTGTGGTAGGTCTGGGTTGCCGGGGTGTCGAGTAACTTGTCTGTCTTTGATTGTTATCTCGCGATGAGTTGTGTCTCGGAGAACGTTCAGGATTGTGCAACGAAGTGTGATGCTTCTGACCACATATTCTGCATCCTCGCTTGCTACAAGCTTCGGCATTGTGATCCGAACGTCCGCAGTTCCTGCAAAGCCTGTTACGATTGAAGAATGCTGTTCGTTGACTGAGGGGTGTCGTCGGGCAGTCGACCGAACGGTGAGAGGCCTGCTTGCAGTAGAGGCGTTCGGAGGGCTGAAACTGTCGTCTGTTTCTGCTCCAGGAGTTCATAGTGACTGAGGTTTCAGTGATAGTGTTGCGACTGGTACTGCCTGATGATGCTTGGGCTTCTTCGACAATCTCTTTCTTGGTGATGACGTCGTCCACTTCAGAGTAGAACTTGTCCCAGCTCCAATCCTTAGGATTCCTGAGCTCTGATTTCTTCTCAAAAATTTTCAGTTGGATTTGCTCATTAAATTTTCTGAAGATTTGCGTGAGCAATTGCCTCTGGTTCACGTCTTCTTCTTTTGTTGCCAACTGAGCCATGGATGTCGCGATTTGATCCAAGAGTTTCCGTTGCTGACGAGTGGACGGTCCCTCTGCCTTGAGGTTCTCCAGCCTTCTATAGAGTTGATCAATGATAGTCTCATTGTTGCCATAGCGCTTCTGCAGCCATTGAACGGCTTCCATGTAGTTAGCTTACGTGATTTGAAAACGCGAAATGGCTTCCTTCACATCACCCTGGAGTGCCTTGATCAGATAATTAAATTTCATCAAGGGAGGTATCGGTTGATCGTGAACATTGGTTCTGAAGATTCGCCAGAAGTTGTCCCATTCCCAGTTTCTTCCAGAAAAGTTGGGGACTGTGTCGCGACGGTTGCCGTTCTCCACTCCGTGTCTGCTTTATCCATCCTGCAGCATCGGTCGTCACTGAGGGGGTCGGCCGCTAGTCCGACACAACTGAACCAGAGGACTTACGCGGCGCCCCTTGCTTAAGCCTGCCACGCGGATGAATATGTAGTATTTTACATTGTCTCACATGGGATAGGCCCTACAGCCTCTGACCACGCCCACAACGATACGACGCCACACTAGCACACAGAACGACAGTTTCACCATCGTATATCAGATCACACTTCCCGCTATACTCGCGGTTATGATGCAATAGTCAATAAATACAGTGTTTACGCAATACCATACTTTCATACAGAACAAGACACTCTCTGCTGGAACTTCTTTACGTGACCTGAAATAAACATTATACACGCAGTCGACCCCACTACTCCCGTGGGACGCAGACCTCGCCCAGTTAGCTACGAGGTGGGTGTGGAGCCAACAACGACCCCCGTTCATAGCGAGGCATGCGAGCCGACGTGTGTCAGGCACTCGCAGAGGCCAAGCCAGAGGAAACGGGGTTTACCTGAGATGTTTGGAGTTGTAGTCGTCGGCAGGAGTCGTTGTCGTTGACGCAGCTGGAGCTCTTCTTCTTGCGACCTCGCACGTCCACTCGACCATCAGGCGTTGACAGGAGCAGGAACTGCAGGCAGGTCGCCACTGCATTGGAGAACCATCGGGCAGGAGAAGTCGAGAGCAGCCGCCGCACACCGTCGTCGCACGCACACCAGAATGAGGATGCCCGGCGCAATCGATAGGCGGGGCGCCGAGTTGTTTACGATTATCGGCATACGGTAGGAGTCGTGGCGGGACCAGGCGTGGAGACGCCAGGCGCGGCCTTTAAGGAATTAAGTCGTACGGAAATCACGACACTGGGGGCCACGCGAAGATGACGTCTGGCATACGCGTTGGTGCCGAAGCTAGCTCCCTCACTTAGTACACCACATGACCTACCTACCCTACAGGGAGCTACGGGGCCCTACTAATAATCGACTCGAACCGCTTGGCTTGTCCATGGGGAGGTGCAGGCGAAGGTCTGCTGGTCGCTCTAGCGACGGCAGGTCTATATCTCCTCTACAAGTACCTACTACAATGTGCGGGAGAGAGCGCACCTACAAAACAACAAATACATATACATACAAAATATAATATACATATATACATGAACGCAGTTGAGTTTCTTCTGGAGACGGAGTTGATACGGGTTGACGTTGACGAGATAGTGGACGAGGCGGCAGACGAGATAACGGCAACGAGTTGGATGGCATCACGGCTTGACGGAACGGCGCGATTGTTTGGCTTGACGAGTGAGGCATACATGCAGCTTGATCGTACATTGGTGGAGTCGACATTGCCCATAGATTGCCCATAAACAGATCGAGACACACCATAGCATTGTTGCCCATCACCAGATCGAGTCATAACGTGGCGACGCCTGTAAATACACGAGAACACGCGGGAGATTACTTGAGTGTGTTTTTACACTCAATTTTCACGCGGTCAAATTTGAATGAGCCTTCTCCCTCACTGTGTGTTGCAAGAGAACCCAGGGTCCCTGGAGGCACGAACTGAGAAGACAACCCGGGGCCTGTAAAAAGATGTTCTACGACCACCCAACCGCCCCCGGCGGTGCCTGACCCGGATACCAGACAGCAGCCTGGTAAGGTTATCAACATTGCGGCCGTCACGACGGATCCTGGCTGCCACGTCCATGATCTGCTCTTCGTCATCGGATGATCGTGGACCAAGTGGCTCTTCGTCTGAGAGAGGCTCTTGCTCACCAAAGAATCTGTAATTAGACTCAGGTGAGTAAGGGAAACGGGGAGGACTCTAAGCCTCACCCCAAACCGCGGTTAAAATATTATTCAAAACGATTAACTATTCCACACGTATATAAACGCGGATAAAACGAGTTCAACTTACTGTTCCCATCGATTTCTGTCGTAACGATAGGTTACGTTCTCCGTATCATCTCGTCCTTCACGAACAGCCTGAGCCTTCCTCATACCCTTCTGCAGTAAAGAGACAAGCAAGTCCCTTGGGAGGTTCGCGGTAGCTTGCCAAGACTTGTGAAAAAAGGCTGTATGATGTTGCGTGGAGTTGCAAGCCCTGCAAGTCCTATGCGCAAGGAGACACTCTGCTTCAGAGTGTTGATGACCGCACTTAAAACAGCGCCCATTCCTAGCATGAATGCGGATCCTGTCCGAAATATTCGGAAATTCACCACATTGCGAGGAATAGTGTTTTTGGCCGCAAAAGAAGCATTTGGTGACCGAGTGGTTTGGGTCTTGAGTGCGCGGTGGAGGGTTAACCCTGCGCTGTACGCCGAGGTCGCGAGCCGAGTTGTTGGAAATAGGTCGAATTGACCTAGCCTGGGAAAAAATGGGTATCCCCCTCGGGTGGCGGAAATGGGGCCACCCGAGGGGGATACGCGACGACATGGAAAGGAGCGGCGCGGTGGCGAAGAGTTGCGCGCAGTTTGCGAACCAGATGTGGTGCCCGATGGATTGGGAGGAACCCTAAAGCGCTGAAGGGAAGAAGCGGCAACACGCTTAGCAGATGCTGAGCGGTACCCTGATGGAGAGGGATGAGGAGATATTTGGCCGAGATCGCGGCGAGGCAAACGCTGCTTGGGTTTAGGCGCAGAGGCGCGGATGTTGGGGGACCCAAGGACAGCTAAGGGGGGAGTGTGACCCTCCTTAAAATGCGTAGCCGGCGATATGGAAGGCGACGAACGAGATTGCTGCATGGCGATAGCAAAGCTGGTTGAGCTTTTACCTGCAATTACCCAAAAAGTTGAAAGCTAATTGACCGGCAAGCAAGCAATGCGACACCAAGTTAGTGATGAGGAGAACAAGCCCAAATACAAATGGGTTTATAGTAAGTTGAGTTAATTTGAAAAACGCGGTTTTGGTTTTGTTGAAAAAACGGTTGAAATTGCTATATTTACGATAGCGAACAAACGAAAACGCGTTATAAATACACGAACGCGTTATAAATGCATGAACGCGGTGGTAGATCAAAAAGATTCCCAAATGGGGAAGGTCAAAAGAGGGCACATACTAATGTGCGAAACTAAACTATTGATTATTAAATATTGATTGAAAACTAGGAAAGTTTGTATACTAATAGTAAGAGAGGTACTAATAATTTGACTAAATAGGATTAATCTAAAAAAAGGAAAGAATTTTTGAGTGTTGTCCCAACTTCTCAAAGCTACTGGAACGCGATGAGGCAATGAGACAACCCAGACAAAGTAAAGGGTACTGGCCAGGTTGCGTGGTGTTTGTAGCACGCGGTGTGAGCAGTGGACAAATATTTTTGAAGAGACTGTATATAAAAAAAACTAAAGGATGAAGCGTACGTGGGATTTTATTGGGCTCTAAGAGCAGCAGGATGGTACAGACTAACTGAGTGGGACCACACGTACATAGTAAGAGGTGGAGGGGTCGTATAAAATGGGTGGTCCACTGCTCTGATGAATGACCGCTGCGAACGGGGTTAAAAGACGACAAATATGAAAAAATCATACGAGGAAAAAACTCTAGCGCTGCGTACTAACGCCGCGCTGTCATCAAATAACCTCATAATAAACAATTAGGGTACCTGACCAGTTATGACATTGCGATGTTGATGCAGAGGAATAATGAAGTCATGACGACGTGACGAGCCAAATATGAGATGAGACGCGGCCGAGTGTAGACGCGATGAGTCATCACTGGCTGCTTGAAATTGGCTGCGTACGTCGCTCGTTTGAATTGTGCGGCAGACACGCTGCGCGTCGAGACGCGTCGCGTATTGCCGCTAGAGCACATTTACTGACGATGTTAGTGTCAGAACGGGGAAATCGTCATAGTAGATGCCTAAACGATAGTAAAACGACAAAATAAGAGTATTACAAGCACAATTAGTGATAAGTAATAAACTTATGCGCAGTTTTAGCTGCACGTCTCGGCTGAACACGCGGATTGACTGCTGGAGGTGTTGTGGCAGTCGAACTTTCCGGTGTTGGTAGATTTCTGATGACATCTGCGAAGGCTGCACGAACTTCCAGCGGGTAGAGATGAGATAACGACCTAGCTAAAGTCTTACCGTTGGCCATACGGACGTCGGCTGTGCGAGCACAATTGTCCTTGCCGTAGTGAATTTTAACGATAACACCATAGGGCCATTGGCCACGGGATAGCTTCTCGTCATAGACGAGTACTACATCACCTACCTCTGGAGTACTTTTCGAGTACTTCGCTTGCCGAATTCGAACCTGGTGTCTGTCCCGTAACGCGGCCAGGTAGTCGGAGTGCCACAGATCCCAAAATGCATTGAGAACGCGGATTGTCTCTTTGTACCATCTCGTTAAGCGATGAGACGCGTCGTCCAAATCGTCCAGCGTTGGCTCAAACGGCGGTAGTTGAATCTCCACTTCCGGAGAAATGAAGTCTATCGGCCGGAGTACGTGGGCGAACGGAGTACCTTGCCTGAAAGGAGTTATAGGACGCGAATTCATGATCGCTTCGATCTCTGAAATCGCTGTTTCAAGATGGCTAAGCGGCAGAATCGCGCGGCCTACAGACTTTTTGAAGGCACTTTTAAATAGCGCGACCATACGCTCATAAAAACCACCTTTCCATGGGGACACAGGTGTAATGAACTTCCAGGTTATTCGATGATCCACGCAGAAATCCCAAATTGGTTGCCAGTTCTTCTTGGCGTAGATAACCTTCGTGATCGCGTCTTCTCCAGCATGAAATGTCGTGGAGTTATCGCTATAAACAATCTTCGGAGTACCACGTCGAGCTAGAAAGCGTCGGAAAGCTAAAATAAACTCTTGAGCGGTATTATCGAGTACAAGTTCCAGGTGCACAGCACGCGTGGACATACAAGTGAAAAGACATACCCACACCTTCCTCGTCTGCTGCAGAGGCTCTCTGCAGACAAGCGGACCAAGGTAGTCAACGCCGACGTTTTGGAAAGGTTTGGAACGCGTAACGCGTTCTCGCGGTAGAGGAGGCATCTCCGGATACCGGTAGGCATATCCATTGAATCTCTTGCAGGTAACACATGTTTGCAAGACCTTAGGAACAGTAGTACGAGAGGATGGAAGGAAGAATTGCTTACGCAAGTTCACCATGGTGCTGTGAGCACCTGAGTGACGCGATTTCACGTGGTAATACATGATCACGAGATGCGTAAGTTGATGAGATGGTACCAACAGCATGGGAGCGGTGTCGAACGGTCCGACACGAGCGGGACACCGAATAACGCCGTCGATTGCTCGACTGGCATTGAAACGGTGAAGGTATAGCCGCTCCAACTGAGGTTCACTCTCGCGATAATGTGCGAGAACGAGCATTTTCTCAGCGGTGTGGACGTCTGAAACTTCAATTTGCCCATACGGGGTAATAGAAGCGACAAGCTCCAATTTTCGAACCAGCTTCACGCGCAAATTGAGCGAAACGCGGTCGAAAATTCTGCGCCTGATAAAACGAAGTATATAGATGGTAATATACACAAGCTTCATATACCGGGTGGTAACCAAAAATGGCAAAACTGATCGGAACTTACCCTCCGCGATGACATTCACCTCAGAATACTCCTTTTGGACATCTTCACCACTAGTAGGCGGAATAGTGAAGTCCAAATCGTCGTCCGGCCATTCCTCCAACGGGGTAAGCAGAAAGGGAGGGCCAGTCCACCACATGTGATTTTGGGCATCCCTTGACGCGAGACCGCGAGTAGCGCAGTCTGCGGGGTTGTTGTTGGATGCCACATAGTGGAATTTCACCGTGATGGTCCGGCTTTCAAACTCCGCAACGGCGTCTCGTATAGACTTGACCCTGTTTCCAACGAAGGTCTTGAATGGCTTGGTGGAGTGGATCCAGTGCAGGACGATCTGAGAGTCTGAGAAGAAATGGATTACGCTGATAGGCAGCTCAAGATGTTTTACCAAATACTTGGCCAAATTGACGCTGATTAGAGCTGCGAGAAGCTCTGCTCGTGAAATGGTCATCGGCTTGATGTCGTTGAGCCGCGATTTTGCCATAACCAGACGGGATGTTGTTGAATCCGATGAACGGCAGACCAAATAGGCACAGCAGGCATAGAGACGCTGGGAGGCGTCTCCAAACACGCAAAGCTCTAAAGAACGCGGCAAATTAGACGTAGGTAAAACTAACCGTGGTATAGGTGGCAGGCGATGTTGAAGATCCTGTAAAAGAGTCTTCCATCGCTGAAGATCCGCTTGGTCCAGCGGGGTATCCCAACCCAACTGTTTGATCCATAGATCTTGTAGAAACACCTTGAATGGCGCTAAAAACGGGGTAAGCAAACCAAGTGGGTCATATGTAGACGCGAGCGCACGCAGAGCGGTACGCTTGGTACTTACCTCCATTTTCGTAGTCCTGATATCAATAGACAAGGCATCTCTTCTACACATCCATGGTATACCTAGCAAACTTACCCTCGTTCTATCAGCGACTCGGTCTTGTATGGGTATCGAAGAATTGACAGCTTCTGAATTGCACAAGAACTCGCGAAGGTTCATGTGCATGCTGTCGAAAACGGCTTTGGCAAGCTGATATTTTTGCTTAGCCTCTTCTTGTGAAGCAGCTCCGAGGATGACGTTGTCGACGTAAGTGTTCTTCTCGATTTCGTCATTCAACGGGGTCGCGGAAAGTCGTAGGTAGAATTGAATGGACGCAGCAAGTAGGAACGGCGATGCGTTGACACCAAACGGAATGCGAGTAAAACGCAAAAAAACGTAAGTTGTGAGGTATTGGAGGTTTTGAAGGGTCTTTTAGCCATAGAAACCTTGTCGCATCCCGTTGTGAAAGCTGAAGATGGATTTGATGGAAAGCTTTCTCCACGTCCGCGATTAGCAGATAACGATGTAGTCGAGCACGCAGCAAAATTCTCGTAAGTTCCGGAAGGAGTGTAGGTCCTTGGTGCAAGCAGTCGTTGAGACTGTGCGTACCGGTGCGTTTCGATGAAGCATCGAAAACAACGCGGAGCTTCGTAGTCGACGAGGATTCCTTGTAAACCGCCTGGTGCGGGATGTAATAGACGCGGGAATTGTCGAAGACGTTTTCTTGAACTTCCTCAACGATTCCGGCGGTGATATGATCCTCAATCGTCTGCGCATATCGGCTCCAAGCTTCGGGCTTCTTGCTGAGGCTCTGAAATAGCGCCAAAAGGCGACTATATGCTACCTGTTTGTTATCCGCCAGATCTGGAAACCGTGTTCTCCACGGGAATTGAACATACAAAACATTGTTATCAAAATAGGAAGTATTATAAAACTTTTGAAGGATTTCTTTGTCCAACTTACAGTCCGCTTTGGGGTCGTGATCGTCAAAAATTCCTATTGAGTCGAGCGACCAAAGGCGCTGGACTGCTGCGTCGTCGTCAAGATCGGGGTCTCGGACGGGGTGGATAACGGGGGCTTCCAGGCTTGCTGGAGGCGCTGCCGAAAATCCTGGCTACCTGAAACAACTGTATCGAAACGCGAATGACTCAAAACCATACCTGAGGGCAGGCAAATGGGAGTCTCAGCTGAGACGATGTCCCAGAAGTGGTCGATACCGATGAGGATATCTGGTAGCACAGGTTCCGATCCACACGATGGTAGTCCGAGTTCGTGACGCTGGATAAATTCCACGTCATTGTCGCTGAGACACGGTGGATGTCGTGCAAACGTGAGAACGTCCTTGGTGGTGGGTTCGACGCTGAAATACCTGTCAAGCAAATCGACCAAACTTACCTGGACGATACCAGAAACTTCAGTTGTTTGACAACCACCAAAACCGACGAAAGTACGCGGTTTGCTATCAGTCGACTGCAATCCCAAACGCTGTGCTGTGCCAGAGCAGATAAAACTTTTCTGCGCGCCGGAATCAAGGAGTAAGATTACATCCTCGAGTCGTGCAGTAACGCAGTTCATGGCTCTGGCTGTGACGAGCATAAGCGAAGGGTGGGATTTACGCGGTACAACTGTAGATGATCCAATATTGCTGATAGTACTGTAGAGCATCTGAAGCTGTTCAGCTTCATCGTCCGACGGAAGCACATGGTATTGTGCTGGATACGAATTGCGGCGCGAATTTGGAGAATTTGAGCGCTCCCTGACGGGAGAGTGAATCGAAACGCGACTGGGAGATTGCGGGCGAGTACCGTACGGACGGTTAGACTGATACGACCTACCAGACTGATACCGATCTCGCGATGGGGAGCGAGATGGACTGCTCCTTGACCTTTCACATGTCCTGTCGTCTCGTCGAACGGGACTTCTCGACGAATATCGATCGCTTGGAGAACGGTGACGTTGGCGATCTCGGCTTCGACGATCGCTGTGCTCATAGCGCTCACTGGAGGAAACGCGCCGGTCACGAGGACCTTGCGTGTCATGACGGCAAAGGAGAACGTGGTGATCTCCTCCACATACACGGCACGCGGAAGAGTTGCAGTCACGCAAACGGTGACTGCCACCAAGGCACTTCCAACAGAGATCGCGAAGTTGAACGATGTTGCGGCGAACCGATACTGGAACATCTAAATAGCATTGCATAGAACGATGGTTAGGTGACTTACAAAAACAACATTCCACAGGACTGTTACGTCCCGTGGGCGACTTAGAACGCGATGTTGAGCGTTGCGGGTGCTCAATATTAACAGAAATACTGTCCGAAAGGGCTACGGAGTCGTCGTATTTCTCCTTGGATGCGATGATGCGGTCCAGTTTCTGCATCACCTGGTCCATGTCGAAATCTGCGTCAGACTGGAACTCCAAGTCGTGAAGCTTCTGCCGGATCTCCGCAGGAAACCTGTTCTTGACGGCATCAAGAACGGGAAGAACGTTCCGGAAGTTTTCGTACTTGTTGAGTCCCTGCAAAATACCTTTAACGCGGAACCAAGTTTTACGCAGATCAGTGCCCACGTTGGACGCGGGTGGGATCTGCTGCAACTGCTGGTGCAAGGTAACACGCGTTTTGTGCGGACGATCGTAGCGAGCCTTGAAGGCCTTGACCAAGGCACAGTAGTCGCACTCGTCCGGATCCAAATCCTGGAGAACCACTTGAGCTTCACCTTTCAACAGATTCTGCAAATATGAAAATTTGTGTGCGAGCGCAATAGCAGAGTTGTTATGAACCGCAATTTCGAACGCGCACCAAAACCGACGAAAATGGGTCATATCGCAACTGAACGGCTCGAGCGTGAGCTTGGCGAGCTGCAACAGTGAATATGGTTGTTGCTGAGGGGGCGTGGCACACCCTCCCATACCAGCTGGGAAACCAGTGGGATATAAAAACGCGGTGTTTGGTGGCTGCGAAAACGCAGAAATCGCGGGCTGCTGATTGACGCTGGGCGTTGCGGCGACGTGCTCATTTGACTCCTCTCGAACCGCGGTATTGAGCGTCACATCGGTCATCGCTGTCTGACGACAGCTCTCGATCAGCATGTTGGTAGTATTTAGGTTCTCATTGAGGGTAGTCATGAGGGACTGAGCCTTGAGCAGTACGTCATCAACGCGGGACTCGTGCACGAAATTGGCATATGCATCCCCATCCTCGGAAGGATTCGAGGATTCTCCGACGTAGCTGAGCAGAAGTTGGCGTCTTTCCTGAACATGACGCAGGGCAACACGGATGGCGGCCAAATGCGACTCGATCGCTTGTTTGCGATCTTCCAGACATCTTCGCTTGTCCTCCACGCGAGTGTCGAACGGCTGCAATAGATGAGTGGGGATCGTACCTTTGGCCACTTCCAACGCGATTATTGCTCTGGTCAGATCAGTCTTCAGAATACCAATTGATGTCATGATGGCTGAATGTTTGCAGGTGGTAGACTGCGATTCCAAGTCTGCAAAGAGTAAAGAGTGAGTGTTGTGCTGTGTCGCAGGGTAGCCCTGGCCATAGGCGCCCTACGACAGAGAAAGCGCAAACTTTAAGCGACGCTGGCCTTGCAAAAACTGCGACATAAACAAGAGTGGAATGATATATCTACCCAGAAAATGTGAACCATGAGCAAGCAATTGTGACATAATAGTATGTGGGTGTTGGGAACGGAGACCATGAAGAATAATTGTGAGACGGACTAATTAAACGGTGGCGTTACTAGGGGTTATTGTGTTGCGAAAGACCTGACGCGGACCTCCTCACAGCTTTCGGCTGCACCTGCTCCCTTGACGCGTCCATGGCCATCAGCATCCCTCCTTGTCCCCCACCGGTGCGTGCCACCCGGAGCGGCGGAGGGGGAGAGACGCGACCACAGGGAGGGGGTGGGCTCTGTCCCAAACACCAGGTCCCCTTGTAACGCTCTGACACCCTAACTTACCTAGCACTACCTAGCGCTGCATAGCCGCTACGCAATTACCTAGACCTATGCCGGGATAAGGGGGCGCACGCGGGTTCGATCACGCCAGCCAAACGCAGGTTTCCCCACGCCTGACTGCGGCTGGATGCACCATGTCGCGACGGTTGCCGTCCTCCACTCCGTGTCTGCTTTATCCATCCTGCAGCATCGGTCGTCACGGAGGGGGTCGGCCGCTAGTCCGACACAACTGAACCAGAGGACTTACGCGGCGCCCCTTGCTTAAGCCTGCCACGCGGATGAATATGTAGTATTTTACATTGTCTCACATGGGATAGGCCCTACAGCCTCTGACCACGCCCACAACGATACGACGCCACACTAGCACACAGAACGACAGTTTCACCATCGTATATCAGATCACACTTCCCGCTATACTAGCGGTTATGATGCAATAGTCAATAAATACAGTGTTTACGCAATACCATACTTTCATACAGAACAAGACACTCTCTGCTGGAACTTCTTTACGTGACCTGAAATAAACATTATACACGCAGTCGACCCCACTACTCCCGTGGGACGCAGACCTCGCCCAGTTAGCTACGAGGTGGGTGTGGAGCCAACAACGACCCCCGTTCATAGCGAGGCATGCGAGCCGACGTGTGTCAGGCACTCGCAGAGGCCAAGTCAGAGGAAACGGGGTGTACCTGAGATGTTTGGAGTTGTAGTCGTCGGCAGGAGTCGTTGTCGTTGACGCAGCTGGAGCTCTTCTTCTTGCGACCTCGCACGTCCACTCGACCATCAGGCGTTGACAGGAGCAGGAACTGCAGGCAGGTCGCCACTGCATTGGAGAACCATCGGGCAGGAGAAGTCGAGAGCAGCCGCCGCACACCGTCGTCGCACGCACACCAGAATGAGGATGCCCGGCGCAATCGATAGGCGGGGTGCCGAGTTGTTTACGATTATCGGCATACGGTAGGAGTCGTGGCGGGACCAGGCGTGGAGACGCCAGGCGCGGCCTTTAAGGAATTAAGTCGTACGGAAGTCACGACAGACTGGCAGTGTTGGGAGCAGTGAATGTCGCCTTGTGAAATCAGTTGTCTGGATCACTGGTGGTTTCATTCGCTGGAGTGTGACTTCGACTCCAACTTCGTGTTCTAGCAGATCCAGCTTCAGTCTCTCAGCTTTCTCCATCAGTTCATCTGTTGAGAGCTGGTACTCTTGAATGGCCTCAAGTCCAGTAGAGCGTTCGTTTTCTTCGAGTCCCTCATATCCAAGCTCGAGCTTATCCATCGCTTCTTCCATCGAAATCAAGGCTGAGTCAGGCACTCGTATTGACTGCTTCACTTTAAGTAGCTGGTGCTCCAACTGCTCTCGTGGAAGACGTGACCCGTCCGCCTCCGATCGCTCGATGACATCCAAAGCATCGCTCACCGCTCTCGTGAGTAGATTCTTTGACCTGGTTACTCTCGCCTTATGAGTCCTCAACGACAGAGCACCACCTCGTGAAGTGCGAGATTCTTCAACGTTGGATCGTGCGGTCAGCTTCGGAGCACTGTTAACAGCTCTCGTGAGCCGATTTTGGGTACGAGACACCCTTCCTTTGTAAGTCCTCAACGACATAGCAGTAAACAGAGGTGACACACGGAGCGATGAACAAATCTAGCCTTTTATCACAGGACAGTGAAGATTTAAGACGCACCTTCTAGGATACCTTGATCGACCAACCAGCAGCCACAATGATCAAGCACCAGATCAAATCGATCGAACGTTGTCAGCCAATTCCACCAGGCAGACAACAGGAGCCAACGTCTTCTAGCGCTTGTGCTAGATTCCAGCCAGTTGCCACACGTATCGATCCCAGATTCACCAGAGCCGATGCACCATGTAGAAGCCCGCTTCTGGGCTGTGCTGCTGTATCGAGGCCGTCGGAGAGAAGTGATTTATTCACAAGTGAAGTATGCACACCGAGCTAACCCTTTTATAGGGTAGCGTTTATTATCATATCACACAATAACAAAACATAAATGATCACAGTATCACATTCAAGTTGTTTGTTCTTCCGTGATATCGCTTCATTGTGAAGGAGCCCGGTCTTGCCCGGTCTCCCCTAGGTCTTCTCCTTGTTGTTCTCGCGATAGTCGCGATAGCGACCACCTGTTGTCAAAACATGGCTTTATACACAGCAGCGTAGTCATAGCAGCTTTTTTCGAGCGCGGAGGAGCTTACCGTCGTGCTTCATATTTTCTTGATTGTATTAGACTGGAGCTCAAAAGCTAGGCTACCTTTTCTGCTGAAGTCTTTTTTATTTTCTTTATTTTTTGAAATTTTTCATACTCAATGCTTTTTTCGAATGGTTTGTCGTCAAAATTGAAAATCGGGAAGTGACAATCGTGGGTGCCGTGCCCGACTACTGGGAAAACAGTCGATTTAGATTTTCCACAAGGGGGTTTCTACAAATATATCGAGCTAACGAGGGTGCATATTCAAAACCGCCATTCCGGGACGTATGCTCGTCTGCCTTGACGAACTGGGCATCCATTCGCTCCCATACGACAGACACGATGCTTTTCATCTCACGATCCTCCAACGATGAAGGAGATTTCAGCACTGAAATTGTCATCCCCCTGCCTTCGAGCTCTTCATCTTCCCTTATTATCTGTCGAATATTATTTGTCGAAGTTGCGTGAGATTCGAAATCTAGGGATGTAAGAGAGCTTCTGGATTAGGGTTCATCAATTGTCAAAGCTTTGTTGGATCGAAAAGTCACGTTGGAATGGTTAAACTTGTGATCAAACCGATGCAAATGTAGGAAAATTGCTTACTGATCTGAAAACTACGCTTTAGGTTGAAAAATGGCAGAAAGCTCTAAATAAAAATGTTACAAATGCCACAAGTAGCGAAGGAATGAAAAATACGGTGACCGGCGGCGATCAGTTGTATGTTCATTATAAGAGGATAACGTTTGTTAAAGGTTTATGTACTTCATTCGAATAAGGTCAGGACATTGATGTTTTAAGGAAACGCAGGATGCAGAAGGTTCAAATCGACGAAAACGAACAGTCAGTCTTTGTGCCAATTTATGCGCTATGTAGGTGCCCGACCCCAGATGACTGTACTCCAGCAAGAAGTGCTTACGAGGTGAATTTTGTCTACCGATAGAAAATTACTGACGAAATTAGCCAATTTTCTAATAGGCATTCCAAACTGCGTTTTTCATGGGAGTCTCCACTGAGGTTGTTATCCCGCTTAAACTTTTACGTGTCGTTTAGGCAAACTCTCTGCTATGTGCGTGCTCCCACGAGGTCAATACTGGCGTTGTCGTGCCATGCTACCCACAAGAACATTGGTATTTCAAGGTTTGCTTTATGTGTGAAAAACTGTGCGGCGTATTTCTTTGTTGAAGCATTTTCTGCAATGGCAGGAAAAGTTATAGTAGGAATATCAATCTTTTGTAAGAAAAAGTTGGCATTCTCGAGTGGTGCACATGACATATTTAAGCCGATGCAAGTCACTCGCGACTTATTTCAGCTCATTTAAGTTACATGCAACATATCGACGGGATGCCTCGTGCATTGCGCCCTCGATATGTTATATGTGACTTGAATGGCACAAGATGAGTTGCAAGTAACTTAAATCGTACAAGAAGGCATTTCCAAGGGGAGTATACGACGCACTGCCGAGGTCACACTTAGGACAGGCGTTGCTGTGAGTTCAATTACCCAAGTTTGAGGTACTTGACCCCACACTAGCAGGAAAGTCCCCGCACAGCGTTTTCCGCTTAGCGTGTGAACTGGAACGCTTGCGGTTGCGTTCTCGGCGTCACCTGTCGTCTGCTTGGCGTGATGGCCACCAGGGCTGTGCGTTATAACGTTAACGTGTTAACGCATTAACGGGTTAACGCGGTTTTTTCTCGGAAATTAACGATTAACGCTTAACAAAAAAGTCGTGAATTCACGTTAATTTACAATTCGTTAATTGCTGTAGAATTATGGCACCAGGGTACTGCACGAGGTGCGGTTCGGCCAGTTTTGCTCAGACCCCCACTCCAATGCCAATTTTGTTCAGAATCGCCCCCCTCCCAAAACCGTGAGCAGGTCAAGTTTTGACCGTGTTCTATCTACTCCCTCCCCACCTAGAGCTGATGTGTTCAAACAGTGTTTATCTAGCAGGTTTACCTCTAATGTTTGGTTGCAGTGAAATTTCTTTTGTCGGGTACAAATCGGGAAGCCAGTGCTATGCGAAAAAATGCGAATGTTTGCGAGGACGAGAGCACAGAACAGCGCCAATCGCATTTATAGCCTAGGTCGCTCATTTTGAGCCGGTCGAAGCAAGGCTTATCGGGCTTATCATGTCAAAATCTCCTTATCACTGTTGTATTTTGCCATCACCGACCGCTCCGCTGCTTACTCCGCTCGGACTCATCCTAGCAACTTAAGCTATACGTAGAGAGGGGTTGAAAATGCAAAAGTGTATGTACAGTGCAGTGCAGCTAATTTTGTACATCTGCTTATCAATGAGAAGCGGTCGGCACAAGATCAATATGCACGTATTCCTATGCAAAACGCACGACCCCGGTTGAGCGAGAGCGGCTGCGCAGCAATGAGTTTCAAGCACATCGATCTTCGACCAACCGTTTCTCATTGGTAATTAGATGTGCAACTTTTGGTGGACTACGCTATAACTGGTTACAACTCGTGCGGTGCAATAAAATGCGGATGTTTGAAGGGGCGGGGGAGTTCGATCCCGCCCGAAGCTCATGATTATGCAAAGTAACGATCACGAGAGAAAAATATTTAAGTCAAGCGGGGTAGATTTACCCTTTGTACACACTTTCACCGTCTAGGATGGAGGTTGAACTCTGCTACAGTATGTGGGCTCACACTTTTTCAGGTGTGGTCCGCCGGAAGTCGACAATTTTGAAAACTACTAGTCACGTGAGTAGGATATTTGAGTCAAGCGTGGTTGATTTACACTACATACGAAATTTCCCCGTCTGAGATAGACGCTGAAGGGCGCTACACTGTACTCGTCAACAAAGAAAAAAAACGTGCAAGTCTTCGAAATAAGTTTTAAAAGGTTATAAGTGAAGAAGTAAACGAGTTATCATGAAAGAACCGGGCTTTGAGAAACTAGACCTTATACTCTACCGTTTGCAACCTTCCGCAAACCTGAAGAGTGCCTTTGAAGAACATTAACCTATCGTGGGTTCTTCTCTAAAATGCACTGTGGGTCCACATCTAACAAAAAACTGAGAAAATGCGGATATGGACGCATAACCCACACCAGGAAAAATTTCGCGAAGGGCACACTCCAAAGGTGCCGTAGACTTCAAACCTGAAGCTACTGCAGTTTTAATTAAAACCCTAGTTTAGATTCGTGAACTTGGATGTTTTTTGTCTGTCATCTTCCTCTGTCAGTGTAGCAATATTCGGCGTTCATTTGAGACGCTGAAACTCAGAATAGAGTCAATCAACCACACTGGACTCAAATACACTAATCCCGTGAGCTCTACGTAGTTTTCAAAATTGCCGACTTCTGGCGGGACCACACCTGAGAGAGGTGTTAGTTCTTATAATGTAGCGGTGTTCTGATTCAATCTCAAACGAGGAAAGTGTTTGTATAGGGTAAATCCACCATGCTCAACTCATATATCAACTCTACTAACTCATAGAAATCTGTCGCAGAAATCATTCAGCATTTAGTAGGCAAGTTGCTCTAGACACTTCACATCGAGGATGCATATGTCTTGCCTATCATTTCGGGAACGCCTTCGCTATGACTCCACCCTAAACTTCCTAATTGAACACCGTCACTCGCTATTCAGTTCAATAAGCATTTTAGTCAAATCGCAATGCATAGTTGAATTCCATGTGAAAAACTGCTCCGGGAGGTTTTCACTCACATACACATTTCTCCAATGGGGCTTCCTCCGCAAGGTCAGAAATCTCCGGAGCCCTTCATCCCCTCTGGAGCTCAGACCCCATGTGGGGCCCTATGCCGCGCCGAACCCTGTTTGGCACTGATTGATATGGAAGATCTGATAATGTTTTGGTTTTTTGACGTGGTATTGTTTTTCTTTTTAATGGTTTAACGAAATGCAAAATTAACGAGTTAACGCATTAACGGGTTAACGCGTTTTTTTTTTCAAAAATTAACGATTAACGCTTAACGAAAAAATTAATTTTCATTAAGGCACACCCCTGATGGCCACCCTTGGTGAATATACGAACGTAACTTACATGTAGTATAAGCGTAACTTACATGCAATATAAATGCATGCATGTTACATGTTATATAAATGTAAGATACTTGAGACATTAGAGTAAGTTACATTTTCATCACAATCAACTTATTTTCATTTTTCTGTGCAGTGGTCAGCTGCATGCCTATCGATCAGGATGCACTCGAGCGCACTCCGGGCTGAGCAGTCTGGCCACAACGGGTACTTCCCATCTCAATAGGCATACGCACCGTCCGGGGCGGTTACCGATGGGACAGGTGGAGTCAGTCCGGACAAATTGGGAGACCTTTTTTCAAACTGAGTGAAGAATACATTGCATACGTATCGACCGGGGTGGGTACGGTCTATCGGCCGACTATGACGGAGGCCCGCCTGCGCCCGACAGTCCCCTGCGCCGCCTATTTCCTATGCGAAAGACGCAGTCGATAACTATGGGAACACATGGAAATGCAATGTGGTCTGCAGCAATCGAAGGTGGGGCACAGCGCAGATGTAAAGAGTCATAGGATGCTGCGGGACCTGGACGGCCGTAGTTGGCTCAACAGTTCGTCCATACTCGTGAGTGTACTCTCTATGCCGGTTATGCGTGCACAACACGAACAGCGAGAGGGTAAGCTGCGGAATGATGCAGATGAACTTCTCAGGTACATTTTCGACAAACTTATGCCACGTAATTGGTGCGTATCTACCGATTCGGACTCATTCAGCGGCTGTGGAATTCAGGAAACGCTAAAAACGTTCTAACCATGGCTAGCGTAGCCATAGTGAAGCACACCGCGAATTGATTCGCCATAAATCATGGCTGAAACGTGGCTATCGTTTCGTGAATTTCACCCACGATCGAACAACTCTGACGGGGTCCTGACGGATCATAACTGTGGTTCATGAACGCAAAACCCGGGGTCCCAGCAGGGTTTGGTGAGAAACGTTCGTAAACCAGCGATTTATCATCGCTAGGTTTGGTCAAGACTGGTCTACGCCTGGGTCCCATGTAACCTCACCTCCAAGGCGGTGGTTTGGTTCGGTTTGGTTCCAGCTGGGGCAGCTAACCAAACCAAATCCTGTCGGGACCCAATGCGTTCACGAATCCGAGGCCAGCTCGGTTTTCTTACTTTTTTGAGTCGAGGGGTACGAAGCCTTTCGCAAACAAAACTGGATTCGCTTCATCGTTTTTCATCACTCTGGATTACTTTCTCTAGAGAACTAGGAATAATTTCGTCAAGTATAGATTCGAAGAAAAGTGATAGAATGCCTGCTATCCTCTGTAAAAAGTAGCATTTCTCACGACCCATTGCGCGAGCGGCGCGCGCGCGATTCCGCTCCCTCCGTCTGTCATGCGCTCTCTCACTGTCTACATGCTCCGCTCCGCACCAGCACGCGTAGAAGGCATAAGAATTTCGTGGTTTAATAGCCTTTATAAGGCTCCCAAGCTTTGCAGAACAGAACATTGCCGCGATTCTTGAAACTCAAGTATGAGGTGGCATCGTTTTGTCCCGTGCTGTATTATTGTTGTACTAAACTGTGTTGCATAAGTATACGAACACCTTTCAAATTGATGGATCTAATGTTGAAAGGAGATTCCGCGTAAGAATATTGATTTCTATGTAATTAGCTACGCTGTAAGGCCTGGATCATACTTCGCGCGACCAGCGACAGCGACATTGCATTTTACGCATATCGATTTTCGGTCGATAGCGAAGGAAAACATCGCGTCGCTCGTCGCTGGAAGTGTGAACCCGGCCCAACCGATGATTCGCAGGATAGTACGGTTGCCCCTCGATTTGGTTTCCTATGATGCAGCAGACTCCATTTTTTGCTTGTTGCATAAGTATACGAACACTTCAAAAACATTACAAGTTATCAAATCTTGGGTATAAAATCGCCAACGAAAAGTTATAAGTATAAAGTTGCAGCACCACCGCGTGGTACCAGTTCGAGAAATCGGTCTGAAAGGCTCTTACTGAGCCACTTGCGAACATTTTTGTCGAGTTCGCATCACGCGTCGAGAATGGCCTGCTTCAGAGCAATGAATTCATCGTACTGCGTCTCGATCTTGAAAATTTTTCAAGAACATATGTTCTATGGGTTTATTCCTTGGAGTTGGAGTCGGTTCTTATAGATGGCCAAGCCAAATGGTCGATATGAGTGTTCCAAAACCACTCCTGTTTTGACCGGCCTACTTGGATCGACGCGTTTTCCTGCGCACACTTGAGCCGCTGACGTCTCCGATCACGAAGAAATGGCAGAAGTCAAGAGAAAAAAGCTTCTTGGTACTTTTCTGAGTCCATTCTGTTGGAAACAAATGCAGTGCCAACCTCACCACATCGCTGAAGACGGTCTACACCATCACTCTGCCTTCTCCGAAAGATCGTCGGTTGACATAGGCCGGCTTCTTGCTGAGAGGATCCTAGTAACGTCTTCAGTCATCAGAACCATCCTAGTTTGACTTCTTCTTGTCGGAAAACATACCCTAGAAGGCCATTCTGTAGTTAGAGCCTTCAAAAGCCGATAGCCCTGGTCGAATGACTTTTTCCCCTTTTCTGTTCCTGTTGGATCGTACAAACCGAAGACGGGAAATGTTGTGGCTATTCTCTGAGTCTAGGGATTTCTCAATAACTGATCTTAAAATATTGTCTCAATGGTGGATTGAACGTAGAGTTCGCGCAATCATTTTAGTCTGATCAATGGACGGGGCTGCGACGGTAGATCACCCCGTGCGAATCGAAACCCCATTTTCCATAGAGGCCGCCAACCCCGCCAGGCCAGCCGCCTGGTCCATGCGTGAGACTAAAATGAAAACGGAAACCACATGATAGTGTACCCGGGACATTTGGCGCCATTCGGAACGAGTCGTCAAGGCTGATTAAATGGTGGTGAAGCTCGCCGATCAATGTGTCCTTTGTCTTGTACAGTGATCCTAGGCCGCCCTGAACAACAGTGAGTGCCATACAAGCATGTTAACCGCGAAAGGTTCGGAATACATGTGGCTGACCGTCCGAGCTGCCGGGAAATCTATCGGACAACGAGTCCAGCGGCGCTCAAGGCCTCATCCTGGGTTTAATCTTCAAATTAAATATAATAACCACGTGGTTATTATATTGATAAGTTTTTCCATATAGCGGCCCGCTTTTGGATTTCATTACAAACCAGAAATTTCGCGGTGAAAATCGCGAGGTAACTTTATGTTTCAAAATTTCGTATACTTATGCAACAGGCAAAAAAATTAAATCTGCCGCATTATTGTAAGTGAAATCGAGGAAAGATGGTAATGTGATGTGATCCATCATTTTTGGCGTAGCAGATTACATAGAAACTGACACCGTCACATCAACGCTCTTGTCAGTACCCAGGTAATTGATTTTCGGGGTGTTCGTATACTTACGTAACGCACTTCATTTGAGCCTCTTGTTTCGTCAACATTGATTTCACCAATTTCAGAATTGTTCTCGATGTTCAAATATGTCTCACATCTGCTTCGATTATGATAACCAAACCAACACCAAGACGAACAGCGGGTCAAACTTATGCATATGCCATAAGGTCTCTAAAATCTGCATAGCCCACACAAGGGTAATATCTGACGTCAGTTCACTAACACTCTTCAATCGAATTCAACGGAATTCGTAGAATATGGAGAACGGGTGATGGTCGTAGTGTTCTGCAGCCGCAAGAGAGGCGCGGTTAACTCCGTGTTCTGTTCTTTTAGGCATCTTTCATAGTCCTCACCGCAAGCGCGGCACGCGCGTGACGCGCGGGAGGGGCGGTGGACTATGAAAGTTTTTACCGCGCGGGACGCGCGGTAAGAACTTTCATAGTCCATCAGCACCGCCATAGCGGCGCCGCCCAAACCGCCGTGGCGGTTTTTTACCGTTTCAATCAATAATTGCTTCTCGATTTGAGTCCACTCCAACATAAATAATTCTGGAACTATCCTGCGCCACCGCATACGCCAATGCAAGCCAGAAATTTCTGTACAAGTCCCAGTTCAGGCCGACTTTTACCCGCACCGCCATGGCGGTACCAATGGAGATTTCATAGTAGCTTTCCACTCGTCCCGCGCGTCCCGCGCGGTTAGAAGTTTCATAGTCCACCGCTCGTACCGCGCGTCATGCGCGTGCCGCGCTTGCGGTGAGGACTATGAAAGATGCCTTACGCGCGTTGCTCCTTCCCCGTCCGTCCTATCCGCACAAGCCGCTGATCCACGTTTCCCCACCTCTCTTGCAACTGAAATACATTACGACTATCACCCTGGCGACGACCGAATCCTACGACCGCCTCTGTAATTATTATCCGGGAGTGTGATTGACATGCAGTTTTTTTGTGATCGGCTTACGATATCCGACTTTTCATCTATAGTCGGATTTTGAATCTTTCGAATATCCGACTCTTCGACTATAGTCGGATATCGCACCTTTTCAAATATTCGACTTTTTGACTGTAGCCGGATGTCGCACTTTCTCGAATATTCGATTTTTCGGATGAAAAGTGAATTTTTTATCCGAATAAAACGGTCGAATGCTCATCCGATTATTCGGTTCGGAACAACAATAAGGGGCACGGTTGAATCGCTTCAATTCGTGATCATTTCCAGAGTGTCATCGAACGAAGGAATGCAAGGAACGTGGAAACTTTTCTGCCTTCAACCTCAGAAGACGAGCTGGCGGATGATGAAGACAGCGCTGTGGACGAGTATGATGATTGGTTTAAACAAGATACAAAGGAAGACCAAGAGGTACAGCGACAAGTTCAGCGCTTTTCTCTCATAAAATAAACATTTGTAGACAATCATCGATAACGATGCGATGTACATCAAATTCTCGGAAGGATTAATCCCCCTTGTTGCGACATTACCTCGAGAAGCTCGAGTGAACCTCTCGTATTCCCTTAGCGAATTCGTTGTTAAATGTACGTTCAACAGCAGAGGCTGCAATGAGCAAACGTTAGTGCGCATTCTGTGATATATTTCATAACGATCACGTTTATTTATCCATTCTAGGGAATTCAAGCTGCACATTGATCCTGTGTTCGGCAATTGCTACACATTCAACTACAACAGTTCGGTTGAACTGAAAAACTTTCGAGCTGGGCCGCCATATGGTATCTTTCTCAAATCACTGATCTGACTTGTTAAAGTGGGGTCAGGTAGCTCAAACTTGGGTAATTAACCAAACAGCAAAGTCAGTCCTGAGCTTGTCCCCGAGAGTGCGTCGTATACTCCCCTTGGATATGCCTCTTGCCCGATTTAAGTTACTTGCCAATTATCCTGTGTCATTTAAATTACAAGAAACACATCGGATACGCACTGCTCGCGGTATCCCGTCGATATGTTGCGTGTAAGTTAAATGACCTGAAATAAGTCGCAAGTATCTCTCCTCGTGTTAAATATTTTACAAAAAACTTGTTTTTAGCCTTTTATGTTACTAGTAACTTGTTTTCATTTTTCTGAGTTGACGTTGACGTGATACCACGACACGAACATTCATCTACTATAATTCTCTAACCTCCACTATCATAGACAGCTATCTCCGAGTTCCTCGCTTCTCTACTCACTCTCAAATTGGCAAACACGGGAACACGGCACGTGCCCCTGCCGTCACTTCTTCGAGGAGATTCCCTGCCGTCGCTTCCCCGATCGGGAAACGTAACGTTTGCCGGCGCTCGTACCCTCACGGTGTGTGAATTGGCAGGAAATAGAAGATTGCTTGACTCCTGTAAGACTCGGATCATGGAGTGCCAGTAGAGAAAATTCACGTTAACAGGTAAGCCTCACCCCTTCCCCCAAAAATTCTCTCTTTGAAGCTCAAGATCTGGTGGTTTTACTCCCTGGAATTTTTGCCATATCGCACTTCTGGCGTAGTGTAACATAAGGCCTGCACAATTCCTGAAGAACTCCGCATTTCAAATTCCGCTCGGAGCGAGCAGCCGTGTCTAATTCCGTTTCCCAGTACATCGATTGCGGCATGCATGCTATGTGCGAAAGGTCGTGCCAGAGGTGAACCGAAGAAAATGTCGTCCCCGTTGCGTAGGGACGCAACCTTACTGAGCACGGTGAACCCTCCGCCTAACAGCTTTTTTCGATGTTTTCCGTATCTGAAGCATTTTTATTTTTGCTATTCAAAACAGCAGATCGGAAAGAATTATTTAACCAGCTCGAAGGAATCAAAAAAGATACAAATCAAT
The DNA here is from genome assembly GCA_029168955.1 of Aplectana chamaeleonis. Classification (NCBI taxonomy): domain Eukaryota; kingdom Metazoa; phylum Nematoda; class Chromadorea; order Rhabditida; family Cosmocercidae; genus Aplectana; species Aplectana chamaeleonis. The sequence continues at coordinate 278,577 of JAPDOI010000198.1, forward strand.
CATGACTAAAATTAAAAAAATGCAGTTAGGCGGGGAGTTCGCCCTGCGTCGTGATGTTGCGCCCCTACGCAATGGGGACGGCATGTGCTTCAGGTCACATCTAGCTCGACACTTCGGAAAAGGGACGCGGAGCGACTCAATGTCTTCCTGATAAGCGTTTATGCATGCCGCCCTAGTAATCATGGGCATTCACTGTGACTGTTAGAAGGGCGTCAATGGCCAACAACGCAAGCGACATAAATGGCATGGTCATTGGCAGTGTCTGAAGTGGCAGAGTTTTGATTCCGGTCATCAGGACTCAAGACACTGCAACAGAATCGTCTAGGCCGTCTAGTGATCATCACGGAGCCGCTGCGGTACTATCGCGGCAGTGTTGAGGCTCGAGACACTGGAGCAGAATCGTCTCGGCTGAGTGACGATCACGGAGCCGCTGCGGTACTATCGCGGAACTATCGTTGCACAGTCGAGGGTCGCGGTACTTTCGTTTTAGCAAATAATCCCAAAATTGAACATTATCGTGAACCCGGCCTCTGAGTGCGTTGATGACGAAGTATTGATGGTAGCTCAGAGCGTTCATAGCTAGCCATTATAGATGAAGTTCTGTGAAGTAGGCCTGACTTCACGTCGGAGTTTGTTATTGTGTCGTTACCAGAGTTATTGCCAGACTCTGCTTGTGTATGCATACAGTCGGGCACTTGTAGTATCCTATACCATTTATCAAAAAGTAAGGCAATTGAACACAGGACTGCGCCTTCTCCTAAATGTCCAACCTGATACCTATATGACATCTACTGAGTCGACTGGTGTTCGAATTCTGCTGCATGGACAGGTGGGTATTTCATTCACTATAGAAGATCAGCTTGTCAAATCGATTGACTTACCATCGTGGTTTCCGTTAGTTATATTTACTGTGTGTCGGATTTTTCGATGGCTTCCGCGTACTGCGTTGTACTCAGCTCTTCGAAAGTTGAATTGTTTTGCTCTCGTGAACTCTTTCTTCTAACAATTGTACATTCTTTCAAGAGCGAGGAACCCTTCCCGGATTCTATTGGATTCAGTGCTCCTACCGGATTCTCGTCATCTTTCAGAATAAAGAAGGTAGCTTCACCTCAGTATTCGTGCAGCATCTCAATGGCAGCATACACGCTCTTAAACATGGCTGGGATTATACCACAAATAGGTCCGCATCAGGGGTGTGCGGAAAATTCTTTTCGGTAAACTTTTTACCGAAACTTTTTCCCGAACTTTTTTTTCTGTAAATACGGTAAGAACGGTAAATTCGGTTAAAATTCTGACTGCGACTTTGATATATATTCCATTGTTATATGTAAGGATACGGTAGCACAATGCACCAATACTATTTATGTATCATTTTCAATAGTGCATGAGGCTAGTGCAAATAATGAGTGAGTTTCACATATTAACCCGAGCTCAACGGCAGAAGCTGATCAGCGAGACGTTGATTTTGAGAAAAAGTTACATTTCAAAATTTTTTGTCCTCGTGGTCTTTCTGAAGTTACTAAAAATCAGGGCAGCTGAGGGAAACATCCATTCCGCCTCAGCTCTGCCAGGAGACGCGCAAAAGTACTTATTGGTGAGTGGGGAAAGGTGCTGGCACGATGATTTCACAATGGAGTCGTTCCAGAACTGCAGGGGATTCAGTGTGGTGTCCGGGGGCTCCAAAAAAAATTCAGTTCCTGAATAATCTGCTTCAGGATACTGCTGATATGTATTTCTCGGAGTAGTATTTCGATAAAGGGAGGCACGTGACATAAAAGGTGAAAAGATCGTTGAATTATTCAGAAAGTAAGCCAAAAGGGTTAGAAAGAGTAACAAAAAGAAGGATGAAGAAGGATATCGTGCCAAAGGCATGCCATAACAGTAGCTAACCCGTAAAATACGAGTAAGAAATCGACCGACTGAGCTGAAGTGTGCCCGAATGAGAATGGCGGCCCAAGCGGCTGGCGTGCTTGGCAGGCGGCCGTCGCATGTGCCGCCCTCGGACGAGTGTTGGTTTTCAACGATGGCCGTCCCCTCTCCCCCCGTCAGCAGAGCTGATTGATCGGCGCAGTGCTTGCTGCCAGCCGGTGCCGGCCCTGTTCGTAGTCGATCCCGGTGGAGACTTTTGGAATGCTCGTCCGAGAGCAACGAGCGCGACGGCCGCCTGCCATGCACGCTGGCCGCATGGGCAGCCGTTCTCATTCGGACGCATAAAAACACCCAACTTTTCTCTTCGGTGAAAATTTCGGTAAATTTTGAAAAAAAAATCGGTAAATCAAAATTTACCGAAAAACACCGGTAAATCCGGAAAATCGGTAAATCGGTAAACGGAAAATGCCCACCCCTGGTCCGCATTGCTCCTATTGTGTCATCAACTACGAGTGACGCGCTGGCAATGAAAATCATCCAATATGGCAGAATTCGCAAAACGAGTAGCTCGTTTTGCGAGCCAGCGAAACACCATATCCAAGGCCTCGGTCATAGTTGGCCAATGAGGTGTAGCCAGCCCAGTCGATAAGCAGGTAAGACATCCGTAGATTGATATCCAGCGAGATATGAATCGGCACGGAATAGCATTCGATACATTTCAAATAAACGCTGGAATTGCTCCAAACACCACGTTGGGTTGACGGGAATTACCACTCACGGTGTGGCCGTCCTTACTGAGATGCACATGAGATAAGATAGAATATGCACGATATCCATGTTTTGAGTTCACTTATAGTGTAGTCTACCAAATGTTGTAAATCTACTTGTCAACAGGGAGTGGTTGATCGCAGATCAATATGCATGAAGCTCATCACAGCACAACCGCTCCCACTCAACCGGTAGTGAGCGTACTACCTGAAGATTCATAGGTACTGATCTCGTGCCGTCCGCTTCCTACTGATACTCTGCCATGTCGGGACTTGATGCCTCTGCAAAAGATGCTTGAGGCTTATGTACATGTGAGGTTCAAGTCTATTTTTTAAGTTTTTTTTTCAAATTAGGTGTATGGGTGAGATCGCTGCTAGAGTAGGTGAGAAGGGTGTGAATATGTCGCGAATTTAAGGTGGATTTGACTCAAAATGATGCGAGTTTACAGCGAAATTGGAGTGAAATTGCAGAAGAAATTCGGTGACCCTTCCCGGCCTCGGAGCCAGGGGGGTTACCGAATTTCTTCTCCTCAGAGCTGAGTGGGGCCAGCACGGTCTACTGCAGGGTGACGAGCCCTGCTACAATACCCACCCTAAGTTTTGGTAAAAAGGCGAAAAAAACGCGGAAAATCGCTTTTTTCGTCTTTTGATCATAACTCGCTTCACAGTGGAAATTTTCCAAACTTGAAGACATTTCTGGAATCAGCATTGATCACTCTTTCTTCTTGATCTATTCATGGCTTACTCTCAAACAAGGCATATAGGTTTTACACAATCAATCGAGTGGGAAATGCGACAATATTATATGCTGAAATGTGTGGCTGTGTCTACTTTAGTCTATTCAACTTGTTTTTGATGTCTGTTTTTTTTCGTTTTAGAAATTCCATTTCTTTTTGATTTTTTTATTTCCTCAAAATCTAAGTCCGTTTCAACTCTCGGTATTATTCATTAGCTATTCATTTGGTAATTTTTGGTGCTGTTCGTAACATTCTTTTTTATACTACTCTATTTTTATATTAATTCTCACTATAATTTGAATACTTATACATTTCAATTTCATTCATATAATTATTGCTTTATTTAAAATGGTTTCGCCTACAACGTTAAATAATTATTTGGATATCAATCGTTTTAGCTATATCCTCAGACAAACCTTTCAAAACGGTAAAAACCTCGAGCCTCAACAATGGAGGAGGTAGTTTGGGTTTCAATCACTTGTATCAATATTCAAAATTTCTGGAGTTAGTATCAGAACTCGAAAATAACATCCGTCGTCCTAATTTCAAGAAAGTTTTCAAGTTTAAAAAAAAAGTTATGTCTTGAAGTAGTTATGACACATTTCGCCCTCCTAAGATGTTGAAAATCTTCAGATTTAATGAGACGTGAACCTGAAAAACCTTATCAGTCGATTTGTGTGGTATTGCTGACTTTGAAACTGTCTCTATACCTGGGAAACAGTCAAGATTTACTTCTAATCTTGCCTAGTCTTGTATAACTTCGTTCTGGCGATTGTCACCCTTCAGCTTACCCGTATCTCCACTACCTCCCCTCTGTCTCTCTCCCTTTCTCTCGACGATCTGAGCACTCCTCGCTCGAGAACAGTCCTCCGAATCGCATTGAATTCGCGCTGCAAGGATGGACTGGAGAGCCGTAGACCACCCAGCAGCCAAAGCGCGCGGCTGGTGCGCGTCACCGCATTGATTGATCTCCTAAGCGAAGAGTCTGCCTCAATCAATTGACGGCGTCGTCAAATGCGGATTTCAAACATTAAGTACAAGGAATAGGGTCGGAATATGGAATTTTCTGGAGTTTTTCGTTTTTTTCTTCCAACTTTAAAAAACAGATCTATTCGAATTCTACGAGGAAAACTGTGTTATCTGTGCTATTGTGGGGTAAGACCCTTACCAGTAACCTCCTAAAATATTCGTGCCTTCGGTGAGTAAATCCTTGGTCGCGGACTACAAAGCGGAAAGCGCTTGCGGCCGCGCATCGAATAATCTCCTATGCAAAAGGTCGTGCTCAATCGAATAAGCCGAGATCATACTACCAGCGGCGGCGACAGTGCATATCAAGCATATCGATTTTCGGTCGATATTGATTGTAAACATTGTCGCTCGCTCCTCGCGGGCAGTATGATCCCGGAAATAACTTTGATTCCTCTATCTTTAGCAAAACAAGCATCCACAACTGGACAATATGAACACCACTGTGTTCCCACAAGCCTGCGTAGATTCTAACCATACCCACCAAGGACCATTGATAGGCGGAATTTCGATTTCTGATTGGATTTGGCCTACCGATTTTCGAAAAATGGCCCAGGAATGTGGAGAAAATTGGAAATAATTCGAAGAAAGCAAGTTTGGGAGGTTGAGCATTGTTAGCTGTCAAACCTCAAGGAATTCCTTTAAGCTGCTAAACCTGAATCGGAAGTCTGTTTCTAATTTTAAGAAGAGCAAGGGATGAGATCCACATATTGAAAGAGAACCACAAAGAGTTTTCCTTCTAGCATTCGGATAAATTTGAACTTTTTATAAAAAAATCGGAAAACCAAAGAAAATTCTTTTTTCCGACACTATCCTTGTATTTGATGATTTATATTCGCATTTGAAGACGAGCCGTCAATTGGCCGAGGCAGACCTTTCGCTTGAACTTCTTTCAGAGCTCCATCGCCGAGCGACGCGATGGGATGATAAACATGAGGATCGGTCGAGATCGCGTCGCATGTCGATCTCTATTCAAAACATGTCATCGAATCGATCAGCGATCGCACTCTGAAAGAGGCCTTAGGAGATGAATCAATGCGGTGACGCGCCGCAGCCGCGCGCGCTGGCTGCTGGGTGGTCTGGCTCTTCAGCCCATCCCTGCTGCGCGAATTCAATCCAATTCGGGGACTGCTCTCGAGCGAGGAGTGCGTCAGTCAGATCGTCGATAGAAAGGGAGAGAGACAGAGTGGAGGGAGTGGAGATACGGGTATGCTGAAGGGTTACGATCGCCATAACGAATTTCATCTAAGACTAGGCAAGATTAGAAGTAAATCTTGACTGTTTCTCAGGTATAGAGACAGTTTCGAAGTCAGCAATACTACAAAAATCGATTGGTAACGTTTTTCAGGTTCACGTCTCATTAAATCTGGAGAGTTTGCACATCTTGGGAGGGCGAAATGTGTCATAACTACGTCAAGAAATAACCTCTTTCTCAAACTTGCAAACTTTCTTAAAATTAGTACGACTGTTGTTATTTTCGAATTCCGAAAATAATCCCAGAAGTTTTAAAAATTGATACAAGTGATTGAAACTAAAACTACTTCCTCCATTGTTGAGGCTCGAGGGTTTTACCGTTTTGAATGGTTTGTCTGAGGATAGAGCTAAAGCGATTGTTACCAAATAGTTGCTTAACGTTGTTAGCGAAAACATTTTTGAATAAAACAATAATTACATGAATGAAATTGAAATTTATATGTATTCAAATTATAATGAGAATTCATATATAAAGTGTGGTATAAAAAAGAATGTTACAGACAACATTAAGAAATATTAAACAAATAACTAAATGAATAGCTAATAAATAATACCCAGAGATGAAATGGAATTTAATTTTGAAAAAAATCAAAAAAAATTGTAAATTAAAAGAAACCCAAATCAAAAACAAGTTGAATAGACTAGAGTAGACACAGATACACATTTCAGCATTTATTATTGTCCCACTTCTCGCTCGATTGATTGTGTCAAATCTATATGCCTTGTTTGATAGTAAGCCATGTATGAATCAGAAAGGAAGAATGATCAATGCTGATTCCAAAGATGTCTTCGAATTTGAAAAACGTCAAATGTGAAGCGAGTTATGATCAAAAGACGAAAAAGCGATTTTCCGCGTTTTTTTCGCCTTTTTACCAAAACTTAGGGTGGGTATTGTAGGATTTAAAATTAGCTCCCTCACGGGGTAGATATTTCAGGAGCTCACCTTATTAGCTCTTGAAGTTGATGACAATAACACGCGGCCAGCTTCATTTACACAGCGTATCCACCGCAGGTTTTCTAAAATCGTTTGTCGCATGCAAAGACAGACCGCACTCCTTGGTCAAGATTGATAATGATAGGCAACTTTCACTCGCGGCAAATTCACCCTTTGCACTGATTGATATCAGACCGCTCAGCAAATTCGTCCTTCGTGCTAATAAGATTCGGTGACGGCGCTAAAGGTGAATTTCGTGCCGTGTGATGATAGAAGGCGTAACAGGCCGCTCCCCCCGAATCATCAAGTCTCGAATTAACAGAGTAAGTAATCTGCCAATTCGAGACTTGATGCCTCAGCAAGAAAGACTTCATGCTCATGTACAAGTGGGCATGAAGTCCTAAATTGCCGCGCTAAATTCACTGTATGGGTAAATTTGCCGCTAGGATAGTTGAGAATGGTGTGAATATGCCGCGAAAATAAGGGAAATGTTTGGCGAAAGAATGTGAGTTTACTGCGCAGTTGGGGTGAAAGCGTTGCCAGAATTCGGTGATCCTTTCTGGCCACGGATCCTAGCGTGGCGGCTCCTGCAAGTGGCCGGTCTCGCAGTGGAAACAAAATTAACCCCCTCATGGGGTATATATTTCAGGAGCCTCTGTGAGCTCTAAATTTTGATCGCGATAGCAAGCAGCCAACTTTTTTTGCCTGCAGCGTATCCAGCGCGGGTTTGCTGAAATCGTTCATCGCATGCAAAAACAGACCGCACTCCTCGGTCAAGACTGATAATGATAGGTCACTATCACTCGCGGCAAATTCACTCTTTGCGCTTATTGATATCCAGCCGCTCAGCAAATTCACCCTTTGCGCGAATAAGCTTTGATGACGGCGCTAAAGGTGAATTTGATGCCTAATGATAATAGAGTGTGGTAAAGGCCGCTTTCCCCGGAGCATCAAGTCTCGAATTGGCAGAGTAAGCTCTGGTATATCCCTAGTGACTTGTCGATTTTAATTATCATTAGAAGCGAAGCGGTGAGCCTCGGTGAAATAGAACTAGTGATAAAGAAGTTCCGACGAAAAAGCCACCGCTCCGCGCTGTGATATTCGAAAAGAGGAAATCACTTGAGATGAACCAGACTCTAGATGTGCAAAATTTGATGGACTGCACTATGCTACATACTTATTATATGCGTCGGCCGCACCGGCTGTTTTTTCCAGCCTCCCTCGTCCATGTTTTTCATACGTATCAACAGGGGCGGCCTATGCCGGACCGGTTGTTTATTCGACCATTAACGAACGGGTCTATCAGAATGAAGAGCGGAGCGTGAGAAAACTTGTCATAATCTTGACTGATGCACATTAGTAATGGTAGTGTTCACGACAATATTCGATTACTAGTTTTCCATAGATTATAAATTTTTAGTATGGAAGGTGCCAACGCTAGTCGTATGCTGTCGGACCAATAAGCAGTCGGCGCGACCGTCACATGCACCGATCGATGGTCACACTTCTCGCGGCGCACAGAAGGCCAGAAGGCTGCTGAGGCGTCCGCAGCTGTGTTTAGCGGTGCCTCCCACCCCCCTTATACCTTGAAACCATATACGCTGGTAAAACCTACAAAAATTGATCGAAAATCTCATTTTTAAGCCATACAGTGCGTATCACAATTATAGCAGCAACTCAAAGCTCTGATATCAATGTTTAGACAAACTTTCATCAGCTCTGTCACCACTCAACTCCGCGTACCCAAAAACCTTTGTTCACAAAATTTCATCGGAAACCATTAGGAAATAAAATCTATTTTGTATATGACTTTCAAAGTCCTTGTATCATAATTATAGCAACACTTTCAGTACTCAACTGCTATTCTTCTTCTTATTCGGGAAAACTAACTTGTAACGAGTTTTCAATAGTCCATCGGTTCGCCTTGTTCAGAAACGATTTAAATAACTCGCTTTGGCATGGAGTTTAATAGTCGGCCAAGCACTTCTACGTCCGAGTTGCTCCAGGCAGCGATTACAGCTCCCTCGAAGTGTTCCAGTGAGTCGTACGTCCTACCTCCTCTATAGATATGGCGAAGCAGGAATCCTCCAACATTTTCTGTTGAGCTGAAGTCAGGCGAGCACGTCGGCAAAGGCCATAACGGAAAGGCCATGCTGCTCAAACCAAGTCCTAGTTGAGCGACAGGAAGGTTGTCGGCCTCGTCTCACTGGGAGGTGAGCTCATCTTGCTGGAACCGAGCGAGGAATGGTAGCAGTCCTGTTCACAACACTTCCCGGTACACCGCAGAATTCCCTCTAGAGGAATCGAAGGCTATCTGGAGCACACCGTCAGCATCGAAGCCACACCATACCGTGAGACTGCTTCCACCAAAATTCTGCTTGGCGAATTACCGCGACTGAATGCGGAGATCACGCCAGTAGTGTGCGTACCCGTCAGATCCATTCAACTTGGACTTTTTCTTTAACGAGAAGACCCCCTGGATACAACTTTCACCGAGATGAAGTCTGAGAAAAAGTTCTGCTATTTTTAGACCAGTCAGTCGCCATGTTCCTCTCAGCCGTGCGGCCTTAGGCAGTGCTGTGAGGTGCGGCAGTGGACGCATACGAGAATGCTCTATATTTGAGTTGCGGTTGATCGCTTTCCATATGGTCAGTCTGAATACCGACGTAGAAAGTCGAACTGAATCGGACCTGCTCTGCCAATTCGAGACTTGATGCTTCGGGGAAAGCGACCATTATCACGCTCTGTTATCATTAGGCATCAAATTCAACTTTAGCGCCGTCATCAAAGTTTATCCGCGCAAAGAGTGAATTTGCTGAGCAGTTGGATATCAGTTAGCGCAAAGCGTGAAAATACCGCCAGCGCTAACATGTTAATGCATATCAGTTGTTGAGCCGCTGGATATCAATCAGCGCAGAGGGTGAAGCTACCGCCGTTGCTGGCATCTCAGAAATTCTTGAACAAGTGGAAACATCTCAGCGAAAACATGATAAAACGATTGATCACGGCTCGATGTGTTTACCATGAGCACAGCCGGTATAAAAGCCGCCTCATCTCACTAGAGTCCTCATTCAGCATTCTGATGCCGGCCCTGAAAGGTGACTTCGGGTCACCCTCCGGAGGCCAGCATGATTTTGGCTGCTGGGAGGATACAGCGGGTATTGGGTATCCTCACGGCGGGGGCGGGGCGAGTTACGCCGCGGTCCGCAGGGGTGGCTCCTCACCGCAGACCTTTGCAAAGATCAAGCCCATGTTGCGGACAAGGCGGGGCTTCCTGGGCTGTGGACCTTCAAATTCATGAAATTTTCGAGGTAAACTCACCCATTTTCCAAGGTAAATTCACCTCATTCTTGCGGTAAACTGGACCCCCTCTCGTTGCCAGTTCGCACCATTTTCACGGGATATTCACCCCATTCTCACCTAACCTAGCGGCAAATTCACCCATACAGTGAATTTATCGCGGCGAATTAAGACTTCATGCCGACTTGTACAAGAGCATCCAGTCTTTTTTGCTGAGGCATCAAGTCTCGAAAAGCAGGGAAAGGCAGAGTGGTTGACCGATATGGTCGAGTTGGACACGAGCCGTACTACTCGACGTTCCTCATGAGCAGACAGCCCCCCCCCTGGGCCTGCCAGTGCCCTTCTTTGGAGCTCAGGATCATGAGGCAATTAGTAGACAGCTGTGAAGTGACGATTGTGTCACTCCGCTATCCTCCTGATATTCAGACTAGCCTTGTCCAGGGCAAGAATCTGAGCATTTTCGACCTCCGAGAGAAAGGATCCGTTTGGCATGATAGAATTACGTTGATATCACATATCTCCATCCACATCATATTCGAAACGGAAAACATTTTGAGAAATGAGCCAGGGTTCATTTGCGATAGAAAGTGTTGCTGTAATTATGATACAAAGACTTCAAGACTTTCACACAGAGTAGATCTTATTTCTTGATGTTTTTCTGTAAAATTCTGTGAGCAAAGATGCTTGGGTACGCGGAGTGGAATGGTGACAGTGCCGGTTGATGAACGTTTGCGTGGACATCGATATCAGAGCTTTGAATGTGTACCCGACCGCTAACGTCGGACAGGGAACGAAATTCTCATGCCGTAACATAGGGTGTTTTTTGTGTGTCGATTGCGTCCAACTGTACTCATTGTACGACATCATTGAAAATATTTACAACAAAGTTCTTTTAACTCGCCTGTACACACCGAAACTCAGCCTAAATTGGAAATGCTTTGTCACTCTTATCTCCTTATACGTACATTATCATGTAACTTATGTTTTCTTCCAAATAAGACAAGGAAATGTAGGAGTGAATCCCCTGAGGTAGCAAAAATTTCCATGATATCGTAGATTGAATAGTGTTGGACGCAATCGACACATCAAAACATGCTATTTTACGGCATGAGAATCTCGTTCCATGTCCGACGTTAGCGTTTGAGTTGAATGTGTTGCTATAATTTGATATTCACTGTATGAGGCTCATTTTTGCTTTTGACAAAGGAACAACTATAAGTCATACTGACCATTCCAAATGAAATGTATTTTTCTACAACCATTTTCGGACGAAAAGCCCGAATATGTCCATCGCAGCTGCCTAGCCCCACTCTGAAAGGAGTTACAGGCGTTTTCCCCTGATTTTTGTAGCTCTTTTACCCTCCAAAAAGCGCATTGTTTTTACGAAAATCCCGACCTCATAATCATGTTCAGCTCCCAAAGCTACCCCACCAGGCAACGTTTGGGTGAAGCAACATTTTCCAAACTTTGCGCAGACAGAGAGCGTTTTGGACTTGTACGGATTTTTGGTTAGGCGCTTATTTATACCGATTAGAGGACTCTCGAAGCATTTGAAGGCAGCGGTCGAGATAAAATATTCTTGTCTTCTTTCCTTGTCTAAACCCTTTTCTGGGTTTCGAGTAGTAGGACCTATAAGAAAAAATCGCAAAAAACGCTGTTTCGGGCCAAATTTCGAGCCTGAACCTTCCTGTCTTTTGATGGTGGACGAGAACACTCCCCATCATCGGCATCGATGATCTCTATTATCAATAGCATCAGGGGCGGTAGTAAACTAGCCAGGAATAAGAGTTTGGAATAGTGACTATAATGGGGAGAAATTTCAGTGCGAAACAACGACATTATCGTCATTCTAAAGGGGAGCTGTCAAATAGTATTTGTTTGCAAAACTAGCATCCCTCGGTGTGCGATCTCGGGAACACTAGCAAATCAACAGCGAGACAGCGCTTTGCACCAAAGGTGATACGCTTATCTTGCGGAGAATGGCTGACAACCTGAAGTATTGCACACGTGCGTGCAAAACTGAGCCCGCGTGGATTTGAACCACTGACCGTGCTGACGAAAGCAGCGGCACATAGCGCTGCCCTACTTAGACACATAATGAGCGGCTGATGAAGGATTCTCTTAGCTTCTCCAACTGTCTCCTGTACACTAACAATTAACCCCCTCGTCTGAGACAGTAGCTGTTTTAGCGATAACAGCAGAAGCCATTGTTTTTGATAGTGCGCAATCTTCCTTCTCGTGTTCACGATGTGTTTTGTATGAACTGATAGAAATGTTTTCCCGTCAGAGATTATACCCTCAGACAAAAAGGAGCTCGACGCCCAGGCCAATTCGCATGTTTTTCCCGAGACACGCGTTAAGCACGTGCTCGCCCTTCTGACACGAGCGCGTGCCTATAGCGGAGATAGGGGCGAGATCGTGTCTACCACGTGGAAGGCACACATCAAGAAAGGAGCTCGACGCCCACCACGTTCCGCCCACTTTCCGCAAGGCACGCGTTAGGCACGTGGTCGCGCAATGCACTTTTCAAGGCCAAAGGCTGAAGAGAGTGTGCTTGCGTCGGAAGCGCAGACGAATAGGGCAAGCAGCAGTGCCTCTCTCTCTGGATCCTCTTTATCGACCGAGCAGTGATCGTGTTGGTAACTGCTGTGTTTTTGATCTTTCATTGCTTTCATTCTCTACTCCAACTTCACTCTGTTCTTCTTTTTTGCGTCCCTTCTATACTTGTTATCCGACGATAATTCTTCGGATAATGGATCGATTCGGATAATGCCGATTTAAATTTTTCCGGATATTGGTTCGACTCAGATAATGCTTCCACTATTTCCACTATTTCCACTACGAGTTTCCACTATTTGAAGCATCGGAATGTTCTGTAAAAAGGTCTCATCTGAAGATTTGTAATCAACAGACATGAACATTTTACACTCTCTTGCAAACGGGGTAGCAGCAAGGGCGGTAGGTCCGCCTCTAATCCCACCCCTCCGAAGGTTCAGCAGCAAGGCTAGAGCGCCGGGCTTGCTGCCGTGAAAATTCTGATTGGTCAGCTGCGGAAGTGGGCGGAGACTGGGCGGGGACAGATATCCGCCCTTGGTCCTGCGAGCGAGCGAGCTCGGAGATGTCCGCCCTTGGACCTGCAGCGCGAGGATCGACGCAAACGCTCCACCCTCCTCGTCTGCTATTGGTCGAATTCGAATGCCGCTTCGCGCAATGGACCTGTCGACAGCATCGATCGGTCAGAATTCAACCAGACGGCTTCCGGCCGCTTTTTTTCATTATTTTTTTTTATTTTTCATGAATTTTTATTTGATTTCTAACTAATATGTGCCTCTCCTTATCCCCTCCGTAAATAGGCGCTAGAAAAACGTCAGGGCTACGCCTTTTTTGAACTCTCACGGTTACTGTTTACGATTTTAGGAAGTCTTTCTCAGAAAATCCGTTTGCAGCATGGAGAATTTTTCACATCCTTTTTTTTCAATTCGTTTTCCCAGCTCGTGAACATTTTGAAGATATTTTGCCGCTAAAAAATTGAAATCTCACTCCTGATTTGCTGTTTTCTGCTCGTTGATCTCTTCATCCGGGTTTACATGAGTTTGAAATGTTTGGTGTTGCATAACTGAAAATATTTCCCACTCATCGAAATTCTCATAACCTTTTGCCAATTATTTCGGAATTTCAAAAATTTTGTGAATGCCTGAATGAGGGAATTTCAAAAATGTTGTGAATTAAAGTCTGTCTGAATGAGAGTGTCTGCCCAGGCGGTCGGCGTGCGTGTCGAACGGAAGTCGAGAGGGCATTTGTTGGACTACGTGACGACCGTTCAACACACACGCCGACCGCTTGGGCGGACCTTATCATTCGGGCAGACCTTACATGTACTGTTCAGAAATTTTGTTTAATGTTTAACTCCGTTTTCGTAACTTCTGGAGTTTTATCGTGTTACACCGCATTTCCATTTCTCATGTCTGAAAACTGCCGTGATTGCGAGCTTGTCGCTGACTATTTCCAGAATGCTTTCCTGCAGACTGATGCCGGCTGGAGAGGTGTTGGATGTTGAGATCGTGGAGGATAGGCCACGTGCTGCACAAGTTCTCCGTTACTTATGGAGCTACAAAAAACTGGAGGTTAGTTGTTACATGCAAGCAAGATTCACATGAACATGATAAGTGGTTTTAGGTAAGAGAGAATGTTTCAGGTAATAAGTCGGACAAAGTTAATAGTCTGATGTCCGTTTGTAGTTTAGTCTGATGTCCGTTTGTACGTGGAGATGAAACGCTTGTCCCAATTAAGGTGAGTTTTATCTCAAATAACTTCTCAAGTAATTGGTTTTAGACTGTTCTATGTGATGGTTTTTCTTAGAAACGTGTGATCAACGATGTGGACGCGCCGCCATCTTGCCTTGTCGGAGTCATCGGAAACCCGGCTTAGAGTCCTGTCGATCGGACGTCGAGCTCAGACCATTTTGGGAATGTGAGTTGCGATATTCAGTGAGCAACTTGAATGTCTCAAGTTACTTACTCATAGCAGACAAGTCACATACACAATGTGGTGAGTAACTTACCCGAGGGGTTTTCACAGGGTCGCCTCGAGTAACTTGCTTACCACATTGTGTATGTGACTTTTGTGTTATGAGTAAGTAACTTGAGACGTTCAAGTTACTTACTGCTTACCACAAGTAGTTTTCCCAAAATATCTGAGAGTTTTTTTTGTATTTTTTTGCGTTTCATATGCTTTTGAATTTTGTTTTTCTTGTTCTGCCCCCGGTACTCTGCCTACGGTTCGATGAAGATGCTCTAAATCCGATTTATCTCATTTTTATTCCAGTGTCATTCCGTAGTTTCATATCGCTTTATCTGCTCATCATTCTGAACCCGGTCACCTCTAAACCAATCTCATGGATATTGAAACTAACCTTTTAGACTTCGTGAACCTTGTGGTCGTCATGCATGTATTGTGTTGTAGTGTTCTGACATAGTCTATAGTCTTGATTGCGTTTGCCGTAGCACCGTTTTTTTCGCATCTCAAACACTACATCATCTCGAAGTGCCTTCAAAGGCTTTTTGCTTACACGTTAAACCTCTATTGTAGAAGTAATTTCGAGCAATAAATTTGCATTTGTTATTACTTGTAGTTTTTATTATGTGTTGCTCCAGAATTCTTTAGCGGGCTCATTCAAGAGCCAGGTTGTAATGGAGCAATTTTGGATTTACGGCGAATTCAAAAGGCCGCTCTGCTGCATTCTGGTCTTGGGTGAGACCGCTAAAAAGAATTTTTGAGCAGTACGGGTGTTGGAGAAATCGCTTTCAAGGGCGTATTAGGGCAGGATGAAGGGTGAATATGAAAATTTGCGGCAGTAAGGGCGTAGTGTCAGGGTGGACGAGTGGCCCTAGCAAGGCCGGTCACCGCCCGTGCAAGGCTAGCCACCTGCCTTTCCCCTTGGACTGAAGTGGCTGGTTTCCGTGCATAGCAAGGCCGGTCACCGCCCGTGCAAGGCTAGCCACCTGCCTTTCCCCTCGGACTGAAGTGGCTGGTTTTCCCTGAAGTGTACTGCTTTGAACGGACGGAGCACGGACGGAGGATCCGCCCCAAACACGCCCCTTTTCCACTATCAAGGGTGGGGCCCGAACCGTGAACCTGCCCTGCGCGTTCCTTCCTGCTGCCCCGTTTGCCAGAGCTTGTTTCCGAAGGAAAAAAATTCTCCTCGAATTATCTAAAAATTCAAAATGAGTGGGTTTTTCTTGACACTGTTTTCGTATGAAACAAATTTTCGAATTTATCCCCTAATGGTTGTATTCGTCTAAAAAAAATTTTGTATTTGCCGTATACTAAAAAAGGCCTAAACAAGTGTTTTTTTAATCTGATCTGGTCTGATTTTTTTTGAATTTGGGACTTTTTCGTTTTAAAAATTCCTGATGAATAAGCACTCCCGACTTCTCAGGCTCGATTTTCCGAAGAGATGTTTTTTTCTTGGAAATAGACGATGTTTTGATAATCCTAGATGAATAAGTTTTTTTCATGATTTTCCAGATACAGTTTTTTTTCGGACTATCCACTTTTCGAATTTAGGAAAGCGTCTCAATTTTATAAAGAAAAGTTTTTTTCCAAATTTCAAATAATTTTCTCCGGCTTAAATACTGGTTTTTTTGAGGAATTCCGAGGTGGCCTACAAGTTTTCTGAGCTTTTACTGTTTATAGCCTTGAAAGAAGTGGGTGAAGTAGCTTTATCTGAAGAATTGTAATTACTGAACATTTTGGACAATTAACGCCAGTTTCCGAAACATTTGAATTTTCTCCTCAAATTACGCTACGTTACGATAATTTAAAGTGAGTGTGTGTTTTTCTTAATACTCATGTTCTTTTATGGTAGTATAATAACCTTTGTATACCCTAATGCTTGTGTTTTTCGAAGTCTCTTGTTCATTTTTTGTTTGAAAAATTGGTTTTTTGTATTTATCGTAATTTGGGACAATCCTGAAAGAAAGTTTTTTTTTCAAATTTCACAACTGATTTTTGTTTGATTTCCTGCTTTTTTTGTGTTCCCAAAATCGTAGTTGAATATGCATTTTTTGATTCTCCAGATTCATTTTGGATGTTTTTATCTTCTGAAAACGGACTTCGTTCTGAAGGTTCTAGCTGAATAGGTTTTTTATTTTCCAGGTCCAGTTTTGCCGAATTTCTACGTCTGAAAAGGTCCGAAACTCGTGAATATTTTTTTTCAACATCCGAGTATTTTTCTCCGAATAAATGGTGATTTCATTCGGAAATGTTAGGTTTCCTAGCAGTTTGTCGGTGTTTTTATTTATTGGATCTTTGGAAAGTTTGGGTAATGTAGCTTTATTCGAAAAATTGTAATCACATGACATGGACTTCCGACACTAGTTCTCGAAATAAATCTTTCAAAAAATCAAAATGAGTGTTTTCCTTAATGCTCATGTCTTTGTATGAGAATGTTTTATTTGTAAACAAAATTGATATTGTATTCCTTAGTGATAGTATTTGTCTGAACCATCTTTCCAAAGGAGTGCTTTTTTGTAATTTTCATAAAATGTTGCAGTCCTTAATGATTTTTTTTGATTTTCAAGTGTTTTTTATTTCATGTATTTTTGCTTTTTTCGTTGTTTTGCGTCTAATCATGGGCAATCGACGCTAGTTTTCGAAATACATGGTTTTTTCTCGTCTAGTCACACTTCCTTACGCAGGATTTCGAATGAATGTGTTTTTTATGTCTCGATGCTTAGAAGGATTTAAAGAAAACCTCTTAAGATTCCCAAAGAATGCCTCTTTTCGAATTATGGGGTTGAATTGTTTTGGGAATCAATGATATTTTCTCGATTGATTTTTTTTCACTATGACCTCGTAGAAATACCAACTCAGGCGGTTCTCTTCCCCGAGCCGCACCGAATAGGAATCGGAGCCGCCTGACAGTTCGGCTCGTTCTCCCAATCTCCGGGCTGCTGCTGTTGCTGTTCGGGCCAACCGGAATAGCCCGGACAGCAACAGCAGTGGCCCGTAAAGCAACAGCAGTGGCCCGGACAGCAACAGGAGCCGTCTCGCAGATTGGAAAAACGAGCCGAACTGTCAGGCGGCTCGGGGCCGATAATCGCCTGAGAAGTGTGTGTGCTTCTTTCCTAAGCTTTCGGACTTTTGAATGTTTTTTTGGGAGATACGGCGTTTTGAAAGCTTCGAATGAGTATCTTATCTTTCTTTTTTTTTGGGCCAACAAGGGTCCAGACTTTCAGGTAACTGGACTGTATCAAACATTGCACACAGCTTTTTCTAACAGCTCTTCTAGCTTCCGAAATAATAATACATAAAAATATGTAAGGCGCCATAAAGGGGGAGGGGGCGAACGCTATTGTGGGAGGGCGCGAGGCCTGGGCGCGTTCTATTATCACATTTAGTCTTTCTTGTTAATTCTTCGCCCGAAAGGAGGCAAATCGGTATTTTTCGAATTTTTCTAATGAATTGATACTGAAAAATGACTTCATGAATTAAGCAAAAGCCAAAATAATGATTACAATCTTCAATTCATACTCAATTACGTTAAATTAAAATTTTTCTTTTGGTGATGAATTTTCTCTTAGTCCAACAACTCTTTCTGATTTGACAAAGGGAGAGAAACTCTGACGTTTGGCTAAGTTTGGGGTAATTAAAAATTAGGCGTAGACATTTTGTCCGGAAGCCTTCGTAATCCAGTTAATCACACATGTTTAAATTGCAAGGTACAGAAAAAAATTTATTTGCATGCAATGTTCTGACCGTTAGCATTCATCGAGTTTCATCCGCCCGCAAACTTCATCCCAGTGCCCAAAATTCGCGACTAACGCCCCCGTTTGGATGGGCGTCGGGCTGTTTTTCTTTTCAATTTTTGCATATTCTAGCCCGCCAAATTTTTTTTCTGGATGAATTTTAGTTGGGCTAGTGGTGAACTGCCGGAAATTCAATAAAATCAGCCTACTGCCGACTTTTTTCAGGATGATTTATTATCGGGCTGTTTTTTATACAGTTCCAATTTTTTTCTTTGATTCTAGCTGGATTCTTTGAATGAAAAACAATCGGTGCGAATTTTTTTCTGAAGGGGGGGTCGCTATAATTTACCATATTTTTGGGCGCGAACCGACTTTCGAGGGGGGTGGTCGTAAGTATTTTGCGGCCTTTGCCAACGGGCTGCTGGACCCTGGCTGGACGTCTGGAAGCAAAGCCGGGTGAAATGGTCAACATGCATCAGGCAGTCGAGACAGCGTGCATTGTAGGTGATTTTGTTGGCTCACCTCGATTCTTTCTACCCCTTTATTCTGGAATTTTAGAGCCTATGTTCGCTTGTACAGAGAAGGTCTCAACAACCTGCTGCCGCGCATCGTGAGTTTTCGAAGTAGTAAAAAAGCGGAGAACAGAAAAAATCAGTATAACTTGAAATTCTAGAAAAAGAGGAGCTTCGACGAGTCCGTGCTTGATGAGCCGAATGAAGGTGGTCAACAATGATATTTGTTTTTGACATTTGCTTTTGTACTTGTTTTTGGCTGATTTCGTTGATACTCTGATATTTGTTGTTTTTTATACACCTCATTAATGGAATCTCCAATCGGTTACTGTTTTTTTTCTACGGTGCTACGTGTTATGGAGAATCTCGTTATTGTGCATTTATGACAATTTTTGTGCAATTATTTGTTTTTACACATTATGAATGAAATCTGTAGAAATAATTTTACTGGCAGGCGTAGGCAGCAGTACAGTGGACCTAGAACACTAAAAAGTTTCTTAGCGGCCGTAGTTTAAACAAAATAAAAGAAAAAAATTAAAAATAAATAAAATTTAAGTGGGGGCATGTCCATAGGCATAATTAAGTGGGCGGGGCTCGTAATAGGCTGGGTGGTCTTCTATATTGGTGGGCTCGACGCCCAGTCGATAAAATTCGAAGGGGCTCGTCGCCCAGGCTCATCAGAATCAGCGACTTGTCTTAAGAGCGGCTTGTTGCCCAGGCGCGAAGCAGCTGCTCTCCCGCTACAGTCACTACCTCGCCCGCAATAGCCACTACCGCGGGCGACAAAACTTCGAATTTCGGGCTCCACGCCCACTATCCCGCTGGCGACGCCGGCTTTTCGGCGGGGCGTGGAGCGGGTGTTTGTATGAGCCCGTGGTTTTGTTGACCTCCTCAGCAGTTAATTCTTCCTCGATTTATTCATTCTTTGCCTAACTCTCATGTTTTGTGTTAACGACTGATTGGTTTGATGTTCTTGCCTCTAAAGAGTGTTGTGAGTTAGGGTAAAGCAGGCCGAAAATCAGAGGAATAGCTAGACTAGGATCTGCTAGAAAGTAAAATGTTCAGTCTACATTTTTTTCAAAAATTTTGATTCGATTTTAATTTTTTTCGTCAGTGTTTATGAAAAGTTTGGAGTTCATTTTACTCGTGACACTGTATATTATATTATCTAACTGTTTTGCTTTGCTACGGATTAGTATGATTTGGAAATGAAACATTTGTGAGAAACCCGTTAAAAGAAGTGAAATGTCTTATGCTACTGATTTGGCATGGGAATAAACTCAAAAGAAGCGCCAAAAACAGTGAAATGATTCATCGTTGATTTGGCTGTGCACTTGTTTACTAAACAAAAATTGAGCGTGAGATTGAAAAACCAAATCACGCTCATCTTACTAAGCACACACATTTATTCATGTGACTGCAATTCTCTTAGGTGACAACATTCGCATAGACACACTACGTGATGTTATTTCCGCTTTCATTAATTGAGAGTCAATCGGAAGTGAACGCGTCAAATAATTTAGTAATGCTTGAAAATCAATATTTCTGAATGATTGAGGTGGGAGACACAACATAATTTTGCAAGGACCTGAGACTTGTTAACCTAAACTGCAAGCTTTAGGTTGATTTCAGAAGAGATGTGCGTGATTTGGTTTTTCAATCTCACACTCAATTTTTGTAGTTTAGTAAACAAGTGCACAGCCAAATAAACGATGAATCATTTCACTGAGTTTTTGGCGCTTCTTTTGAGTTTATTCCCATGCCAAATCAGTAGCATAAGACATTTCACTTCTTTTAACGAGTTTCTCACAAATGTTTCATTTCCAAATCATACTAATCCGTAGCAAAGCAAAACAGTTAGATAATTTCACTTTATTTTAGCAAAGGTTTCCTTTTAAAGGCCCATTACACCCTCAGATATGACCTTTCAAATGTTCATGCAGTTGTGTAGTAGACCCCTCTTGCATAACACTTGCCCACCCCTCCTAGCGCCACCACAGTTCACACCCTTTTTCATGGTTTCCGAACCCAATAACGACTAGATGAACGGTTGAATCACAACCGCGTTTTCGATTTTCACTCCCTTTCCGGTCCTCCCGGTTGGGTCGAACACACGATCCGTAACGCTTGGCATACTCGCAGTTGGGTCCCGCCCTCCTTCCCCGGCACTTGGCGCTTTTTAAGTCGAGCCTCACACACTTTCCCCGGCGCTTGGCGCACTTCCAGTTGGGTCCCGCACGCTTTCCTCGGCGCTTGGCGTACCCAAAGTTGGGTCCCGCGCACGTTCCCCGTCGCTTGGCACACTTTTAGTTGAGTCGCGAACACGTTCCCCGGCGCATGGCGCACTTTTGGTTGGGTCCCGCACACGTTCTGTGGGGTTTGGAGCACTTCCAGTTGGGCACCGCGCACGTTCCCCGGCTCTCAGCACAGTTCTAGTTGGGTCCCGCATACGTTGCCCGGCGCTTGGCGCACTTCTACTTGGGTCCTGCACACGTTCTCCGGCTCTTGGCGCACTTCTAGTGTGGTTCCAAGCACGTTCCTGGCGCTCGGCGCACTTCAGGTTGGGTCCTGAACACGTTCCCCGGCGCTCAGCACAGTTCTAGTTGGGTCCCGCATACGTTGCCCGGCGCTTGGCGCACTTCCACTTGGGTCCTGCACACATTCCCCGGCGCTTGGCGCACTTCTACTTGAATTCTGCACACGTTTCCCGTCGCTTGGCGCGCTTCTAGATGGGTCCCGGACACGTTCTCCAGCACTTGGCGCACTTCTGTTTGGGTCCCGCATACGTTGCCCAGCGCTTGCCGCACTTCTACTTGGGCCCTGCACGCGTTCTTCGGCGCTTGGCGCACTTCTGTTTGGGTCTCGCGCACGTTCCCCGGTGCTCAGCACAGTTCTGTTTGGGTCCCGCACACGTTTCCCGTCGCTTGGCGCACTTCTACTTGGATTCTGCACACGTTCCCCGGCGCTTGGCGCACTTGAATTTGGGTCCCGCCCACCTTCCAGGCGCTTAGCGCACTTCTAGATGGGTCCCGCACACGTTCTCCGGCACTTGGCGCACTTCTGTTTGGGTCCCGCATACGTTGCACAGCGCTTGCCGCACTTCTACTTGGGTCCTGCACGCCTTCTTCGGCGCTTGGCGCACTTCTACTTGGGTCCTGCACGCCTTCTTCGGCGCTTGGCGCACTTATAGTTGGGTCTCGCACACGTTCCCCGGCGCTCAGCACAGTTCTGGTTGGGTCCCGCATACGTTGCTCGTCGCCTGGCGCACTTCTACTTGGGTCCTGCACATGTTCCCCGGCGCTTGGCGCACCTCTTCTTGGGTCCTGCACACGTTCCACGGCGCTTGGCGCACTTATAGCTGGGTTCCGCACACGTTCCCGAAGCTTCGCGCACTTCTACTTGGGTCCTGCACACGTTCCCCGGCGCTTGGCGCACCTCTACTTGGGTCCTGCACACGTTCCACGGCGCTTGGCTCACTTATAGCTGGGTTCCGCACACGTTCCCGAAGCTTCGCGCACTTCTAGATGCGTCCCGCAATAAAAGGTGTGCACACGTTTCCTGATGGAGGAGAAGCAGGCCTACCTTAACGCTTGCAATCAATTCACTCTTATCACAATACCACTCCATTTCTCTCAATTGGCCAACCATGTTTCTTATCATTCAAAAGTTTCACCGGACTGACACACACACACACACACACACACACACACACACACACACACACACACACACACACACACACACACACACACACACACACACACACACACACACACACACACACACACACACACACACACACACACACACACACACACACACACACACACACACACACATTTTGAAATTCACAAATTTTCCCTTATCTCGAGAACCACAAAGCGGATTTTTCTGAAATTCGGGCAGTGTTAAGAACCTCTACTGCTCTACATTTTGTGAAAATGCCAAGTTCGGAACTATCTTCCAAACCGAGATTCTGTAATTAGGGGTTTGCGCAGGAGCAATAGTTTTCCAAATCAGGTGCGCGCTTCGCGCGCACCACAATTTTCTCAAATATTTTAAAGAAAAAGGACGGAGAAAACTTACACAGATCCTACTTTTCGAAGTGAAATTTAATGTTGTTGGTCGCGTTCGGGAGCGGCGCATTTTTCCATTTTCTAAATTTGTCCGCAGAAATATTCTTGAGGAAGGAACCTGGTAGAGCGAAATTCCGCCGTTAAGCCCAATATGAATAATGAGCTCTTAGTATCCTCTGGTTTCGAGCGTGACTTATTCTGTTCCCTCGCGCGCTTGTGCGGAGCGAGGGTGGAGACAGCTAGAAAGTGTGGGGAGAAGGAAACGCAGCGTACGCGCGCAGACTCACGCGGTGAACGAAAATAAATCGCACTCGGAAACAGAGGATAAACACAGTTGAGAACACTGTTCCTTTAAGCTTTCACTGGTTGGTAACATCAACTACGTAAAACTAAGAGGAGTACGTAATTACTAGAGTTAGGATAGAAAATTATTCGAATGTGATTCGAGTGAATTGAATATTCGGATTCTGGTATTGAATCTTTCTTCAAATAATCGACTGGTTCAGAGAAAGTTAGGAGGCCTCGTTCAAAATTGTTCATTATTTCGGGTATTCAAAAAAGCTTTATTTAAAGAAAATAATTTATTCGGGAATTATCAATAAAGATTATTCGGATTAGAACTGCCAAAGTATTTTTAAAGAGCTCCCGAAATGATGATTTTTCCAAAGCAAAGCTCTTTTTGGAAATCTAGAAGGGTTGAACAGTTTTGAGTTAGGCCTGAATTTTTTCAATGTATGAATATACTCGAAAACCTATCCTCCACTCAATTCGATTGAATATTCGGCGATTTCTCTCAAATATGCAATAAATTTTCCATAAAATTCCCATACTCATACTGTTAGATAACTTTTACTGCCGCCTGCTAAACATCCGAATCTCATGCTCAGAAGTTGACCGAATAGACGAAAGTCGAATATTGCGACTTTTAGATTGGAACGATTACACGGAAAAGCGGGTGGATGAGATTGCCGAGTTCGATGAATAGCGGAAATAGTTAAATTAATTGCCCGATTCAACCCAGTACTGGAAAAAGCAGAAATTCCCATTTGAATGGAATATTCGATTAAAGCCACAGTCCAACCTCAAAATCGAATTTTTGTTTTCCTGCTTATCTTGGAGAAAATTTTACGCTCATCACAAGTGTGTCTCCAGAATCGCTCAGAAACCCACTACGAACGGAGTTATGGCCCCTCAAAGATTCTGGCTATAAACGGCGAGAAGTTCGCGGACGAGTTGTCTCGGGCCTGTTTTTTTCTTGTTATTCGCAGCCATCGTTTCGAAGCAGGTCACAAAATAAAGCCAGACCGAAAACAAATCCAAGAACATAGATTTGGAACAAAAATGATCGCGCTTCTCTTCCCTATTGAGACCGGAAGCTTGTCGGGGGGCGTTACCCATTTTTTCTTCCATGGGGGCGGAGTCGACTTTTTCCTTGCTTTTTATCGATTGATTGAGCGAATTGAGATTTCGCGCTTCATAGAGTTGCTATTCACGACGACAGGAGTATAATATCAAAAATTATCCCTGAGGTTGGACTGTGCCTTTAACTCGGATAGTACTCGAACAATTACTCGATTCATTTCCAAGTCTAGTACCCTCGGGTTCCGGGCCTGGTTTAGTGTGTGCAATTGCGGACTTGCGTCGTGGAGGAACGACACATCGCTTTCGCACGAGCTGAGAAAGAAGTTAGAATCAAGAAAAAAGCAGGGAAAGTCAACGAAAATCCAGCATGATCAGCTGATGAGGGGCGGGCGCGGAAGCTCGTAAAAAAGCGATGCGTCGCGCCCCACGACGCAAGTCCGCTATTGCACACACTAAATCAGGCCCGGAACCTGAGGGTACCTACCTTTTTTGTCTTATTGCACATAGTTAATGTTAGGAACTACCAAAAACGAAAACTAACAGCATCTTTGAATGTGCTTATATGAGTTAATAATTAATAGTGACCTTCCCCGCGAGACTTCATTCTTCCAGGTAGTTTTTTCATGAGAAAACTATTTTCCACACAAATTTCGAGAGTGGCAGTGCCAATAGACTGCCACTCTCGAAATTAAAAAAAATTCTCTAAAAAAAAATTCATGGATACGGCGGCGGAAATGACGATGCGTGTTTTTTTTTCTTTTTTTTAAGTACCTGAGAAGATAAAAAATACAGTGTCAAGAGTAAAGTCACGAACAAATTGGAATCACAATAAACTTTTCATAAACACAAACGGAAAAAAAGGAGGCAAATCGAAACGAAAACGAAAAAAGTCCAGCATACTATTTATCCCTCTGACAACTTTCTCGTCCACAGTGCTACCTAAATTCACTTCACCTTAAAATCAAGGATATTAAGAACTTAGGGAACACAAAACAAGGGAGTTTGATAGCAAAAGACCAATAATTGGAAAACCAATCAGCTGCACCCACAAATCAGCTACAGGCAATGCTCGCTATTGATCGCGTTCTCACTGCACAAACGATTGGGGCGCCAGCGGTTTGGAGACTGACGAGTAGTTGGACAGTTCTTGGCCCAACTGCGGCCCCAGTAGCGATTGCGGGGGAACTCGGAGTTGTCGGGTTACGGAGAAAAGTCCTCTCGAGGACTTTTTACCCTAACCTGCCATCGTCGTCGATCGCACTCTTAAATAGGCGCGCTGTCTCACCGTTGGTCTGTGGAGAACGCCGATTAATGGGAGAAAATTAATGTTCGCGATTGAGTGTTTTGAGAGGGATAACATGAGTAGTTAAAGGCAGCGTTCACGATGATCATCCTCGTTGACTTTCCACAGTAAAATGATAGTCGAAAAGGATCCTAGGCTCCCAGTGTCGAAAGAACGGTAGAAAACGAGCCAGGAGCGGCAAAATAACGGCTGCAAACAAGCGTTTTGGTGCCCCAGACACGCCTAGTGCCCCAGATCCGCCCCTCGAAAAGAGCAAATGAAGACTCAGATTACAGGAATGATCAAGTGAAGGAAGTGCTAATAAGTGAGCTTATCGCTTCATTACACTGATAAGCATCATCCTTCCAGCGGTCAATTCCTCTACGCTCAAAAAATCAACGTAAACAAGAGAGGGCCTATTTTGGCTCGAAAACATGCCTTTCGTGTCCCTTTTAAGCATGCCTTGCTATATGTGTCACTAGACCTTCTGTAAGCCGTGGAGATATCGGAAGTGAAATTTATCGTGAACACTGCCTTTAAGGGGAAGTAACGTCGATGTCTATCTTTAAGATTTGTGTTGTGGCTTATATGTGCCTTGAACTTCGATACTACGATTTCAGCCAAATTTAAGAACCCCGTTGTTGACATCGATGATAACAGTCTTGGGTAACAGTTTGGCGAGTTTACTACCACCCCAGCTGGCTTGAATTCGAATTTGAATATATTTATGTACTCGTCTAGTCAAAAACATTGACTGAAGTGCTTGCTTTCATTGTTCAACTGTTTCTATTGGTTAAATTTGCGTTTATTTCTTCCTCTGAATGTCGATCATTTTTGACTGCTCGGCGTGAGACTGCGATCTTTTTGGGCGGAGCTGTGCACATGTGCACGAACTAGCATCTTTGGGCCCTAGAAACTCTAATTCTAGCCCGTTTCTCACCGCGCTACCTTCATAGTTTTTCTGCTATTTTCGATCTAAGCTGTTTTTTATAGTTTTTTCGATAACGTGACCACTGCCTTCAAGAAAAATATTCCAGATTTGACTTAAAATTCGCTCTGAGGGGTTATTTGGGGTGCTGATCACGAATCTAAGGCTCATTTGTCGTTTTTTCGGAAGCTTTCGACTAAATTTGTTCAAAGCATCCCACCGGCAGAAAAAATTGACGGCAAAATCGACTTTTGACGATTTCCGGAATGTGGCGACAGATGTGGCTCACATCGTTGTTATGGGGGCTATTTATAGTGCTCAACACGAGTCTGATGTCAGTTTATCGATTTTTGACAGCCTACGATATATACGGTAGTTTGGTCAAAGTCTCAGATTTGTCTCAAAGCTTTTATTTAGGGGTTATTTGGGGTGCTGAATACGAATTTGGTGTCCATTTGTCGTGTCTCGAATTTATCCAGAAAAAAATCTGAAAAAACCTCAAAAATTCCATGGGGGTACCCTTGCCTTGCCGCCAAGCTTTAAAAACGCTCATAACTTCTTTCAGAGTGGGTCTAGGCAGCTGCGATGGGCATATTCAGACTTTTAGTCCAAAAATGGTTCTAGAAAAAAACGTTTCATTTGGAATGGCCACTATGACTTATAGTGGTTCCCTTGTGAGATGAGGCCTCGGTCATGGTTAGTAGAAAAAAATGTTCCTCCGCTAGATCCACACGAAGTCCAGGAAAACGAAAGGTCGGGTATGTCGTGTAGATTCCAACGCACTGTATCTCACTAATGGGACAGAAGCAAATCGTCAAGCCCCATATTGAGCAGCATTGCAGTCAGCGAATGTGTGCCGAGCACATGAACTAACTCCAGCTGCTTCGAGTGGGAAGTTACAGGTACAGCCTAGCTTGCTCGGATGAGTGCGGGAGGAGCAAGCAGCGGAGCGGTCGTTCATGGCAAAATATGTCAGCAATAAGAATATTTTGACGTGATAAGCCAGATAAGTCTCACTTCGACCGGCTCGAAATGAGGGAGATATGCTATAGTTCCGATTGTTTTTTTTCTTTTTTATCTATTGAAGGGCCCTTAGAGAGAACTCAAAATACCTTCTGTTATTCTATCCATCCCCCACAACTCTCAGAAAACTTTTTTCGGGACCCCGGAAATTCGCTCTCTTGTATGTATGCTTATAGAATGGGAAATTTCGCCGAGAAGTGAAATTGTCATCATCCAGTTAGCCAAGATGCCTTATTCATAGACTTCCATTTGATAGTGTCATTGCTCTGAATTATCACGTGTTGCCTCCCGCTCCGGTTATTCATTCTATTATTCGTAGGGGTGAGGTTTTGCAGTGTTGAGAGACGGGATGCTCAAACTAGGTCATAATGGATATGTAGTTTCAACGCTTCAAACGTCGATGAGGACATGGTAGGAGCTATGCGGGCCTATTTATGGTTTCGAGCATGTTTGCAAGCGTTTATGCTTCCTTTGATTTATTTTTCTCAAAGATCTATCGTTTTGAGCAAGTCATCCGTCGACTACCCTCTCCTTACGGTACCTGCAGCGACACGTTTCGTCCACCGTCATATATCTTCGAAGAGCGCTATTCGATTGAGGTGACATCCATTTTTTCTCCTCTTCGTCGTCGGTCATACCCATCCTCATTCATCACTGCTTGTTTGTTGATATATGGTATGCAAATTTAGTTTCCAGGGTTGTCACAGAAGTTGCTTCCAGATGGACGTAATAAAAAAATGTGGTTGCGGAGATCCTCGCTTTCCATTACCCGATGGAAGCAGACATTGTAGTAAACGCACTGAGAGTAAGCAACTATTGCTAAATACTACTGTGGACGATTTGATGCTTATCGGTGACTTTGGAATGACTGAATGTTCAAGAAGACATGATCCTTTCAATCGAAACGTCAACCTGAACAGATCAAGAGCACCGTTTGTTTCAGCGCAGTGCCTAACAAATTATACGAAAGGTGGCCTTGGATATCAGAACGTGCAAGCAGACTGCGATTGCAGACAACCCTGCACTGAATACGTCTACAAAGCCTCGTTTTCAACGGGAACATGGCCGTCTCCCAGATACGCTTTTGGTATGTGATACTGCTCCTTAGATGCTTTTCAAACGTTCTTTGACTTTCCAGTTACTGAATCTAGCGATGTTCGCTTAACGTCAGTCCGCATTTTCGTCATCACGTGCCATCCTGAGAATAATTTGAACACACTCTAGTCACTTCGGTCGCATCATATGTTGCTACGAGCGTGAACACTCGCTCCGCTTCGCGGCGTACTTGTTGGCGTTCTTCGTGGCGCATTTGTTTCACGGGGGAAGAATGGTGGTAAGACCCAGTATACTTCGGCATCGAATGATTTCGAGTCATCCTATTAGTGGATTTTTCTTCCGAATGACTACATGGTTCGAGCCGTGTCCGGTTTTCAGACAAAAAGTGAGAGGCAAGGTTCTCATAAGTCATGCCATGGCACAAATCTTTGCCTTCACAAAATAATAATTATCAATTATTCGAAAAATAGTCGACTTCATGTCATATTCGACTATTTTTTTGAATAATTGATAATTATGATTTTGTGAAGGCAAAGAATTCTGTCATGACATGACTTAGGAGAAGCTTACCTCTTACTTGTTGTCTGAAAACCGGACACGGCTCGAACCATTCTGTCATTCGGAACCCAAATCCAACCTTTCCATGTGTTCGACCACAAAGGCGCTATACCACATACCGCGGAGAGTAACATTCCACCTGTACTACTTTTCACTATTGAAAGATTTAAACATTCAAGAGACCGCGCACTTTACGGCCGATCTTCCTCTGAGAGTTTTGGTCGCGAAATAGCCCACCAGGCTCCGCAGCGGCTCCTGATGGGCCCGTTCTCGGCTTGTTAGCTGCTATTTCCCGGCTTTTCATGGAACGGACAAGAAGTAGCCGAGAAATAGCCGAGAAATATTTAGAAGTAAACAAAATAAGCTAAAATGCAACCGTCGCCGGCTCGCTGAGCCACCATCTGGGGCCGCCAGCGGTTGGGCGGGGCCTTTAGAGGCTAAACGAAGTTCAAATACCTTAAATTTAGGTAATTGAACCGACGGAGGTGCTGACTTTTGAATCATGCCTCTGGAATGCGCCGTATAGGCACTTTGCGGCTATTTCGCGGCCAAAACTCGCAGAGCCAGTGGGGGTCATGTGTGGAGGGAGACGCGGTGCTCAAGAACCGTTTTGGTTGGAGCAGGCTTGCTCTCATGGTACATGCGCGTGGGTGAAAGGGTGGCGCTTCACAGAGAATCGGAGAAATATGATCAATTTCTCTCGGCTCTGAAGTGACAGAAACACGACATTTCGCCGATTTTCTTTGAATCGCTGGTCACGAATTCAGTGTCTCTCGCCTTTCAAATTTTTTAGTAAGGTGCACCAGATTATGCTAGGGATCTTCAAACATTCGATTAATCGGATAATTTAATTTTTTCCCGCAATCCCAGAATAAATTCTTACCTTCCTGTAACCTTAAAGGCAGTATTCACGATGGTTTTCATTTCCGAGTATTTCATATAAAACAATGCGTTGGCCTCCAAGTGTTACCAAAATTACGAAGAAACGGTGAGAAACGCATTAGAAACGTCGTATGTCAGTGACATTATTCTCTGGCCTGGACTAGTCCGATTGGATGAAAATGTTCCCAATGGTTGGGACCGACGAAAAATGGGGTCAGTCGAAAATGAACAAAATATTTTATGCAAAACAGTATTAGTTAGGGTACGAAGGAAGGGACGGAGGGGGGAGAAAGGGATGAGAGTGAAGGATTTCGTGCCCTTCTGGTCCGTTTCTCTCAGTTTCTCCGTCATTTTAGTTTTACCCGGGGGTCAATTAATCGATTTTGCGAATAATTTCAAAATTGAAGATTATCGTGAACACTGCCTTTAAAGGCACAGTCCAACCTCAGAATCGTTTTTATGCTTTTCTGTCTATCCTGAAAACGGTCACACGCTGATTCCAACGATGTCCCTTAAATCGTACAAAACCCCGCAAGAACGAAGTTATGGCCCCTCGAAGATTGAGCTACGGAACCATGGTGGACGAGTTGTCCGACGCTTTTAGCTTCCTTCATTTGCAACGGATGTATACGAGCCGACCTGAGCAAAGAGAGAGGTTGAGAATGAAGGAATGAACGGGGCTATTGATCTGAATCCATCGCTCATCTCGCCACTGCTGAGCTCGAAAGATCGTAGAAGGGGCGTGCCAAAGTGGCTTCCGGATGTGGGCGCCCCACGGTGGCTTCCTCCTATATCTCGCTTATTCGAAGGAATTGAGAGCTCGCACTTGGTAGGTGTTATATAGGCTGGGTCTACTTCACGAATATGTAGAAATAGCAGATTTCGTCCCTGAGCTTGGACTGTGCCTTTAAGTTGGTCTAGGATTAGCACTCTCCCAATTTGTGACAGAGCAGATTACCGGCCATTCATATAATTGCAATTAACAATTATTCGAAATTATTCAAATGTTCGAATAATTATTGAATAAATTATCGTTTCAGTCCAGTAAAAGGGTATAGCTCTACTCTCTCATGAATTGAGGGAGCTTTCCACTGAAGTGCTGCTTGGAGACTAGGACGGTTCTATTACATTCCGATATCGAGGCGAAAATTCAAATTATTTGAAATATCCGAATATTCGGTGTACCCAAGTATACAACAGATGGCGAAAATTGTATCGTCCGTGATCAATGCTTGGCCTTCAGATACCTAATGCTCATGTAAGCTTCTGGGCGAAGTTCCATCGAAGAGAGAGACATTTACCCACTAAGGCTCCGTCTTTAGCGAGCTACGAGCGTCAGAGGGCGCATGGGGTTCCCATCTTCACATAGGCTTCGATGTTATGCATGTCAAAAAAACCGTAGCTACTCTGCCAATTCGAGACTTGATGCTTCGGGGAAAGCGGCCTTTATCATGCTCTGTTATCCTTAGGCATCAAGTTCACCTTTAGCGCCGTCATCAAAGCTTATCCGCGCAAAGGATGAATTCGCTGGGGTGCGTTCCAAGAATGCTTCCACGATACCGAGGGAGGGCAAATAGCTTTTCCATGGCCGAACTTGTTTCCCATGGACACGAGTAGTAACTGATAATGGCTTCCACGTCGCCGTGTCTACGTTTCCATGGAAAACTTCAGACATGGGAATGTTCTTGGAACGCACCCCTGAGCGGTCGGATATCAGTCAGCGCAAAGAGTGAAAATGCCGCCAGCGCTAACATGTTAATGCATATCAGTTGTTGAGGGGCTGGATAGCACTCAGCGCAAAGGGTGAAATCACCGCCGGTGCTGGCATCTCAGAAATTTCTAAACAAGTGAAAACATCTCAGCGAAAACTTGATAAAACGATTGATCAAGTCTCGATGTGTTGACCGTGAGCACAGCCGGTATGAAAGCCGCCTCATCCCACTAGAGTCCTCATTCGGCATTATGATGCCGGCCCTGAAAGGTGACTTCGGGTCACTCTCCGGAGGCTAGCATAATTTTGGCAGCTGGGAGGATACAGTGGGTATCCTCACGGCGGGGGGGGGGCGAGTTACGCCGCGGTCCGCAGAGGGTGGCTCCTCACCGCAGACCTCGGTGAACATTACGCCCATGTTGCGGACAAGGCGGGGCTTCTTGCGCTATGGACCTTCGAATCCGTGAAATTTTCGAGGTAAACTCACCCATTTTTCGAGGTAATTTCACCTCATTTTCGAGGTAAATTGGACCCCTCTCTCGCTGCCAGTTCGCACCATTTTCACGAGGTATTCACCTCATTCTCACCTATCCTAGCGGCAAATTCACCCATACAGTGAACTTAACGCGGAAAATTAAGACTTCATGCCGACTTGTACATGAGCATCAAGTCTCTTTTGCTGAGGCATGAAGTCTCGAATTGGCAGAGTACACTGGGTCTACGACTTGGCCAGTACGCTTTTTTCGTCCACATGGACCAAGATTTTATCATTCTGACCTCGGCTTTATGTTAAAAGCAGTGTTCACGATAATCTTCAATTTTGAGATTGTTCGTAAAATCGATTAATCGACGTCCGAGTAGAACTAAATGATGAAGAAACTGAGAAAAGCGGACCAGAAGGGCCCCAAATCCTTTACTCTCAAACCGAAACTTTACTCTCACAGGAACTATTCGTTTTGACGATGAAATCTTTTGTGGACCTGTCCTTTGCAATTCTCTACTCTCTGTTGCTCCGTTCCTTCCTTCGGACCTTAACTAATACTGTTTGCAAAAAAGTTCTTCCATTTCCGATTAACCCCATTTTTCACCGGTGACAACCACCGTGAACATGTTCATCCAATCGGACAACTAGTCCATGTTATAAAATAACGTCATTGAAATGCGACGTTTAAATGCGTTTCTTGCCGTTGCTTCGTAATTTCGGTATCACCTGGAGGCTAACGCATTGAATTATGTGAAAAACTTGGGGACGAAAATCATCGTGAACACTGCCTTTAATAATGCGATTTGTAGTCCTTCGAATGCGAATGTACCGTGTCGTTAAACAATAGCTTATGGGGGATTCCGTGCATAAATGCCTCCGCCCGCGGGCAGCTCCCATGCTGCGCCGTTGATCCGTCCAAACGATATCATTGGATGACGTTACGGGCGAAGGGGTTGCAGGCGGTTGGCAGCCAGGTAGCTACGCATGGACGGTCCCGTATTTTAGGAAAGGATTGTAAAGTGGCCCCGGACATGTGTGAGGAGTTCTTTCGAGCGAACACAGCCGCTGTTGATATTTACTTCGAGCAGTTGAACTACGAAACTCTGGACGAGGTCCCTGCATATACGGTAAGACGTTTTCCTTACTATGCTCCACATGAAACCTTGACTCTTGCTATTTCTGATACTAGCATGATAAGACCACAAGGTGGAGGAGTCCGTTCCCATCTATACTCAGGCCCTCAGTTGGAAGGTTTGCGTACCATACCAGTGTCAGTTCCTCCCTCAGTCGGGTCTGGGAAGAACAATTTGCGTTCACGGCCTGCTAATGTCTCCCACATCCGCCCCATCATGCTGTATGGGCCAGACCCGCACCATTTTGTTGCTTCGGCTATAATCGCACCATCGGACTGTTTTGGCCACAAGCGTATCACCTCTAGTTCACAACGTACCGAAGCAGAGATCGAAGGCACTGCTGACCGTGAGAGAGGTTATACCCTCGGCACCACGGTCTGCTGTAGGAATATCACCTCCTTCCCCGTCGGCGGCTAGGGACGATCCCAACTGCGGACCGTAGGAGGAGATCACCCAGCGGTCGATCCCGGCCATGGAAAATGTCTTCGAGTTCCCCAGAGGCTCCTCCGAGTTCTGGAGTGGTAATCGCCGTCAAACCGCGGGAAAGTCGAAGGGAATATGAGGTGAAGTATCAGTACAACATGAGCGCTCCGCGGCCACCTATTGCCTCCCTTGGCTTCCCTCGCGACCGCCGGAATTTTTCGCGTCGCTTCGCTGAAAAATGGCCGCTTCGCGATGGAACTTTCATCTTTTCGCAGTGATATCGACACGTAACACAGTTTGCATTTCCATCTCACATAGTGTAAGATGTGTTGATCTGTTCCTCTGCCGCGCGCGGTATCATCCCCTTCGCTTCCCTTCGACTTCCCTCGGCGGGTTGTTGGCGAATACGAGCCCTGAAGGAACCTCTAGAGGAAGGCTCACAACCACCTTCCACCGCGGGCTCAGTGAAATGAGGTGGCATTTTCATCGGGTCGATCTCATGTTCTGGAGGAAGGCGAATGACATTGTCAACTGATTGCTATATATCACAGTAATCTATGGTACGCTCACCAGGTACCATATCTCATGGTGCGTTCGCGATCCCAACAGAGCTTGATGGTGCGCGCGTAGTCGCATAGTTTTATCTGCTACCTATGATAGTACGCCGACCGCACATGATAGCCAGATGGTGCGCCCACCATCCCTCATTGTCGAGTACCTGAGTATAGATCTCGGGTCGCCAGAGCCATTGTCACTCCACTCTTAGGAATCCTAGGCAGATCCCGGTACTCCTGGTCAAATTCTAAAAATAGTTTTAGAGTTGTAGTTTTCCTGCTGGTCAAATGAAGTTTTCGATTTCAGTTCGTGAAACTGCTATCCGATATCGGAGGCAACATGGGTCTGTTCATCGGATTTTCCCTAATCACGGTTGTTGAAGTGTTCGCGTTTCTGATCGAGCTCTCCTACTATTTGTTATATGTCAAGTCAAGATGATGATGTTACATTGTCTGCTGTATGTATACATATCTCTATAACTTTTGAAGGAAACCCAACTGTAATCACCTTAAATAAAAAGTTTTATTCTTAATGAACTTTAACTCGTACATATCTATGTAGGCATCCATTTTTAGAGGAGTGATGGCAAGTATCGGAAAATACTCATCGAACTGCCATCAAGTGTTACATGTGTCTATTTTTTAGTTTTCACCTAAATCGAAAGGACTAAGGTACAGTTTACCGCAATGTTAAAAGGACATGGTGCGGTTGCGGTCACACACTAAAACTACGGTGAAAGACGCCAGATTTCATTATCGATCGACAGCACAGCTGATTTTCTGGGAGAGTTACGGTTTTCCTTTTTTTCATGTTTGTTTTGGCATTATTTTTGCTTCTGACTGTTTAAATCTTGCGAACAGTGGCTATTCTTAGCGCGTGAGGGAAAATAGCCGTTTGTTCGGGCTTCGAAGTGTTTTTTTTTTCAAAATTCTTTTTTTGAGATCGAAAAAAAAAACGGAACATTCCTCTCGCACACTAAGACAAGCCCCTATTTGCATTAATAAAAGAGTAAGAAACAAAAACAAAGCAGAAAGAAGCGTGAAAAAAAGAGAAACCGTAACTCACACAGAAAGTCAGCTGTGCTGTCGATCGATAATGAAATCTAGCGTCTTCCACAGTAGTTTTAGCGTGTAATCGCAGCCGCACCATCCTTTTAACATTGTGAAAAACTGTATGTGCGAAAAATAACTTCGCGGCGGTCGTTCGACACGCACGCCGGCCACGTGGGTGATCCGTCTAATTCGGACAGACTTTAATTACCTTCTCAGCTAGCTTTGTGCGAACGTCAGGAGAATAACTGAAGAGTATTAATAATTTTAAAGCTTCGTCGTATCCAACATGAAAAGATATCCTGGGGCCGTATGCAGGAACGTTATTAATGGGGTTAGGCTAGCATATCAGTCGTTATCCTCCCACAAGTTGATTACAATGAGGGCTTTTCGTGATAATAACTGGTAAGCTAGCCTAACCCCATTGCATATGACCACTGATTAGGTTCCAGTTGTAGACAACAATGCCGGTACGGCTGCATGATATGTACTTCTTTTATTGACTGTAACACTTAAAACAAACCGCACAAATGGAAGAGGCAAGTCACGACATGGAAATGTGGAGAAAGAACTATTTACAACATATGTAAAGTGTCATAGTAATGAGCAGTTTAGCGATGAACAACATGTCCGCCCATCGGGTGGCTTCATCTAATCGACTTCAGACAAAGTTGTTGATTTTCAACACCTATGCAATTATAACATTTCAATATGAAAGTTACTTCAAGTATTAAAGATTTTCGACAAGAAACTTCGGAGATCACAGATGAGTACACCAAGGGAGAAAAAACGCGGCTCAATTAGACAATGCTGACCATCGGTGCTCGATCATATAGATTCTGCGGCATTCGGAGGTAAGTGCCGGAGTCGGACTGGATCGAGACGTTTTCGTCGCTGCTCTTCACCACATCCACATGATCCAGTAAAGCTCTAGAGATATCCCGCTTGCGTTCCAATGACTGCGTGGAGCCGTCATCTTCTCGCTCGAACAAATATCGCATTCTGAAGTATAAACTTACTTTAGAAGTACATATACTTAGAATTCAGATGAATAGAGACAAAGCTAACGTCTAGAACAGAGAAATCTTTATTTTTCTTGAAATTGTGTTGCAACTGGTTAAATAAATCGAAAACTTGATCTTCTTGACCACTTTTAGTTAGACGGACCTGATTATAACATCAGGGACGGTAGTAATCCATGCGAAACTACGAGTTTTATGTCGCGAGCTGACGTTCGAAACTCGCAGAATGAACTGATTGAAACCGGGACCTTACACGCATTGTCATGCGAGGTGTTGCGTTTATTTGCAAAACTTCGTCACTCTAAGGAGTTGAACCCTCAGTGCTTTTAACCATAGCGACGATCACTGGCATTGCACCAAGATTGCACTTTGCACTAATGATGTTTTCATTGTAGGTGTCTCCCATTGCGAGCACAGCATTGTGTTTCCGGCCACAGCAGAGGCTCAAACTAGTAGTTAACGTCATAGTACCTACTTTTAAATTGATAGAAAAATGAAGCATTGAAAATTGTACACTCAAGGCGTTTATAATGGAATGGAGTGGTTGGTTAAGCGGAACTCAAAACTCAATTCCTACATACTTACTTGTATAAGACATGTGAAAGAATCTATTAAATTCGTTCCTCATTCGAGTAAATTCTGATCGGCCTTCTGGACTACAATGAAAGGACCTCAATAACTACACGCCTAGACATTTTCCTGAACGTTCTTCGACGGACTCTATTTGTTCTATAAATATGATTGCTGTTAATCCTTCCCGCATTTTTCACCTCTCATGTCTTGTGTCAAACCTACTGTTTCCTATTTCTTGTCAGCACCTACTACCCTCGCACAAAAGCAGGACTTTCTAATCTCTGACTTTTTTCTATCGCTTGAACGACCGCATGAGCGAAAGCTTTTGTTGGTTCGAAAAAGTTTTTCACCCATCCGGTAAAAATCGTGCTTCTCCTGATAACTTGTGCATAGCAAAACTAATCTTTTTTTTGCACACTTCGGGTACTGATACCTTATCGAATCGGACTGATAAGATCATAACTCTAATGAAAAGTGCAAATGCCCTACCAACTTTCGCAGCTTTGAGTTTTGCTAGAAAATTTGTAGACACTGTGAAAAAATTGTAAAAACGTTTGATTACGCTCAGCCCATACCCTGAGTTTTGTGAAATTCCGAAATGAATTTCCGCTTATCCTCCCGAACAACCAGCAACGTGTTCCGGAATTTTATTTTTGTGAATTCAGAAATTGAGCATGTTGATGGAGACATATGAAATCACGAATTGAACTTCATGAAAAATTCAAATCATATGATCCTCGCACTTGACGAAAAAATCATTTTTATCAAATGAAAAAACTTTTTCGACTACTTCCTCAGACCACGGATTTACAGAAAATTGAGGATCTCCTTGAGAAAAATTAGGAAGTTATAGAATTGTGAAAATTTTGATAAGTTAAAGATTTTGTTTTTTTGCACCTATATATATTTACACTTGTACTCACTGTCCGGAGTTCGTGGCGTATCAAAATCTGCCTGGTAAACTCAGTCGAACGAGCAAAGCAATGCTCGATAATTTCTGCATCACCCTTATACATGACTCCGATTAGATCTCCGAGAAATTGAATATTGAATAACAAAATTTAAAACACCACACTTCGATCACTTTTTGGAAATCGAAGAATCAAAAAAGAAGCTTCTGGAACGTAATCGAAAACCGAATGATATAAAAAAGAAATAAGAAAATCGAAAATTCGCGTTCTAACATCAATTCGATCGGAAAAAATCTAAGGAACAACTTCGGTTCACATTGCTCGACATCGTGGAGTTATGACCTCATAAATTTGATTTGGTAACGTTTCAGTGTCTGAATTGTAGTAAGTAAGATTAATTTTGCTATGCTTAGCCTATCAGTAGCAAATACCCGAGCCTTCCAGCTGAAAACGTGAAAGTCATGGATATATGACATCATCAGACCAGTTTCATAAGGTATCAATTTATTACTTGTGTCAAAAGGAATTAATTTTGCGATTCCCTGATCATCAGGAGCAATTTATCGCTCCACTGGTGTGAAAACTTAAAACTAAACTCGAAGAGCTATAATCCTATCAGTTGAGTTTGATATGGTGTCAACGCCTGACTACTGCCAAAAAAAATAATTTCGCTATTTCCAAGTTAATCAAACCTAATACTCGCTTTTCCGGCTCAAAATGCTCCAAATCTTATGGATATGCTCATATCACTTCGACTTCATAACTTATCAAAGCTAGATTAGTGTTGAAATAGTCTACAATCAAGTTTTTCCCGCTAACGTGACCAAATCCCGGCTTTTCCGCGTTAAAAACGCGCGATCTACTGATTTTTGCCGAGGTATCCGAGGTGCATTCTTGGAGGTCGGCTGTCAATAATTTTATGTCAGCCACTGTCTGCGCGCTTGCTGACAGCCTGTGCAAAACAGCACCCACCTCGCATGATGGACGAAAAAGTCCTCCGCAACACTTTTTCTCCCCGCAACTGGGAGGCTCGCGCGTCTCCTCCACCGCTGCGCTGTTTCGCGTTTCGCTGCCCACCTCGCCTAGAGACAGAGCCTGCTGCCAGTTTCAGCGATCTCGGGAGGGGTGCCCGAAACCAAGAGGCAAACCCCCAATAAGCTCCATAGAACGGAGTACAGAATAGGGAGCGGTTGACCATTTTGCACCAGATTTGGAATATAGGTCATTTTGAGGTGGGGGTACCCTATGGATACGGATTGAAGTCTGTTTATTGCCATATCGCCTCAAAATTGGCTCTTCTTTTGAGGTCGAAACTCGCAGAATACCTGCATGTTTCGATCTTTTCGAAACTCGCAGTTTCGAAGGAATTACTACCACACCAGAGAGCGTTGAGCTACTCAATACTGTTTTGAAAGAAGTTTTACTAAGAGCATAACTTTTTTCTTCTATGAGTCATTAGATGCGAAATCTGGAACTCACTGAGTGAAATCATTACCTGAACACATAACCCGCAAAAAGGAAGGCGCAACAGGAGTACAGAATCTGCATGAGTGAATACAGTATAGCTACAACTGAAGAGCGTTCCCGAAATAGGAACAGAACGACGAAAGACAATAGGAATCCGAGCTGAAAAAAGTCTATTCAGACTATGGGTCTGAGCAATGTTTTATCAAATTTGTGCTATCCTTGTGAGTTTCATGGTGAGGGAGTTGCAGTGGAAAGGCTTCAAACATGGGTGGTGGTTCAAATGCTTTCCAACCGCGAAAAACGGAGGGTAAACGGGGAGGAGCGGAGTCCCGTTATTGGAGGAAACACCGGCTAGAGACAGTCCGCTCCCTACGTTTCTTAGGCCGGGATCATACTTGCAGCGACTAGAGACGCGAGGCAACGTTTACCATCATTATCGACCGGAAATCGATACACCTGATACGCACTGTCACCGGTTGCGAGAAGTACGATACCGGTAATCTCTTTTTTTTCTGACGCTGGAGACTGCCGCAATGAAGCGTATTTGCACAAAACCACACGCCATTCTGCATCATCCAGGACGTATTCGATAGACCACGGCGTCTGAGGAAAAGAAACAACCAACAAAGACGTAGGGACTGGGTTGTCACCAGCCGATGTTTCCTCAAATCACGGAACTTTGGTCTTCCCTCGTTTTCGCAGCCTTTTCTTGCGGTTGGGCAACATTACGAATGCAACCATTCAAGCATAGATCCTGCTCAAAGAAATTACAGCCATTGATCGCAAATCGGTCAGCTGAACGCTCCAGCCACCAGTAGATTATAAATGGTGGCATGATGATAGACTGAAAATGTTGGTGCGCGAGGAAGTAGTTCGACCTTCGCCTAGAGAAAATCTAATATCAGAGGTTCCCTTCCATATATGTTTTTGATGTTCGACGTCGGGCGGAGAGGCTTATTGCTATTGCGACGTATTTTGCAGCATCGCATCTGGCCGCAGTGCGTGACGTTGCGGTGAGTTCTCGCAGTGGCGACTCCGTCAAAAACGGAAGCAGAGCGATAGCCTCAAAGTTTGATTCAAGCCTGGAGAAAATCTGAGGCCCTTTCAAGTATTGTTTTTGTCTTCCGGAGTCGGACGATGAACAACTGTCGTGCGCACTAGGCCTGAGATAGGGTGAGTGATAATACCAATAACGCCACCTCCAGCTCACCTGGAGACATATCAACAAAGAAATCTCGCACAAATAATAAACGGCCGCGAGCGACGTCGGACGCTCGGCGCATCGGTCGCGCTAAGTGACGCTGCAGCCCTGTCTTGTCAGGGGTCTGCAGAGTTGCAGCGACCGGCGAGTGGTCGCAGAGCGTCAGCCTTGACGCGACGACAAAATCGTTTCCGAGCAATATCGTCGCGGCGTCGGTTGCCGCTCGCTGGCAGTGACGCAGGGCCGTCGAGGCGTCAAAACACTCTGCGGTGCGTCTCGTCGCCTTTCACGCAGCTTCGGTCGCCCCTATCGCCAAATGTGATCGACATAGCATCATCCAGCGCTGTTCGTCGCTGCGAGCACGCCGCGGCTTGAACTCTCTAGACCCCTGTAGCGAACCAGATGACGTCGTCCAGCAAGCTGTGAAAGACTCTACTCAGTGGACCCGATTTTAAGTACCCATCGATGCAACCTAGGTTTTCTCCGTGGAGTAACCCATTGAATGCAATCAGCTGCGCGACGTTCGATACTGTGTGCAGAGCAGCACACGAGAACGGACTGTCCAAATCGATATTACTCTAGGCCTCCAGTCGGAACCACTTCGCTTATCACACTGAAAATACGTAGGGGACCTACCGTTGGAATTGAAACTAGCGAGGCTTGTACAGCAGGCGCAAGAGAAAGGAATCGGTCGGAGGATCCTCGATGACGAGATCTGAATGACATAATGGTTGAAAAAAAAAACAATTTTTTTTCGAAAAGTCT
The DNA here is from genome assembly GCA_029168955.1 of Aplectana chamaeleonis. Classification (NCBI taxonomy): domain Eukaryota; kingdom Metazoa; phylum Nematoda; class Chromadorea; order Rhabditida; family Cosmocercidae; genus Aplectana; species Aplectana chamaeleonis. Next base: position 319,686 of record JAPDOI010000198.1, read on the forward strand.
CAATAAGGTGTGGAAACTTACCTCCACAAACTCCCCAAATAGATATTCCATATGGCATATGATATGCAAAGCGCACAGAAGAGCACAGTGGGAGAGAGGTAGTTGGCGAGAAACAGCCAATCCACGCGTTCAAACACTCTGAAGCCGCTTGGTGCATTAACGAGGAATAAAATTTTCTTACAAGGCTAAAATAATCCGTACAGAAGCTTAGGAGAACTGCACGGATGGATGAAAGGCGGATTTTGTAGAGTTCGTCTGACATCTTAGCCGGTTTATTACTACTTATTAATCCTGCACTGGATACATACTACGAAGTGTGCTGGAGCATTTGGGCCCTATTTGTACGCCAGCGTTTCGTTGACGCTGGCCAGCGAAAATGGGCCAGAAACCGATAGAAACGGCGACGAGGTGAAGTTTTCTCAGCCCTGTACGCCTGCTCAGCCCGCCCCCCCCCCTTGTGACGAGATTGTGGCAACGCGGACGTTTTCGATGACGAATTGCCAAGAAAGCTCCGCCATATTCAGCCTGATCGGTTCGCGCACGTTTGGCCATTAGCGCGCGCTTGTGGAAACTAGCAGAGCGTGTAAACTCGATCGCACCCTGAACCTGTACGTACGTTAGAAACCGTTAATCAAAGGCAGTGTTCACGATAATCTTCGATTCTGAGATTAATAGCTAAATCGATTGTTTGGCCCCCGGGTAGAACATAAATGATGAAGGAATCGAGAAAATCGCATCAGAAGGTCACGAAATCCTTTACTCTCACCCCACCTCTTTACTCTCACAGAAACTGTTCGTTGTGACGATGAAATCATTTGTGGGCCCGTCCTTTACAATTATTTGCTTTCTGTTGCTCCGTTGTCTTCTTCGGACCCAACCTAGTACTATTTTGCCTGAAATATTCTTCTATTTTCGACTGATCCCATTTTTCACCGGCCACAACCACCGTGAACCTGTTCACACAACTGGACAACTAGTACAGGCCAGAGATTAATGCCACTGAAATATGACGTTTTAGTGCGTTTCTCGCCCTTTCTTCGTAATCTCTGTAACACTCGGTGGCCAACGCTTTGTTCTGAGTGGAAAACTCTGGAACGAAAATCATCGTTAACACTGCCTTTATGCTTGGGATATTCATTGCAAACATCACTTTTGACTAGATAGGAAGCCTGACAGACCCTTGTTGAGGAGGATTGAAGACGTGTGTGAGTGAGGGGATTTGTGGGTCGACCAACCCTTGGTAAAAAAAACTTCAGTTCAATCGTCTAACCACTTTTTTCCGGCCTACGATTATCTTTTCGCTTATGAGATGTGAGTTGTTTCTAGGAATGACCAACCTGGTCAGCCTGTTGTCGTAGTCGTTTGAGAAGACATAAGTCGTGAAAGTCAACACCGCCGGAAGAACTGAAAAATCAAATAAAAACTCCCTAAATAAGGCATGACAGATTTGCCTGAATTGAGTCTAAAAGAGTCTCTAACTTCTGTCATGAAGCCTAGAATAGTCCGAATAGAGCATGACGACTGAACTCACAGATGCCAAGTCCTATCACGGAACAGGGGCGAGAGCAGCATTGTTCTTCTGCCTCCTTCACTCTCTCGTGTGCCATGAGCACGGCGCGTATCGAGGTCAACACCAAATACAGAGTGGCAGTAACGGAGAGGATCGAAAACTGCAGGATGAGGTGAAGCGCCGGCGACAACGCGAATGGATCCCCGACCTGAAAAACAAGTAAGGTTGATCATCGAAAAAACTTTAAATAACTAGCAGCGCGTCAACCCCGGAAAGCTAATATATGGGGATTTAGAAGTGCCCTTGGAAATTAACTCACCTGTGGAGCGATCAGCATCACGAGATGTACGACGAGAATCATAAAGACGAAGAATAAATAGACAAGCAGAGCAAAGTCGACCGATTGATTTCTGAAACAAGTCAATCTAGACCATTTTAATCTTCTTCGTCATCTGTCTCGGATGATGTCGAGATCAGCATTTGTGTTCCGAGGGATCTAATTGCGAAGATACTCTTCGCGATATGCTAGACTTTTGGCTCGATTCATACGTCCCACTGCCACGCTACGATCCTGCAGTGGCTGGGGGTCGCGTCGCAATGTAGCTGTGCAAGGCCTAAGGCATCTTTCATTGTCGTCATCGCAAGCGCGGGAAGCGCGTTTCGCGCCGGACGAGCGGTGAACTATGAAACTTTTAACCACGCGGGACGAGGTGGAATCAACTATGAATTCTTCGGCGGAACCGCCATGGCGGTGCGAGTTAAAGATGGGTCTAAACTGTAACATCAACGGGAATTCCTGATTTGCATTGGCGTATGCGGTAGCATGGGATAATCCCAGCACTATATATATGTCACGCGCGTCCCGAGTTCTGCGCGGTGAAGAGTTTCAGAGTCCACCGCGCGTCCCGCCCATGCCGCGCTTGCGGAGCGAGCTGTGAAAGATGTCTAAGTCAGAGTTCGATCGCTGCGCAACGCGATCCCATGCTGATCATGAACATTGAATGAGATCCCAAAGCACGTGAATCCTCATTCGAAACATGCTTTTGCGGCGATCAGCAATGGAAGTGCAAAAAAGGGGTCAGACTCTAGTGATTAAACGGAGCTCAATAAGGATGCTAAATAGTAAGCGCTATGGCGATGAACATGACTAGTCAGCGATCGTCAAGCCACGGCGTCGCGCGTAGCTGCCGCTCCAACGTTGCCGCCTTTAGCGCGTTGTGCTCACACTTAGGCATCTTTGATAGTCTTCAGCGCAAGCGCGGCGGGCGCATGACGCGCGGAAAGTGGACTTTAGAACATTTCACAGCGCTGCACACGCGGGAAGGAACTATGAAATCTTCGGAGGCACCGCCACGGTGAAGCGGGTTAAAGTCGCGCCTCACCTGTGAGATGTACAGAAATCTTGCTTGTATCCGCGTATACGGAAGTGGAGGACAATCTCAGAATAGTTTATGTTGAAATGAACTTGCACTGAGGAGCAAGTAGTGATTCAAGCGACGAAACCGCCCTGATGGTTTGGGCGGCGCCGCTATGGCGGTGCTGAAAATTCGGCACGCGCGTTCCGCGCTTGCGGAGGACTAAGCAAGATGCCTTACATATTGCGCACGGCGTTCTCGGCTCATGTGATACCAGTGGCGCAACGCCGCAATAAGAAGTATGAATCTGGCTTTGTTACTCGACCACGCCTAGCGCAAACCTCCCAGGAGGGTCGACGCGACATAGTATCTGTCACGTAAATCGATGTGATTCCTACTTAATACCGCTGTTTCGCGTCGCGGACAGTACGCTCAGAAACTTAGTCGTCGCGCGGCTGTGTCGCTGCGCGAAGTCTACCCTCTGTTCCGGATCCAAATACACTCTGTTTCTTGGGCGCTCGTGCTTAGCGAGGACAGAGACAGTGAGGACCTGTGGAGAGAAGGAGACGCAGCATAAGCGCGCGGACGCACGCGATGAACGGAAATAAATTTCACTTTAGAAAAAACAGAGGATACGTTGCTCCCTAACGAGGCTAACCGGAATGAAACGACAAGTATGGAACCCACTTCTGCACAGCTGCCATGAAAAGCAGAAAAATCGAGCAGATCATCGAGATGAATGTGGTCACAGTTGGTAGCAGCACTCCAAGATCACGCATAGCGTCATTTTCGTCGATGAAATAGCTTTCCTGGAAATGGATAAACATTGAACTCTGCCGATAGGACGATTTGTGCGTGAAGTTCGTACCGGCAGCAGTGAGAAGACTCCCATGTGGCTTGCCTCGCACCTCACGAATCCGTGGTAGTTGGACTCAAGTCGACGGATTCCTCTTGTTGACCAGCCTCCTTCTGAAGAAATGACTGCATCAATCACTGGCAATCGAAACTGGCAGAGAGTTGCAAGCGATATGTCCTTAAATCCCTCAGAATTGAGAAAAACTCACCTGTGGTATCGTAGAAAACACAAGTGTAATTGTGGAGGAAATCTTTGGGTTTGAGCATGATGATCATTTTGGTGAAATATACATGTTCCAAAGTATCAAGTTTCAATGACAGTACAGGATTTCTGAAAGTTCCGCATTGCAAGCTCTGCCTCACAAGCTGAAACTGCCATTTCGGTGACTTGAACGCCGTAATTTATTTTGCAAGGAAAACTTAAAGGCATCGTACGCGCTGAAATCCACTTTCCATTTTTTATGCTCAATCCTTTCCTCGGGCCCTTGTGAGAACGTACAACGAGCTTGGCTGCTCAAAAACGTACCATTGTGAGCATAGAGGAAGTTGAAAGTAAGGAATTCCGTCAAAAGGGGCCGGCCCTTCCGTCAGTCATTTGGCACTTTCGCAATAATTGAGCAGAACGTCGTGTCGCTGAGTACAGGGCATGCCACTGTACGCTGACGCACCGTCGGACGAAAGTGGCATTATCGACTGGGAATTTCTCGTCACACAACGAGCGATTGCTTCCAACGCTGCGCCAATGGACGAATTGTAGAACTGTTCCTTGCGCCCTCCGCGTAACTATCCCGAGTCGATGCCGGCGCGAATTTCAAATGATTTTCAGAAGTTTTTTTTAAACGTTTTTTCTTGAAAAGCTAACGTTTTTGAGCGGGCTTTTCGCTACCTTCAGTCACTATAGGGGGCTAACAACTCAAAAACGCTTAAAAACGAAACATGGTTTTCAGCGCGTACGATGCCTTTAAACAGAGGAATTCCATACAAGTTTAGGGAGGAGCTATTCAAAAATTTTGAGGATTTTGACGAACTCACTGTGAACTGATAATGTCGAATAGAGTAGCATTCGCCATGCAGATACTTCTCACTATGTGATCCGCCTCGCTGACCGGCAACTGAAAATAGCAGTGCAATGTTGAAGTGATCAATATCGTAAACAATGTGCGCACTCTCTGAGAGCTTTAGCCGAGAAATAGCCGCCAAATAATGCTCGTCACGTAATAGCCGAGAGACAATGCTCCCCAGGCAAGAATACGACGCAGTCTTGGGACATGATTCAGATGTGAACCCGCCGTCGGTTCATTTACACAAATTTGAGGCATTTGGACCCCACTCAGCCTCTGGTGGCCCCGTTCAACCGCTAGCGGCCCGAAACGGCAAATCGGCAACGACCGCGTCGAGTGTGGATGTGCTGGTCGCGTCACGGTTATTTTTGGTTAATTCTCGATAATTGCTCTGGTATTCCGCGAAAAACCGGAAAATAGCCCACCAGGAGCCGCTCCGGAGCCTGGTGGGCTATTTCTTGGCCAGATTTGTCAGAGTAGCAAAAACAACGATTGCCATCCTCGCTTCAAACATCGAGGGTCGCCTCCACTATTTTTGGTCGAGAAATAGCCAATTCGGCTTTGCAGTGGCTCCTGGTGGGCTGATTCTCAGCTATTTCTTGCTTTCCGCGAAATAGCCGAGAATCAGCCAAGCAACAACCGAGAAATGACGGGGAATAACCAAAAAGTAACCGAGACGCGGCCGGCAGGGCTGGGATTCATGAACGCATAGGGTCCCGGCAGTGTTTTGTTTGGTTAGCTGCCCCCGCTGGGACCAAACCGAACCAAACCACCACCTCGGAGGTGCGGTTACATGGGACCCAGGCGTAGCCCAGACCTGACCAAACCTAGCGATGATGAATCGCTGATTTGGGAGCGTTTCCAACCAAACCCTGTTGGGACCCCCGGTTTAGCGTTCATGAATCCCAGTCCAGACCGACATGCGACGCGCCCGTCGCAGACTCGCAATCCGCCATGTTGTCCCGCCACCTGTTGGGTGGGCCTCCAGATTCTGGGCGGGCGTGCTGAGATCTGAATTGTTCCTCAAGAGTGTGTCGTATACTTCCCCTGGAAAGCTTTACTTTTCGGCTATTTCTCAGCGACCATTAAAGGCAGCAGACAGTCTCAAAAATGGTATCGATTTTATGACATAATTTGAAGGTCTGAAGCTGGTAGTATGGGAAACTAGCGAAAAACCGGCGAAAACGTGATGAAAATACAGGATTAACGGCTGTGTTTCTTATAGGGTAAAAGTGGACGAGTTATGCCCGAGCAGATGAAATAGCAAATACTAAGGACAAAACTTTTGAGATAGCAAAGCCGATAGACTCTTACAGCCTGTACTACAAGGCTCACCTCGTTGGAAGCATCAAAAACCAGCAGAGGTGACCGCATTTGTAAACTGAGGGGGCGGGGTTGACGAAATTTTTCGTTTTGCGTTGCTCAAGTTTAGTAGTTTTGACTCGTTTTGACGCTTCCAACGGCGTATGCGTTCTACTAGAGGCCATGCGGCCCAGATAGCGTAGTTATCTCAACGACTTTTTCGAGCGTGTCTTCTGCCTTCAACTGGCATCTATTTCCTGGCAAGATTTATTTGGCGGTTATTTCTCGGCTGTTTGGCGGTAACCAGGTACTTCCCGGCTATTTATCGGCTATTGCGCGGAAAGCTGACATTCGAGGCTATTTCCCTCCCCGCTATACCTCGGCCAAAGCTCTCAGAGTCGGTTGCACATGTGAGCTTCTAACAGCTCCGATCATAACTCTCTTGATTTCACGATTTAGGGAATTTCAGAGGAAGAATAGGTGTTTAAAAAAATTAACAAATTCGGGTATCTCCAAAAAGCTTTTGCATCAGAGAGTGGAGAATATTGACGTCGACTGGTTGCGGCCTCTCTGCCAGATTGGAATCAGTCCATTGCCGATGGAAGTTATTTTAAAAAAGTTGTAATGAGACCTGTTTCCGAGATTTTACTAGTTTTATAATTCATGAAATGAAATGGATATGTGCTATCGTGTAAGGTCACATGTTTAAAGCGTTTTATACGTACTTATCAGCCACCCTATTAAAGGCAGGATACACGCTCAAGAATGCTATCGATCTTAAGGTGTGGATCGAAGTCCTGAAGCTATTAGTATTGAGAATTGCCGAGGAAACTAGAAAAAAATTAATGGAAATAAAGTGACAACGGATTGCATTTGAATTTCTTTGTATGTGCACAATACTCTCGAAAAGGTGCATGAGCGCAAATGTGATTAAAATACCAATGCTAGCCTTCTCGCATAGTCTCTTACTGAACGTTCACGCCGTTTGGAGCCACAATAACGAGCCAAAATTACCGCATTCGAGCAATTTTGAACAGCCCGGTGTGAACCCCGCCCACATTACCTGTAGAACCCCGCCTCCTACCACAGCTTTACTGTTCAAAAACGGTCCCTTCACCTCGCTTTTGACCCTTCCAACGGCGTATGCGTTCCAGGATATGTCGAATGAGTTATTCACGTCGTTATTCCAACCTATTTCGCGAGCGTGTATGCTGCCTTCTAGTCTGTCCGAAAGAGACTGTCAGCCCACGCGGTCAGCTTGCGTGTTGAGCGGTCATCGCAAAGGCACTCCAAACAGCCGACTGGGATATTATCACTATTCGTCTAATAATCTTGAAATAGATTTACGGCTCCAAAATGTCCTCGAGGCGACCGCTCGACATGCACGCCGACCGCGTGGGCGGACAGTTCCTATCGAACAGACCTTGTATGAAGTTTCATGCTTCAACTCTGCTGAATCATGGGAAAGAATCTTCTGAAACAGTGTCGAAGTCACACCAATTAAAAAAAGTCGTCTTCGACGATGCCTTTCAAAGATGCATAGCTATTCTAAGTGAATATCTTTTGTTGTGTTGCATAATAATGACCACAAAACAATATTATAAATATACCTTCACACGGCATTTCGTGCCAAGCACGGTGTCGAAGTTCTCACTATCCTTTACCCACTGCATAGCCTTTAGATGAAGGCCGAGATCGGGCGAGACAAGTGTGAATGGTGCCGGGAGTCGAGTGGAGAACTCAGATAGAATCGACCACATTTCTGTCTGAAATTGCAACAATTCTCAATGGTATCACTACGATTTTAAATGATTTTTCTACTTTTGCCAAAGAAGTGTTTCCCTGGAGGGAGTCGAAGTCAATTTGCAGAACAGAATCGATGACAAGTGAGGCCTGTTCGGCAATTTTTTGATCGAAGTGGGCCGTGGCTGTCGGATCGGATGAGAACGCCGGTACGGTAAGAAGATCTCGAATGAATCTGAAGATTACGCTAAGCGCACGATAACACGAATCTAATTATAAGTGACTAAACGCGGGTGGTACTAACCTCGCTACCGTATGAATTGTAGATACACCATTGGCATTCAGAGCAAACGTGCCCAGCATTCCCAAGTGGGTGAGAACAGATGCCTGAAATGGGCTTGGATCAGACGTACAGCATTGACAAAACAGATTCATTCTATTCTCACTATCTATTTACCTTTTCAGCTTGGAGAAAAGGCGAACTGCAGCATGTTTTTGTTTTCAAAAGAAGTGCAGGTTACCTGCGGTTTGCATTTGTCCATCTCCTTTTGACGGGCCCAAACCGCCCTCCCAAGGTGTTTGTTCCATTCACAGGACCGCTCTACTTTCTGCTTGTCAGCTTCTGTATTATATGGACCTGAAAAAAATGACAAAAAATCAGTGAAAGTATGCATTCAGCTATTTTATAACGGCTTTCCGCCGGTTTTAATCCATCGAGTGAACGAGGCCGCGGCGGTAAATCGTCGCTCGCGATGGAAACACTGCTGGCAGTTGGTGTCGATATAGCCGCGCGGCCAGCCGCAAATGGTCGCGCCTTGTTCATTCCCTTGATTAGAAATAACAAATGGACCCAACCAAGTTGGCTAGTCGAAATGCGTGTTCGCTGATGATCAACATGATTTCAGGTCATCTAGTCAACGCGGCGATTTCAACGTGACTGTCACATATCTTGCCACAAGTATGAGTTCCATCCCCTTATACGGTTAGGTGAATAAAATCGGGTTCCTCAAAGAGTAAACCTGGGTCTACCATTTCAAGGGTAACAATCACTTTTGGGATTGGACGGAAATCCAATATGCTCTAATGCTGTAGAGTCGACTACCTGTTTCTGATAATCCGTTTTTTTGCACCACACACCTGTTTGGAGGAGTTTATTTTTGTCTTTGCTAACGTACTAGGGACAATTTTATTAAGGTGATGCAAAAGTTTCCGGACTTTTCACGACTTTGAGTAAATAACATTTATTTCAAAAACACACAAGGCTCACCCAACAGAATAATTTTCATCACAATCAAGGATTCTTAGCCACCAATTGGGCAGGTCATGAATTCTCGACGCGTAAAACTCTGGCTGTTTCGAGTCGAAGTATTCTTCTAAGGCCATTTTGACTTTGTCATCGTCATTGAACTGCTTTCCATCCAGGAAGTGCTGCATCGAACGGAACAGATGGTAGTCTGAAGAGGCAAGATCTGGGCTACATGAAGGGCGAGAAAGAACTTCTCAGCCTAGGTCTAGCAGTTTCTGTCGGGTTATCCGAGATACGTGGGACCGAGAATTGTCATGAAGAAGGCGAACAGAAACTGCCGGACCTGGGCTGAGAATTTCTTCCTCACCCTTCATATAGCCCAGATCTTGCCCCTTCCGACTACCCTCTGTACCGCTCGATGCAGCACTTCCTGAAAAAAAAAACAGTTCACTAACGATGACGAAGTCAAAATGGTCTCAGAAGGGTACTTCGGCTCGAAACAGCCGCAGTTCTACGCGTCGGGAATTCATGATCTGCCTAATCGGTGGCGGAGGATCCTTGAATGTGATGGAAATTATTTTGTTAGAATAGTCTTGTTTGTTTTTGAAATAGATGTTTTATTCAAAGTCGTGAAAAGTCCGGAAACTCTTGCATCAACCTAATACCCGCACCACGACGAGTTGGAAAGCCGTGTTTTCGTTGCTGCAGGTTCGTGACTGTACACAGATCATCCTTGCTCGAAATTCTCATATTGCCTCCGGTGATTCCGAAAAAAAGGCAGTTCAATTGCTTTCCGAAAGGTGATGAAACTTTTTGGGTGTTTAGAATAATTTTTTGGGATTTCGCTCTAAACTATAAACTAGGGGTTATTCAGGGCGCTGAACGTGAATCTGGCGTATGTTTGTGGCTAAACTTAACTTGACTGCAGCCTACGGTAGGATATAGACTTTTTAGTGGCGTAACCCACTTTAATATTTCGAAAATCGACAACTGGAACTCAAATTTGCTTTCAGCGTTCTGGGTAACACCCATAGAAAAATTTCGAGCCAAACCGTAGTTCGAGCGAAATCGATAAATAGACCACAGATCCGTTTTGAGCAACCCAAATAACTCATAATCATAAAATATGGGACAATTCCATCGCAGCAATCAGGAAATCGTCGCGTTTACCCAGCACAATTTTCCCCATTGGAAAGTTTTGGACAAAACCAGCCGAAATTTTCGGAAAATCGACAAATGAACCTCATCATTGTAATCAGCACCCAGAACAACTCCCAGAGAAGAAAATATAGCTAAACCCAAAAAAAATTTTTGAATACCCTAGACATTGCCATTCTGGTACCCCTTTTCTTTTTGCGAAGCTATGAAAATGCCCACTTCTGGAAATCTCCTGGAAATCTCTGAGGAATTAGGGTAATTCTGAACATTTTAAATTTATTTTCTCATTATTGACCAACATGACTATACGTACAACAACCAGAACATGGTTTTCCAAATCGTCGCGGTGCGGGTGAAACAGTCCCCAATTAGTGCAAACGCTTGTTTTTTTAGTTGTTTTGCGTGAATAGCCGAGTCTTCTATCCTCGACTATTCCACATACATATCTAACCATGCGAGTGTTGATCAAATTTGCATAAGGCCCTTAGATGAAACCTAAACAAAAAATAGTCCTTTTTGGTGAATTAACACCAATTACTACGGAGTTTGAAGGAAACTTCTTAAGGGGAGACGAAAACGAGTCCCTAATAATCAATAGCACAAACTCCCGCTGACCCTTACGATCTGATTAACAGCCCTTACAGTAAATACGGCCGTCCGCGGCGAGCTTCCTCGAAGGCTCAGGGTTCTGTCTCAATGATTTTTTACATGAACGGTGTACCACGGAGGAATTTAGAATACGAGTCACAAATTCAAAATTTTCATAAAAATCGCATATTTCAGTGTTGAAATTCATATTTCTCGCATTCTACACCATAGAATGATCCAAAGGTATGATAGTTCGGGAGTGGTGGGCAAAAAGGGAATCACGTAAACTTGAAATCAGAGTACAATTTAGACCAGAACAGATTTGAAGTATAGAATCTGGAGAGGTACACGTCACATGCAATAATTCTGGAGCGCAGTGGAACTATAGGGATTACTACATAAGTTGATGGCCCTGATGAAGGCTGTTAGGACGAAACCAAAAAATATGGATTTATGTCTTGCGATTTTTAAAAGCAATACGCTTTCAGTGTTTGGTTATACTATAGCAAAACTCTTACATGGCACTTGAACAGTGGCGTTAGCCGAGGCCTCCAACCAATCCAGCCCTCCATAGGCATCGACCGTCTTCTCGGGTTGGCAATTGTCTGAAACAATGTCACCTCGAATCATAATATTTCCTCGTCTCCCTGCAATTGCTGGGGCAGGGTTAATGGGTGTCAGTTGTGGGTGTTTGGCGCAATTAAGTGCCGCGTTGAGGTGTTGTTTCCGGGGTGCTTAGGCGCCGACAAGAGCTGCGTTAAGGGTGCCAGCGGCGGCCAAAGCGGTCAGCCGAGCGCGGAAATTGACGCGATCTAAGCGATTGGGCCAATCTTGTGGCGCTGGGCGGCACAGCATTCATAATGGATGGAACAGTTATGACCGCAGATGAAAGCCGTCTTAGCGATTGCGCAAGCGGGCGCGCATGCGCAAATACGATCGGATTTACGCGTCGTAATCAGAAACGTTTCGGATAAGTGCAGCGTCTGGCCGGAAGCTATGAGCAGTTGAGAGATTTCAGCAAGTCAATCTTGAGCAAAAATCAGCCTAAATGATCAGTTTAAACAGTTTTCTAGTGGGAAATTTCTCCAAAGTGCGTCCAGTTAACATTGCATAGTGTTTCCGAGAGTAGTAAAAACACTCATACCATATTCGGAGTCTGAAGTTGTCTGCATCGGCAGTCGTAGTTAACGAGTTAGCGTTTGTATATATGCAAGTTATGTAGGTTACCACTTTACATATCTTCACCGTAGTACATACAGTACTGAACGGAAAGATCAAATTTGCATTCTTCCAGTTTTTATAATTATCTCGGCCTAGCCTCAGCGGAATTAGATACAACTTTATTAAGTTGTAGGCTATCATTAAACATGACAAATACTGCATTGCCAAATTGAATGGCTAAATATGAGAGTCATTTGGCAATTCAAAGTATGGTTGCAACCAAAAAACCCACCAGTCTTGTCACATCCAACTCCGACGAAACCGTGGAAGCATTGACAGTGGGCTCCGCGGCTGTCCACAAACTGCTCCAGACGATTGAATGCGCCATAGAAGCACAGAGGAACACCTCCAGATGCGCACTCGCCATCACAGGAAAGATCTGAAAACGCAGAATTCAGTTCTTTCATGTCTATTTTCTTTCACGTTTCTGGAGTCTAGTTCATTCTTTGGTTCGCACATTCGCATAGCTGAAGCTGAACTAAAGAGATGACAAAGTTTCGATAGGTTTTATGCGAGCACTACAAACTGACTACGATTATTCTCGGCTCCGAGCCCCGCCGAACAGGAATCGGAGCCATCGGACAGTTCGGCTTGTTCTCCCAGTTTCGGAATCACTGCTGTTGCTAGTGGGCAAACTGGAGGAGCCTAGACAGTAATGGCACTGGCCCGTAAAGCAACAGCAGTGGCGCGGAAAGAAACAGAAGCCGACGCACAGATTGGGAGAACAGGCGGCTCGACGCCGACAATCGTATGAGTATGAAGTGAGTCTGTTCGTGATACGTGAGCCACCAACCTGTTTGGAACACAGTAAACCTCTGCCATTCACTGGGTGTTTCACCATTTGCGTCCACTGCTGACACTTTGAACGTGAAGTTACCCTGCGGAGAAATGGCAACCTGGAAATGATCCTTTACTCATAACTCTATTTGTCTTCATAAGTTGAAATCGTATTTTTTGTGTAGTTTGTTCGCATCTAACAATAAGTCACTCTGAGAACAACCTTTCTCAGGAATAACAAGGAAAACGTTGTGCTCCTTTAATCACAACTTTCGAGCTACTACAACAAGTTCTTCCAGAATTACACTAACTAGAGCTAATTTCCCATACCTCCCAGTGTTTTGAAAAACCATGTTCTGGATGTTGTAATGATAGTCCTCCGTATCAATAATCCGAGTACAAATTTCCTAAATCGCTCGCAGGTATCCCAAGATTTCCAAAAGAAGGCATTTTCATTGCCTCGCGTAGAGAAAATATTTGGGGACAGGGACTGGCTACATACCGAGGGAGGAGTTGTCCCATTTTTGTAGTTTGAAACGTCACGTCACTCAACGCGAGCGAAGTGGTCCTGAGTGGAATTAGAGCCGCAAAAGCGGGACAGCTCCTGCTTCGATGTGTAGAGAGCCCTATCCCAAATGTTTGCCCAAGAAGCTATTTTTTGGGTGTTAAGAAAGATTGCTTCAAATTTTACCCAATTTTTTCTAAGGGTTGTTTCGGGTGCTGGGTACAATACTGAGGCCCATGTGTCGATTTTTCAAAAATTTCGGCTGGTTTGGTAAAGAGCTTCCCAATAGGGGAAATTTCGATTGACAAATTCGAATTCTGATGATTTCTAGAATGCTACGATAAATTCATCCCAAAACACCTTCATGGGGCTATTTGGACCGTTTATAGGCAGAATTCGCGATAAAAAATGGTTGCTGGAGTATTCTTATGAGAAGGTAGATTTGGCCACCAGAAAAGTGAAAGTAGGTAAAAAGTAGGAGAAAAAACGCTCAAGAACAAATTAATGCTTGGTGTCAGCCCGCCCACAATTATCAAGATTTCTATAAATGCCTGTTCTGACATCGATATTTTGCTTCTAAAGCAACTTCCGGCTAATCAGTTTTCTTTGTTTTCTCAGCAAAGGTTTGACAGTTGCGTTCAATAATTCAGCAATGCTGCGATTTTTTATTAATTTTTATTTTTATTTTTTAATTTTTTCAATTTATTTTTATTAAGGATAAACAAGCATTTATGAAAATCTTTTATAATTGTGTGGACATCTGTAGTTAGCCGTTCTATCTTTTTTTGCTTTTTTCACCCAAACTTTCAGTTTTTTCGCTTATTTTTACCTTTGTGACGACCAAAAATATATTCTCATGAAAAGAGCGCAAAAATCGTATTTATCGCAAACCCTGCCTTTATGAGACCGCGTGTCTGCACTGCGCACCTAAGGCTGTTTTGCCCCTGGGAACCCGTGTCCATTTTGCGCCCACGAGCAATGAACTCAATTTTTTCATTTTACTTCAAGTAGAACGGATTCCTTCTAATTTTTGTTAGAATATCCATTCTTAAAGCAACTTGCATAACTGGTATGAAGATATTAAGCGCAGTATATATCCTTTTTCAGAGTCATTTACCGCAAAAAATCAGTTGAAAATGAACTGAATTACGAGCGGTCTCTCATGTGTTAAAGGCAGTGGTCACGATGAAAAACGTTATAGAAAAAACTACAAAAACCAGCTTAGATAAAAAACAGCTGAAAAACTATAAAGGTAGAGCGGTGAAAAACGGGCTAGAATTAGAGTTTCTAAGGCCCAAAGCAGCCAGTTCGTGCACACGTGCACAGCGATGACGAATTAGATCGCAGTCTCATGCCGAGCAGTCAAAAATCATCGACATTCAGAGGACGAAATAAATGCAAATTTACCTAATAAAAACAGTTGAACAATGAAAGCAAGCACTTCAGTCAATGTTTTTGACTAGATGTGTACATAAATCCGAAGCTGCATTGATTGAAATTCAATTTCAAGCCAGCTTATGTTCTTGATATAAGAGGTCATCGATGCCGATGATATGGAGTGAGCTCGTCCACCGTCAAAAAGACAAGAAAGTTCAGGCTTCAAATTTTGCCCAAAACAATGGTTTTTCGCGATTTTTTCCTATAGGTCCTACTACTCAAGACCCGGAAAAGGGTTTAGAGAGACAAAGACAACAAGCATATTTGATCGCGACCACTGCCTCTAAAGGCATCGTGCATACCGTAACGTAAAGTAACCTTCAGACTAATCACAAACCGACCCTAAACTCGTGTTTAGTAAATTACCCCGATTGATGGTTTTGAGCCGAGGTGGTAAATTTTTTTGTAAACACCCTAAGAATTCCCGGCTCAGAAGGTACCCTCACCTTTACCCAAAGCAATGAAAACTCTTTTTGAATCCCTCGAGGCAGTTAGGAAATTTCGAGCACGGACTATTCATGTATAGTCATACACTTACAGCAATGGTTCTCCAAATCACCGAGGTGTGGGTGGAACAATCCCTAGTTGGTAAGGTGCGAAGATAAATTTAGGCATAAAAAACCAACATTTTAGAATGAAATTCTTAAACGAACCTTTGTGAGAGCGACAGTCCTCCGCGCATCCAGTTCCTCCTCGTAGTGCATGCTCTCTCCCTTCGCAATAATAAGACGGTATTTTTCCGGGTGGCCGTATGATGGCGCTTCCCACTCGATAATTTGGTAGTCCTCGGTGGCCACATTCACTCGAAGTCCTCGAACCGCTAAAAAGGCAACATTTCAAATTTTTAATAACTTTGGGATTCATCGGATGTAGCTCAACTCACGCGACACTGTCACTGGCACTATTGTTACATTGGCGAGGGTGAACAGCTGTGGACTGCCGTAGTCGATGGCGAGGACCTTAGAAGAAACCAGATTAGCGTTTGAGTATAAATGTGGGTGTTAAAAAGGGTGCGTAAACTGATACCTCCATTCGAATGGGTTTAAACGCGATTTGAGTGGCCAGTTCCTGCTTCAGAATGATTGCACCATCAGCCTGGACGATGAAGAACGGCTGATCCTTAGTGAAACTTAGGCTGCGCTCCGAGTTGTAGATGACCGGATCGTTATCGTGCACCTGAGAGGAGCGATGTGTAAGAAACTGGGCATCTAACTAAACGTGGCGGATTATTTCTTCTCGGGCGATTGTCGGCTTTGAGCCGCACCGAACAGGTATCGGTCCCGCCTGACGATTCGGCTCGTTCTCCCTCTTTCCGGGCAATTGATATTGTTGTGTTCGGGCGAGCTGGAGGAGCAACGTCAGTGGCCCGCAAAACAACAGTAGTGGCCCGGACAGCACCAGAAGCCGACCCGCAGATAGGGACACCTGCCAGGCGGCTCGAGGTCGAGAATCGCCTGATTTCTATTTTTGTGTTACAACTTCATCTTCTGTTGCTCTGTTTTAATGTGTATTCGAGCACGTCATTCGTATCGTACAGTCCAATGCCCCGACAAAATGTACGATTGTAGGATTCAGTTCCAAGCGGAGCTGTACAGTACTTTTTCGTTTGTTTTATAAACAGAAGTCAGAGAAGGCCGGCTGACAGAAAACAGAAAAACGCGTGCAATTCAAAAGATGGCCTTTGTGAGTTACAGAGTGAAGCAGGTAGTTGTCCTGCATTTCGAGGAAGCTACGTCACCCCCTCCCAACGACTAAAACTTTTGAAAAATTGAATAATTTTCGCGTTCCTTTCTAGGTGAATCTTTGCAACACACTCGAGACTGAAAGTTTCTGAGGAAATTCGAACAGTTTGCGGGGTTGCGGACTTGAAAGGGAATGTTCACGATGAATATCATATTCGAGTTCGACTCCAAAATGGGGTTGTTCGGTGGTGTGCTATCGAATAGGGAGGCAACAGCAAAGAAAAGTGCCAAGAATAAGCTAAAATATCGGTTTCTCACGGTCAGGCGTAGACGAGCTTACTGGCCCTGCTAGTTTCCGCAAGCGTGCGCTATTGGCGAAACGTGCGCGAATCGACCAGGCTGGACGCGGAAGAGTTGCTTGGCAATTTGCCATCGAAAACGTGCGCGGCGCCACAAGCTTATCAAAACGGGGCGAGGCGGGCTAAGAGCACGCGTACTGGGATAACGAAATCTTCACTTCGCCGTCGTTCTCCACTGCCTTCAAAATACTATAGCAAATTTAACGAGTAATAACTTGTTAGCTTGAGATCCGCAGCAAAATCGTATGGCAGATTCGGAAATTACGTGTCCGCATTGACCAGAAAGCATTCCCAAATTCTCGAAAGTTCATGCATGACTGAGCACTAAAGGCACAGTCTAAGCTCGTGAATAAAATTTGATATTACGGTCCGGCCATCATGAGTAACAACCCTGCCAACGCGGAATCTCAGCTCTTTGGAATGAATGAGAAAATCGAGCACCGTTTCCCTACGCCCACTTCACGTTTTTCTCGGTCTCAATTCGGACGAGCTGTGCCTTGGATTTCGATCAAAGTCTATGTTCTTCCATTTGTTATCGGTCTAGCTTTATGGTGTGAACTGCTCCAGTGCGAAGGTTGCGAACCGACGAGGAGAAACAGGCCCACGACAAGTCGTCCACAAATTTCCCAACGTCCGATATCACAATTTTCGAGAGGCCATCTTTTCGTTCGTAGTGGGTTCTGAGCGATTCTGGAGATGCCATTGTGATCAGTGCGAAATTTTCTCCAAGACAAGCAAAACAATGAAAAACGATTTTGAGGTTGGACTGTGCTTTCGAGTGATTCTGCAATTGTTTTCGTGACGTTCAAGAACTTTTACAAAAAAAAAGATCATTGAAAAATGGCTTTACCCCCGTTTCGTTGCACTCGATTCGTTCCAACCAAAATAGGACTCTAATAGTATTGGTTTTCTTCCGTTCATTTTTATCAGGTTTTCTTACTGGATGACGACAGCTAGAAAAAGTTCATAGAGAGCCGGGAAAATCTGCAAGTCCATCTTATGCACAGAGAAAAACCCCCGTTCGCAAGACCCAAAAAGAACAATTCAGAAAGAAACAAAAACAAAGAAAAACCAAAATTTACCCTAAATATCAGCTGTTCCGCCGTTCAGTTACGAAATTTGGCACAGCGCCAGATTTTACCGTATACTTGGTGTTAAGCGGTATGTAGCTATGTGGTTAATTTAGCTGAGTATTCCCTTCAATTTGTTGACTAGTTTCCTGTACCCTTCACCTGGAACCTACTCAAGCGTAGCAGCTCCTTCGTATGTACGGCCACGGGTGCAATGTTTACTCTCAAACGCTAAAGTAAGCCCGGGGGGTAATTAGTCAACGCCTTAATTGAATGTTTGTTGAAAACTCAAGGCTCAGCACTGATCCCACCCAGGCAGCAATTACTGGTCGTATATCAAGAGAGCAGACGGCCAGCCGTGGCTGTCGGTCAATGCTGTGGACATGGCTACGGCTACTCCAAGCAAGATACATAGAGAATATAGCCGAGAAAAATCTGTGTAAAGAACAGTTTTTTTTTTCGGGTAAGTTGAGTTGTATAAGTATTTAATGTTTTTTAGACTACCATATGAGTAATGTACCGCGAGAAATTTTTTTTCATCTATCGGTTCACGAATTTTTTGAGTTAGACTTACCTCCATTTTCCCGACTTGAGCACCAGCAGGTAGCGTAACTGGTGCGAAGAAGCGATAGTCAGACTTTGTGAACGTCGGCGGATGATGGTTGCGATGAGTGACATGCACGCGAAAATCCAACGAATGCATACGATTACCCGTACAAAGTCTGAACAAACTCATTTCCAATAGTTTCGTACAAGCGAAGGATCTTGGAAACTCACAGATGAAGTGTTCCAGTCATTTCACTAGTCACCTTCACCGAAGGCAGATCCATGGCAGTATAGAAGGCATTTCGAGACGATCTGAGATAAGAAATGTTATCAAACTTGATATAGCGTGTACATAATAGTAATCGCAGCAGTAGAAAGACAACAGCTGCTGAAATTGCGATGCAACTAATTTTGTCTGAAAACACTAGTTACCTTTAGTTCTGAGAATTCCGGCATAAAGCCAGCAACTGCCGACTTTGTGCTGCGATCAAGTTTACTTGCAAAATAGTCCCGAATTCGAAAAACTGAATGTTGCAGCGCGAAGTTTTTTTTATAACGCCTACTTTATGTAGCGTAATAAATAAACAATCAAATAAATAAATAAATAAATAAATAAATAAATAAATAAATAAATAAATAAATAAATAAATAAATAAATAAATAAATAAATAAATAAATAAATAAATGAATAAATAAATGAATAAATAAATAAATATATCAAATGATGAGATTGTGGAAGAGTTGATTGCACAAGAAGAAGGAGCTCGAATACTGAATCTTTTGATAAAAAGGTCAGCTGCCGTAGAGTTTGTGCTGCAGCCAAGCTGGATCGCAAAAAAGACGTGGGGCTGTAACTGAATGGAGCAGGCTGAAGGCGGCACCTGCCGACATTGTGCTGCAAAGAAATGGTCAAAAATTGCTCGAAAGACTGGGTGGAGTTTCTGGAAACGTGTTGCAGATGACCAAAATAGTCCTGAGTTTCAATAAACATATGTTTCAAAACTGATGTAAGCTGTTGTTGCATTCATTAAGCAGTTGTGCTGCATTCAACTTTGCTTACAAAACAGTGGCGAAAATTGATATTGTTTGTTGAAACCTGAAGTCAGCAGTTGCTGAACTTGCGCTGCAGCCCAGTCTCCTTACAATGCAACCGTGAGTTCTCACACTGAACGTTGCACCATAAACACAGCAACTGCTGAAAGTGTGCTGGAGGAGAGGTTGGTTGAAAATATTAGCAGGACCGGAAAGTAATGTCGTTTTTGCGCATGCTAATATTTCATTATCATTTATCAGTTCATTGTTTGGTTCGAAAGCGTGTCAAAGACTGTGAACTTATAGTGACTTATTAACTGACTCATAGGCAAAATTGAATTACAATTTCTGTTTGCCAGATAGTCTTAACCAACCTTGGTCGACCATCCAAGAATATTTGAAGCCGGTTAAAAATTTGCGCAGAGCAGCATTTGTTTGTATTTAGCGTAAGAAAACGACATTACTTTCCGGTTTCCCTAATATGCCAAATTCACTATTGCAGCTGTTCAGCAGGTGAAAGACTATTTAGGGGCATGACAAAGCGTCAGGCGATGGATTGTTTGTTTCGGATAACGGAATGAAGCTTCAATCAGTGAGCGGTGCAGCACTAAATCAGCTGCTGCTGCTGTCAGCGTTGCTATCTTGTCACGCGATCGCGCCTGTTTTTTTTTGCATAAACAATACACTTACTGGTATTCTAGCCAGTCGACGTCACTTTCCAGTTGGCCGAAGCAGTTTTTCATAGTCTCAAACCGTCTCTGCAATTCGACACCCATCGTAAGCCGCGTGCCGCGACTGGCGCCATCGTAAATCCGAAGTTCATAGACTCCTAGAACCGAAAAAAGTTTGAAGGATTGAACGCGACTCATTCGACATAGGCGCCTGACCAATTATTGAGAGCAGGGGCAAAAACGCCCACTTTCTGGTTTGAATTTACGTTCAGGAAGGGGAACACGGATTTTTTGGTGAATCTCTCCATTCACACATATTAATAGGCTCAGAATCATCCTTCCGTGTCAGTCAGCGTCTAATCATCCTCAGCCTTTCCGCCGAATAAACCCAGCGTTGAATCAAAATCTTTAATATGCCGTGTCCCAGACGCAATAATCGCGCCACATATGTATGGCCAACAAAAGGTCGCCTGTACTGGATGAAAGACCCGTGAATCGCGACAGGCGAAGTGATGAGTTTTTTGAGAACCCTCTTGTCCAGCGGTTAGGGACAACACGAAGGCTGGGATGGCCACTCTAAACACGGGATGACACAAGATGGAGCGGGCGGACGAACCCGCCGCCACATTATCAACTTTGTGTCAATTTGCCGAGACAAAGAGAGGCTGGTGGATCTCGTTACTTGCGGATTGAGTGAGTACTGATCCTTGGCCTCCATAAGCTGAGGATTTCGTTTTTTTTTCTTCAAAATTCAATTTTTCTCCGAAGAAATGAATTAGGAACACGGTTCTTTCTCCGTCTCTATTGAATACTCGAAGAAAAAAAAAGATTTTTCAAGTGATTTCCGAATAATTCACGAGCGCATCTAAACAACTTTCTCAGTGGTCGAGTATTCGAAGGTCACAATCCAATATCGACCGAAGAATCGATGAGAACTCGATTGAAATGAATACGAAAAAAAAGAGTTCCAAATAGATCGAATATACGAACACTCTAATTATTCGAATACCATTCTAATAACTAATCCATTCGGTCCAAGAGTTCAAGTGCAGCACCGGGATCAGTCGGAGGAGGATCTGCTTCTCCCCCCCCCCCCTCTTTAATCATAGGAAATTTTCACGAACTGTCGCCTTTTAGGGGTGTTCTCAAGAATTCAACTGCCAAAAATCTCTACAGACCAAAGCTAAGCGACATTGTGGCTCGACTTCGGCTCAAACAAGGGCTCTGGCATTCAATTTCGGTTGCTCAATACTACTAATGGTAACCAAATCATATACACATGGAAAAGATTCTAAAAAAACTTGAAATCGAAGCATAATCTTAAAATTGAAATTTCTCAAATAGAACGTTGGTAAAACAAAGAAAATCTTCTAAGAGAAAATCTCAAAGAATGCCCCGCCTGTGACCCAAGTCTGTGCACACCTCAGTCCCACTAAGGGCCAACTTGGAGGCCGCCTTCTCTCTTACCGAAGTCATTCCGGAGTGGTCTTAACCCTGATTTGCTCTCAAGCACATATTTGAAAGAAAAGCCACCTAGGTACTTAGTTCTGCTGCATTCTAAGTAGAAGCATCAGCCATAATATCCGTCGAAAAGGCTGGAAATCAAACTGGTTCTGGCAATGGGAGGACGAAAATAAAAAATGTCGCACCACGTTAAAATTTTTGTCAGCGTCCCGGATATTTCGTAATTACGTCAGAACTTATGAAAACCCCAGATCTCTCATTCATGAGCGAAAATCAGAAAGCGACGGCTATCCCATATCGGATACCTCTCGAAAATTCAAATTAAACACTTTCTTTTCGCAAGCGGCCTCCTAAAAATTCCAGATCGTTGAATTCCTTCAGAACCCGAAGCCAGTTTTCTTAATCACAAAGTAAGTTTTGATTTGAACCAAGAATCAAATGATCATTCGATCAATCATTGAAGGCAGAGTCTGCGATAAGGACGATTTCTGAGTTCTCTCCATGAGAGTGTAGTTTTGGTCATCACAAAAGTAAAAATAAGTGAAAACCCCGGAAAGTTGCTGGGCAAACGCTCAAAAACGAGGTATAACGGCTAATTAGAGGTGTCGGGCGGCCCCCCAATTAACGCGATTTTCATTAAACTGTTCGCGATGAAAATCACTTTTCTGTTTTTTTTTGCCTATCTTGAAACCGGTCCCATTCTGATTCCAATGATGCTTCTGGAATCGTACAAAAACCTCTGGGAATGGAGTTATGGTCCCTCAAAAATTGAGCTAGGGAAAATGGTGGACGAGTTGTCCAAGGCTTGTAACTTCCGTCTTTTGCATCCAATGTATGCGAGCTGACCTGAGTAAAGAGAGAAGTTGAAAATGAAGGGAAGAACGGGGCTTTTGATCGGAAACCATCGCTCAACTCACGATTTCCAGTGTTCCTTTGTTCACGTCGAGGGGCGGGAAGAGGCGGGACTTGCCCACACCGGCGGGGTTTGCCCACTTTTCTAAGCCGTTTTGCGGCTCCTGGGTAGCTTTTCGTCCCATTTTTTCAACGCTGTTCTGCTTCTGAGAGCCACGAGAAGCGTTTGTCATGAAAAATTCGAGGATGAAGTTTATCGCGAACAGTGCCTTTAATGCTTGTTTATCCGCCTCTTATTTTGCTCTTAATGTAGTCAATAGTACAGAAATTTTATTACAAAAGTATTCAAAATGAGACTCTAAAATTCGAAACGACTGCAAAATTGTCGGTTAGCTTTCGGTGCTTAACACCCTCGTCAGACCTGAAAACAAACATGTCAATTTTACATTGTTTAAGCATACAGAACACTGTGTAACCAACCAAAGTCTGCTTTTTGAAGTGTCAAGGAAATATCAGGTCTGACGAAGGTGTTGAGCACCGAAAGCTAACCGACAACTTTCCAGTCGTTTCGAATTTTGGAGTCTCATTTTGAATACTTTTGTAAAAAAATTTTTGCACTCCATGAGGCTTCGGCACAGATCTATTTTGATGTCGTCAGTAGTGTTCAGAAATTCTCAGAAACTACTTTAGTAGCAAAATAAAAGTTGACAGAACAGGCATTTCTAGAAATCGCGGGAGGACACCAAGTAATAACTTGTTCCTAAGCGTTTTTTCTCCAATTTTTATTTATTTTCACTTTTTTGATGATCAGGTCTACCTTTCCTTGAGGATAGCACAACAACCTTTTCTATCAAAAACCCTGCCGTTGACTGGGAGAAGGGATATATACGTGGCTAATCCGAAAAAATCGTGAGAATAGCACCATGTGTGCGAGACTTTTTCTCTTTTCGCTTTTTTTTATTTTGACAATTTTTTAAGTAAAAAAAAACGGTAATTTGAGGAGTCTTCGGGTTTTATGTTACGAATCGGCTGTGAGCGATTTGAGATATGTAAGGTCAATCCTACAGTACCCGAACACTCTGTAACAGCTTTGCTCCCGTAAACCTGCGCTCGGTCTCGAGCGTTACGATCGAAGTTGTTCACTTTTATTCGAAAAATGTAGAACACGGTTTCTTCAGTGTATTCATTGGATGCGGCTGAATCGAAGGTGGTCTGTACGCACGCTGCATAAGTACACGCGGTGCCTTTAGCTCGCCGGTTGAGCTATTGGTCGACGATCGCCGCGACGCGACCGCTAGCACTGAAATATGTAAGGTGTGAAAGTTCTGAAGATCCCCTCTGCATCGTATTGGTCAGGAGCTTTAATTGTGGTATTTGTGAAAACAGCTTATAATTTAGCTCGTGAAACTTCGATTTTTTTGGAAAACTTTTCTACAGAGAAACATTAACGATTTTTGAGTTTTATGGGAAATCGGGGAAAATAAATCGTTTCAAAATCTCAATTCTTCGGATTCAAAATTTTTGGACTTTCCTACTTTGTTTGTACCATCAAATACTCTTGATGTCCCAAAAATTTTGTCAGAAATGCGGAGTAGATGCCGGCAATGGACACATTATGAGCCGCAGGAAATGTCCTTGACAGCTACATTGAGGCATGTCACCCACCAGACTTGGCGCCGTCCAATGGCGGCCCTTCACTACTTCCCGCCACTTTTTTGAATTTCGGCACCATAAGACTATCACTCGCCATCACCAGCTGGAGACTAGTTTCTTTCAATGACTTTCGCATGAAAGGCTCGAAAACATCAGAAGTGTATGTAGAAGCAGAAGCGACAACGGAAGACTTCTGCACGGAAGAGCTCTTTTGTAGTATAAATACATATCCTCTGGTTCCGGGCCTAATTTAGTGTGTGTCATTGCGGACTTGCGTCGTGGGGGCGCGACGCATCTCTTTCGTACGAGCCTCCGCGCCCGCCCCTCATCAGCTGATCATGCAGGAATTCCCTTGATTTTCCTTCCTTTTTTCTTGTTTCTCACTCCTTTCCCAACAGACTTTCAACTTGTTTCTCTTCCCCACGACGCAAGTTCGCAATGGCACACACTAAATCAGGCCCGGAACCATAGGATAACTGCTTATGGGATTTGATCGGAAGGTACGTGAGGGCGCGTCTTTGAGTCTTTAGCACCCTATTTCGATAATTCCCTTTAAAATAAACGTTTTTCAGATTTGAGTCCTCCAGGATTCGAGTGAGTAGGGTTACCCAGTAATATGACGCTAGCTAGAGCTAAGACTTAAAGGCAGTGTTCACGATCAATTTCACTTCCGATATCTCCACGGTTTACGGAAGATCTGGTGCCCTATATAGCAAGGCTTGCTTAAAAAGTACACGAAAGACGCAATTTTGAGCCAAAATAGGCCCTCTCTTGTTTACGTTGATTTTTGAGCGTGGAGGAACTGACCGCTAGGAGGATGATACCTATCAGTGCAATGAGGCAAACAGCTCACTTATCAGCGCTTCCGTCACTTGATCATTCCTATAATCCGAGTCTTCATTTGTTCCTTTCGAGGGGCGGATCTGGGGCACGGAGCGTGTCTGGGACACCAAAACGCTTGTTTGCAGCCGTTATTTTGCCGCTTTTGGCTCGTTTTCTACAGTTCTTTCGACACTGGGAACCTAGGGTCCTTCTCGCCTATCATATCACCGTGGAAAGTCAACAAGGATGATCATCGTGAACACTGCCTTTAAGCAAAAAAAGTTGAGAATGGGATTTTGAGATCGTTCTATAGTACACGTAACGCTGTGCACCCATTTACTGTAATTATTTCTATACAGTATAACACACTACATAAGAAGTTCACCCGAAACTTTCTTGTTTGATGTTTAACTGTAGTAATCTTTGAAGCGTTGGATGGCTCTTCTCGCCAAGATCTGGATAACTTTTCATATCCGCGAAATATTCAGCCTTACGGGAGTTACTAAAAAAGGTCGCGAAGGAAGCGAAAACGCGTCCTCGCGCGCCTCCTAACCAAATCCAACAAGCGGTATTCTATGTTTCATTTCCACAGGGTCTAAACAGATTTCAAGAAACGTCTTCCTTACATTTTGCATATATTTCAGAATCTCACTCAGTACACATGACATCGTAGTGCGGAATCTTTCTTCCCAGGACTCGAACCTGCGGCTTTGAGCTACTCAGGCCCACTCTCTGAATTTCACGACAACCGAAAGTAAACAATAGAGCCAAACCCTAGAAAACAATGGAAAAACATTAACTGCGCTCTCGGAAATGGTTACTTCAGTAGAAAAAAGAAAAATCGATGGAAAAAAAGAGCTAGAAGGGTCCACTCAAACCGCTTTATGGCCCCACTCGATTAGCATCATGTTAGAACGACCCAGGTAAGAACCCTCAAAAGCACGTACCTTCAGATATGGCGGTGGTCACGAGGAATAATACGAAGGAAATCCGATGCAGCTGCATTCCGAGTATTCAGAAATGGTCAGTGTTCACTGGGAAAACGTAGGAAATGGATCGCAAACATTCCACACACAGAGACACCAGGAAGGAATCCTGAAGAAGGAAAAAGTGAGATCTCATTCCAAGGCGAAAAGCGAAGAAGGACAAAACGACGTCGAGGGCCACGTCACACAAGAGGACCAGTGAATAGATGTACGTTTTTATTAGGTAATTGTATGAGATACAGGATGGATGACGAGAAAATTAGGGTTTTTTCTTGGTGGCCAGCGAGAAGACGACCTTCGTCGCGAAGGCTGCACGAAGAGGTATTATAATAGGTAATTCAGGTGAGACTACTCCACAGAAGAACTTCATGAGATTTTGTGGAACTCAGGACATTGTAAAAAAGCACTGAATAGAGACAATATAATGATTTTATTGAGGAAAAAGTTCATAGCGCTTTTGTTTCTGGATTTTTTTACCGCTTATTTTCAAGAATTCAGCCATGGTTGGTTCAACATTTGATCCCTTTGGTGACTTTATTGTAGAGCCAAAATAGGTAGTTTTTTGATGAGAAGGATTTTACAAATTGTACTGTGCTTCTCTGGGCCTAATTCCGGTCCGCAGTCTCGACACGCTTTGCGGCCGCGCGCGTTCGAGTCGGAAGCGTTTCCAGCGCCGCTGCCGCCGAACTGTTGACTCTAGGTGGGTTTTAGAAACTGGAAAGTAAACAAATTGGAGAAAACTGTATAAAAAAAGCCATATTGAGTCGGCTTTGGCGCCGGAAACTCGACTGACTCGAGCGCGTGCGGCCGCAAAGCGTGTCGAGACGCAATTGCGGACCGGAATTTGGCCTAGATAAGCACAGTAACTTCGGCAATATTCTCTTGTATGCGAGGACTTCATGGCATAAAGTTAATTAACACGAAAATCTTCAATCAAAGACATTTCCTTGGAAAAGTATCGACTATTTTTTTGAATCGAAAAATTGATCAAAAATCGGTTTAAAAAAATGATAGATACTTCACGTAATAATTATAGTTGATCGGGAGATTACTCGTATAACTGAACTATGAATTTTTAGCGCTTCGAAATCTTTGCATAGATATGTAGGAAGCTGCAATTTTAGAAAAAAGCGAAATTTGCGTACTCGGATTTTTTTTATTCTGTGCTGTGGCTACCATCTAGCTCCCAGAGCTATCAAACGCTCAGTCAACCATGGCTGATTTGGTGCTTCAACAGGAGGTAAGAATGATTATTTCAGATTTTCAGCACTAGGACCACACAGCATATTTGAATGTGAGATCCCAAAGTGTCCGACTTTGTTGAGAAGCGACAGAAAGCAATAGATAGAGGGAAGAAGGAACGTTTGAACACATACACACACTTCGCTAACCTTCGCATCGTCTACTTCGGGGCAAAAATTATTTTCGTTCATCGCGTGGGTCTGCGCGCGTACATATGCTGCATCTTCTTCTCCCCCATATCATACTTTGTCGCTGCCTCTCCCATCGCTCCGCACAGGAGCGCAAAGGAGCAAGACGAATTTGGCTCCGAAATAGAAGGTACACAAAAATTAGCGATAAAAATGCAGAAACAAAAACGCCTCGAACTTTTTTCCTGCCCAATAGAGGATTGATAGAGTTTTCATTGAAAACAGTATTGAACAAAAACAAATTCGTAAAAAAAGGTTCAAGGATGATAACAAATAAATTTGAAAAGGAAATCCGAATCCAATGTTTTACGTCCGTACTGCATTTCATTTCCATCAAAAATGATGGACGTGCACAATCATGTTCACCTTACTTTCTTTTCTGGGATGGGATTCATGATCGGTGAACCATGAGCTACAGTTAGGCTTGCTAAGAAGTTAGCATGCAATCTTTGGAGACAATCCAACTGCGGCCCATGATTTGCGCTCATGAATTCCAGCCCTAGTGTCAGGCGAAGCAGAGGCGAATGTCTTCGGCAAATGTTCCAAACGCGTAGTGTTCCAATACACGGAGTGGGCGGAGCTAGAGACGTCTAACCATGAACGTCCCGCGTCGCGCAGCAGTCATCTAACATTTTGCAAAAGATGCCCAAGCTGCTATGAGGAGCGGGATCTTCTTTCGAGCTAAGCGCACAAATAGACTATGCATACGCATCATACATTGGATTGTGAATTAAAATACTCGAATAGTCGGTTTTCGGATTGATCCTAGGGTGGAACGTTTTCTGTGAGCTGGACTATGATTTGGCTGGCATCGAACGTTTTTTTTTGGCGAATCAGATTTCGAGTTGAATAGGATTTGAACTCTTTTCGGTAAATCGGATTTTGAATCGTCAAAACTTTGGATAATTCGCCCAGATTCCCGAAAAACGGGTGAGTTGAATCTAATGTAAGATACGTATTTATTTGCTTATACAATACTCATACGAAGCTCGCAAATTGCACATTGGGAAAGCCCACAACTTGTTGTGAAAAGTATTCTCATCAACTCGAGAGAAGAAAAAAACATCAGTACACAATTGCTAGAGTGTTTACGATTCGAAGAGGAAGTAGAAGTTTTTGCGTTTAAAAGGGATTATGGCCGGACATAATAAGGACAGAATGTGGCATGAAAAGGAAGAAAATACACGTGAAGGGATGCTTTTAAATTACAAAAGTAAACTGTGGTCAAAACAAGAAACTGCGAGCGCCTGTTTGGTTCAAAATTTTTGATTCCAGTCTAGAAAAGCAACAAAAACAATCAAATGGGATATGAAAATGTCGCGGACACGGTCCAGCGGGGTAGTGAACGTACACACCTGGGGAGAAGGGATATCATTAAAATCTTGGCTTACCTTGAACAACTGAAAAATGAGGTTGGAGGTCGTAAGAGTTTTGGACAGAAATCGCACTCACAAGGAATTGGTTGGTGAAAATTACCGATACATTTTGAATTTTTAAGTAAAAGGCATCGTACGCGCTGAAAACCATGTTTCGTTTTTGAGTCGTTAGCCTCCTATAGTGACTAAAGGTAGCGAAAAGCCCGCCCAAAAACGTTAATTTTTCAAGAAAAAATGGTTTAAAAAAACTTCTGAAAATCATTTGAAATTCGCGTCGGCATCGACTCGGGATAGTTACGCGGAGGGCGCAAGGAACAGTTCTACAATTCGTCCATTGGCGCAGCGTTGGAAGCAATTCACCGAGGACGCCAATCTGCACATCGTCCTCGCTCGTTGTGCGACGAGAAATTTCCAGTCGATAATGCCACTTTCGTCCGACGGTGCGTCAGCGTACAGTGGCATGCCCTGTACTTAGCGACACGACGTTCTGCTCAAATATTGCGAAAGTGCCAAAAGACTGACGGAAGGGCCGGCCCCTTTAGACGGAATCCCTTATTTTCCACTTCCTCTATGCTCACAATGGTACGCTTTTGAGCAACCAAGCTCGTTGTACGTTCTCACAGGGGCTCGAGGAAGGGATTGAGCATAAAAAATGGAAAGTGGATTTCAGCGCGTACGATGCCTTTAAAGGCAGTGGTCACGATGAAAAACGTTATCGAAAAAAAAAACTACAAAAATCAGCTTAGATCAGAAACAGCTGAAAAACCATGAAGGTAGCGCGGTGAAAACGGGCTAGAATTAGAGTTTCTAGGACCCAAAGAAGCCAGTTCGTGCACAGGTGCACTGCTCCGACTAAAAAGATCGCAGCCTCATGCCGAGCAGTCAAAAATCATCGACATTCAGAGGAAGAAATGAATGCAAATTTACCTAATAAAAAGAGTTGAGCAATGAACGCAAGCACTTCAACCAGTGTTTTTGATTAGATGTGTACATAAATCTGAAGGTTCATTGATTGAAATTCAATTTCAAGCCAACTGATGTTCTTGATATAAGAGGTCATCGATGTCTATGATGTGGAGTGGGCTCGCCCACCATCAAAAGACAAGAAAGTTCAGGCATCAATTTTGGCCCGAAACATCGGTTTTTTTCGCGATTTTTTCTTATAGGTCCTACTACTCGAGACCCAGAAAAGGGTTTAGAGAGAAAAGACGACAAGCATATTTGATCGCGACCACTGCCTTTAACAAGAGGAGGTGGTCGTAGCTCCGCAAAGTTGGTAGCAACGCCAAGCTGGAGCTTGGCCGCGGAAGTAGCAGAAAAAATGAAAAAAGACAACAAAATCTTGAAGCTACTTGTTGTTTAATGGTATGAACTGGGTGTTTAATGGTATGAAGAAGTTTTGGCATCATTAGTAGAGAGGAAGAGTATGAGAAGGAGCAAAACAATGAAGGACAGAATCACGGCTAGATTAGCGGAAACATGTATGTGGGTAATGCAGCGACCTCCGTTATTCCTCCTTCAAGCAATCATTTTGAGATATCAAACTTCGCAGTTGCGAAGCTGCAATTAGGAAACTCGTATTCAACGATTTCTTATTACAATCATAGACTTTTTTTTTCGAAAAAATCGAAAAGAGGCAACGTCTATTTTTTGAAAAAATAGGTAATTTTTATAATGAAAGTAATTTGCAAAAAGGCAAAGTGCCTTGACTGAAACTATGGCTGAATGGTCTCTACAAAATAAGAACGATAAGTGCGAGAGCCTTGAAGGGGGTTAACGGCTGGCTGTCGGTGAGGGTAAGAAGGAGGTGCATATGGCCATAATCACGGAGACACCTAACCTCACACAGGCACCGCCCCACCGCAACCATTTCAAGGCACAAACGATAAGCACGCAGCTGAGTTATGATGAGCAATTCGGCTGCTCATAGGGACAGAGCTCTGGGCTCAAAGAGATAAAGAGATTAGATGTGGTTCTCAAAAGTTTTCAGAGGGCTGAGAATTGATACTGCTCCTTGGATGGAAATTCTACGATAAACTCAATAGAGTAAGCATAACAAGGAACCATTCTGAGGCACTTATCCACAAAACAAAAACAACATTGTAAAGCCTCAGAAAACAAGTTGTGTGAACAGTCCAGAATCAAGCCTCCTCCAGGTAGTCGTGCCTATTTCTGAATATCTCTGCAAAGCATAAACCAAGGTTCTCGTCATTGAGCTGCTATTATCACACTACAATTGGCTGCAAGGATTCTGGTGCGAAAATAAAAACGAATTTCCAGGAATCATATGTTCACAAACATGTGTACACTGACGTCATTTTTTACGCAGTTATATCAGGAAGAGTGATGTATGCATGTATGCTACAAGCTTCTACCTTCGCCGGGCTCGCGAAAAAAAAATGACAAGAGAAGTTTAGTTGGGTGGTCGTAAGATCGCTACGAAAGTTTCACAAAACTATTTGGAAGCGATTTAAAATTCAGCAAATGTTTGTGATTTACTTGTATGAAATATATGTTCCACTTTGTGTGCTTCTACTTTGTTAATCCACCCCTTTGAGGAGTCTCAAATCGCAGCGGCGTTTCCGTAAAAAAGCCTCTGAAATTATGGCCGAAACGAAAAAAGCAGCAGCGAGGACAGACTCTTTGTTCAGGAAAGGCGTGCAATTTCATATCAAATGCTACTGATGATACTGTCGAAATCAACAATGAAGCTACTTGACTGGTTCTACATTTTAACAGCAATAATGTGAAACACGGCAGTGCAAGCAGAGTAGAAACTAGGGCTCAACACGGCGTTGCGATAATGTCCGAAAACTTACTACCCTCCATCCCCCCTATTTCCACATGTCGTGTCATAATTCACTCAATCGGGCTCAAGAGCGAAATATGTAGTTGTAAAATTTCGTCGGCTCCCAGAATCCAAACGCAACTAAATATTCCCGCTGAATTTCAAGTTCGAGCCCCCATCTTCTTGCTGGAGTAGTTTTTTTTCCCTCGATCGAAAAACCAACTCAACTTGGGCCTGTCAGATATTTGAATTTGTCATGATTTTCAGGGTCCCTCACCCAGGTGTGTGGGCGAATAAAAAAGGATTCTCCAAGACCACATTTTGTGGTTTTTTTTGGAACTAATGGAGTATTTTGAACAGAGTTTGGTGGTTCGAATTTTTTCGACTTCGTCCGGACTTGTTCGGTTTTGGTGTGATTTGTGTGCAACGAAACAGGGTTTTGAGGCGTCTAAATCCTGAAGATGCGGTTCGCTGCGGATCTGCGAGAATTGTATGTATTAAAGAAACTTGCTGGCATCCGGAAACTATTACCCAGTCAAAGAAAATTTGGAAACCAAAGAAATCTTCTAGTTGCGATCGAGCTGCAAAGCTTCATTTTTGACGGTACCTTGACGATCTATCAACTTCAAGGGACCCTCCTGGGTCTTGTAGACAACCTCTCCTTGAAATATCTCCTTAAACGCAAAAACGGTTCCGACCACAATCAAAAACCCTTCCAGTGCTCACTTTGAAAAGGAAATCCAGACACGCGAAATCAAGCTGAAAAATTGGTTGCTCTCAGAGTCCAATCGCAACTAGAAATTTCCGCTAGTTTTCAACTTGAGACCCCATCTTCGAACTGGACTAGTTTTTTGAACCCTCTATCGAAAAATCAACTCACCTTGAGCCTACCCGAGATTTAATTTTTTATCGCGAATTTTGTGACCGGGTTCAGACAGTGATTGTTTTCTTCAGATTCACCAAAAGTGAGTCGATTTTTCGGAAAAGGGTTAAAAAAACTACTCCAGCTTGAAGATGGGGGGTCTGAAGTTGAAAACTAGCGGAAATATTTGTACTTCATAATATTTCAAGCAGAGCTGGATGGGTTGTCTACGAGGTCCCTTGAAGTAGTAATTCTCTTAACACTTTCATGTTTTTAGCATTTTATGAGCTTACTTTTATTACCGCTTTTTATACTAACACCCCACAACACAATCGATTGAAATAAGCTTAAAGGCAGTATTCACGATAAAAAAATGCGTTCCAGTTTCGCTAGGAATGAGTAGTGGAGGGGCACCAAACTGTAACGTTAACGTCAAAAGAACGCATGAAAACGAGCCTGGATGAGCTCCAAAAGAGCCCGAAGTTGCTACTTTGAAAGCAAGGCAGACCCAATAGCGCAATGCCTGCCCTCCGACGTGAACAAATGAAAACTCGTGATCGTGAGATGAGCTATGGCTTCCGATCAATAGCCGCGTCCTTCCCTTCATTCTCAACTTCTTTCTTTGCTCAGGTCAGCTCGAATACATCGGCGGCAAAAGACGGAAGTTACAAGCCTCGGACAACTCGTCCACCATGCTTCCATAGCTCGATTTTTGAGGGACCACGACTCCGCTCCAAGACGGTCCTGTACGATTTCAGAGACATCATTGGAATCAGCAAGGGGCCGTTTTTAAGATAGGTGGAGATACAGAAAAACGATTCCGTCGTGAACACTGCCTTTAACATGTACATATTCTGAGCCTTTTCTACCTGGAACAGTTTGTTCGTAAGGAAATTCATTCACTTTCAGCTTTTTAGTTGACTTGATCACCAAAAATCACGTTTATCCTAAGAAATTTTTTAGAGTCCCTGATACGACCCCTATCAGCACAACGTACCCATCCCTTTGGTGTCCCTGGGCCTTTTACGACTCTCCTCCTTGCGATAATCGCATCTGGTACTAAACCCAGGAAGAAATACATATATATGCTAGAGGGATATGCCCGTATGTCTGCATAAAAATACAATACCGCTCGGAGGAATTGGTCAGAAAGCGCGCGAGGACGCTTTTTCGCGCCTTTTTAAAATCTTTTTCCGGCCACCATGCTTCGAGCACAACTAGGGTGATAATTCAATATTCAGGCGTTGAGGGCTTTCCTATGGTAAGGCTTTTGCAAAGATTTCGTTGAGACCTAAAAAAGTTTTTGGAAAGAGGTTCAAGCAGAAAACCAATCGGATTTCAAAATATCAGAAAACATGACAGAAAAGTAGAATATTTTGAAAAGTATGTACATCCGAAATCAGCCGTATCACCTATCACAATCCAGCACGCGACGCGACTGAAGGCGCTCGTCTCTCCCAGCCCACTACGGTTGCCCCAAAGATGATTCAGGTATCTGTATTAATACATCTATCTAAACTGTGCCGGCCAAAGTTTTTCTTTCTCTTGTTGATTTCACTATCTCAGATTACTTCATTACTGTACGAAATGATGCAAAGACGTCTGGGTAGTAATCAGCTGTCAATGACTATTCTGTTATAGTAGTCATTTTTCCCGTAATAGGGTGTAATGGATAGGCGACAAATGATTGTTTACCTCTAGGAGCTGTCCGGCTAGCCGGCCGGCCTTCGGGTGAACGCGCATGAATTTTTCGTCGTATTCCCACGATGAAATATGGTCTGAACACGGTTGACACTAACTCCCTCTAGGACATTCATTTCCTCAGTATCGATATTCGTAATGGAACAACGATTCTATGACGGGAATGCAAAAAGGGTTCCTATATGTTTGAAAAGATCTGCAGAGTAGAGTGGAAAACTAGCATAAACTCTAAGTTATTCTCAATGGTGAACATTTTTAATTGAATTAGCACAGAGGTTATATGCCTAAAAATGTAACCCTGAGTCAGACGTGGTACTCTGGCAATTTTAGAGCATTCACCCAGATCTACGAACCTAAGCTGCTAAAGAAACTGAATAAAGCACCTCGCTTCTGAAAAGAAAAGACAGAAAAAAAAACGCATGTCAGACTTGTGGGCTTCACCACATTGCTCACCTGCGTGCATACGCGTTAGGGCTCTTTCAGAGTTCGATCGCCGCGCGATGCGATGGGATGATAAACATAAGCATTGATCGAGATCGCGTCGCATGTTGATCGGTATTCAAGACACGTCATCGCGGCGATCAGCGATGAAAGTGTAAAATAGGCCTTACGGTCCGGTGAGTGTCGCGCGCGGCGAACGCGGAAAACCCGTCATCGTGTGAAAGAGTCTTTAGCTTCAGATGCGGGAAAACGTTTAAGTTAGCGACATTAAATGGACGCAGAAAAGTAAATAATGCTCCAAAACATGCCAGTTTACTTGATTTCTTTTTAATGATTGGATGTCGCCGCGTGCGACGCTCACCGACCGCGAAGTGAAACTCACGGGTGAACAAAGTCCGCACCCCAGATTTCTCGATGTGGCTTCAAGAAGTTTTGAGTAAGCAGCTTCCCATCAGGGTACCGCACGAGGTGTGGAGAAGGCCGATTTTACTCATACCCGACCATCCAGGAGTGTGACTTGGTCTGTTTTTTTTCTTGCAAGATTTGAAGAAAAGGAACAATTAATAAAAACAGCATCCCCTTCCAAAAAAAAGTGAAAGGGCATATTCCTAAACTTCAGATTTTCGTGAATGTCAGTGTTCAACATGGGTCACGATTCTGCCAGCGATGGCTTGTTCCGTGTAGTATCACTGCAGCGAACTCAGTTCAATGACTGGACAAAACCAGGTCCATTACTCCCCGAAAGTATGTGCCTGACATTGTCGAGTGACTCGAGGAAGCATCCAATCAGCTCAGGTTGGAGGATGCCGGAGTATCTGAAGAGATGGAGTCTTTGCAGGAATGCACACAGCCTTTACCTAATTTTTCTTTATATATCCTCGCGAATAATCAGATGCTCGCTTTTTGCGAGCAAGGCTCTCCGCAGAAGTGTTTTGCCGGCAATGATTTGGCCAATTTTAACGAAACGTCTTAGAAAGTTTTCGCGGAATGCCGCTGAGGTGTACTTATTGCGCAGCGGGCGATCTCGATAGTATGCCACTTGATTCGGCTAATTTTGAACCTATTCGATGTGCGCCGTTTAGCGCGCAGAAAAACGGGCGTGAAAACTTCATTATCTATAATGACATCAGCGAAATCGCCGTTGCATTGCCACAAATCGTTGCGCTGCCGTAGCAGGCGCTTTGTTTCATTCGAAGAACTCCTTCCCATCAGGCATCTTGCTGAGAGCCATCGGGATTCTGGGAAAGGTCAAAGCAGAGTAACAGGGCATCGGATGCAAATTGGGGATTTCAAGGAGGTTGTCCATCATCAATCCTAATCTTAACTTCCCGGGCTAGAAAAGAAAAGATGAGAATTTGGCGAGCAATCATGCGAAAATGAGCTTCTCCCTAAAACAAAGGTTGACTGAAAAGCGAGTTTTTCCTCATATTCGCCGTATTTTGGTACAGATTCACGTTGGTTGTTCGAAGCTTTATCGAAATGGTACAAATGTTTGTTCAGTGGTGCACCACTCACTGAAGACAAATGCAAGTTCAGGGTCAAGCAGGCCGTTGTCTTGGACCTTCAAAAGAGTACGTCTCCTCCTGATGACACAAACTTTCGAAAAATTTTTAAACTTTAACGTCGCGCTGAGGTTCAGGCTCGAGTTGAGATGGTCACAGAGGGTGCAGTTTTGGGCGCCGGAAAGAGTTAAGGCTCATTCATAGCAGGCCACTTCGACTAGTCGCGGCACTGCCAACAGTTACAAAAACCATCGCACCAACAGATCTTGGGCTGAATCGCGACGGTTTGGAACAGTTTGCAGTTTCAGTCGCAATCGCCGAGCGACTGGGGTATTTCATAGCCGACCGAAGCGACCTGCTTGATTTTGTTAGGTCGCTTCGACTAATCGCGTCGCTTCCATGATGGAAGCGATTCGTTTAGTCGATGCGACTAGTCCGCAATCTTTCGTCACAACCTTGCGTATGTGACGCAAAATTGCAGACGTCACAGTTCACTCGCACAAATAACGGCTTGTGAAGGGGAAAAACGAGTAGTTCATAGATTAAAGATGAGAGAGAGATGAGAAAATGTAATGAGGCTACCCAAAAATTACATTTCATGCCGGCTTCGAGCAACTAGTAACTTTAGCTTTGGTTTTATGTTGCTGTTCAAGCAAAATCCACCCCTTCCTATTCTGGAACCATTTTTTTGTTTGAAAACTGTGCAAAACTCTTTTATCTAGAAAGTAAAGGCAGCAATGTCACAAAAAATAAGTAGGAATGCCGAGAAAAAAAGCTTTTTTTCATTCCCGTGGCTTGGTCCGCAATTGTCCGTCTATTTCACGCAAAATTACGGCGGCCCGAGCGTTTTGAAATCGCTAGACGAAACGATTTCAAGTCGCGGCACGGAGCGATTTCAGATGGCAACAGTATCATGAATGGGCGTTTAGGGGGCCGCAGCCTTGGTGGTCGCCAGGCAAAAGTAGTTGTTACTGGGCAGCGCAAAAAATCGTGAAAACGAGAAGTACAAAATTTTATTGAGGAAATAGCTCCAAAATTAGATTCAAATAAAGAAACAACTCTAAATTGTAAACAGAACCACCAAATTTCGCTAATATTCTATAGATTACATTCACGATCCACCTGGGGAGCCGCAAGAGTGTTTATGCTCAAAGGAAGTGGTCGCGAAAATTTCCAGGCTGCAGAAAGGGGGCCGCACCTTCCACCGACCGATCCCAACGCCCCTTGCCTTACCCTGATTTCACCAGGTGAAAAAATTTTCTGTTGCGACATAAACGATTTTAGGACTGAACTTCTTTGAAAACGCAAACTTCTGGTAATTTTCCTTCGATTTTTCGTATTTTTTCTCATTTATCATTACACTGCTTACGATGCTGAGGAGTGTTTGTCATTTTCGACCCAAAATGTTTACACTCCCCCCCCCCAACTCAAATTTCCAGTTTAGGTCATTGGTATACTTCAGTGACAGCCGGTCTCCGGCGACGGAGTTGTCGCCGGCGACCGTTTCTGCAGAAATTTCCACGCGCTTTTGCGCACCTATGATGTGCATGAATCACAAATCATCAGTACATATTCGTTCCATATTAAGAAAAAAAGGCTCCCATTTGGTAGGGTACTCCTATCTGATTTTTCACTCCACATATGTCAAAAAGGAGTTGGGCAACAAAATAAAATGTGCATATGTGAACAAAAGTCATGCAAAGTGCACAGAACGCTTTGGAGATATGCCTAGAAATGGTAGAAGCGACGTATAAAATACTAATCAGGCGATTACCAACATAATTGATAATTTGTTGCACCGACCTCATTAGGGATATTAAATAAGTCTGAGAGGGAACAAAAAATAAGCTTCTCAGGCAAATATTCGGGGTCCAGCGACTGGCTGTCGCCACGGCGACGGAGTAAACCAGGATTACGCCACTTAAAACTATAAGGCCGGGATCATACTTCCAGCGACGAGCGACGCGACGCAATGTTTACTATCTATATCGACCGAAAATCGATATGCATGATGTGTACTGTCGCTGTCGCTGGTCGCGGGAAGTATGACTCCGGCCTAACACTCTTCAGCGACCCGTCGCCGCGACGGGCGCATGCGAACTGTTCCCGCGGCCAACCCGGTCATAGTGCCGGCGCTGGTCTCGGCACGATGAGTGATAGTTGGCGAAAACTGCCGCTGCAGCGACAAGGACGTATACCAATGCCCTTACTGATTTTTTAACGTCCCCTTCCGTTGTCCCATGAGAGAATAACCGCCTGACCCTGCATAGGTTCATAGTTCTTTTCTGGAAAATTATCTTTCTACAGGAAAATGGGAACAAAACTTTTACAATCAGCGCTGTTCGGAGCCAAAACGAACAATTCCTGCTATAAGTAAGGAACCCTCCTCCCTGAGACTTCTGTTTCTTTCCGTGAGTCGAGTCCAATTATTGGGAAGCTGTGTACGTATGTATGTTTAGACGATGTTCAGTGGTAGCTGTGATGGCCATGAGTGTGTATGTGTGAGCATTGTTTGCTTATTCATGACGGATTGGAGCAATGGCTATATGCATTGAAGAGAAGTCAATGAGGTGCGAACAGGCAGACGAGAACGGCCACAAAACGAACGAATAAAGAATGCAGACGGGCATTTCAAAGAACACAAAACGCTATTCTTAGCACGAAACTTCGTACCTACTCATAGAAGGAACAGACTCATTAGAAATAAGAATGAGGAAGAGAGATGAATGGAGAGGTGTAAAGGAAATCCGTCAACTGACAATTAGACGTACTACATATCCACCCCATTTGGGTCCTGGAACACTTTTGCAAAGCCCTGCCTTTGGCTGAGGAACATTTGTGAGAGACTTCTGGTTTCTAGCAACTTATTTTACGAGCTCCAGCTTCAGACACACAGCCTACGAGTCCACATCATCAATGCCAGGTTAGCAAGAAGCCTTTACAAGGAGACCAACGATGATTAGCGTATAACTTTAGACTCTACAACAAGACGAAAAGAATCGTAGTTTCCTTCCAGTGATTCCAAAAAAACGAAGATGTTCCAGGGCCCATACTCATGAACGACTCACCCCCTGACAAAGGACGACCCCCTCCCGGGTGGAAGAGACGTCCTGGAAAAAGTTCTTCTGAGAGTTGTGGGGAATGAATAGGGTAACAGTAATCCATGTTCGGTTTTCCCTACGGTCCTTCCGATATTCCAGAAAGAAAAGAAAAAGAATAAATTGAAAACAACCTGTAACCTCCAAATCGGAGCAGTTGGAGTGATTTCATACGCTAGGCACACATTTAGTTAGAAAAATTGCCCTATACAAGGTTTGACGGTTTGATTCTGGCCCATTCGTGAGATACAGCCCGTTTCCGAGCTAAATGTGCATTCCATTCCTCGTATCACTTGATTGAAGTTGCCATAACCAGCGTCCAGGGATGGTCGAGAGGATAACGATGGGGAATACTAAACTACGAAGGGATGCTGGGTTGCGAGTTTGATTCCAGTAATGCATCTTCTAATGGAATTGTTCTGCATTTATTCGATTGGTTATCCACGAGGTTTCTCATTCTTCTTTTAACTTGCTTTTTTCCAATCTTAATGGAATTACAATTTCTATCGCTTGAATCTGTGTAGTATAACAGCTTGTTCAATAGGTTTTTCGTTCGATAAGAAAAACACAATTTTATGGTTCAAAATACAATTTATTATTCAGTATAATCTTCCTCAACATTAATACACTTGAAAAAATTCAAAAAAAAAAATTAAAAAATCCAAGTCTCATCCATAGTGATGAATCGTGTTTTTTTTTCATGTTTTTCCTTTTTTCGCCGTACCGTAAGGTTCATAGTGAAAACCCAACATACAGAAATTTTACTCTATCCATCCCCCACAACTTTCAAGAGAACTTTTCTCACGGCGTCTCCTACCTTGCGGGGTCGTCCCTTTTGAGTGAGGGTTAATGTTACTCGGACTCTCTGCATATCCTGTGCTCTATATGTACCAGGTTGTTCAATAATTATTGTCCGAAAATTTCACCATTTTTAATTTTTTTCAACTTTATTGGAAAACAAGTCTAATCAACAATATAATCACCACAGTTATCTACAACAGTGGCCCATCGATTTGGCGGGTCGCCGATGCCCTTCGCCCAGAACTCCGGGGGCTGCGACTCAAAGAAGTCCGCGATGTCGGATTTAAGGTTGTCGTAGTTGGTGAATTTTCTTCCGGCCAAATGGTGCTTGAGCGGGCGGAACAAGTGGTAGTCGGAGGGGGCGAGGTCCGGGGAATACGGCGGATGGGCAATCGTCTCCCAGCCGAGCGTCGCCAACTTCTGCTGGGTCTCCTTCGCCACGTGGGGGCGCGCGTTGTCGTGCAGCAGGTGGACCGAGGCCCGTCGGTGACGCTTTTCTCGGATGGCGGCTGCTAGTTTTTTGCGCTGATCGGTGTAGATGGAGGCGGTGACCGTCCTGCCTTGCGGTAGCAGCTCGGAGTACAGCATGCCCTCGGTGTCCTACCAGCAGCAGAGCATGATCTTCAGCGGGTGTAGGTCGGCTTTCGGCGTCGTCGGCGGCTCTTCTCCGCGCGGGATCCAGACGGTACGATGGGCGACGTTGTCGTAGAGCACCAAGCTCTCATCCCCAGTGACCAGGTCCTCGAGAAACTCCTTGCGATGCGGACGAAGGAGGAGGGATTGGCAGACGGCCACGCGGCTCTGCTTGTTGGCGTCCGTCAGACAGTAGGAGATCCAACGGGCCAGAGCTTTGTGGCAGCCGAGTAAGTTGAGTCTATTGTGGATGGTGGACTTGCTGCAGCCAAGCGTCGTCGCCAGTTCACTGGTGGTGGCTTCCGGCTTCTCCTTGATACAGCGCCGGACTTCGTCATCATCCACCGTAGGAGGCTTCCCGCTGTGCTCCCTGTCCTCAAGGCTCGTGTCGCCGCTCTCGAAACGATTGAAGCAGCGGCTGACTGTGCGTTGGGACACTGCATCCTCCTTGCACGCTATGCAGATGTTGGCGACCGCGGTGCTCATGTCGTTGCCCAGCAGCCACTCGTAGTACACGAACGTACGAATTCGACCTTGGTCCATTTTAGCTTGTACTGCAAGCAAAACGCGGCGACTACGCCTTATATACCCCTAGCGTAGAACTTTGAAGAACCTTCTAGAAGGTTCTTACACTTGCCTGATATTATAACTTTTCTAGAGAAAATTATAGAATTTTGAAAATTTTCGGACAAGAATTATTCGACAATCTGGTACTTCCATCTTGCCTCTACACAGAGGAGCGATATAAAGGTAAAGAGCACAGGAGATGCAGATATTCCGGATAACATTTACTCTTACTACGCGAATAAATGGTTCATGACACTGCAAAAACTCGAATAGGAGACGTTTGTTGTTGTATGTGCTGCAGCTGCTAAATTGCGACGCGCCAAAACGGCGTGATATGATGAAAAACAAACCCACAACATCGGTCGAAAAAGTTATGAAGGATACCTCGACAAACGCGAAAGGATGTCCAGTCATCCTCTGTGTTCGAAGGCAAATTCAGTTTGTTCCATCGCGTGTTTGTGCGGAGCGAGGGTAGAGACAGTGAGAAAATGCAGGTAAAAGGAGACGCAGCATACGCGCGCACAGGAACGCGATCAATGGCAGTAATTTTCACTCTGAAATGGAGGTTGAGTGAAGCTTTTCTGGTTAGCAGGTCCCACAGCGATCGATATACTATGCCGCGTCAAGTATTAGGGGGACCGTGAGGAATATAATTTCTTGTAACGTTGTGTTAGGTGCCCATTACGTATACAGATGAGACATCTGGAAATTTTGATGGAAAACGCGCCCTCTTTTGAGCAACTATTATTGGAAAGTGTCACATTCTCACTTCTAGGAGTCGTTTATACTTCCGCCGCCGAGCGGCGCGGAGAAGTGCGATCCTGCAGTGTTGATCGTGCCGCGTGATCAATATTAGGGGTCGCTTATAATTCCGCCGGCGAGCGGCGCGGCGAAGTGCAAACCTGCAATATTGAT
The DNA here is from genome assembly GCA_029168955.1 of Aplectana chamaeleonis. Taxonomy (NCBI): domain Eukaryota; kingdom Metazoa; phylum Nematoda; class Chromadorea; order Rhabditida; family Cosmocercidae; genus Aplectana; species Aplectana chamaeleonis. The sequence goes on from JAPDOI010000198.1 coordinate 361,695, forward strand.
CGTGCCACGCCGCGTGATCAATATTATGGGTCGTTTATACTCCCGCAGCGGGTCGGCGCAGCACAGTGCAATCTTACAGTAATGATCACGCGGCGCTGCACGATCGATATTATAGGAATGCACTCCGCCGCGCCCCTCGGTGGCGATAGGATAAGCGACCCCTTACAGAAATGTACTGTGCCGCGCCGCTCGGCGGCGGAGTGTAAACGATACCTTTAGTCTGTGAGAGGCACAATCTCTTATCATCGTACCACTCAGGCTATTTTTATTGTTTTTTTTCCTTCCTACTATGAAATCTTATTCCCACTACGTTGCACTCCCTCTTTCCCGCTTGTTTCTTTCTCTCCTACTTTCATTAACTCAATCATACATTTTTCCTATGCCTAACTCCTTTCTTTCTTACTCTCAATTCATTCTTTCCTTCCTTCCTTCCTCTTCCTGGCTCATTCCCGCTCTTCCTTCCTCCCTCCCTCCAGTCCCTCCCTCCCTCCCCCTCCTCCCTCCTCTCCTCCCTCTCCTCCCTCCCCTCCTCTCCCTCCCTCCCCTCCCTCCCTCCCTCTCTCCCTCCTCCCCTCCCTCCTCCTCCCTCCCTCCTCCTCTCCCTCCCTCCCCTCCTCTCCCCCTCCCTCCCTCCTCCCTCCCTCCCTCCCCTCCCTCCCTCCCTCCCTCCCTCCCTCCCTCCCTCCCTCCCTCCCCTCCCTCCCTCTCCCTCCCTCCCTCCCTCCCTCTCTCCCTCCCTCCCTCCCTCCTCCCTCCCTCCCTCCCTCCCTCCCCTCCCTCCCTCCCTCCCCTCCCTCCTCCTCTCCTCCCCTCCCTCCCTCCTCCTCCCCTCCCTCCCTCCCTCCCTCCCTCCCTCCCTCTCCCTCCCTCCCTCCCCCCTCCCTCCTCCCCTCTCCCTCCCCTCCCTCCCTCCCTCCTCCCTCCCTCCCTCCCTCCCTCCCTCCCCACCTTCCTTCCTTCCTTCCTTCCTTCCTTTCTTCCTTTCTTCCTTCCTTCCTTCCTTCCTTCCTCCCTCCCTCCCTCCCTTACTCCCTCACTCCCTCCCTCCCTTCAATCCTTCTTTTTATTCCTTCATCATTCCCTAAATTACCCAATCATGCGCCATTTCTCACTGATTATCGTTTTCAGTGGATCTTATTTCATTCCTTCCTTCATTCCCACATTATCTGTTCCTTCTGCTTTTATTCTCCCTCTGTTTCTTGAAGAACCTAAATTAAACTTTTTAACTAAGATTTCCTATCTACAACAACTTAAGAAGCAATGAGCAGCGACAAAATTCTTATCGGAGAATTGCGGAGTTACAAGATATGAAGACAAAAAACATATCCTCCGGTTTCGAGCCAAATTTACTCTATTCCCTCGCGCGCTTGTGCGGAGCGAGGGTGGAGACAACGAGAAAGTATTGAGAGAGCGTACGCGCTCAGACGCACGCGATGAACGGAAATAAATTTCACTCAAAAACACAGGATAGATGAAAAGATGCGGCGAAAAAGTTACGCGAATTGAAAATGAAAGTAACAAAAATGCAAGACATTTTTTTCTGGGAAAGAAAATGCTACGGCATCAGCAAAAAAAAAACAGGTCGTACTTGTCACAAAACCGAGCAGCCGTTGCGATCCGCGGCGGCTGTTATACTACCGCAGCCTACTTTGAGTACTGGATCACAAACATGAACTAAGGCAAATTTGGGGGGGGGACTCTTCATAATCAGTTCATGGAAAGGTTACTAAAAAATTATTTGAGGCAATCACGCCCACGAGATGATATTCAGACGAAAATGGCAGAGAAAGATAATAAAACAAAAAAAAACAAATATACAAATGAACAAACAAATTGTTATTAGTGCACGGAATTATTCCCTACCCATCAGGACAAACTGTCTGACAGCGATAAACAAAAATTAAACTACTTAGCTCAAAGAAGATTAGGCGTGAATCGTATAGAAATTTGTGCAGCAGGTCCGAGCATAAGTACTTCTCAACTTGATATTTTAAATAACTTCTCTAAGTACACTTAGACCACTCAGATACTAAAAGCATATCAAATTGAAAGGACACCTTTGCAAATTTAAAAACATGAGCACGAATAATGAATTCTGTGGCGACGATCCTCACTGTAACAGTCAACATCCTGTATATGACATTTATAATGTTCAAAGGATTTGAGGTGTCGAAAATAATTGGACCATGACGGTGACGAGGTACTTGAGAGGGATGGGTATGGTCAGCATAATAGTGCGTGGAGAAGGATGAGGAGATTTTCAGGATCAATGGGTGCGAACTCGTCCCTATAATCTGGTCGGAAAGTGAAAAGTGCAGACGGACAGGCCATAATCGCGCGAGATCTGGCTGCCATCACACCTTTGCGCGATCCTCAAAAGAACAACAAAGAACACAGAAACGAAACAGAAGTTGAAAACACAACAGAAGAAACAGAAGTAGGTGAAAGTGGTACTATGGGTATGCAAGGAGACAGAAGAAAATCGCCTAGTTAGAATCTTCGGAAATGTCTTGCTAGAACTATAGATACAAAGACATGAATCGAAACTAGATTTTTCCAGGCGCACTGTGCAGGACCCACGTTGGGCGTTTAAAATTTACTGGACCAGTGTAATTAAGCCAAGATTTTTTTCAGGTTTTGAACTTGGGAGAGGCCTTAGTTTTCGAGAAACTTGCATCAACCAAAAAATTCGATGCTTCTGCACTGCGTAGGTATACATCCATTTCAACATCATTTCAATGATTGAACCCATTAATTGCAACAAAATGACGCCACAGGCGAAAATTTTCAATCGCTTTCGAAGAAACGTGGATTACGAACGTTTTGCCGCAACAGAAACCGTGGTGAAGAATATATCGGATACATCGATCGAGCAGGCCTGCCAAGAATCCATGCCTGGTGCGGCCGCGAGAAGGGATACTGTGGATCAGGGGCAGGCCGGAAAACGCTGACCGCTACTGGGTTTTGGCCGCACTCGAACGAATCTCTGACGTACAGTTTACCGCAATGTTAGAAGGACATGGTGCGGTTGCGGTCACACACTAATACTACGGTGGAAGACGCCAGATTTCATTATCGATCGACAGCACCGCTGAATTTCTGGGTAAGGTACAATTTTTTTTTCTTGTTTCTTTCGGCATTATTTTTGTTTCTGACTGTTTAAATATGGCGAATAGGGACTATTCTTAGTGCGTGAGGGAAATTCTCCGTTTGTTCGAGCTTCGAAGTTTTTTTAAAGTGTGTTTTGAAATCGAAAATAAAAAAACGGCAAATCCCTCTCGCACACTGAGAAAAGCCCTTATTCGTAATATTGTAAGAGTCGGTAACAAAAATAGTGGCGAAGCAAACAAGAAAAAAAAAGGAAAAACCGTAACTCACCCAGAAAATCAGCTGTGCTGTCGATCGATAATGAAATCTGGCGTCTTCCACCGTAGTTTTAGTGTGTAACCGCAACCGCACCATGCCCTTTTAACATTGCGGTAAACTGCACCACTAATTGTTATGTTTGAAATAATTTTAATTTTCATCATGTTCAGTTCCCGTCAGGGATGTGGAACGACAAGGGCCTTGTAAGAGTTCCAGAAGGAGGCGAAATTAGAACTGCCGAGGCCAACACATCGTCATCACTCTTCATGGCGTGGAGTCCCTCACGACGACTGTTTGTAACACTCCCGGCGAAAGACTGTAGTTCTTCTACAGATAAGGACCTACCGCGAGGAAAATCGTGAACAGTTAGTGAAATTTGAGGCGCACTTGTAAGGTGACGTCTCTGTGGTTTGGTGAACTGAATTCTAATTTAGAGACAAATATCTCAACAGTGTTCAATTTCACCGATGTATCCGTTCGTTTTCTTGGTCTAACTGTGTCCTGCGCGGCGTTTTCATCGAAAGCCTACATAGAAATCCAATTTATGGTCAGGAGTTCACCCCTTAAGAAACAGTCCCGGCAGCGAAGGCTGATGCTGCCCTGCTAACCACAAAAACGTGTGAACAAAAATAGAGAGATCCATTGCACTCGTGTGCCGACAGCTAATTGCACAAGGCATCCGTGGGAGAAAGGCGGAGAGCGGAAGGCTATGCATTCGCAGGTGAGTTATCTTCCGGCCGGGAGCTGCCGCATTTTGGGGTCGCCGACTTTCATCCATTTCCCACGGCATTTTTTCACAAAGGAAGGTTGTTCTTGCAAAGGCTCCTCCAATTTCACCCTTGCTTTAACTTGGCAAAAAGTGCGCAAAAAAGTCAAGGTCATCGAGAGTTGCAAAGAGAGCATATTGTTGGCAGGGAGGCTAAGAGATTATCTGAAAATTTACGGATGATGTCACAAAGAACAAATAAGCACATGCAAAGCGCCGAGTAAAGCATGGATATCAAGGATAGGCCGCAGGACGTTTTCGGCAAGCGTTGTCACTGGCAAAATTTTGATAGATTTTTTTCAAGCATTGCAAATTTGGTGCAAGGAATCTGACTTCGAAATGGCAAAGTACAGTTGTCCACCCAAAGGAACAGTTGCCGGAATTTCGACGATTTTGAAACTATAAGGAATCTCACAACCAGGCATACACATTGCAACCATCTCATTTTAGAAGAGTTCTCGGTACAAGAAACACAAAGCAGAGTCACGTACCCAAGAAGTTTGAAGAGCAGAACCATTTACGACACTTGAATTTTCGAAATTCCGCAGTGCCAAGCACACCGAACAGGCGTAACTGGATATTTTAAAGGTATTATTGAATAGTTTTTCACGAATTTCGAGGGTTAAGACTTTTTTCTACTATCCCCCACTTCGCGGAATAGCCTACGTAAAAAAAAACAACGAAAAGTAGAATACGATATTCCGTGGTGACCACTGCTTCTAAAGAAAACATTTTTGTTGAGGGCACGATCTCGGCTTCACGCTTAGGGTCTGTTCATGCTTCTCAACGTGCGCGAACATGGCGTTCGACTACATACGAATACTTTCTACTCCAGCAGCAACGCTATAATGGAGGCATGTAAAGGAGGCCTTGACTGTACAGCCCAAAAAAATGCTACACAGAAGTTCTCCACCGAGGTAGCGGAGAATATTAACAGAATTATTAATAAAGAGAAAGAATAAAATTGATGCATCAGCATTAATTCAAATAAAGGAACACAGGTACAGGCTTTGCTGCCATGGCGGAGTGGGCGTGACGCTCGGACGTGGCGTTAGAACATCCATACTCCAAAGCCACGTCTGCGCGTCAGACAGGTTCACACTCCTATCGCAACGCGATTTAATGGCATTTATGAGCGTCGATCGATACCGCGTCCTGGGTCGATGCATATTCAAGGCATGACATCGCGCCGCTCCGTGGTGGAGGTATAAGCCCTGCGAAATTTCGAATTCATTGCGCCGAAACAAGCGTGATCAATGCAAGATCCCCCCCACCGTTGCGGTAGCACCAGAATGTCGAAGAACAGCAGTGTAATCAGTGCAAAGTACTCATTATGAGACGCCGTGATGTGATAAAAAGGCGTGATCAGGGGCTCAAAAGAATAGACTATTCTTAGTTGAATGTTTTGCCTACTCTTGATCAAATCTCGAAGACGGTGCACACGCTCAAAGACGATCTCACTTTATTAGTACTAATCAAAGGCTGTTAGCATTGAAGAATTACGAAAAACTTGACAAAGCTGGATTGAAATGAAGAAATAACGGTTCTGCTCGTATTGGTTGAGAAGTGGACGTTACTCTGCATTGGCTGAGATAAAAGAGCTGGCAACGTAGTGATTGAGATGACGACGTCAACAGAGTCGTACGGCCTTTACTTGAGAGCCTACGTTGTTGAAAACGCCAAAAAAAACGAACCAAAATGACTGTATTTGAGCATTGAATTTGAGAGTGTTCGCATCGAGGGACGGAGCCCGTTTAGAAGGTGGGCGAAAAACGGATGATTCGATGTTAATATGACCCGAATACGGTCATTTCAACCCGTTTTTGGCTTTTTCACAGACCTATGCGTTCTAGTAGGAGTCGTCGGTCCCAATTAACGTTTCTATCTCGATCATTTTCGAGAGCATGCATGCTGCCTTCAATTAATCACTCCCCTATTCAACAGAATGTCGAATTAGAAGGAGACACCTGAATTTGTAATAACCTGTATCGGATATCACTCTCACTGAACGACACGCCCCGTAAATGACAGGGTGCTATGAGAGGTGTCGCCGCGGCGGCGAGAAGTGGACAATCACCTGGCGCGGTAATTGACGTAAACTTTCATCGCGTTCCCTCACACCAACACCACATTTACCAGTTCGCTGCTGTCACGCCGCATTTAGCCAAGCCTCGTCGGTAACGATACCGTCGTTGGTCAGAATATGCCAGACAAGGATGGGGCTGGGAAAGGAGGGTAAAGTGCACTTCACACTACAGTGAGGAGATGTGACGTCTTTCGTCCCAAAATTTTGAGAACCTCATGGACAGAAAATTATTCGAAGAGCAAAAAAAGCGTCCCCATCGAAGTATGTACCAGATTGTTCTATAAGTTTTGTCGTTCGATAAGAAAAACACAATTTTATGGTTCAAACTACACTTTATTATTCAGTATAATCTCGTTGAACATTAATACACTTGCTCCAACGATCCTCCAATCTGTGGATCCCATCCCTGAATTGATAATCCGGAAAGTCTGCAAAATACGCTTCAACAGCCGTCATGACCTCTTCATTTGATGAAAAACGCTTGCCACGCTTAAAGGCAGTGGGCGCGCTCAAATATGCTCGTCTTCTTTTCCTCTTTAAACCCTTTTCTGGGTATAGAGTAGTAGAACCTATGAGAAAAAATTGCTAAAAAAACGCTGTTCTGGGCCAAATTCGAAGCCTGAACTTTCTTGTCTTTTAATGGTGGACGAGTCCACCCCACATAATCGGCATCGATGATCTCTAATATCGAGAACCTCAGCTGGTATGAACTTGAAGTTCAATCAGTGAACTTTCGGATTTATGTACACATCTAGTCAAAAACATTGGTTGAAGCGCTTGTTTTCATTGTTCAACTGTTTTATTAGGTAAATTTGCATTTATTTCTTCCTCTGAGTGTCGATGATTTTCGACTGCTTGGCATGGGACTGTGATCTTTCTGTGCACGTGTGCACGAACTGGAAATTTAGGATCTTAATAATTCTAATTCTAGCTCGTTTTTCACCGCGCTAGCTTCATAGTTTTTGAGCTGTTTTATATCTAAGCTGATTTTTGTAGTTTCTTCGATAACGTTTTTCATCGAGACCACTGCCTTTAAATTTTTTGAGTTCTGGAAACTAATGGAAGTCGATGGGGGCCTAATCTGGTGAATACGGTGGATGCTCCAACAATTCGAACTTTAATTCATGGATTTTAGCCATTGTCGAAAAGCTCTTAAAACACGGTGTATGGTCCTCATTAAAACGACTTTTTCTTCTGCGTACCGGGTCTTTTTTCACGAATTTTTTCCTTCAACTGGTCCAAAAGGTTGCAATGATATTCAGAATTAATAAATATAAGTTTTACCAGTTTGCAAGTAATCCACAAACAGAATTCCTTTTGCTTCCCAAAAAACTCATGCCACAAACTCCTCGGCCGATTTCCGGACACGAACTCGTTTCGAAGCCGAACAACCACGTTCGCACCACTCTTTAGCCTTTTGTTTTGGTTCAGGATCATGGTGATAGACTCAAGTCTCATCCATTGTGATGAATCGACGCACAAAAACCACTTTATCATTTTTAAAACGCTCCCAATGTTGCTGAGAAAGTCGCATTCGAATGTGTTTTTGTTCCATTGTTAGAGAATGCGGCACCCATTGTGCACACAGCTATCTAAAACCCAAAATTTCACCTTAAATATGGCTCACACTGCCTAATGAGACGTGTAGAGCCTCTACTAAATCTCTCTCAGTCAATCGACGATTTTCCAAAACCATATCCTGTATTGTGGTGAGCGCGAAGCGCTCACCAGATTTGGCTTTGATTCGCCATCGCGCAACCCCCTGATCTCAGTATCACGGTCCAGAGTAAACGTAGGGAGTCCGTTCTTTTTGCATTTAATATACTTTAGAAAGTTGAATAACTGTTTAAAAATTGTCCGGAATGGTTACCTGAAATTCGAGAAAAATTGTCGGAAACCACGTGGTTTTGGTCGAAAAAAGGGTTCATCTCCTTTTTTTTTATTCAGTTGGCGTTCACGATCTTGTTGGAACATTTATAGTTGAGCCAGAGAGCTCATTTTTGGCCAGGAAGCTGGTTTTGTTTGCACCTAGCTCCTGTCAAAATTTGAAGTTGGTAGCTCAGTTTTTGTGGAACCTCAAAATTGAGGGTCAAGAAAGACAAAAACACGTAAACATGTTATTATAAACCATCCGACGTTTACTCATGCGTAAAAAAGAACTAATGAAATAAACACCGTTACTGATAGGCTTTTTCTCAGGAGCCGTATGCAAGAACGCGCCGGTTGTGGCAGGGGCAGTGCAGTCGGCGCCTTTCAAGATCACCTTTGCTCACAAGACAGGACACGTTTATAGTGGTTGGCCACAAGTCAGGACACGTATGTCGTGCCCCATAGCTGTGCCCTAGCCGCGCCAGCTAGGAGACTGGAGCGGCTGGGGGCAGCTCGAAATACTGCTGGGGCACGACATACGTGTCTTGACTTGTGATCAACCACGATAGACGTGTTCTGTCGCGTGAGCAACGGCGATCTTCAAAGGCGCCGACTACACTGCCCCTGCCCCATCCGGCGCAATCTTGCATACGGCCCCAGGATTGAGCGCTCCCTGAGACGGGGCAACGTTTCAATCAATACGGTGGGATCTCGGAAGTACTTTTTGGAACGCGGCACGAGGTGACTCAGAAGGGCGCCACAGAATGCCGTAGATAGTGTGCAGGACCCCAGTCGGAGTGCGCAAGACACCGTAGAAAGTGTGTGGGACCCAAATTAGAGTGCGCCGGACGCCGTAGAAAGTGTGTGGGACCCAAATGAGAGTTCGCAGGATGCCGTAGATAGTGTGCAGGACCCAAATGGTTGTGCGCAGAACGCCCTAGAAAGTGTGTGGGACCCAAATGAGAGTGCGCAGGACGCCGTAGAAAGGTTGTGGGACCCAAATGAGAGCGCGCCGGGCGCCTAGAAATTGTGCGGGACCCAAATGGATGTGCGCAGTACGCCGTACAAAGTGTGTGGGACCCAAACGCAAGTACGATGGACGGCGTAGAAACTGTGAGGTGACCAGGTGGAAGTGAGCAGTACGCCGTAGAAAGTGTGCGAGACCCAAATGAGTGTGCCCAGAACGCCGTAGAAAGTGTGTGGGACACAAGTGGGAGTGCGCCGGACGCCGTAGAAAGTGTGCGGGACTCAAGTGGGAGTGCGCCGGACGCCGTAGAAAGTGTGCGGAACCCAAGGGGGAGTGGACCGGACGCCGTAGAAAGTGTGCGGGACCCGAATGAGAGTGCGCCACACGCCGTAGAAAGCGTGCAGGACCCAAGTGGGAGTGCGCCGGACGCCGTAGAAAGTGTGCGGGACCCAAATAGGAGCACGCCCATGTGGATCATTTTTTCCGCAGGGTGACCGTAACCATTCTTGAGCAAAACATGATAACGAACGATAACACACGCTCATAACATGCGGGGTATAAAAGGGCAGAGGAGCGGTATGCATTCATTCACACACCGTTCTCTTCGAGAAGCCGTCGGGAAGTGGCTGAGGAGGTCGAAATTGTGCAAACACGTTTGTTGGCTATTACGATGTGCTCATATGCAAGCTGACACTCAGAAAATTTTTGAAGGAGGGTAATGGTAGCCCTGCGGGAAAATGATCGGCTTAAGCGTGCTTGTGACCCAAAAGGGCGTACGCAGAACGCCGTAGAAAGTGTGTGGGACCCAAATGAGAGTGCGTTGGACACCCTAGAAAGTGCGGACCCAAATGGGTGTGCGCAGAACGCCGTAGAAAGTGTGCAGGACATCAGTGGGAGTGTGCAAGATGTAACAGAATGTGCGCAGGACATTAGTGGGAGTGTGCAGGACGTCATAGAAAGTGTGCAGGACATCAGAGAGGTGTGCAGGACATCAGTTGGAGTGCGCAGGACGTCTTGAAAGGGGGAGGGGGGCAGGACATCAGTGGGTTTACTTTCATCTAACACCACCAGGCATAAATCATGTTAGAAAGGAAACCTTTAGGAAAAATAAATGAAATTCCTGAAAGTTTAGGTTCCTGGCAAAAGTAAAGATTTGGCATGGCCATTTTTTCGAAAAATTAGAAATATACTCCGTTAAAAAAGGAAGGTAAAGAAAAATGAAAAAAAAGTTTTGAAATATTCCTGAGAACGATTTGGCGTGGAATAATTTGATTTTTGGGAAATGTAGTGAAATAGTAAAAAGTATGATTTGGCAGTCGAGTTTGTACAAAACCATTGGTAAGAGTTTTGCAAAACGAGAGGTCGCATTGTATGAGCTTATCCGTAGAACATATCAAAGCAAAATCACGCGTGATATGGAAGAAACAGTTGATTTTACTTTACTTAATACGTGAATACCGCGGCATTTCAGCTCCCGAACCAGCTTTTACTGCTTGCCTTATCACGCGTGATTTTGCTTCGATATGTTCTACGGATAAGCTCATACAATGCGATCTCTTATTTTGCACAACTCTTATCAATAGTTGGTTCAAACTCGACTGCCAAATCATACTTTCAACTATTTCACTACATTTCCCAAAAATCGAATTATTCTACGCGAATTCGTTCTCAGGAATATTACAAAACTTTTTTCATTTTTCTTTACCTTCCTCTTTTAACTGAGTATATTTCTAATTTTTCGAAAAAGTGGCCATGCCAAATCTCTACTTTTGCCAGGAACCTAAACTTTCAGAAATTTTGGCTATGATTTCTGGTGTTGATGCGCTTTTTAGACGTCCTTCACGTGGATCGTCTTCAAGGCTTGTACGACCTTGTTTAAATTCAGCAAACCATCTTTCTACTGTTCTAATTGTAGGTGAACAATCATTATACGCTTTAACCATTCGTTCATGAAATTCTTTTGATGCTACACCTTCCAAAAATAAGAATTTTATCACTGCACGATATTCAACTTTTTTCCATTGCTGTGACACGGCAACACTAAATGGCTTGTAAACAAAGAATAAACTGACAGATTGAAATGGAACTTCACATACGTTCATATGAAGAGTGTACCAACGAAAAAAAAATTGGGCTAGTAGCAACGCCCTCTCTTATCGAACTACAAAACTTATTGAAAAACCTGGTACAAAGGAGACGGAATGATAGGAGGTGGAACACTGAAGAATTCTGAGACAGGCTGCTTGAAACTTAAGCGCAAGTTGCTTAAAGCTCCACGCAACTTACTAAAGATAATTTTTTTTCCGCACCTCGAAGATTTGAAAAAAAACCATGCTTTCGTTGCCGTGGGATTCTGAAAGTGCAGAAACGATCCGTGCTCGAAATTCTCTGAATGCTTCCGGGGATTCAGAAAAAAAGATATTATCATTGCTTCGCGAAGAGATAAGGAAATTTTCTAGGTGTTCCGAGATATTTTTTTTCCGGATTCGGCTGAAAACTTCAAACTGGGGGTCATTTAGGGCTCTGAATACGAATCTGGGGGACCGCTTGTAAGTAGACTCAAGTTTAGTGTAGGTTGTGATAGACATAATGCCTTTTAACTGACATGACCTACCTTAACATTTCGGAAATCGAAAAATGGACCCCAACTTCATGTCCGGCGTCCCAATTAACACCCACAAAAAATTTTGAGCCGAAATCTGAGACTTTGATCAAGCTATCGTATACCCACCGCAACATATCGTGATCCTCGAGAAATCGATATACAGACCACAGATTTGTGTTATAGTTTACCGCAATGTTAAAAGGACATGGTGCGGTTGTGGTCACAAACTAAAACAACGGGGGAAGACGCCAGATTTCACTATCGATCGACAGCACAGCTAATGCTCTGGGTTAGATAAGTTTTTTTTTGCTTCGGCATTATTTTTGTTTCCGCCTCTTATAATTTTACAAATAGGGGCTTTCTTTTGTGTGCTAGAGGAACTCGCCATTTTTTTCGATTTCGAAACAGAAATTTGAAAAAAAAAACTTCGAAGCTCGAACAAACGGCTAATTTCCCTCACGCACTAAGAATAGTCCGCATTCGCAATATTTGAACAGCCAGAAACAAAAATAATACTGTAACAAACATGAAAAAAAGAAAAACCGTAACTCACCTAGAAAATCAGCTGTGCTGTCGATCTATAATGAAATCTGGCGTCTTCCACCGTAGTTTGAGCGTGTGGCCGTAACCACACCATTTCCCTTCTACATTGTGGGAAACTGTAGGTAGCCCAAATAAGTCCTGGATCGAACTCTTGAAAATCGCGTTTGGCCGGCGAAAATTCCTCCATTTTGAGACAAGAAAATTACCACTTCTGAAAATCACTTGTAGATCCCTCAGACGTTTGGAAAAATTTGAACTCTGATTATTAATACACAGGTGTATTTTAACCACACCCAGAAATGGCTTTCTTAAACATCGATGTGTAAGAAAAACAATCCTTAGTTAGAGCGTTTATCTCACGAATGAATAATTTCGCGCATTATTTTAGAATACATACTATCGTTCTCTGAGCCAAATTCCAGTCCGCGATTGCGGACTACGGCTATTGCGTCATGCGACACGTGATAATCGTGGTGGGAGAAGTGTGAATCGTGTCGGGACCAAGTGGTCCCAGCACAATTCTCAGGTGTCGCATGATGCAACAGCCACAGTCTGCAATGCGGACCGGAATTCGGCCCTGAGAACGATGGTATGTGTGAGCTTTTAATCTTGCATTCAAAGTAAAATAGCGGCCAGAAAATTACGAGAGAGATTTGGTATAATAGAGGTGAATAAAGTGACGGATTTCTCCTCGGCGCCGAATTCGCACCTTGGCGCCAAGCAGCGCAATTGAGATGTTGAAGAGCGGGCGTCGGTCTCAACCTATGGACGAGACGACGGCGGCTGTCAACGCGGAGATGAGCGATGATTGCTCGGGACTGACGAGATGCGCTATGACATCCATGATTCTTCATTTTAGACGAGATTTCATGCGAAATGTGAAGTGCACTTGCATTTCTCCAAGGAGTCTAGAGTAGCGTCTCTTTAAAGGCACAGTACACCCTCAGACATGAATTTTGGGATTTTTATGTAAATGTGTAGAAGACCCCTCCGATGTAACACTAGCCAAATGCCAGATCTCAATTCCTCCGAATAAGCGAGATATAAGCGGCCATCACAGGCCCGACCTCCTTGGCTCACCACCACGGGCCACACACATTACAAGACTTTCGAACTCACTAGCGGCAAGATGGATAGATGAAATCCAACAAACCTTCGTTCTTCAGCCCTTTACAGGGCTGTCTCCTTATCCTGGCTCACTCTCGCGCAGCGATTATTATTGAAGAGAAATACAGTCCTGAGACAACTCGACCACTAAACTTTCACCCTTAGAATATAGGCATCTTCGAGGAGCCATAACTCTGTTCATAGGGGGTCTTGGACGATTTCAAATATACCTCTGTGATCAGAGTGTGGCTGTCTTCAAGATCAACATTGAAACTGAAAAATAACTTCCTGGTGTTCTGTGCCTTTAAGGGAACAGTTATGGTATGCTTTCTAGAGTAACCGCAGACTGTAGTTTGTCTATAGTGAGAAAATGTAGTCCCCTCGTCAGTCCCCATTTCGGACTTTGCAGACTCGTTTTCCTTTAGACCAATTTTTCCGAGTATATCGCGGCTTTCGAAGAGTTTGGCCACGATCCTTCCCGTGCTAAGAAACTGCTTACATTCATGCATATTTCGTGACAACCTCAACTAAGAAAGACTTACAAAACATACTAGAATGCCAATAAAAACTTCATGCTGTTCCCTGAGTGAGTCAAGGCGTGAAAGCCTTGACTCACTCAGGGGGGGCACTCTGGCACGATGCACTTAGCCACGCCCATTTTACTGTGCCGCACAAAATTTGAGCACCTACCCAGGGCTTCCCTCCCCTGTCAAAATCAGGAGTCATTGCGGCACGGAAAAATGGGCGAGGCCAAATGAGATGCAACAATCCCCCCCCGCAAGTATAGCACCAGAAGAGATATACAAAAAGCAAGATATGACAAGCCGCTCATGATATAGTGATTTCAAGCGCCCCCGTCGTCTATATCAGAGAATCGTGACGGGACCCCCACAAGTCCCCCACAAGTGGTGGCAGCAAGCTGAATGCATTAATTAGAAATGCCTTTAGCGGGTGAAGGAAGTGAGGGTAAACGGTACGGTCCGGCGAGGCGTTGTGAGTGACCTCATCGATGCTACGAGCCCACCGCCTATGGTGATCACAAATTTCAGAAAATGCGGAATTTCCTACAACCCCTTCTTGCAAAAATTTTCTTTAGCCTGAGCCCGCAAATTTGTCATCCACTAATTTACAGATTTTGATTTCGGGCCCAATTTCATGCGAGCCCCCATCCTTCCCCTTTCCACTTCTCTTGTAACCGATCACCTTTTCGATGGATCTTTTCTGAAAAAAAAAGAAAATTTTCCACGAAAAAAAAAACAAAAGTTTTGAGGGAAAGGCGATTCTTTGAGGGGACAAAGGAGGTTGGTCGAAGCTTAGCTGGGCTGTGAGGCAGCGGCTCGCATAATGCTGCAACTTTACGTTCCAATCATAATCAGAGAGAAACTCCACCTATTTATGCATGGGAACTCGATCGCTACAGCTGGCTGTTTGTCAATAGCCCGACTTCGATATGCGCATATCGCTAAGGTGATCGAACTCAACCGGCCAGCGGTAATGAGGGGGATATTTGCACCCTAATAGGCACGTTCGCTGTCCGGCACATCGCACACAGACGCAACAGGCGCTACTCTCACACGTAATCTGTTTAGCGTTCCAAAGGGGGGTGGGTGGCTTTAGGATGACTCTCAGTGGAGGGCAAAGAGTGGGGGTAGTCGTGGCCAGAACACGATTCTGATCGAAATTGTGTCGGGAGCTCCAAAAGGGTCTTGAAGACCCATTCCAGTCTCAAAATCGTTTTTTCTGTTCCTTTTCCTATCTTGAAAAGCGTCCCACGCTGATTCCATTGATGTTTCTGCCATCGTACAAGACCCCCTGGGAACAAAGTTATGACCCCTCAAAAATTGAGCTACAGAGGCATGGTGGACCAGTTGTCTGAGGCTTGTAACTTCCATCATTTGCAACCTATTTAGGCGAGCCAATCTGAACAAGAAGAGAGGCTGACAATGAATGGAAGAACGGGGATATTGATAGGAAATCATTGCTCATCTCGCAATTGTTGAGCTCGAAAGACCGTAAAAAGGGGCTTCTCGAGATGGGCGCCCCATAGTGGCTTCCTCCTATTCATCGGTCATTCGAAGGAATCGAGAGCTCGCCTTGGTATGTCACATATGGGGTGGGTCTACTTCACAATTCTGCTGAAATATTAGATTTCTTCCCCAAGCTTGGACTGTTCCTTTAACAACATCTGTATCTTGCAGACACAGTGCACCCCTAAACATGAGCATGTACTAGTCCACTACTGTGGTAAATGAGAGAAAAAGAGATGATTCGTTGTTTGTTGTGTATGAACAAGTCATACGGTAGCCCGACGTTTGTGCAGTTTCGCGTGCGGTGCAGGCCGTACCAGACAGGTGCAAGGATTCGAATTTCGCGCATTTCTTGTGTTCCAGAAAGGGTTTTCCGGACCATTTTTTGGTTCGACGTCGTCAGAGAGCTTCATCTTTATCCCACTTTTCGCGCTATCCATTTGGACTCGGTTGCAGCGCCGTTTTGACCGACATCCACATTTCCGACTGTGGGGAAAAACAAACGAGTCTTCAACCGCGCCCAAGTGTATTTTTGCTTTAATTTCTGCTTATAACATGCACATAACTTTTTGAGCGTCCGTGTGAATTGTTACTGTTTTTTAAGAATTGTTGTGAAATCATTTTGTGTTTTCATTCGGGTCATGAATTTTTTATCACTTCCTTGTGTTTCTTGCCTAGAGTACAGTAGAGTCCGACGATATACCTTGTGTATTATCATCCACGAATATTGCTTTGGCTAACTGTACCAGCCAACACAGGTTTGCATAGCATAACATTATGTCGGACTGGAGCCAAATCTCTTCATTCTATGCGTTTTTTGCTCTCCCGTCGCCGAGGAGACGCGGCGACAATTGGGGACGAGATGTTGCGCGGAACGGCTATTCGGGCGAATTTAACGCTCCCAAGGGTGCCAATGGCCTCCATTTTTTGGTTGACATCAAATCACGACCGAACAAATAGCAACAACCAACCGAGTGGAGAGAGAAGGAAGATAGCGAAACATGTAACACTCCAAGAAGAACTCACTACCATTCAAACCGCTATAATGAATATGTGCTGGCGGAAAGTGCAAAATGAGGTGGGGGTTGGGGAGAAGAAGGGGAGAAAAAAATGTTGCAGCAGTGGATGAGTTCCTCTCATTAATGTGGAAACCGTCAACGAGAATGTGCGCTGGTCCGTGGGAAGAATGACACCCGTGACCGCGGACAGAACTACATATTGCTAATACTTTTTTCGTGTACATGGTTTTGTCGACTTTCCGACGCGAATAAATGTGTTCCGGAAGTCGCGATTTTGGAATTCGCCGCCACTTTTTGAAAGGCTCACCGGATGTTTGGCTGTGTTGAATGCAGTTGACCCTGAGACAACAAAAAGCATAGAAATAGGGAAAGAAAAGTTTGCTTCCGCTCACTTCGGGACTGCTCGCATGGAACTCATATCACGGTTGACTTTGGTAATATTATCAGACCATAGTCTCTGAGCCAATGCTTGTCCACTAAAGTGCAGAACCCGGAACAACGCTATATTCATTATACTTTCTCAATTGAAAGCTCGAATTCCATTGACATGTGCTTTCATACAATTTAAAATGAGAGGAAACGCAGAGTTCCGGAAAGCAGGCAAAGTATAGGCTTCGAAGTTGGTCATAGCGAAGACACAGTCCCTGCTCCAACTACGATATTGCTGATAGAGCAGATGGCTCTTGTGAAGATAAGTACTGGAAATGAGACGATGAAGGATTGTAGAACACCTAAAAAATACGAATCGTGAACCAAAGATGGTATTGCATAAGGGAACGACGGACTCGATCGATTCTACATATATGTGCACAAAAATAAACAGAACTATGGAGCAAGCATCACACAAATGTCGATTAAAAGATTAGTTACTTCAGAGAGCGGAAGTTTTTGGAGGAAGAATAAGTGTGAATACGTGATAAAATTCATTTTTTGATAAAGCCAGCGAAACGTTACGGGATGCGGGATTAGATTCTTCGATCACCCCGATTTTGGTCCTTCATGGTTAAAAAATGGGCATCTATTAGGTTAATGCTAAGGTTTCCGGACTTCTCACGACTTTGAATAGAAAACATTCATTTCAAAAACAAACAAGGCTCACCCAACAAAATAACGTCCAGCACATTCAAAAATCCTTCGCCATCGATTGGGCTGATCATGAAGTCCCGACGCGTAGAACCCTGGCCGTTTCGAGTCGAAGTATTTTTCTAAGGCATTTCGACTTCGTCATCGTTAGTGAACTGTTTTTCATCCAGGAAGTGCTGCATCGAGCGGTGCAGATGGTAGTCGGAAGGGGCAAGATCTGGGCTATATGAAGGGTGAGGAAGAACTTCTCAGCCCAGGTCCAGCCGTTTCTGTTCGCCTTCTTCATGACAATGCTCGGCCACACGTATCTCGGAAAAAAACTGCTGGACCTGGGCTGGGAAGTTCTTCCTCACCCTCCATATAGCCCAGATCTTGCCCCTTCCGACTACCATCTGTACCGCTCGATGCAGCACTTTCTGTATGGAAAACAGTTCGCTAACGATGACGAAGTCAAAATGGCCATAGAAGAATACTTCGACTCGAAACGGCCAGAGTTCCACGCATCGGGAATCCATGATTTGCCCAATCGGTCGAGAAGGATTCTTGAATGTGATGGAAATTATTTTGTTGAGTGAGCCTTGTTTGTTCTTGAAATAAATGTTTTTTATTCAAAGTCGTGAAAATTCCGGAAACTTCCGCATCAACCTAAAATCTATGCATATATTTTATTTCTATTTATTATCCGGAAGACCCGTTTAAACAACAAGAACCCGAAACGAAAACGAAATGCAATTTTTGATGTGAGATTCTATAAATAACGTTCTTGGTACAACAGATAACTCTCAAGTGCTTTTTTGGAGACAGTGCTTCCGAACCAAGGAGCTTGTGAAATTGAGAACCCGCTCCATTGAAAAAAAGCTGTCTAACATTCCATCTAACCCCAACAAGGCCCAACTTCACCGACCCTCCCCTAGTGGTCGACAACCTCATCTCGAAGAGCCGGCTAGCCTTAATACCAGCACACCCAGTTACAATTAGATGAACCATTATCATATCAAAGTTTCGTCTTCCATGCTCTAAAAAGGTTAGACCTAGCCTAACATTCCTGGCCACATGACACGTGTTGCGACCAGTCTGAACTGAAGCGGTTCTGAAGAAGAGTAGAGTCTAAGCGTAAAAAAATCTGGACTTTTCCAGTGCATCGATGGATCTTCTTATGTAAAGATTGAAAACTACAATACCGTCTATTATAAAAGACTCAATGTAAGCTTCAAATATCTCAATGAGTACAGTCGGATCCGTAGTTGAAAGTGCTCCAAACGAGGGTCAAGCAATGCTCAATATTTTCCAATGTGGGGGTCGCCACCCAGCCTCAGAAATTGAAAGGTCGCATTGCCTGCCTTTGGCGAGTCGCTTGTTCTCGATTTTAACTCACTATCTTTGCTACAGAATTTTTCATACACAATCGCCAGTTATTTAGACCTGTTTGTCAACCGCAAGCGACCTAATGCTCGTCAAAATTGCAAATGCCCAATTAGCACAAAATGGTTTTCGGGGGAATTCTGGTGTCATCTACGCTGCTCTCATGGGCCATAGCTCAGCGATTCGCTAAAATGGACTGATAATAGAGCTGAAAAAAGCAGAGCCGCTCTGTAGGGGAATAGAGAAAACTGCCCGTTGGATACGGTGGTATTACAAGGCCGTTTTTTACTTTCAGCCTTGGCTTCCACCTGTAGAAGGCGGCAGTCGGGCAGAAGGTGCATCTACCAAATGTTTATCGAAATCTTAGGTGTAATTTTTCAAAAATTTTTTGGGATTTTTCTCCTCACCATGATGAGTTGAATAATCCCAAAGAAATTTTCTGAAAAAAGCCAGCTAATGTACATATGTAGCTCCCGACAACCATTGAGTCGATATACTTTTTGCCCGACTATCACCTTCTGGAAAACCCCTTCTCCAAATTTTTCTATTTCTCTCTTTACAAAGGCTGCTTTCTCAGGCAATCTACGCATTTAATGAGTGTCGAATATGCATTCAACTCAGAGAAAAGGCGGTTCAGAGCACAGTCAAAGAACGTGCTGCAACCGGAGCACGTGCTTCTACTGTGCTTGGAAATACAGGACTTCCGCCAAGAACAAAACGTTCAATGCGTGCATGATACACATTCAACTCGTTGGCGAAACGATTTTCTAAAAAAAGGAAAGCATACGACGCACCCTTGAGGCCGGACTCAAATGATGGCAGTGTCGCCGGTTCAATTACCCAAGTTTGCGGAACAAGGCTCGCCCGGGCGCTGGTGACCTCGTCCAAACGCTGGCGGCCCCAGATGGTGTTCGGCGAGCTGGCAGAGTCGCATGTCGGTGTGCCGGCCGCGTCGCGTGTCGGTGTGCTGTTACGATAACGCTGGACTACCTTGCAGCACGTGCTCCCGCAATCAAATTTTGCAGCACGTGCTCCTGCGGTGAAACTTTGCAGCACGTGCTGCTGTTCGGAGCACGTGCCCCTACGATAGAACCTTTCGATGGGTGTGGTCATTCGAGTTGAATGCATATTCGACTCGCATTGAATGCGGCGGTTTTCTGAGTTGCTATTTCAACACATATTTCGGTCTGTTTCGCCAAAACGCTGAGCTGCGGTTCCTCACTAGGGACTGTTTTAAACTTCCCGCGGAGATTGGCAAAATCATGTTGTTGTTGCTGTAGGTCTGTGACAATACCTGAATGAGCCGTATTTGAGATTCCGTAAATGGCCACAGAAATTCCAAAAAATGGTATTTTCATTGCTTCACAAAAAGGTACCCCATCGGAGAATTTTCGGGGTGTTCAGAAGAATATTTTGGAATTCGGCTCAATGCTTTTAACTGGGGGTTATTTGGGGCGCTGAACCCGAATCTGGGGTCTATTACTCGTCAGACTTAGGGTTACTGTAGGTTACGGTTTTGAAAAATTTCCTGCAAAGCTCTGTGGCACTGAGGGGATTTGGAAAACGGACTATAAATGCTGGTTCCCCATACCAACAACTATCAAAACACGGTTTCGTAAAAGCCCTCCGGAAATGCACGACAAGCCTTAGTCAGAGTGACGTACACTAGAAAGTCTTCAAAAACCATTTTTTGTTAATTGGACTTTAGTAATTTTGGCGATCCTACGTTATTATCGGCCAAGTCATTGTTAGGGGTCAGCGGGGTGGTCACAAAGCTCTGTCACGAATGGAGGGGGGACGCAGCAACGAACACATTTTGTCCAACACGCTGAACACGCTTGCCTACTGCTTACCTTGAATGCAACTTGAAGGCAGAGATCATCAAAACTAAGATAGCCTTTTGTGAGGAAATCAAAATTCATTATCTCGTTGGACTTGCTCAACTGCTTCCCTGATACTATAGAAGCTACTCACTCGACTCTTTTTCGCACTAGACTGCACACATTTCTCTAACGAGTTGTTGATTATTAGGCTGACACAGGCGCGTATTGAGGAAGTGCACAATCTTTATTTCAGAATTTCCTTCCATCTCATCTCGTATTCGAAGAGCTTGTGATCTTTGTCATCATACACAAGGACAAATGTCTCTATCAACGAATAAAATATGTACAGATGGAAAAAAGGTTGACATGACTAGCAGCGAGAGCGAGGAGAAAAACATTAGAGTGAAGTCCGTCATAAGTGTGGGCCCGTCGAACTCGTGAAGTGGTTAAGGACAATTTCAGCGGCTACGGCGGAAACAAGCAAAAACAGCAATTTAACCCTCCTTGTTCGGGAGCGGAGGGAGGCGTGGCTCTTAGACGACGGCGATTTTCGGGCTTCTCTTGAGATCTTATCGTTCTGTGAAAGTCGCGCTGATTAATGACCGTGTTAAATGTCAACACCATCAAACAAGAGGTGGCATGCCCTACGCCAGGATTGGCTCGGGATGCAGACAAATCCCTGAAGTTGAAAGGATGATCACCAAAAAGGCTCCCAAGGAAACTACAATTAGCCAAACTGGCCATTCCGATCGAAATGTATTTTTTAGAGTCATTTTTCGACATAGACTTCGAATATGCCTATTGCAGCTGCCTAGAATCACTCCGAAAAAGTTATAGGCTTTTTTTTTCTCTGAATTTCGCACCTATTCTACCCTTCAAAAAACGCAGTAATCTTTCGAAAATCTGGTAACGAATCTTATAATCGTGTTCAGCACCCAAAACAACCCCCCAGGCAAAGTTTTGGTGAAAGCACATTTTCCGAACTTTCTGCAGACTGACAGCGTTTTAGACTTGTACGGATTTTCTGTTCAGCGTTCAATTATATCAATTACGGGATACACCAAGCGTTGAAGAAAAATATTCCAGATTTGACTCGAAATTAGCCATGGGAGGTTATTTGGGGTGCTGATCACGAATCTGAGGTTCATTCGTCGTTTTTCCAAAGTTTTCGACTAAGTTTTTTGAAAGTTTCCACCTTTTTTTTGCAAAATCGACCTTTGACGATTTCCGTAATGGGACGAAAAATGTGGCTCAAATCGTTCTTCTGGGGGTTATTTGGAGTGCTTACCACAAAACTGATGTCAGTTTATCGAATTTTGACAGCTTACGGTGTTTTACGGTGGATATACGGTAGTTTGGTCAGTACCTGATTCGACTCAAAATTTCTATGTGGGGGTTATTTAGGGTGCTGAATACGAATTCGTATCCCATTTGTCGACTTTCGAATAACTAGGATAGGTTTTGCCTCCTAAATGGGATGTTATGGTGGGTGTATCCGCGGAGGGGATAGCTGCGGACCACTCAGCAGGCCGCGCGCCTGTCGCGCGCGCCGATCGATCACCACATTTCTCGTGGGCGCACACACGCAGCGCAGTCTGCTAGAGTGTGCGCAGCTATACCCTCTCTGGTTACCCGAACTATACCTACCGTAACCTATAGTAAACCTTCAAATGTCGACAAGCGAACTCCAGGATCGTGTTCAGCACCCCAGATTACACCTACATACACGTTTTTCGCAGAATCCGGATAAATTTTGAAAAACACCCTAAAAATTCCATGGGCCCCCTTACCTTGCCGCGAGGCTTTCAAAAACGCTCATAACTTTTCTCAGGGTGAGTCTAGGCAGCTGCGATGGGCATATTCAGACTTCACGTCCGGAAATAATTCTAGAGAAGTGCATTTCAATTGGAATGGTTAGTATGACTTATAGTGGTTCCCTTGTCAGAAGCAATCGCAACGAATCCTCTAAGGTGAAATCCACCCTCCTAGAGGTTTAGAATGCCGGCAGTTTCATTTTAGAGGCCCTGATATAAGGCCTATTTTTTTTGATAAAGGAGGCGCGTTGGCTTCATTGCTCCGGTTCGTTCTTTCAGGACACTTTTCAACAGAAATTAGACTCGCAGTCAATCACTCACTTAGAAAGGACTAGACGTGATGCTCATAAAGGACACATCGAGACAGAGAAATAGACGAGACGTAAATGCAAAGTGCAGAGCTGGCCGGCCGTTCAAGAAAGACCCCCTGCAGTGAGGAAACGGATACAATTTGGCTACGTTACACGCTATTCATCTGAGATCTCTTTCAGATCCCCGAATATACATAAGTGAAGGTGACGTCATTGTGGGGATAGAGAACGTCAGTGTTCAACTGATTCCTAGTATAAATTACGACGGGAAATAAAAAGTCAATGCTGGATTTTCTTCACCTCAAAAGATCCTAAAAGGCAAACACCTCTATCGGAAGCATTTTATCCTTGGAGATTATAGAAAGACAAAAAGACTCAACTAACCTGAGGAACTGACGAAAGAAAACCACTTCCGATGTTTCGTATTTTATGACGTTCGTGTATTACACCAAAAACACCAGAATAGGAGAAATGGACGAGATTTTGAATGGTACGAAATTAAAGGCAGCATACACGCTCGCAAAAGTTGTTGAGATAGCTTCATTAGTGGGGTCGTACGGGCCTTAGAAGAAACTTCACGAAGTTGGAAGAGTCACAAAATCATCATATCTCCGCCCATCGATACGGGTTCCGCCCCTCAATACAAATGTTCAATGCTCGATTACGGTCATTTTGGCTCATTTTTTACGCTTCTAAGGTCGTAAGCGTTCCAGAAAGTGCC
Organism: Aplectana chamaeleonis; assembly: GCA_029168955.1. Lineage (NCBI taxonomy): Eukaryota > Metazoa > Nematoda > Chromadorea > Rhabditida > Cosmocercidae > Aplectana > Aplectana chamaeleonis. The sequence goes on from JAPDOI010000198.1 coordinate 385,164, forward strand.
GTACGAGTACATCAGCGTCGTTATCCCAACAAATTTGTCGTTAGCTCCGCTATTTCAACCAATGCGGTACAACTCGTCCACTTCTGGGCCAATATAGAACGAACCGTTATATCTTGATTTGAGCTGATTTTTTCCGGTTTTTTCGTTATCTCTGAATATGAACAGCTTCAGACCTTTGATTCATTTCATAAAACTGATAACATTTTTGAACGTGTATGCTGCCTTTAAAGGCAGTGTTCACGATGATTTTCGTTCCCGAGTTTTCGACTCAAAACAATGCGTTAGCCACCAAGTGTTACCAAAATTGCGAAGGAACGGCTTGAAACGCCCTGAAACGTCTTATTTCAGCGACATTAATCTTTGGCCCGGAATAGTTGTCCGACTGTATGAACATGTTCACGGTGGTTGTCACCGGTAAAAAACTGAGCTAATCGAAAATGGAAGAATATTCTGGGCAAAACAGTATTAGTTAGGGTCTCAAGGAAAGGACGGAGCAGTAAAGAATAGAGAATCGCAAGGGACGGGCCCACAAAAGATTTCATTGTCACAACAAACGGTTCCAGTGAGAGTAAAAAGGTGGGGTGAGAGTAAAGGATTTAGTGCCTGTCTGAGCCGTTTTTCTCGATTTCTTCGTCATTTCAGTTCTACCCGGAAGTTAAACAATCGATTTGGCCATTTATCTCGAAAATGAAGATTATCGTGAACACTGCCTTTAAGCGAGGGAGTTTTCCTGCGAAGTTTGAGAGTTGAAATACCCGGACTCTGACTTCAAGCAATAGTTGGCTGTAGTGCGTTCAGCCGAGGCGCCCGACTATGAACTAGGCTAAACCTCTATCCGGCCTTCCAGAAAAAAGAAAAAAGAAGCAATGTCTTCTTCTTGTGTGGAATGACTTTGATGCATCGAACTTCACAACAGAGTTCTACGGAAAATTTTCTTATCCACTATAATTAAATTGCGGGTTGACTTTCTTCAATCATATCAATTTTCGTTTTCTCTTCGAATTTTTGAAAAAGATTTATGGTAACTGATAATCCTCTCATTGGAGGCATCTGTTCTCTGAGGGTATGTACATAAATGAGTATGAGGGCCTGTTTTCGCTGAACATTGCTGCCCTTACTTTTGAAGACAGGATTTTGTTTTAGAATGAAACACCAAAAAAGAACAGAGAAAGGGCATCTGAAAAGACTTTGCTATTACAAGTAATGAAGAAGTCAATAGTGTAAAATGATATTTTATTCATTGTACGCGCTGAAAACCACTCACCGTTTTTTGGTTCGAATGATTTTCTGGACCCACCTAGGAAAGTGAGGAGAGTTTGTTCGGTTGAAAAGCCTTAATGTGAAGGTTAATGAGGTCGAATGTTTCAGATTCAAAAGAGGCCGTCCGTCCGTCAGTCATCTGGCACAATTTGCTGTCAGCCATCATATAAGTAACGGATTAACAACTGATGAAGTGAAACTGGGGGGAAGTTGATGGAAGGTACTATACAATTACGTGAAGAATGACTTTTCTACACAAATCGGTTAACCTTTCCTTATCCACAAATCACTCGAAAGAATGGCGAACTTCATTTGATCGTGGGTCGTTGGTCAGAACAGCGTTACTGCGGGAACTTACCGGAGTTAGCAAATGTTTGATGAATGCCGTCTCCCCGTAAGGGTATGAGCAGCTACAGGTAAGAGCCTAGTTATTTAAAGGCAGTGGTCGCGATCGAATATGCTTGTCGGCTTTTTCTCTCTAAACACTTTTTTGGGTCTCGAGTAATAGGACCTATAAGAAAAAATCGCGAAAAAACCACTATTTTGGGCCAAATTTGAAACCTGAACTTTCTTGTCTTTTGATGGTGGACGAGCCCAATCCACATAATAGGCATCGATGACCTCTTATATCAAAAACATCAGCTATCATAAAATTGAATTTCAATCAATGAACCTTCGAATTTATGTACACATCTAGTCAAAAACATTGACTGAAGTGATGCTATCATTGTTCAACTGTTTTTATTCGTTGAATTTGCATTTATATGGTCCTCTGAATGTCGATGATTTTTGACTGCTCGGCATGAGACGGCGATCGTTTTCGTCATCGCTGTGCACGTGTGCACGAAACAGCTTCTTTGGGCCCTAGAAACTCTAATTCTAGCCCGTTTTTCACCGCTCTACCTTCATAGTTTTTCAGCTGTTTTTGATCTAAGTTGGTTTTTGTAGTTTTTTTCTATAACGTTTTTCATCGTGACCACAGCCTTTAAAGGCGTTTCGCTGCCGCTGGCTTTTGCGGGACGTCTGCAATTGGTGAGATTTCAAAACTGGCCAAAAGCAGACCAGACGCAGAACCCAGCGGCAACAAAACGCCGATGTATAGCTAGGGCGTAAGGTAAGATTGACCCGAAATTTCAATCATGAATGCGGCCCCAGACAAAAATGGATTACATTAGTACGGCTCACCTACAGTTAATCCAATATACGTGTAAAGAGCAATTGTCTAAAAAGAACAAGAAGTCGCGGACGGATCTCGGAGGAAAAACAAGACGAGGATCCCTCGTCGCCTTTAAAGTTGAGTGACATGAGAAAGCCTCGGACTGAAGGAAGGTTCTGCCTTCATTCGAGACAGGCGTGGTCGGCAAGTTTTTGGCCAGCTAGCGCTAGCGCTTCTCTATTGTATTCTGAATGGCCACAAACGTTCCGTAGAGTGTTGTGAAAGTATTACGCATCAGTCCAGAACTACATAACTTATTGTGAAATGTTTTCGACAAGAATACAGAGTGAGTAAGTGGGCGCTCAAGTCCTAAGAGAGAATGTGTAGCGTAATGACAGAGGGCTGGTTCAGCGTTGGGAAAAGAAAACTCGTAATAGCTGCTAGAGGCTGATCCATCAATTAAGGCTTTTTGTCGATGTGGCCATCATTTTCCACACACAATTTCGCTCACATGCACTCAGGACCCCGGCATTTCTTTTTTGCTCAAAAGTGAATTTACTTGAGGTGAATGCAAATTCACATAGTGAGCACACAATTGCAGAGGAAAATTATTCGCTGTGAGAAGAACATCCGGAAGTTCTGCAAGGTTCTGGCACAAAGAAAGTTATTATATTCATTGAGACACTACATATGTATTAGCATATATAAATCGAAGTAAGGAACATTCTGTTATCGCGTCTCGAGTGTTGTAGGCAATAGCACCTGGTGAATTTTTTTTTTCGCGCAAGCCATTTCTAATCCGTCAAACATCTGCCGTCTTAATTCAAGAGTAAGGCACGCGAATATGATTCCGCGAACAGCCTAAATGTTGCGCCAGCATTTTATGTGCTGTTCATATCGAGTATGTTCCGAAAAGCGATTTTCGCGAACGATCATTAGTCAAGCGTGAGAACAGCAGCATTCAGTACAATACTTGCCCCCCCCCCCTGTTGAGGGCGGGGTGGCGAGTGCTGAAGTGATAATATGGCTTGATCGGAGCCCTGCCTTCACTGCACTGGGGCCGAATGCATATCGCCCCCGTCCGCTTGCGATGCACACTGTTTCGGGAGTCCCTGTCGGATGGTCCCATCTCCTCGGCAGAGGCTCCCAACGTCCTCCTACTCTGGACTAGGGGGAGATGAAGAATTCGAAGAGAGCAAATTTTTCTCTTTTGTGTGCAGTTTTTCGGATGATATTCTCCATCTTAGAGAAAAATGATTTTTTTTCACTACTGCAGCTATGTTACAATTTTCCAGGCAGAATAACTTGCATAAAATTTCCAGTTTGTTCACGACACTTGATTTTGTTCCAAAAATTGATGTTTTTGAGTTTCTTCGTCTTCCAGTTTTTTTGCTATTTAAACAGAATGGATTCTTTGTAGTCAGAATCCAAAACAAACTGCATTAAAAAATTGTGTTTTCGTGGCTTATTGTTGGTCTAGGATTGGGTTGCTTATCATGCTCCAATCGTATCGAGTCAAGAAAGCGACCTCCAGTGGTTATTCTCATTTTATTCGTCTGCCAACATACGTGACGGCTTTTTTTTCAAAACAAAAGAGAACTCTAGAGAAAACTAATAGTCTCTGATTCCGTTCATCGCTAACTCCATGAACGACAGAAAAATATATTTGAAAAAAATGTATTTCCTAACAATGAAAAAGTACTAGAATACGATGGAGAGGAAGGAATGTATTTTCATATTATCATCATCTCCCCTCCATCGCGATATGCAGCTCAAAGAACAAAAAAAACTGCATAAGAATCTTTAAAAAATAGAGGACGCTCAAGTTGCACCATCACGCTGCAATTGCTTACAACATTTCATTCGACGCCAAGCAACTTCTTCGGCGCGGGAAGTCTCCCGGTGGGAAGAGTGAGGTGGTACCCCACTATGCATCGCGGGCTTTTCCCGTTCTCTCCCCACGTGAGCACGGGGATCCCATCCTATTCCGCTGGGATGATATGCATACGGTCCCTGAAGCTCTGGCAACCACCGACAAGTAGCACTGGCATCATTGCTCTGAAGCACTATCGTCACACCACGGAAAGCGGCGTGGTTCTTACTCGAAAACATCCTCTTCTTCGAGAGAATCAGAGTCCCTGTCCAAGATCGATCCTGTTGGGCCGATAAGCATCAGCATCCTGAAGCTTCTCAAGATTACGGTGTGCCCCTTTGGCTCAAGTGCTCTTCGGATCTTGTCGGTGTACCTTTTACTAGGACAACCCCCTGCCCACAAGTCGTGTTTTAGCCAGGATTGATCCAAACAGACCTTACCCGATTTCATAGTTTTTAACCTATATCCACTTAGTTCTACGGATTCAGCTCCGTCGATTAACAATATTTTATCGTTGTCCAGAGCAAATTCGCGTCTTTCAGTCGATGTGATGAAAAAACTCCGATCAGGACGTGGGAAGGGATTAACTCGCCTGCCACGTTCGAACAGCTCCTCGAGCGCCTGAAGCCCTACCTGTATGCTGCAATATATTATGTTGATGCACACCCATGAAATTCTGTCGGGTGATCCGAGATACGTGTGGCTGAGCATTATCGTGAAGATGGCGAACCGAAACTGCTGGACCTGGGCTGGGAAGTTCTTCCTCACCCTCCACATAGCCCAGATCTTGCCCCTTCCGAATACCAACTGTTCCGCTCGATGCAACAGTTACTGGATCAGGGGTGTGCATTTTCCGTTTACCGATTTACCGATTTTCCGGATTTACCGGTGTTTTTCGGTGAATTTTGATTTACCGTTTTACCGAGTTTTTCTCGAAATTTACCGAAATTTTTACCGAAAAAAATCAGGTGTTTTTTGCCTAGTCGGCCTGCTTCTTACTCGTATTTCACGGGTTTGCTAGTGTTATGGCATGCCTTTGGCGCGATATCCTTCTTCATCCTTCTATTCGTTATTCTTTTTCAACCCTTTGTCTTACATTTTGAATGTTCAAGCGATCTCTTTACCCTGGGGAGGGAAAAGAGGCACTCCGATGTGGGCGGGGCCCTAGAGCGCATGGCGCGCACACCTTCTCGTGGACACCTTTTCGTGGCTAGGAGCAACGATTAAGAGAACTAGTAATTCTCAAAATTCGGGCGACAGAAGAAACGAAATCGCTTGAGGGTAGCTAGTAATTCCAGGAATACCTAAGAAAAGCGCGAAGCGATGTAAAAAGGACTCGTCCGCGAGAAGGTGCGCGCGCCATTCGCTCTCAGGTCCCTCCCATATCAGAGTGACTCTTCGGGCGCACCCCTTCACCCTTTGTGTCACGTGCTTCTTCTTATCGAGATACTACCCCGAGAAATCCATACTTTATTCAAAAATGTCAACAGGTTTGCAACGCAGCAGAGTCCTGAAGCAGATGTTTCAGGAACTAGAAAAATTCTTTTCGGAGCCCCCCCGGACACAAAACCGAATCCACTGCAGTTCTGGAACGACTCCATTGTGAAACCATCGTACACGCACCTTTCCTCACTGTCCAATAAGTACTTTTAGGCCCTAGTTATACACCAGCGGAATGGAAACGTCTCGCGATAACATTGCCGCCGCTTTCTGCGTGGATCAGGGACTCGTCTGCAATATTGCGTCATTGACGCAATATCGCAGACTGAAAATTCTCGGGCGTTTCAATTGTATTTTATCGATATTTCGCGTCTCCAACACTTGTTTATTGCAGAAAGTTACTAGAAATCTATTGCTCCTGTCATAGCAGTGCTCATTATGTCGTTTTGGTGCTATTTTAACAAATTTAGATCTGAAAAATAATCAGCTGATGGAAATTGGCAAATCTCCAACAGGGTAGGTCCCGCAAGGATACAGTATACAGTGTCGCAGCTTGCATAACTGCTCCGTAAAGCCTTTCGGATCGTTTTTCTGGGACAAAACTTCCTTTTGGCATGCATCAGCACAGTTAGGACGCCCATACGTGGTAGTTGTCTTGCTGATTCCGCAGCGTCCCGCCGGTGTATAACTACGGCCTTACGGCGCAGTTGAGGCAGGAAGGATGTTTTCATCAGCTGGCCTGATTTTGAGTGACTACAGAAAGGCCTTGACGACAGAAAATTTCGCAATGTTACTCTTTCTCAATATCATCAGAATTTTTACCGAAGTTTCCGTTTTTACCGTATTTACCGAGAAAAAAATTCGGTAAAAAGTTTCGGCAAAAAATTTACCGAAAAGAATTTTCTGCACACCCCTGTTCTGGATGGAAAACAGTTTACTAACGATGACGAAGTCAAAATGGCCTTAGGAGAATACTTGGATTCGAAACAGCCAGAGTTCTACGCGTCGGGGATTCATGATCCGCACAATTGGTGGCGAAGGATCCTTGAACGTGATGGAAGATATTTCGTTCGGTGAGACTTGTTTGTTTTTGAAATGAATGTTTTTTAATCTGAGCCGTGAAGAGTCCGGAAATTTTTGCATAAACCTAATACATTTTCTCACTATGGAGAGACTAGAGTCTGCGATTACTGTAGAAAGCATAAGTCAAAATGGCCTTAGAAGAATACTTCGATTCGAAACAGCCAGAGTTCTACGCGTCGGGAATTCATGATCTGACCAATAGGTGGCGAGGGATCCTTGAATGTGGTGGGAATTATTTTGTTGGGTGAGCTTTCTTAATAAATGTTTGTTTAGGTCGTGAAAAGTCCGGAAACTTTTGCATCAACCAAATATGTACTTAGGAGTGTTATCTCACTTTCACCGCGTGATATTATTTTTCAATTCAGTTTACGCCAGCTATAAAGTGTAAAATTAAATTATGTTACACCTTCTGGAAACGCAACACTTATGTTGAATGTATCTTTCATTAAAGGCAGTGTTCACGATGAAAATCGTTTTTCTGTTTTTCCGCCTATCTTGAAAACGGCCCCATGCTGATTCCAATGGTGTCTCTGAAATCATACAAGACCTTCTGTGAACGCAGGTATGGTCCCTCAAAGATTGAGCTATGGAAACATGGTGGACGAGTTGTCCGAGGCTTGTAACTTCCGTCTTTTGCAGCCGATCTATGCTAGCTGACCTGAGTAAAGAGAGAAGATGAGAATGAAGGGAAGAACGGGGCTAATGACTGAAAATCATCGCTCATCTCACGATGTCGAGCATTCATTTGTTCACGTCGGTGGGCGTGTGATGCGTTTTCGGGGTTTTCAATGCGCTTGAAGTTGCAACTTCGGGCTCTTTTGGGGCTCTTCTTGGCTCGTTTTCATGCGTTCTTTCGACGTTAACGTTACAGAGTGTCTCTCAACTATCCAATCCTAGTGGAATTTAGAAAACTTTTTTCATCGTGAACACCGCCTTTAAGTCGGCACGGATCGCACTGATACTTTACGTTCCCTGTTGAAGGTTGACGCAAACTCTGTGCACGCATGTAGAGTTCGCGTGATCATTTTAGTCTGATGAATGGACGAGGCTGCGACGGTAAATCAATCCGCGCAAATCGAAACCCCATTCTTCAGTGAGGCCGCCAACCCCGCACGGCTATCCGCCTGGTCCATGCGTCAGACTAAAATAGAAACAGAAACCATACATATGGCATCAAGTTTGCGCCAACTTTCACAGGAAAGGTAAAGTATCTGTACGATTGTGCGGGCCGTATGTCGCTTGTGACTTGCACTTGTGCTACAAGTTACTTGCACTAGTGAACCAGCTCCGTAAACAGTCCCTTCCCCTTTCGTAGCTGCTTCTTTTCACGCTCATTAGACTAGATGAGATGTTAGTCCATATGAGTTATTATTAGAGACAGAGAATGCACCTGTAGAGGGGATGTAATGATTTACACTGATTAATATCAGAGAAAGCTAATTATCTCTTCTCTTAGTCAATTGGCCTCTTGTCCTGCATAACCTAAGCCGGAATGTGAATTTTCAGATCTTTTGCTGAAGGGCTGGCGAACGTATAAGTCGTTTTAAGGTTGCTGGCCTAAAAAACTCCTATGAGGTTTTTTGGAAAAAGTATTGAAGCTAGGCACAAAACTTTCCTACCAATTTCATGGCGAAAAAAGTAGCAAGGACAATGGTAACTACATTCATGTGTAAGGAGCAGCAGCGTGAGGTGCTGTTGAAGAATGGGCAGCCTAGTTTGTCTAGCTGAGCAGCAAAATACGAATAGATGGCCTTCTCGATACGGGGAAAAGGGAGGGGAGGGGGGCTAGCGGTTATTTATTTTGAAGCGATGGCGCAATTGAAGAAGCTGAAGAGTCAGTCAGAAAGGGGAGGGGTAGGTGGATTATGAGAAGTGTGAGATGATGCGCTGTCTTAGGATGTGTGTGAGTGTGTGTTTACGTTTATTTGTTGTTCATAAGTGCTCGTCGCGAAACGCATATACGAAGAAAGTGTTGCGAGGCCGGAAGCAGCTGACATGGCCTGGAGTGGCTCTATATGTATAGAAAGCACCTCATATGGTGACCAAACGTTACGGGAAAATGGGGTACGAGTGGATACACTTCTTAAGGAATGGTCACACTCTTTCACCTAACTGATCTAGGCGGCTATGCGTTCCTTGCCCTTCATCGAGGTTTTGATCCCAGCGGTTCTCAGCTGCCTAGGCGAGTTCAGTGAATGTCATAGTGCCCCCCCATGGTATTCCGCCGGAGTCGAAAAGCGATGAATGTTTTCTGGTCATTTCTGGCACGCTGTCTCCGAATCTGAAATCAGATTTCGCTGAGTCCGCCTCCGAAGCAAAGTTATGTGCGTTTTTGCAGCTTCGCGAAAGCGTAAAGGCTATCAGGAAACTTTCAGAGTATTCGGGAAAAATTGTTTCGGATTTGACTCAAAACTTTTATGTGTGGGGTTAATTGGGTTGCTCATTACGAATGTGGGGTCCTTGCGTCGCGTTTTGAGGATTTTTGAAGGTTCAAGTAAGTACATGGTCATTTAGAGCGCGCTACCTGGATTCCTTAAAAAACGACAAATGGACCTCAAATCCGTGTTCAGCTCACCAAGTAATCCCCACAATGAATTTTTTAGTCAAATCTCAGGCTTCGTCCTAAGTATGGTATGCATACAGTAGTCTCCCAAAAATCGAGAAACGTTAGTCATACTTGTGTTGAGCACTGCAAACAACCCCTTTAAACCGTTTTGAGCCCAATCTCTCGTAGGATTTTAGAAACAGCAAAATGTCTTATTTGTTCTCCGAAATTTAGACCCAGTGGGAAGCTTCGAGCTAAATCTGGCGAAATCTACGCAACTATGACAAATGGACCACAGATTCAAGATAAGCATCTCAACTGATCCCTTAGCCAAAATTTAGGTGAGATTTGAAGCGCTTTACGGAGCGCTTTTGTGGAGACATGACTTTGGTAAGGTATGAAGGCACGCCAATGTCTGTGGGCTCTGAGTCATAATTCTCTGAGCCCTAGGGTGTTATTTTTCCAAAACCAAGAAACGGACCTCATACACAAGTAGAGGATGCCAGAAAGCCTTTGCAAGCAATTTTCAGCAAAGGTAAGCAAATGTGGCGTTCCGCTTTCGAAAATAGAAACTTTGACAGTCTGTACTTGTTTCTCAGACGTTCTAAGCAGAATCGAATCTCATATTCGAAGAGAGCGTGCCAAAATTGACCAGAAAACATCTATCACCTTTCTAATCTGCTCAAGGGAACTGATCGGGCGGCCCGCTGGCGGAAGTGGGCACACCGGGCGACTAGGCCACCACCGCGCATTCAACTCGCAATTGGTCATGGAAGGGAGGAGTGTTGGAAACGAGCCTGCAATGTTGAAAGAGGGGTTAGACTGCCGATTGTCTGAGTGAGGGAACGAGATAGAGAAAAATGGTACAAATTGTCTAAGGCGTCATTAAAACACCCCGCCGCCGTGCGGCGTAGTGAAATCCTATAATCTTGATCGTGTCCCACCGCATGATCAATATCATAGGATTGCTCTGTGCTGCGCCGCTCGGCGGGAGAAGTATAAATAACGCCTATGGGCGACGCTTTTGACGCGTTTTTGATTCAGTTATAGGCAATGATCACGATGAAAACGATCGTTAAAGGCAGGGTTCGCGATAGAAACGACTTCTGAGCTTTCTTCATGAGAATGTAGATTTGGTCACCAAAAAAGTGAAAATGAATGAAAAACCCCGGAAATTTGCCGGGAAAACGCTCATAAACAAGTTATAACGGCTAATTACCGGTGTCGGCCAGCCCCCTAATTAATGAGATTTTCATTAATGCTTGCTTATCCGTCTTTTATTTTGCTACCAAAGTGGTCAGTAGTCTCCAGATTTGCTCAGGAATTACTTTAGAAGCAAGATAAAAGTTGGCGAACCAGGCTTTCACACCAATTTCGATAATTGGGGGCGGAAGGACACCAAGCAATAACTTGTTGCTGAGCGTTTTTACTCCAATTTTTTACTTATTTTCACTTCTGTGATGGCCAGGTCTACCATTCCATGGGGATAGCACAACAACCGATTTTATCGAGAACGCCGCCTTTAAGCTATCCTGATAAGAAAGCAGACCTGGTCGCCACAAAAAAAGAACATAGAGCTGGCATGCACGGTTGTTGCCGCGTACCGCGGGAAGGATGCACTAGGTCTCACAGCCCTGGTTTTAGCACCCCAAAGAAAAAGAGATATCAAATTTTTCTACAAATCGAAACGGCAGGTGGAACTTTGTCAATTCGTGACAGCGAACCAGCAATAAAGAAGTAGAAATAATTATCAGATTTTCAAAGAAATCTGTAATAGTGGACCAAATTACCCACTACAAAGAGCACATCATATAGTTAACTTATTTTTCTGCTACTTTCGCTAGATTCTGACGAAAAAAATCAACAATGATTCATTGCACACTTCATTTCCAACTTAAATTCGGTTATGAAAAGCAAAATTTCTAAGGTTCCTTCCCGAAAAATTTAGTCTTTAGGCCAACGAAATCACGCCCCGCCCGTAAACGATGGCTTGATTTTGTCTTCACCCTTCGCTGAAAACCGCGAAATTACTCCAAACACAACAATTTTCCAGAGTCATTTACGAGTTAAGTAACTTAATATTCAGAAAGCGGCACAAGCAGTAAAGCTCATTGTCAGCAATAAATAATACGGTGATGAAGACTTACATAATAATTGATGCTAAGGTAGATTTCAGAGAAAGCCGCAATCACACAATCGTCATTTACCAGATCGGTAGACTTCCGTTGATGAACAAAATGCTCCGAAAAGTCGCGCACAAGAGAAAACCACTGGGACCACCGAACGGGCAGGCTAGCCCGATAAGGACCACATGATGAATGAGTGTTGGCCAACAAATCAGGGAGGATGTGGCGGATCTAACTGCTAATGCACTCCTCGTGCCATCAAAGACGCGGGTCAATTTGGTTCCCGGAAAGATTTGTATAAATTGGTCGCTTATAAATCGTATTCGGGGCAAGATCTAACTGCCCGACGCCGGGCGAAAAATACTGGGAGGTCAGTTTCACAGCAAGGGCCAAGAATGGATATTATGCATGTATGTACATATCTATTAACAGCAAGAAAAGTGGAAATGTTACTTCCCTCCCAGATAGAGATATGGATGTCTATGCAGGAGGAGAGAACGCATGTGAGTGAGCGGATTTCAAATGCATTGCGCCTAGACGTCGGCTGTCAGAAAATTTCTTTGTCAACTGAGATGCTGCTGGAAAGCAGAAGCGTTGAACACAACAGGACCCAATATGTAGCAGAAGAATATGGCAATATGGACTTAATGAATGAGACAAAATATCGGGATCAAATTGCAGTAATTAGCATGGATTAGAGGGAGCTTTGACCCGAAATCACCTGCTCGCTAAGGAGACCCCAGCAGAGAATGAATGTGATTAGGAGAAACAAAAGTGTTGGGTAAAAAAAGAGACATGATTTCTACTTTCCCAGAAAGTACTTACCAATTTCTTCTACTGTTTCTCTTCTACTGTTTTTCTCCTTCACTCTTGCTCCTGAGTTTTTTTATATCCACGCACCGTTTTCACTTAAAGGCAGTATTCAAAAAGAAAAGTTGCCCGTTTTCTGGCAGAAACGTAAGCTTTCGGTTACTCTAAGAAGAATAAGAACGGAAGTGGGACGAAAAACGGTAGGAAAGTGGGTGAGAATCTCGTGGGCCACCACGCCCACGTCCTACATATAACAGTTGTCCTACTTTCGCTTCACAAAAGGAACAGGCAGAGCATTTTCGAATTTTCTTTATCGCGAAAGGTTTGATTATTCCAGCATGTGAATTGGCCCATCTTATTTTCAAAGAGTTTTCGGTGTAGGAAGCAGAAAGCAAAGACCCTTACTAAAGAATTTTGAAGCGCGAAACCATTTTTCCACGCCAGGTTCGATGTGTTGTCTGCAGTCTCCCGAAATACACAAACAGGCATAGTTACGTTTTTTTAGAGTTTTCTATTAAACAGTTTGTACGGTATTTCAGTGTTCTATGGGGACTTTTCCCTATTAACCCATATTCAGTGGACTTATCTACTCAAAAACATAGGAAACTAGAATACGGTTTTTTTATCGTGAACACTGCCTTTAAAGGCATCGTTCGCGCTGAAAACCGATCTCCATTTTTTCAGGCTCAATTTCATGAATGAGCCCGCTGGACCACGTCGGTGAAGTTTTGCGCGTCAAAAACGTATGGTTCTGAAGTTGGAGCGGCTCAAAACGACGATCCGCCACCAGTTTTCACCAACAATCTAGCACAAGGAACAGAAGCGCCATCACAGGCGCAGATGATTCAGCATTTTAAATTCTTAATTCGGGGAATTCTAGCATCCAAACTTGCCCAAATGGTACTTCTTTTTTTAGAATAAGCTCCAGTGAATGAAAGGCAAGAGAAAATCACCCACTTAATAAGTTTAAAGCAAAAAACACATCCGTTTGTGAAAAAAAAACTTTCTACGTATTGCACCAGACACACCGAAATTGACGGAGGGGTGGGAATTGAATAATTCCAGACGTTTTAAAACGATTTTTTTGGCGAAAGTTGATGGTTTTGTGGAGCCTTTCCACTCTTATTCTGTATGTCAGAGAATCAGCTGCGCAAAAACATGAAAAAAGGAGATACGATTTTTTGCGCGTACGATGCCTTTAAATTATCATTATATGCGAACATGAACAAACAATTTAATCACAAACACAATTTAGTGCCCATACCGTGCATCTTCACATTCCCCACCTGCCTCACCTGATCAACGCTAACTACCTGAATCACTCAGACCGTAAGAGGTTTGTATTCATAGTAGGGGATTTCGGAAAGGCCAGCTCCTGTGGGTAACCAGTGAGTGTGTTTTTCGTCACGTCGACTCCGAGCGGTTAGTTGATAAGTGCATAGAGGTCCACTTCCTCATAAATGAGGAGCTCTTATGATGAGCGTATTATTTCAAAACACGATGTATGAATTGAAAGGCGACATCAGGTTGATAGAAATACTATCAATATTGAGAGGCGTGTATTACCCCGCTTAAACATCGAATTAGGCGGATTTAATGGCTGTTGCCTGGGCCAGGTGGTGGCGGTTACTGGACAGTAGCCACGACAGGCTTGAGATGTGTGACCCCAGATTCTAGCAGGGGTAATCGGTCCTGATGTAATCTGGCTAGAGTCAATGCTGCTCTTTTATAATACAAAATCGAATGCAGCGATTTAGCTCAGCGATTGTGTAGATAAAAAAAAGCCCAGGAAAAAAACTGGGATAGTCGAAAAAAATTATAAAACGAAGAAGGAGTTGAAGGGGCCTGAACCTGACTTCGTAGGAAAAAAAACACTTCTGAACCTCTGGGACCAAAGGTGGCGGGCCATGGATGGGTGGTCCCGTTGGTTCATAATTTTCAACACTTCTCGGGTCGATAGAGAGTGCCAGGTGAGGTGTTGAGTAGAGTGGAGTGGAGTGAGAGAGTACTAGAGGTTATTGCGTATGCCTGACCGACGTGAATATGTACTCAGCACTTTCAAACTAATAGCCGAGAAGACTACAGAGATTCGGCCCTACTGATTAGAGCGGTCCCGCGAGTCTTTTTCGATTCACAAACAATCTCTGCACATTTCTTCTATAAAAGCTCTAGGACCATTGTGCCAGTATTACTTTTTGAAGGAAATTCCCATACGAGAAAGTCAAATGAAGATCAGCCGAAATAAACGTTCACTGAAGGTTTGGATAGCTAATGTGGATTGCTGACACCAAGCTATAAAATCAAACACATCGATAGATATGAAATGTAGGATCTCTAACAGAACAAAGTGCAGGAAGGGCATGAAATGTATCAAATTGTTTCACGAAATTACAGAGGCCGGATTTGATATTGCTTGAATTGATCCCGGAACTGCCGAGTTCAGTTATTTTTGCGTGAGCATAAAAGTGTTAATCCTCCCACACCCAGGGTTAGAGGAGTAGTGACTTTGGGCCCAGTTTGTTCTCAAGGGTCGGAGAGTTTATGAAGCAGTGCAACAGTCAATTTTTAGGGGGGGGGGTGGTTCCATAACTTCCAGCCCAAAAGTGAAGGACCCGGAATTCGTGAACTCCCTTTTAGTTTCTGAATAGGAAGGTACGTTTCAAAATTTTTACAAGATTACAGCAGCCTGGGGCGGTAGTAATCTGCATGTCTGCCGCGAGTTGACCGCCGCTAAGCTGGTGGCTATCATGCGGTCATTGGGTACCAGATCGCCAGCTCCTTTGAGAGCAAGTATGGTGAGAGAGGTTTGTTCTTCAGCGATACTAACAATAAGGGCTTACTCTTCAGATTTAAAGTGGGGTAAAGCAAAAAACTTGGCTTAGAAACTGCTGCTCCTGTTTTGAAATGAAAAATTGCATAGTCAGTCATTGAGCAGTTTTCGAATGCAATTTCACTCTGCGGCGAACAAATACGACCACGGGTTGAAGATTCTTTGGCAGACGGTGAAAAATATGCCTGCAGTGGAGAGACGAAGAACGGTCGCGCAAAAAGTCCTATGAAGGACTTTTTGCGAGCGGTTAACATAACTTGTTCAATAGCTTTGTTTTCTCTAAAACGCACACTTTTGGAATTTCTTTTTCTCGCTCTATGTAGAAACAAGGGCTACCAAGGTGAGCATGATTAATGCATTACCAATTGGTCGTTTTCGCTCCAGCCGCGAAGCGGCTGGAGAGGTTTGGTATTGCCCGGGACTTGTGATCACTTAGAATTCTGTAAAGTAGTTAATAAAACCTGTTAAACAAATTCTCCAGAGATTTTCATCGGGATATAGGTGAGAGGGTCCAAGAGGCACATGCTGACAAAATTTGAGCCAAATCGATTCAAAACTAACAAAGTTAGATCGGCGAGTCCTTATCAAAAATTCTTGTTGTGCGCTGTTACTGCTTCGTGCTTCGTGCTTCCTGCTTCCTCGTGCGTTACGCACCCTTAGAAGTGGTCACTGCCAATGGTCGCAGGCGATCAGTTGAACAGGCAGGTAAGTTGGTATGTGGATAGATAAGCAGGCTGGTGAGTAGGTAGACAATGAGTACTTACTGTTTAACATTAACTACTTCACTTATTACTGCTTATCATATCAAGTGATCTGTACTTTTCGATGGGAAGGGACAAGGAAAGTGACCAACAAGTTTATTACTTACTGTTTAACATTAACTACTTCACTTATTACTGCTTATCATATCAAGTGATATTATCAGTTGGTAGATCAAATCGCTGAAACATGTACTTTTTCGTATAGAAGGGACAGGGGAAGTGACTAACAAATTTGTTACTTATTGTTTAACATTAAATACTTCACTTATTACTGCTTATCATATCAAGTGATATTATCAGTTGGTAGATCAAATCGCTAAAACACGTTGTAGGCTGTACTTTTCGATGGGAAGGGACAAGGAAAGTAACTAACAAGTTTATTACTTACTGTTTAACATTAACTACTTCACTTATTACTGCTTATCATATCAAGTGATATTATCAGTTGGTAGACCAAATCGCTAAAACACGTAGGCTGTACTTTTCGATGGGAAGGGACAGGGGAAGTGACTAACAAGTTTGTTACTTACTGTTTACCATTAACTGCTTCACTTATTACTGCTTACCATATCAAGTGATATTATCAGTTGGTAGATCAAATCGCTAAAACACGTTGTAGGCTGTACTTTTTTGTAGGGAAGGGACAGGGGAAGTGACTAACAAGTTTGTTACTTTCTGATGACGTCATCAAAGTGCATGGGGCATGTGATGACGTCATCAGGACGTCGTGCCAATTACATGGGGCTTCCGACAACGTTATCAGGACGTCGTGCCCAGGTTTGCCAAGTGCATAGGGCATCTGATGACGTCATCAGGACGTCGTGCCAAGTACATAAGGCATCTGATGACATCATCAGGACGTCGTGCCAAGTACATAGGGCATCTGCTAACGTCATCAGGACGTCGTGCCAAGTCCATAGGGCATCTGATGACGTCGTAAGGATGTCGTGTAAAGTATACACGGCATCTGATGACGTCATAAGGATGTCGTGTAAAGTACACAGGGCCTCTGATGACGTCACCAGGATGTCGTGTAAAGTAGAGAGGGCATCTGATGATGTCATCAGGATGTCATGTAAAGTACAGAGAGCATCTTATGACGTCAGAGTCAAAAAAATCGTAAAGTGAGTCGCGCGTCACTTGTAGCGTGCGGAACAAGTCGATTACTTACTGATTATCATATCAATCCATCCTATTGGAAAAATATTGAAGATTTTCCAGAGATATTACTTCGTAATATCAAGAAAAAGTGAACAATTCTATCAAAAAGGGGTCTTCCAAGCGAAAGAGGTTTGGTTGGCGTCAGAAACGTTCCAACAAAAAGGGAACAATAATAAAGTAAGATGATGAGAGTCTATAAAAAGTTAACAATATTTTCTGAGACTGATTTTCTTGGCCGATACTTCTTAACAGCGAAAACAAACCGTTGTGGTATTTTACGAGGAAGAGTTTAGTGTCTTTCGGAAAAAGGGCTTCTATTCGTTTCACGAGGTTTTACGGGAATACTCTAGCTCAATGCTGTAATTCTATTCTATAGTTTCGCTTTTCCTTACAGCTAGACCTAACCGTCTGTCTAGGTCTTTACGACATCATCTTCTATTCTGATGGTAAGTATTAGGTTTACATGCACATACATTTTAACGGTTCTCGCGTAGTCAGGACCATTTTTGGAACCACAAAGTGCTTCCATGTAGAACACCGCAACGGTTTGTTTTCGCTGTTAAGAAGTATCGGCCAAAAAAATCAGTCTCAGTAAATATTGTTCACTTTTTGTAGACTCTCATCATCTTACTTGAATATTGTTCCCTTTTTGTTGGAACGTTTCTGACGCCAACCAATCCTCTTCCGCTTGGAGGACCCCTTTTTGATAGATATAACATAAGATTGAATGAGAAGATGCAGTTTAGGCTTATTTGGTGTTCTCTAATAATTTCCTATACAGATAATATAGTACAAATAAGCAGCTGCAAGGAAATGTACAATTTGCTATTCTTTTTTCGATTTATTGCCTTGAAATAGAAAAATTCCATTGTTTCCCCCGATTTCCAACTCTCCATTTGTTGTCCTGTCATAATAATGATCGATGAGATCGGACCGTTTCCAGTGGTCTACGAAAACCTCAGCGAAGTGTTATGAGTTCAAGGTTTAAAAGAGATTGCGGATGCATTCGTCGCTTTTTACATGACTTACTGTGTAGTGTTTGTGTTGCTTTAAGTAACGCATATTTTACATTTAAATAACGAGTTGATCCTTGTTACAGAGGTGGTTAGTCCGCGGCTAAGCTGTGGCTGATTCATGGTCAACCAACGGCCAAGAGCGCGTGGTTGTCTCGTGTTAAAAGACAAGCTTACTACCACCCCTGTTTTGTCAACCTTTCTTGGCAAAAGTCAAACGCTATTTGTCATAGACAATTCATAAATTTCATTCATACATATACAATTTCGGACCTATACATACGGTTCGGAAAAAAATTCTGAGGGCTCGTGTTATGCGATTAAAAACTTTCTGCAGTAGGTAATTTGAGACAACTGTCTTTTTGTGTCACAAATTTTAGCTTGAAAAAATTCAAACATAAAAAAAACAAAAAAGAAAACACGTTACGTTCTTATAGAAAAAAAACATAAAGAAATTGGTGTTTGCCAGACCCTTGCAACATGGAAAAAAATTGCGGAAAAAAAAGGTTATATCACCAAATTCGGAACATATAGAAGATTTTCGGAAGCGTGTATTTAACCTAGAAGTGAGTTGTTTGGTATTCTAAAAGAAAACATAGACAAGAAATGTTGTAGGAACAGCCTTAGTTGTGGCATAAGAGGTTTGCCCGAATGAGACTGTCCGCCCATGCGGTCGGATTGCTTGTCAAGTGGCCTCCGTGAATACATTTTCAGACCTGCTAACCGATTATCAGGAGTATTAGGCGAATAGATAAGAATATTCCAGTCAGCTGTTTGCAGCCGATGGAAGGCTCGTCCGAAAAAATGCTTTGCCACGGTTGCTCGACACCACATGGGCGAACAGTCCCATTCAGACAGACTTATGTGTGTGTGTGTGTGTGTGTGTGTGTGTGTGTGTGTGTGTGTGTGTGTGTGTGTGTGTGTGTGTGTGTGTGTGTGTGTGTGTGTGTGTGTGTGTGTGTGTGTGTGTGTGTGTGTGTGTGTGTGTGTGTGTGTGTGTGTGTGTGTGTGTGTGTGTGTGTGTGTGTGTGTGTGTGTGTGTGTGTGTGTGTGTGTGTGTGTGTGTGTGTGTGTGTGTGTGTGTGTGTGTGTGTGTGTGTGTGTGTGTGTGTGTGTGTGTGTGTGTGTGTGTGTGTGTGTGTGTGTGTGTGTGTGTGTGTGTGTGTGTGTGTGTGTGTGTGTGTGTGTGTGTGTGTGTGTGTGTGTGTGTGTGTGTGTGTGTGTGTGTGTGTGTGTGTGTGTGTGTGTGTGTGTGTGTGTGTGTGTGTGTGTGTGTGTGTGTGTGTGTGTGTGTGTGTGTGTGTGTGTGTGTGTGTGTGTGTGTGTGTGTGTGTGTGTGTGTGTGTGTGTGTGTGTGTGTGTGTGTGTGTGTGTGTGTGTGTGTGTGTGTGTGTGTGTGTGTGTGTGTGTGTGTGTGTGTGTGTGTGTGTGTGTGTGTGTGTGTTCATGTCCTTCATGATCAGTGTCTCCGACACTCCTGCTGTCTCCCTTCCTCTGAAATTTCTGAACAAGTTACCTGAAACTTTAACGCGAGTTGCATGATGGCTTCACACAACTTACTCTAAGTTCACAAGTAACTTTAAGCGATGCTAAATGTATGGTCGATCACTGGATGGTGAGGAGCTGCGACGCTGGTATGATTGCTCTATCATGAAAGTAGAGCAGGTTGTTTTGAGGAAAACACAACGGTAGAAATGGAGAAACAACCGCTCCGCTCCCAAGATAGTGAGATAAAAGCTGAAACGCGGCTTTTTGGAGATAAGACACAAACCATAAGTTGAAGAGATTTTTGATTAAAGTATCATGTAACTTGCGCTAATAATACACAACATTGCAAGTAATTTGCACTATTGCTACATGTTACTTCACACCTATACGCGACGCGGCCAGCACCTCAACCCGCGACGTGGCCTGCTCTAAAAGCACGATTGAGACCACCAGCGGTTAGGCGGGCCATCAGCCAGGTGCCTCGAACTTGGGTAATTGAACCGACGGCGCATACGACATATAAATGCTTTCTCGAGAGTGCGTAGTACACTTCCCAAGAAAATGGCAGACTGCGTAGATAAGTTGCATGTGCAACAAAATAACACATTCAAGTTATACACCAGTAGTTTATGTCACGTGTACTGTGCTTCTATGGGCCAAATTCCGGTCCGCAATTGCGTCCCGATGCGCTTTGCAGCCGCACGCGCTCGAGTCGGTCGAGTTTCCAGCATCAAAGCCGACTCGATGTGGTTTATTATGCAGTTTTCTACGCCATTTTTTAGTTTCCAGTTTCCAAAACCCACCTAGAGACAACAGATCGGCGGCTGCGACGCTGGAAATTCTTCCGACTCGGGAGCGTGCGGCCGCAAAGCGTGTCGAAACGCAATTGCGGACCGGAATTCGGCCCAGAGAAGCACAGTAAGTCAACTCACACCGTGCAACATACTTACTATGCTGAAGGTCGCATATAATTTCAAAGTTGTGAAGATAAGTCGCAGGTAACATGTTTAGAGTCCTTAACTCGCATGAGACTTTATCAGAAATTCCTGAGTCGCTCAGGATCACGTAAAGCTCGTTCCGGAACAGAGAGAAGAACGGTTGATTATTAATTCGTTTGGGTATTTTTTAGAAGGTTAGAAAGGATCGAGCTAGTTTGAAAAGCATGTCAGAACGCCTCATAAAGCAAAGGAATTCCACAGAATAGCTATACAAATATAACTACTTACAAGAGTTGTTCCGAGAGGAGTACGAGATCCACAGCATTACCATAATTGAATCAATCGCGGCCAAATGAACACACTTATGCTTGCCAAAAAACAAGCTCGGTGTAGCGCTATAAGGGTGGTGGAGATAAGGTCAACATTGTTTTGGGACGACTTTATCGACGAAAACCCTCCTTTCTCAAAAAACAGAATCTTCATCCCTGAAAAAAGGTTATTGACTCCTGTCAATCAGAAGCTAGATCTGGCTATCCTTAAAGCGGAATTATGTAAAGAGCTGCTAGAAAAAACTCACAAAAAACAAGTGAGAACGTCTATTCGGTGGGTGTCCCCACATAGCCAGTCTACTTTAGTAGCAAAGTAAAAGACGACAAAACAAGAATTATAGAAATCTTGAGAATTCCGGGCGGTCGGACACCCATCTTTCTTTTTGTATAGTTCGGCTTCTTTAGTGAACGGAAAGGTCAAAAGAGCTTATCAAAAACCATTCCTTATAAAGAAAAATCAGTTTGAAGCATAGATTCGAGGCTCGCACTGAAATCGTTTTCCAAGTTTTCTGCATTTGGAGACCTGGTCACTCTCATTTTTGAAGTTTTCTTGCATGTGGAGTTTGTACCATAGTTGTTTTCAATGTTGTTTGACGGTCAAATCAGCATTCAACGAAAACGTGCTAGATGATGCACCTAGAAAAGCTGGATGATCGAAACCGCAGCAGTTTTCAGGTGGCTAGAACACTTGAAAGGGGCATTTTCAGAGCCTTGAGGCCTCTTTCAGAGTTCAATCGCCGTGCGACGCGACCGAATGAAAAAAAAACTGTGTATCGATCTGGTCGCATCGTGCGATCAGGTCGCAGGCCTTCCAGACAAGATGGCGGGGAAAGTCGCCCAATCGCGCGATTGAGCGACTGACATTGCCAGATCGCGTCGCCGTGCAGCGGCCGGTCGCGGCGATTCATGTTCCTTAACTCGACTGTCCAGATTTTTTCCCGTTGTCTCAGTTTTTTCATTACCTCTGCTCTTACCTTCATTCTCGACTGTCTAGGTAGTGAGAGATACGCATCGCGGAAAATCTTCTATTTCTCAGAAAAATTTGTTATTTATTTTATTCTTTGCTTCATTTTATAACAATCAAACTAAGTTATTCGCTTTATTTATCTATATTATTCCCCTCCCGCATTTCTAAGATCAGTGCTATTCCTGGAAAAATTTTCAATAAATATTTGCAATAGTTAAGCCTTCATGAGCGGTGCTGGACTCGTTTTGATGGTGGCTGCGTCCTTTTCTTCCAATCCTCTTCGCTTGTGAGCTGCCGAGCAGATAAGCTTTCCAATTATGAACCCAGAATGCACGACACAAACAGTGAAGCCTTCTAGTAAAATAGAAAAAAATCCTCATTGAAGACATCCAACACCACCCACGGCCAGCAAACTCTTGTTCACAATATTTTTTATACATAGTAGATGAATGCAACAAATAGACGCAGCTGCAGTTAGCTGTGTTTATTTGTTGTATTCATCTATGCTGATTAGGCGTCGATTAGAATGTGTGCGTAGAAGTGCGTGATCGCCTACTTTTGCGATTGGGCATTCACACTTCCAAAGCCTGTGATCTCCACGCAATGCACAGCGATCGAACTCTGAAAGAGGCCTAAGTTTCGCGGGTGTTGTTCCAGCTACCTCGCGTTGTTTGATTGTACACGAAAAAATTGATAACAATTTACAGCGCGCACAATGCCTTTAGGATCAAAGGCAGTGTTCACGGTAATCTTCAATTCTGAGATAATTCGTTATATTGATTGAGTGGCCCACGCGTAGAACTAAAATTACGTAGAAATTGAGAAAAACGCACCAGAAGTACACGAAATCCTTAAAGTCATCGTACGCGCAGGAAACCGTATATTATTTTTCATGTTTTTGTGTAGCTTGGCCTCTCTAGTGAACGAGTATGTCGAAGGCGCCCATGAAAAACTTCCATTTGTAAAGAAAATTCATTCGGAACACATTGTAAATACGAATTTAAATTTCGCGCCAAAATCGTTTTTGAGGTTTTTCTGCATTTGGGGGCCTCGTCACAGTTATTTTCGAAGTTTTTCTACATGTAAAGTTTGTGCCGTAACTGTTTTTTATGTTGTTTGCCGGTCGGATCTACATTCTATGAAAAAGTGCTAGTGACTGGTGAGAACTGGTGGCGAATCCTCATCTTCAACCTCTTCCAACCTCATAACCCTAGGTTTTTGAAGCGCCAAACCTCACCGGTGTGGTCTACCGGGTTCATTCATGAAATTGAGCTCAAAAAATGGAAATTGATTTTCAGCGCGAACGATGCCGTTAAGTATCACCCCGCCTCTTAAGTATCACAGGAAGTGTTTGTTCTGATAACGAAATCTTTTGTGGACCCGTCCTTTGCAACCGTAACTAATCCTGCTTTGCCCTAAATATTCTTCTATTTTCGATTGACCCAATTTTCCACCGGTGACAAGCACCATGAACATGTTTATCCAACCGGACAACTAGTCCATGTTATAGAACAATGTCACTGAAATACGACGTTTTAATGCGTTTCTTGCCGTTTCTTCTTGATTTTGCTAACACTTGGAGGCCAACGCATTGTTTTATATTAAAAAACTCGGGGACGGAAATCATCGTGAACACTGCCTTTAAGGCATTTCTAAAGAGCTCTCCCTTTCGAAGTTACCCTCAGTGAGCATTCGAGCTGCATGCCTTTCACCGATTCTGTGCTAGAGTCGCTCCGTTGATTCGCTAACATTCTCATCCAGATATTAACTTGCTTTTTTTTCATATGTGCAGCTAAGCTCTGGTACAGCCGTAGTGACCTGTTGATTTCGATTATCACTAGCAGCGGAGCGGTGGGCCTCGGTGAAATATAACTAGTGATAAGGAGGTTTCGACGAAAAAGCCACCGCTCTGCGCTGTGATAGCCGAAAACATGAGTTCACTTGGAATGAAACAGAGTCTAAGGCCCCGGTCAGACTTCGTCGAAAAACCTGCTGAGTCCGACTGAGTCTGAATGAGTCCGGGGTGGAAAAACCTGCTGAGTCCCACTGAGTCCGGTTGCCCCCAGCGCCAACCAACTCCTCTGCGAAACACGCAATCGATAGTGACGATTATCACTTCAGCTGTGAATCGGAACGTGTTTGGTGGCTGATTTTTCTTGTTTTCAACATGTCTGAATCTGATTTCCGTATCAGCAGTGCGTGGGGCAGAGCGCAGACGGCGAGAGTCGAGATGCGGCGGGACTCGGCAGGTCGCAGTCGGCCGAAAAAAATGCACCCAAATCACGCGAAAAACACCTATATCGACCGGGTGGGGTGAGGACGATTTCGGTGGGACTCAGTGGGACTCAGTCGGACTCAGTCGGTGCATTGGCCCCGCCCTTGTACGCATGAG
Organism: Aplectana chamaeleonis; assembly: GCA_029168955.1. NCBI lineage: Eukaryota > Metazoa > Nematoda > Chromadorea > Rhabditida > Cosmocercidae > Aplectana > Aplectana chamaeleonis. The sequence continues at coordinate 409,336 of JAPDOI010000198.1, forward strand.
ACATATCAGTATCGACCGGGGGTTGCGGTGGGCATCAGACAGTCGCAGTCGGACTCAGTGGGTTGATTTTTTTGCACCCGTCTTCCACGAAATCGATGCGTATCGACCCGGTGGGACTCAGTAGATCCACCGACTATGACGGGGGCCTAACAGATATGCCGGACGTTTTCTATGATAAAATTTGCTTATCAAAGAACAGCTTTTACAGCAGACCCACACTTTCACAACTATACACGTAACCGAGGACTGAAAACTCGCTGTAAGTGCAATGGTTACCGTAGCGAGAGTTGGAGATGATACGAGATTCGCAATCGTAGAATCGGGGTTATGGAATAATAAAGTGAAGACGTGCATGTCGGCAATAGTTCTTTCATCCGTTGCACTTGTTCGGCGCAATGGAATCGGTAATGAGAACGCTATAAGCAGATTGACGAACCCTCGCCCTCTCGCTTTTTTATCACCGAGAAAAGCCGTTTCTGCAGTGAAGGAGGGAAACAGATGGGAAGGAAGAAGGACAGATTGGTGGAAGGGGAGAGCTTTGCATCGTGCGGTGTTCTTCACCCCACAGGGGAATGCCTTAGAGCCGTAGGTGCCGCAAATGATTAATCGCTTTGTATCAAGAGTTTTTCCAGGTGTCACCCTCTTCAAGGCTGGCCTTCACTTCTGCGAAGGGCAGCCGTAAATGCTAAATTTTCACAACTATGAAGGCTGAGTAAGAATGATCAAGTTGGACTAACTGAACGCTATCCAGATTTTTTTAAAACTGCCAAAGTGCTCACTTTAAAAAAGCGGTCCGGTCAGGCCTGGCCGCCTCAAAAAACAGGATACAAAAATTGAAATTCTGTGTCGATTTTACCTTTAAAGGCAGTGTTCACAATCATTTTGTTCTCGAGTTTTTCGCATAGAACAATGCGTTGGTCTCCAAGTGTTGCCAAAATTACGAAGAAAAGGCGGGAAACGCATTAAAACGCATTTCAGTGACATTATTCTATAACATGGACTACTTGTCCGGGTCGATGAAAATGTTTATGGTGGTTGTCACCGGTGGAAAATCGGGTCAATCGAAAATAGGAGAATATTTTATGCAAAGCAAGATTAGTTAGGGCCCTAAGGGAAGAACGGAGCAATAAAGAGTAGAGAATTGCAAAGGACGGGTCCTTCAAAACAATTCTTAGTCACAACAAACATTTCCTGTAATACTTGAGAGGCGGGGTGATTCTTAACCAATTCTCAACCGCAAGCAATATTGCGTTACCATATGCCGTGTCCCACCCATGGGACACGCGAACTCGAATGCCACGCCATCACAAATCGATTTTCGTTTATCATGTTCATAGTGAAGCTATCAATAAAGTAAACATTTTACCAGAATCTCCGCTCATGGAAATCTCTCTCTATCATGAGAAACAACTGCCTGAAGTCACGGTAGGGTCAAGCGGATATATTTTGTCACCACTGCTCCGGTGATATTCAGTCAAAGGAGTTTCTTCGAATGCGAATCAGAACCCTGATAGATGTTCTCAAATTTTGTATGGTTTAGGTTTTGTGATGGTGGGTAAAAAGGTTTAATTGGAAGAAAATCGACGTATAGGGGTCACGGTAGTTGTAGCCATGGTAGTGTCACGTTTTCAGACGGGCAGAACGTGATTCCAACTAAGGGTTTCTGCTGAGAAAGCTACGAAACGGACGGCAGTAAAAAGGAAAAAGAGCCATGATGCTCTCGAGAAATTGCTTTGCATCGAGTTTTTCTTATTGAGCCTCAGCTACTCTCACAAAATCTTGAGCATTGTGCTATATTGGTGGTGCCGACGGACCGTGACGTCCGTAGTAGAGTCTAGAATAGGTTAAAACATTGAACACTAGAATGTTTGAGAACTCGTCCTTGTCGTGGAGGAATCTATTTTTGAGAAGCGTGCCCGAACGGCGGGACATGTTATCGTGAATGCGTTAAAGGCAGTGTTCACGATAAATTTCACTCCCGTTATCTCCACTGCTTACGGACGGTCTGATGCCCTATATAGCAAGGCATGCTTTGAAAGACACGAAAGACGCGTTTTTGAGCAAAATTAGGCCCTCTCTTGTTTACGTTGATTTTTGAGCGTGGAGGAATTGACCGCTAAAAAGATGATACCTATCAGTGCAATGAAGCGATCAGCTTACTTATCAGCACTTCCTTCACTTGATCATTCCTGTAATCTGAGTCTTCATTTGTTCCTTTGAACTATAAGTGATCACCACAGGCCCGATCTGGGGCACCACTACAGGCCTGGGCCCCTAACAGATTTTCGAACTCGTTATAGCCGGTCGATGGATGGATTTCCACCAAATCGTGGTTCTTCAGTTCTGCATTGCCGGGCCAAGGATGCTTTTCGTCTCTCATATCCCTGGAAAGTCAACGCTCTCGAGCAACGATTGCGAAGGACAACTCGTCCACTAAATTTTCACCCTCAAAATCTAAAGCATCATTGAAGAGCTTTTCAGAGATAATACTGTGATCCGCGTGTGACTCTTCCCAAGATAAGCATAAAATCTGAAGATTAATTTTTGGGTGTCCTGTGCCTTTAAGCACGGCACTTGAGTACTGTTCCAGATCATATGAATACCATTTTGAAATCGAAGGCGAAATTTACCGTGAAAAAAAAGACTCTAACCCAAAAAATACTCCAATACCAACACACCATCAAGCATTGAATATTACGAAGTTCTCTAAACGTGCAGGAAAATATGGGCAAAAACAAAATCAAAATTGTGAGGTCTGCAAGTAAACAATTATCAGTAGAGGACTGAGAAATTAGGCGTAAATACGTGTCTGGGAACAGTGAATGCAGTCGTAGAACTAGATCCGAGAGACGCAACAAAGAACAATCATTCCTGTCTTAATCATGTGCATTTGCTCTTTATTCTGTGATTCTGGTGGTTGCCAAGGAAGGTGTTACATCTGAGCGAACGGAAATGCTCATGCAAGTGAGCGTGTGATGCGTGCGTAATAGCTCTCGTTGGTTGCCATTCAACGCCCAGCGTCCTTTAGAAGCTCGCGAAACGACAATAGTGAAACATAATGAATAAGCAATGGTCAGTGTGGAATCACTCCACGACCCGCGAGCCACCGCTTATTAGCAGGATGAGGCCTATAGAGGTGAAGTGTTTCGGTGGAAATAAGTAACGAAACGAGTTGGTTAGAGAATATTAGGAGAGAGAAATAAACATGAAGGCTTATTTTAGTAGAGGAAACCGAAGGCGACCAGAGGCAGGAGTGGGAGTTTTTGGAAGCGGTTTAGTTCAATTCACACCTAGCCATGGACGGCAGGAGGAATTTATGCTAATCCAACGACGCAGCAAATAACAGCATGCTCTCGTTGTTGGACTACAATGAAGCCGTTTGTGAATACAGCTCCACTCAGTAGTCATTTACCAGGTTGTCCAATAATTCTTGTCCGAAAATTTCACCATTTTTATATTTTTTTCAACTTTATTGAAAAGCAAGTCTAATCAACAATTTAGCCGACACAGTTATCCACAACAGTGGCCCATCGATTGGGCAGGTCGCCGATGCCCTTCGCCCAGAACTCCGGGGGCTGCGACTCGAAGAAATCCGAGATGTCGGATTTGAGGTTGTCGTAGTTGGTGAATTTTCTTCAGGCCAAATGGTGCTTCAGCGGGCGGAACAAGTGGTAGTCGGAGGAGACGAGGTCCGGGGAATACGGCGGATGGGCAACCGTCTCCCAGCCGAGCGTCGCCAACTTCTTCTGGGTCTCCTTCGCCACGTGGGGGCGCGCGTTGTCGTGCAGCAAGTGGACCGAGGCCCGTCGGGGACGCTTTTCTCGGATGGCGGCGGCTAGTTTCTCGAGCTGATCGGTGTATATGAAGGCGGTGACCGTACTGCCTTGCGGGAGCAGCTCGAAGTACAGCATGCCCTTGGTGTCCCACCAGCAGCAGAGCATGATCTTCAGCGGGTGCAGGTAGGCTTTCGGCGTCGTCGGCGGCTCTTCTCCGCGCGGGATCCAGACGGCATGGCGGGCGACGTTGTAGAGGACCCAGCTCTCATTCCCAGTGACCAGGTCCTCGAGAAACTCCTTGCGATGCGGACGAAGGAGGAGGGACTGGCAGACGGCCACGCGGCTCTGCTTGTTGGCGTCCGTCAGACGGTGGGGGATCCAACGGGCCAGAACTTTATGGTAGCCGAGTAAGTTGAGTCGATTTTGGATGGTGGACTTGCTGCAGCCGAGCGTGGTCGCCAGTTTACAGGTGGTATCTTCCGGCTCCTCCTTGATACAGGGACGGACTTCGTCATCATCCACCGTAGAAGGCCTCCTGCTGTGCTCCCTGTCCTCGAGGCTCGTGTCGCCGCTCTCGAAACGATTGAACCAGCGGCTGACTGTGCGTTGAGACACTGCATCCTCCTTTCACGCTCTGCAGATGTTGGCGACCGCGGTGCCCGTATCGTTGCCCAGCAGCCACTCGTAGTACACGAACGTACGAATTCGACCTTGGTCCATTTTAGCTTGTTTTGGTAGCTAGACGCGGCGACTGCGCCTTATATACCCCTAGCGTGGAACTTTGGAGAACCTTCTAGAAGGTTCTTACACTTGCCTGATATTATAACACTTCTAAGGAAAATTATAGAATTTTGAAAATTTTCGGACAGGAATTATTGGACGGCCTGGTACTAACAAGGGAGGGTTGCACACATAAGATGGAGTTTCGAGGTGCCACTTAAATATGATCTAGTGGGAAGACAGTGCTCCAATATTTCATACTCAGAATCGGCTAAATGCCTCAGAGATTTACAGAAGATTTCCAAAAGTGGGCATTCTCATAGCTTTGCCAGTAGATGAGGAGTACACGAATTAGAATTTTCGGGGCGTTCAAAAAATTGTCTTGTATTGAGCTTAAGACTTGTTTCTAAGGGTTGTTTTGGGTGCTGATTACGAATCTGAGGTCCACTTGTCAATATTTGTATAATTCCATCTGATTTGGCCCCAAGCATTGAAATGGGGGAAAATTTGCTGCGCAAATGCGACTTTTGACTATTTAGAGAATGCTACGATCAAATCGCCCCAATACTTGTGCATAATGGCTAATCCGGCTGCGTAACGCGAATCTGCAACCCGTTTATCGATTTTGGATGAATTACGGTAGGTTACAGTGTATATACGGCAAATCGGTCAAAGTCTCAGATTTGACTCAGAACTTCACTGTGGGTGTTATTTTGGACGCTGACCATGAATTTGAGGTCCATTTTCCGGTTTTCAAAATTTTAGGGTAGGTATCGCCAGTTGAAAGACATTATGCCTACCGTAAACTACGGTAACCCTAAGCCTGGCGAGGAATACACCCCAGACTTGGCTTCAGCTCTCGTTATTTTTGAGCCGAATCCGAAAAAAATTTTCTGAACGCCCCAAAAATTCATTTCCTGATGGGGTGGTTTCCCTACCTTTTTTGAAGCTATAGAATTGCCGGTTTTGGAATCCCGCAGCCATTCAGCCAAATTCAAGCACGGGTCATTTATATACTCTCACAGACGTACAGTAACGACAACATGATTTTCCAAATCGACACAGGAGGGTAACAAGCTTCCCTTATAAGTCGTATTTAGTAAGTAGCTAATGTAGGTTTCAGCTGTGTAAGTAGAGGGAAAGATAAGGAAAAGAATGGATGACTCTTTGAAAACTGCTGTTGAAGTTGCTCACAAATAGTGGTTGTTTACGAAAATCAACCGTTTCGATGGGAATGAACATTGTAGGGCAATTTATAGACGTAGGACCCAATTATTCCTTGAGTGCTTGCTAAATTCACACTTAATGCGGTTTTCGACGTTATAGAGCTTCACCAAGGGGTGAGCTTTATCTTTAGGGCGCTCCGGAAAACTACAGTCCACGGCAACGGAGAAAGGGGATGGGTGCGATTGCGTCTTTGCACTAACAAGGAAGTGTTTACGGCGGTAAACTCATCTGCAAAAACCACTTGTATTGTTAGTATCTTTTGAGATTCCAAAGTAAAACTGCGCACTATCCCATCCCGAGCTGCAGGATCTAAGAAGCTACAAGTCAAAAACGGTAGTTTTTTGTACTTTTCGTAACTTTAAAAACTGGTAGTAAGCCTTCGAAAATCTCGAAACAGACCTCATAATCGTATTCAGCGCCCAAAATAGCCCCTCTGAACAAAGTTCGGCCAGATGCACATTTTTCGAACTCTTTCCAGAGTGGCCGCGTTTTGGACTTGTACTGTCGTTCTCTGGACCAAATTCCAGTCTGCATTTGCGGACTACGGCTATTGCATCATTCGAAACGTGTTATTCGTGCTGGGACCACTTGGTTCCGGCACGATTAAGGCCTCTTTCAGAGTGCGATCGCTGATCGCTGCGATCGCTTGTTTTGAATGCAGATCGACGTGCGACGCGACCTCGATCGATGCTCATGATTATCATCCCATCGCGTCGCACGGCGATCGAACTCTGAAAGAGGCCTAACTCTTCTCCTGAGCACGATTATCACGTGTCACATGATGCAACAACCGTAGTCCGCAATTGCGGACCGGAATTCGGCCCAGAGAACGATAGTACGAATTGTTTGTCGACCGTTTCTTCTAGCGAATTCGGGGCTCTCAGAGCGTTTAATTTTTTTCAAATTTGAATTGAAACTCCCTCATGAAGGTTGTTTGGTGTGCCCATCACGAATTTAAGGTTTATCTGTCGATTTTCCAAAGTTTTCAACTAAATTCGTTCAGTCTCCAGAAGGGAAAAATCTGAGGACATAACGCGACTTCTGACGATTTACTGAACGCTACAATAGAAATGGCTCCGAATATTTTTCTAGAAGTTATTTGGGGTGCTAAACATGAATCTGAAGCCCGTCTATCGATTTCGGAAAGCTCACAGTAGATTACGGTGGGTAAACGGTAACTCGGTCGAAGCCCCAGAATTGACTCAGACTTTCTATGCGGTGCTCATTCGGGGTGCTCAATACGAATCTAATGTCCATTTGTCAATTTTCGACATGGTAGGATAGGTTTTGCCGCAGTAAATGACATTATACGTTTCGCAATCAACAGTGAACCATAAGAACGTAAAGGCCAACCGAACTTAGCTCGACACTCGTGAAAAAATTGATGATAACCCATTGATAAAGTGTAGGGTATAAAAGAAGTGGAAAGCGGTGTGTTTTCATTCACATTGCGTCCTTCTCTAGGGGTCAGCAGTTGAATATCTGCTTGGAACCGGTGGTTAAGAATAATAAAAAATGAAATCGGAGTAAGGCCCCCGTCATAGTCGGTGGATCTACTGAGTCCCACCCGGTCGATACGCACCGAATTCGTGGGAAATGGGTGGAAAAAAATCAACCCACTGAGTCCGACTGCGACCGTCTGACGCCCACCGCAATCCCCCCGGTCGATACTGATATTTCTCATGCGTACAAGGGCGGGGCCAATGCAACGACTGAGTCCGACTGAGTCCTACTGAGTCCCACTGAGTCCCACCGAAATCATCCTCGCCCCACCCGGTCGATATAGGTGTTTTCACGTGATTTGGGTGCATTTTTTTCGGCCGACTGCGACCTGCCGAGTCCCGCCGCATCTCGACTCTCGTCGTCTGCGCTCTGCCCCACCTGCTGCTGACTCAGACAGGATTGGCTTTACGACCCCGTAGAAGTTTGCGTGCATTCGGTGCATTGATGGGTCGGAGGGCCGTCAAACTAGCGAGGCGGTGGGCGTATCTCGATTTCTACCACGCCGTCAACCAAAAATAGGGCGGCGAGTCAGATGTGTTACGCAATCGCACGGGAAGCGTGCCAATGCGCCGACTGAACTCGGAAACATCATCTTTTTCATAGTTTCTCATTATTCCTTTTTCTATCTGTTAGCTGTTTATCTCTGATTCGATACTTTATCTGTATTTGGACCGTGTAATAGATTTGGGAAGCCACGGCACTTCTAATATGCCTTTACCAGCCAGATAATAACTGCGCCGCGGCTCCCTAAAAGTATGATACGAATCATACATTACGTTTTTATGTGCAAAGAAGTGCATACACATCTAAAATTTTTAGCAAATCGCAGTTTTCTTCTTGAAATTGTACGGTTCAACTTCCCACTCTCTTTCAAAGCCAAAAGATCAGGGAAAAAATAGTCAGGACCTCTTTTTTTTTGAATCCAGTGACCACTTTTACTCACCACGCTGCGCTATTCCACCTATGAGAGAGTGTGACGTCGAACTGAAAGTTATTCTAGCACTTAAGAGACCCCGTGTCCACACTGCGCACCCACGGCTGTTTTGCCCCTCGGACCGCGTGTCCACACTGCGCACCCACGCCACAAAACTTTCAATATTTTTAATACTTATATGGCGTGGAGTCTTTCTTAATTACGGATAGGTTCTTTATAATGTAACCTACTTACACTCACAGTGGTCAAGCATTTTGAGTGTTCCTAGTAATTTCACAAACACCTCCGGAAATGACACTTTTCGATTTTTGGAGCTTCTTTGGCTGGGAAGAATTCGTTCCAAACTTGGCTAGGAAGGGTAATCAATGATGCCTATCACGGAACTGATGTTCTATAGTTGATTGTCGAAATAGTAGTGCCACCTATTTGAGATAACTGTAGTAGGTCATCGTTCATAATTTTGCCGCATTGACCTCGAGGGTTATTCGAGTTGCTGCACAAGGTTCTCGTTTTTACTTCCGATTTCCAATGAAATTTCCTTCGACTGCGGTATATTAGCCATCGGCCAACTTTGTTTAAATTTTCGCTAAATTACGAGTGGAAGGTAGCTTGGGGGGAAAGGGGTGAAAACCTAGAAATAGTTCAGTGCTTAAAATTTTACTGAAATTTAACTACGGGGTATGTCTGGAGGCGCTGAACAATGAAGTGGTGTATATTTCACAGTTTTCTAAAGCTTCGCTGGCGCCTGTTGTTCGTTATCCGTTTGTAAACGTTTCACGTTTTGGTGCGACTTCGCTCACGTGGCCTTTGGGGAGGGGGTGCTGATCATGAATCTGATTCCCATTTTGAGATTTCTGACAAAGTTTCTGTCGGTCGCATTAGACAACTGGGTAGATCAAAGTATTTGAGTCCGCCGAAAGTTCTACATGAGGTTTATTAGGGCACCACAAAGGAGAAGTTTGTTAATTTTTCAAATTTTCAATACTCCGGGTCGGCCTAGCCCGGCACAATCCTAACCATTAGCTGTAACCTGAAGGAAATTCTAGAAGTCGACAAACAAACGCTTATTTCGTTACCAGCCTTGTGCATGTAAAGCTGGAAAAACTTCCAAAATAAAAAAAAACAGGTCTGCGGAAAAGCGGTGGATCATTGCTTCACCATGGCCTCACTCCAGATCTCTGTGGGGCGACATACTCTCAGGTGGAGTAGAAACGGAATACTGGTTGTCTAAGTAAGAAAGCCTGCTTCGATCAAAATGGTTCCCAGCGGACCGCGTGTCCACACTGCGCACCCACGGAAACGATTGGCCGTGGAGCGCACCGGTCCGCTGTGGAAATTCGCTGTGGAGCAGGCGGTCTCTTAAGTGCTAGACACTAGAGTGTTGGAACGAATAATTTTTTTTGAATATTCGAATAAACGAATAATTCGAATAATCCACTTCTTCGAATATTCGATTATTCGAATAAACGAATATTTCACTTCTTTGAATATTCGATTATTCGAATAACCCGAATAATCCACTTCTCTGAATATTCGAATATTCGAATTATTCGAATATCCGAATATTATTCGAATAAACGAATATTTGGGCAACACTATCGCGTACTATCCCATCCAATCCACTCGGGCAAACTGGGGCATCGATAACAGGTTGAGAAGTTGTCATCTCATAAACTGCACCCTCTTGACAACTCAAATCGCTCGCATTGTAAGCCTGACAACTGCCCGTTGCCCAGCGACGTCCGCCTGTTGTCGGGCTGTTGAAATTTTGACCTGTCGCGTTTAGCGGCCTATTTAGCAGCGGCTCACATCCTGCAAGACTTTTATGTGGCTTCGGAACTACTTTGCACCTACACGCATCGCGGTCGGCACACCGACACGCGTCGCGGTCGACACACCGACACGCAGCGTGGTCGCTACACCCACGCGTCGCGGCTGGGTCGCTTAACCTCCACTGAGGCCGCCACCAGATGGGCACGGCTTCCAGATGCTGGGCGGGGCCAATATACCGCATACTTGGGTAATTGAACCGGCCGCACTCTTACTTAAAGTTAGCATACACGCTCGTAAACGTGGTTGAGATACTAACTATGGAAGTTGAGTGGCATGGCTCAGAACACAACGCCTACGCATTCTGAAGCGTCAAAAACGACCAAAAGTGACGCTACACGACTGAGGAGTCGGCCCCGCACGTGTATCAGCCCGCCCCCGTATTTGCGTCCTCCCCCAAACAGGAATGCTGGGCCATCCCCACCATCGTCGATGTGTATGGCTCACTTATTGTACTCATTGTACCACCCACAAGCGTCGCCGATGGTGGGAATGTCCCAGCACCCCATTTTTGGAGGAGGACGCAAATACAAGGGCGGGCAGATACGGGGGCGGGGCCAACTTCTCACTCGTGCAGCGTCATTGTGGATCGTTTTTGACGCTTCAAAATGCGTAGGCGTTGTGTTCTGAGCCATACTTTATATTTCCGTAGTTATCTCAACAACGTTTACGAGCGTGTACTCCGAGTTTCGGCCGAGAAATAGCCGCGAAACAGACACAAAATGCCTTTTTCCCGAGTGATAGTCGCGAAATAGCCGCTAAATATAGCTGGCTGCGAAATAGTCGCCAAATAATGCTCGCCGTGAAATAGCCGCAAAATAACCGCTAAATTGCCGCCGAATTTGTGGTCTGCTTCGGTCTAGTTTGGTTTAGCTTAGTTGTGTTCAGTTGAGTTATGCGCGGTTTATGCGATGGCGAACTTCCCAGTGCTGCTTAGCCGTGCCCTACTCCGGAATATCAGCGACAATTCAAAAAAAACTCAGCGACAATTCGTAGTAAGTCGTTGAGACCGACACCATGTCACTGGGAACTCGCCGTGTGATATTTCGCTTCCCAGCTCCATGAGACGTCTGGGCGACAACAGACGTTGAGTGGCTCAGGATCTGGCACGAACTTGAGACTACATCCGCTGGTCGTCCTAGGTGGCTGGAAACCATCGAATTCCACGTGCAGCATTATGGAAGGAGAGAACTTGGGCTTTTGAGTCAGAATTCAGGTGAAGTTCACCCGGAAAGTAGACAAATAGCATCACCTCGAACCAGCTTCATGAAAATACACATGAAAATGGCTCATTTTGGCCATCATCGTGAAAAATTTCCATGTTGTTCAAGTGTTGCTATACTTTTGAGCCGCTCGAGATTTAAACTTTTCTCTATAACTAAAGATGAAATGGGCATTTCTAGCATTTTGACAAAATCCTACGAGCGATTTAATATATTGTAAATACTTGCTATACTAACTTGATATTTATGAGGTACTGAAGAATTGTGAGAAATTAGTAGTCACTACGCTAAGATGTTTGAAATGTAAAATCACTCTGTCATCGCGTAGCTAGATGCCTCACACGGAAACCGGAGATGCACAGGGTTTCGGAGGCATCTAGTCTAATTTTGACCCGAGATTCTACGTAAATTACGGAAAGTTTAGCCTCAGTTGGTGAAATTTTAGCTACAGCGCCCGCATATTCTACGTAAATTCTCGCTACGGCACCCGCATATTCTACGCTTATTCTCTTTACAGCACTCAGTCGATCGACCCACCCAGTCCTGATTCGTACTGGAAAGGCGGTCCCAGCTGCGATTGACAGCGTCGCCGTTTCTTCCCCACGGCCTGCCGCATCCCAGTGGTCAAAATTATCCTCACCATGGTGACACAGAGAGCGACACGGAGTCACCCTCCACGGCCAGCCCCAGAGTGTCGAGTAATCACTCAATGCGGGTTTAAAATTGCATTTCAACACAGACTGTCGCTAAATCCTTAGATTCTCGCTACAAATTTATAGCGAGAATATACGGGTTTAGCGTCAGAGAGATTAATATTTCGAATTTAGCCTTCGTTTTTACGTAGAATACGCGTAGAATTTGCACTCTTGTACCGTCGACACAAGAATATGCGGGTTTTAGCTATCGTAGCTAAAACCCGTAAATTTTTGCTACATGGAATGGGGCGGCGTTACAGGCCGCGCCCTCGGAGGCATCTAGCTACGCGTTGGCAGAGCAAGGCAAAATGGAGTGCGATCTTGTCGAATATCCAAATTATTCGAGCTGAATATTCGAATAAACCGAATATTTCACTTCTTTGAATATTCGAATATTCGAATAAACGAATATTCCACTTCTTTGAATATTCGATTATTCGAATAACCCGAATAATCCACTTCTTTGAATATTCGAATATTCGAATTATTCGAATATTCGAATATTCGAATATCATTCGAATAAACGAATATTCGGGCAACACTCAACTAGACACCTGATCCACAGCAGGAATTCCAGTCGTATGCTCGCGTGTTAATGGGCACATAGGAATGTCCGCGCTCAAGACGCTTCCCCAGTCCTTTGAGACTACTCTACTCAGTAACACATTTTAATTATCATACACTCTAGAAATCGAGTAAACTAGCCATTTAGATTTTCTACTCGATTGTTTCGACTACGACCACGGTGAACTACAGACCGATGCTGTAAGAAGCTCACCGCCGTCGAGGTAGTATTGGGTGTAGATTTCTATGCGATGCTCCGATAATCGGTGAATCCCTTCTTATTTTACAGTTATTTCAAACATTTCCTGCCGCTGAAGCGCCATATGGTTCTGGGGTGCTCGTAGGGAAAGGATCCACTGGCGTGTGCAAGAAAGTACTTCGGGGTCTGCAAATAGCATTGTTAGTTTTTTCCTACTATCCAGTTTTGTATGTATACTGGGTAATGTTTTGCGAAAATATATGAACATCTATTCATTCCTCTTCCAGCATCGCTCCAAACGGGCCAGCACTAAACAGAATCCAGAGTCATCTGGCGAAGAATCCAGAGTCTATTCCGATACTCAGATTTTCTTCTGCGTATGATATTTGATATTATCGTGATATTATTATATTATATTATTACAGCTCTTTTGTTCACTTACTATAACAAAACTTACTATACTATTCTATACTGTTTATAGTTGTCTTTTCTCAGGTTAAAATTACTTTCACGGTTGTCAGTCCATTCTGTGAACAATGTTCTTTTGTCAGGGTTTCCTTCTAACGATTTTTTTTTCAAATTTCAGTTTCTATTAGTTTGCTATTTCACCACGATGACGATTTTTTAGTCATCTTTTGCGTTGAAAGTCTTGTTAGGTTACCAGCTTGTTATTTGTTTATTTACTTCTGACGAGACATTTTTTATTCGGCTCCCCTTCCTTTTTGTCGCAGTCCCAGAACTGCAGTTTCGATTGCGAAGTCTCTATTTTGTTGCATGATATGTAGCAGTTCGTACAGTTTCTTCATTACTGTGTAAGTGTTCGCAACGTTTCGTTTTCGATTTGAGATCTCTTTGAGGAACTCGTTAGCTCGCGAGTAAGAATATTCCTTCGTTTGCAAGTTTTTTGAATTTTTCTGGAATAAATAAATTCTATCCACAGAAAACCAGTAACTTATACGCGGGAAATGGTAAAAATCAATACGAAGGGTAAGGACGAGCGAAGGTATAAGTAATAGACGTAATCGGTCATCGAGGATTTCAAAATAGGTCAAAGGTAGGCATTTCCTGTACAGGTGGTAGGGTTGATGACGTCACGAACATTTGTTTGAGAAGGGGTCACCCCGTCCACTGTGGCACCGGCGATATCTTTCTCAATGCGGGGCCGCTCCGCTTGGTTCAGGGTTTATGACGGCGCTACCCATGCAGGCATCGCCCCGTCGACCTTGGAGTTTGCGACCGCGCTGTGCGAGCGACTCACCCCGTCCGGGGTGCTTCCCGGCACGGTCGTCGAATCGTGCCTGAGGATACGGAAATCAGATTCAGACTTGTTGAAAACAAGAAAAATCAGCCACCAAACACGTTCCGATTCACAGCTGTGGTGATAATCGTCACTATCAATTGCGTGTTTCGCAGAGGAGCTGGTTGGTGCTGGGGGCAACCGGACTCAGTGGGACTCAGCAGGTTTTTCCACCCCGGACTCATCCGGACTCAGCAGGTTTTTCGACGAAGTCTGACCGGGGCCTAAAAACTTGGAAAATTATAGAGCCGTGACGCAATCGCGTCGTGTCGAGCAATGTTCGGTTGGCCTTTACGTTCTTACCGGTAAAAATAACTTTTCAAACTGGAATCCAAGTTTGTTTTCATCACCCTAATTAACCATACATACAAATTTTAGGCAAAATCTGAGAGAATTTTTCGAAACACTTAAAAACTGTCTGGTGGGTACCCTTACCTTTTCGCGAAGCTCGAAAGTCGCTCATAACTTCTTGAAATCTGCAGCTCGGGGTGGGATACAGTTTTACTATTGAGGCACAAGAGATACTGACAATACCACTCATTTTCGCAGATGCGTTCCACTAACAAGGGAACTACTATGAGTCATACTAAGCATTCCTTATGAAATGTCCTTTTCTAGAATCATTCTCGAACGAAAAGTCCGAAAATGACCATCGAAGCTGCCTAGACTCACTCCCAAAAAAGTTATGAGCGTTTTCAAAACTTCGCGGCGAGGTAATCCCCATGGAATGTTTTGGGTGGTTTTGAATTTTTTTTCCGGATTTCGCTAAAAACATGTGTATAGGGGTAATCTGGGGTGCTAAACACGAATCTGGGGTTCACTTGCCGAAATTTCAAAGTTTACTGTAGGTCACGGTAGGTAAGATGCCATTTAGGAGCCAAAACCAACATTAATATTTCGAAAATCGACAAATGGACATCGAATTCGTATTCAGCACCCCCAAATAACCCCCAAACAGAAATTTTTAGACAAATCTGAGACTTTGACCTAACTACAGTATACCAACCGTAATCTACCGTAAGCGGTCAAAAATCGATAAACTGACATCAGATTCGTGTTGAGCACTCCAATAAATCCGTGGGGAAACGACTTGAGCCACATCTGTCGTCACCTTCCGGGAATCGTCAGAAGTCTATTTTGACCACAATTTTTTTTGCTGGTGTGAAGCTCTGGACAAATTTAGTCGAGAACTTTGAAAAAATGAAAAATAAATCTCAGAAAAATAAATCTCTCTCTGAAGAACATTAAGTCAAATCTGGAATATTTCTCTTCAACGGTTTCGGCACATCGCAATTGATATGCACCTCGTATGAACCGAAAATTCGTACAAGCCCAAAACGCTATCAGCCTGTAGAAAGTTCGGAAAATGTGCTTCACCCAAACCTTGCCTACGGGGATGTTTTGGGCCCTGAACACGACTAAGAGATCCGTTTCCGGCTTTTTGAAGGTTTATTGCGCTTTTTGGAGGGTAAAATAGGTACGGAAATCAGAGAAAAATGCCTATAACTTCTTTCAGAGTGAGTCGAGGCAGCTGTGACGGGCACATTCGGACTTTACGCCCAAAATGGTTTTAGAAAAGTACATTTCATTTGGAATGGTTGGTGTGACTTATAGTAGTTCCCTTGTAGGAACGGTTCCCTTGTAAAAATGATGTAGAGAAGGATAGAGTTTAATGAGAATAGGTAAGAAGTAGCAGATAGACAAGGAAGTGCGCTAGTGCCAGGCAATCCCCAAAAAACTCAACCGGACGGATAAAATTGAATTTTCAAAACACCTCAACCATTTATATATCAACCTTCATCTATAGTCAGCAATTTTCATTGAAGCGCTGGCAATAAATAATGACTATTGAGCAGAGAGCAGAGGAAATTCGAATAAGAAAACATAACATGTTCACCTATTAAAGGTATAAAATGCTTGAAGTTCTTTGAACAAGGGGCTCGAAAACAGTTGTTCAGAGGACAAAGTCTCGAATTTAGCAGCAGAGCGCGAAAACTCGCAGGGTAGGGCGCCACTGGTAGAACCCTACCTGAGATTCACGGTGGGTGGGTTTTGGTATACATAGGTCGCTACCGTGAGTAGCAAGTTTCATAAATCGTGCTAGCTATATGTGCGACTTAGGGAGGGAAACTACCGCTACGCGCGTCCTTTTCGGACATTCAGTAGTGATGTGCTAAAACCGACAGTTATTCCAGCATTATCGTTAGAATATGTACAATAGGCAGGGAAAGTCTGTTCCGACTAAATCTATGTACTCTTCGCAAATACTGAGCTTCTGATCAATCGATCGAGTCTTTTTATCCCAGAAAAGGAAGATTAGACGGACATTTTGCATCAATAATCTGTCTTTTTTCGACGTATGCACTCCTTGCTCTGTCCAGTTGTTGGTTACAGATATTTTGAAAAGGAAGCCTTTACCCCGGAAACAAGTATAAAAGTTTAATGCTGTCTGAAATCTCAAAAATTGCACGCCGAACACTCATATTTGGTTTTTGGAAAAAAAATTGTGTTTCTGTTTCTGAAAATTTTTATCTGTTTTCTGTCAGACTACTTTTTGTGCTACTTTTTGTGTTCTGTTTTCTGTTTCTGAAAAAACGAATTTCGCATGCTCCTGCTCCCAATTAAACTCCTTCGACGTTTCCTGAACTTTTTATCTGAGAGGCATGAGAGTGACTGTGGCGGGCGCTGTAATAAATCTGTGCCAGAATGATTTTGTCAAGTAGTGGAGGAGTGGGTGAGCAGAGAAGAAATTCATATGACAGAGTGCACTGCGAATTCTCAGACAAAACCTCGAAACAATCAATGGAGACAAAAGAAGGAATGAAATCGTGCCACTCGGACTGTCACTCCGATTCTGACTCACAGAGGGCCCCGAGTTCTGCCTGGGTGCTTTTGATCCCGCTCGCTTTCCTTATTGAAAATGGGTAATAAAAGTTTTTAACTATATTTTGAGGAATCAGCGAAGATGTATGTATGTTGAAGTCACGTTGACGAGTCCTCTGTACTGGGCTCTACTCAAATCAGGGCAAAGTTGGTTACGCAGACTTAAAAAAATTTCAGGTCTTCGTCTAGTTATCGACTGTTTACTAACCAGAAAATTTCAGTATTGGAAAGTTTGGGGCCGAGCAGAGTGGCATCGCGGAGCGGCGCAATGTTATGATGGGCTGCATCGACAAACTGTAGCGATCAATCAGTACGGCAGGCCGTCATAAGGTCTCCCCGCGCCGCGATGCCACTCTGCTCAGCTCCTCGTCGTTGTCTCTGTTTGGCTCCTGAAAGATTGTGATTTTTTGAAGAAAAAACGGATCGTAACCAGTTGAGGGCTTCAGTTTTTTCAAAGCCTTTATGCGTTCTCGGAATCAGCACCATGAGGCGAGTGCTCTTTGAGATTCTGAAAATGCCCACTCCGAACGAAAACGACGAGATTTTTTTTCGGCGCGATTTCGCGCCGCCGTTATGTCTGTTTTTGTATACCCGCTGGTTTCAAGCCCAATTTACTCTGTTCCCTCGCGCGCTTGTGCAGAGCGAGGGTAGACACATCGAGAAAGTGTTGGGAGAAGGAGACGTAGCGTACGGGCGCAGACGCACGCGATGAACTGAAATAATTTTCAATCAGAAACAGAGAATATGTCGGGCGTGAAATGTAGACCCCGGTACTGGCCATCATCGACTGCTCCTATATAAATAGTGAAATTCTAATTTCTGACAAGATGATCGATAATTGACCGAATAAGTGCCATTGAAGACAGCGACCAAAGTTGCAAAAGTTGATTGGACATTAGAACCATCTAAGGACCAGGTGGTAGCGCTCGGGTAATTTCTCCACAGGGAGTGATTAATTTTTTCACGAAGTCTGAAAATCCACAAAATTGGTGTTTTCTGCCTTAGTCCCCGGTCAGAGTTGGTGCTATTTGCATTCGTACGTTCGTGTATTACGAGTGGCTGCTGGGCAACGACACCGGCACCGCGGTCGCCAACATCTGCAGAGCGTGCAAGGAGGATGGAGTGTCCCAACGCACAGTCAGCCGCAGGTTCAATCGTTTCGAGAGCGGCGACACGAGCCTCGAGGACAGCGAGCACAGCGGGAGGCCTTCTACGGTGGATGATGACGAAGTCCGTCGCTGTATCAAGGAGAAGCCGGAAGCCACCACCCGTGAACAGGCGACGACGCTCGGCTGCAGCAAATCCACCATCCACAATCGACTCAACTTACTGGGCTACCACGAAGTTATGTCCCGTTGGATCCCCCACCGTCTGACGGACGCCAACAAGTAAAGCCGCGTGGCCGTCTGCCAGTCCCTCCTCCTTCGTCCGCATCGCAAGGAGTTTCTCGAGGACCTGGTCACTGGGGATGAGAGCTGGGTCCTCTACAACAATGCCGCCCGCCGTGCCGTCTGGATCCCGCGCGGAGAAGAGCCGCCGACGACGTCGAAAGCCGACCTGCACCCGCTGAAGATCATGCTCTGCTGCTGGTGGGACACCAAAGGCATGCTGTACTTCGAGCTGCTCCCGCAAGGCAGGACGGTCACCGCCTCCATCTACACCGATCAGCTCGAGAAACTAGCCGCCGCCATCCGAGAAAAGCGTCCCCGACGGGCCTCGGTCCACCTGCTGCACGACAACGCGCGCCCCCACGTGGCGGAGGAGACCCAGCAGAAGTTGACGACGCTCGGCTGGGAGACGGTTGCCTATCCGACGTATTCCCCGTACCTCGCCCCCTCCGACTACCACTTGTTCCGTCCACTGAAGCACCATTTGGCCGGAAGAAAATTCACCAACTACGACAACCTCAAATCCGACATCGCGGACTTCTTCGAGTCGCAGCCCCCGGAGTTCTGGGCGAAGGGCATCGGCGACCTGCCCAATCGATGGGCCACTGTTGTAGATAACTGTGGTGATTATATTGTTGATTAGACTTGTTTTTCAATAAAGTTGAAAAAAAATTAAAAATGGTGAAATTTTCGGACAAGAATCATTGGACAACCTGGTATTTTGTCAATTGTCGATCAATTTGTCAAACTGCGATAAAAATAGCAAATCTACAATTTGATGGATAATCGAATAGTTGCCTAAATAAGTACTGTTAAAGGCAGTGTTCACGATGAAAAAAGTGTTTCAGTTCCTACTAGGAATGGGTAGTGGAGGGACACTCTGTAACGTTGACGTCAAAAGAACGCATGAAAACGAGCCAAGAAGAGCCCCAAAAGAGCCCGAAGTTGGCACTTTGAGCGCAAGGCAAGCCCTAAAAGCGCAACGCCCGCCCACCCACGTGAACGAATCAAAGCTTGAAATCGTGAGATGAGCGATGGTTTCCGATTATTGGCCCTGCTCTTCCCTTCATTCTCGACTTCTCTATTTACTCAGGTCAGCTCGCATACATCGGCTTCAAAAGACAGAAGTTACAAGCCTCGGACAACTCGTCCACTATGCTTCTCTCGCCGAATTTTCGAGGGACCATAACTCCGTTTTCAGAAGGTCGTGTACGATTTCAGAGACATCGTTGGAACCAGCATGAAACCGTTTCCAAGATAGGCTGAGAAACAGAAGAACGATTTTTATCGTGGACACTGCCTTCAAGTAGGGACTTGTGAAGAATACATATTGTTGGCGCCCTTTTTTTCATAAAAAACGCGCATTGGTCAACGGAAAATCCGGAAACCATCCTCATAAATGTGCTCAGTGCCTAAAACTACTTCCCTGAGCAAAGTTTGGGTGAAGGCACATTTTCTGAACTTTACTCAGACTGATAGCGTTTTGGACGTTTAATTATACCAATTACATAGAGGGCTCTAGAAGCGCTTCAAAAAAAGCACCAGATTTTACTCAAAATCCTTCCAGTTGGGCTATCTGGAGCGCTGATCACGAATCTGGGGTGTATTTGTCGATTTTTCAAAGTTTTCGACTTGACTCGTTTAAAGCTCCTCATCCGGGGGAAAATTTGATGACAAATCGCGAGTTTTGACGATTTCCGAAATGGGTCGATAGGTAAGGCCCAAAATTTTTTGGTATGGGTCTTCTGGAGTGTTGAGCACGAATCTGCAGCTCGTTTGTCGATTTTTGATAGATTACGGTAGGCTACGGTGGGTATACGGTAGCTTAGTCAGAGTCTCAGATTTGGCTCAAAGTTTCTCTGTGGATGTTATTTGGGACGCCGAACACAAATTCAGGGTCCATTTTTTGATTTTCGAGAGATTAAGGTAAGTAACGCCAGTAAAAAGCATTATGCCCACCGTAACCTACAGTAACCCTTAGCCTAGCGTCAAACAGACCCCAGATTCGCATTTAGCACCCTAAATAACACCCAGCTGAAAATTTCGGGCCAAATCCGAGAATTTTTTTTCAAACACCCTTAAAATTGGCTGATGGGTACCCTTACCTTTTCGCAAAGCTTCAGAAATGCTTATATTTTACTGGAGCAGTGTTCGTCGCAAAATCCGATGTCAGATTCGGAGACAGCGAGACAGAAATGACCACAAATATTCATCATCAGTTAAATGGTGGGGATGGTCTTGCGAGGTTCCCTAATCAGCACTGAAGATTGATACGGAGTTGAGGCGTATATATAGAGTCTACGTCACCAATTGAGTCTAGTGAATGGACGGTGCTGCGGTGGTAGATCGCTTCGCGCGGTCAAGACCCAGTTACCCCGTGATGCCGCCCAAACTGCACGGCCAACCGCAATTATTGCGTCTAGACCATTCACAAGGCTATAACAATATGTAAGGCCCCGGTCAGAAATGGTGCTATTTGGGGGGTAAGCGTTATGCCCGAAATGGGCGGGGCGGGGGCGGAGTCGGCTGTCATCAACTGCCCAGGTAGCCGGTCGTAAACGGAGGTGCGAACGAAGGTGCGAGGAACGCAATTATAGCGTTGCACTCACTACGACAGCGTCGACCAACTAACGAGCCATTCAAGCCAATTGATGTGGAGAAAAAAAGGAGAAAATTGAAGTATTGTGAGATAATTCAAAATCAACTGTAAAGGGGTTCGGGAACAGTAGACTTGGAACCGAATCGAATTAATAGTTAAGCAAGAATACAGTAATACTTCGAATCGAGTTGAAACTGAGAGTAAAGAAGCGGGGTGAGAGTAAAGGATTTCGTGCCCTCCTGGTGCGTTTTTCTCGGTTTCTTCGTCATTTCAGTTCTACTCGGGGGCCAAGCAATCGATTTAGCGATTAATCTCAAAATCGAAGATTATCGTGAACACTGCCTTTAAACGATAGTGTTGCATGAAATATATGACTACCCAACATTTATTATCATTAACATCATTAAATATTATAAACACCTTCAACAATAGATGTTTCTCTATATTTCTATTTATATATAATATGGTACAGTTACAAATAACACAACTTCAAAAAAAATTACATGGATTTTCCCGAGACATGCTTAGCCTTTTGGCCAAATATTTTAATGTATGGCACGAAATATGAATCGAATATTTGAAAAAAAAACTGAATTCACTAAGTAAATTGTGGTGAGCGCGAAGCGCTCACCAGATTTGGCTTTGATTCGCCTTCGCGCAACCCCCTGATCTCAGTATCAGGGTCCAGAGTAAACGTAAAATGACCGTTCTTTTTGCATTTAATATACTTTAGAAAGCTGAATAACTGTTCAAAAAATGGTCCGGAATGGTTACCTGAGATTCGAGAGAAAGTGTCAAAACCACGTCATTTCGGTCGAAAAAATGTTCATCTCCTTTTTTTTCAGTTGGCGTTCACGATCTTGTTGGAACACTTATCGTTGAGCTAGAGAGCTCATTTTTGGCCAGGGAGCTGGTTATGTTTGCACCTAGCTCCTGTCAAATTTTGAAGTTGGTAGCTCAATTTTTGCGGAACCTCAAAATTGAGGGTCAAGAAAGACAAAAACACGTAAACATGTTATTATAAACCTTCCGACGTTTACTCATTCGTAAAAATGAACTAGTGAAATAAACACCGTTACTGATAGGCTTTTGCTCAGGATTTGACGGGGCAACGCTTCAATCAATACGGCGGGATCTCGGAAGTACTTTTTGGAACGCCTCACGGTGTGACTCAGAAGAGCGTCAAAGAACGCCGTAGAAAGTGTGCGGGACCCAAGTGGGAGCGCGCCGGACGCCGCAGAAAGTGTGCGGGACCCAAATGGGCGTGCGCAGAACGCCGTAGAAACTGTGTGGAACCCAAATGAGAGTGCGCAGGACGCCATAGAAAGTGTGCGGCACCCAAGTGGGAGTGCACAGGACGCCGTTGAAACTGTGCGGTGACCAAGTGAAGTGCGCAAAACGCCGTACAACGTGTGTGGGACCTAAATACAAGTACGCCCATGCCGATCATTTGCTACCGTAACCTTCTTGAACAAAACATGATAACGAACGATAACACACGCTCATAACATGCGGGGTGTAAAAGGGCAGAGGAGCAGTATGCATTCATTCACACACCGCTCTCTTCGAGAAGCCGCTGGGAAGTGGCTGAGGAGGTCGAAATTGTGCAAACATGATTGCTGGCTATTACGATGTGTTCATATCCAAGCTGAAACTCGGAAAATTTTTAAAGGAGGGTTAGGGTAGCACTGCGGAAAAAATGATCGGCATGAGCGTGCTTGTGACCCAAATGGGTGTGCGCAGAACGCCATAGAAAGTGTGCAGGACATCAGTGGGAGTGTGCAGGCCATCAGTTGGAGTGCGCAAGACGACATAGACGGGGGGGAGGGGCGGGGCAGGGCATCAGTGGGTTTACTTTGATTTACACACCACCAGGCATGAATCATGTTAGAAAGGAAACCTTTGAGAAAAATAAATGAAATTCCTGAAAGTTTAGGTTCCTGGAAAAAGTAGAGATTTGGCATGACCATTATTTCGAAAACTTAGAAATATACTCCGTTAAAAAGGGAAGGTAAAAAAAATGGAAAAAGTTTGGAAATATTCCTGAGAACGATTTGGCGTAGAATAACTTGATTTTTGGGAAATGTAGTGAAATAGTTGAAAGTATGATTTGGCAGTCGAGTTTGAACCCACTATTGACAAGAGTTGTGCACAACGAGAGATCGTATTAGTACAATACCGCTCCGTATCTTTTGGTCATTGTTGCCGGAGCGCTGCCGTTTATGCCGCTTTGAATAACTCGCCAAAGTGGTCTGGCTGAAATGGAAGTCAGATTCGGAATCAGCACCAGAAATGTGATCTAGTGAGTGAAAAAAAATCTGAAATGGAACTGAATGTAGGATTTTGGGTTACAGTAGCCATCCCGTGACCCTTGTGTCCAAATGGGCCTGGTATTTAAGTGTTGTTAAAACTAGTTTTTTTTTGATGATTCCTCCTATTCAGCTGATTCATATACTATATTTACCCCCTGAGTTTCTTCTGAACCATTTTTAAACCAAGTAAATCATTTCTTTTCCATTTCAGATTTTTTTTCACTCACTAGATCACATTTCTGGTGCTGATTCCGAATCTGACTTCCATTTTTAGATTGGACCACTTTGAAGCGAGTTATTCAAAAGCGGCGCCAAACGGCGCGCTCCGGCGCTCTAGCGCGCCCAATGACCAAAAGATACGGGCGGTATTGTATGAGCTTATCCGTAGAACATATCGAAGCGAAATCACGCATGGTATGGAACAAATAGTTGATTTTACTTCACTTAGTACGTGAAGACCGCGACATTCCAGCTCCCGAACGAGCTTTTACTGCTTGCCTTATTACGCGTGATTTAGCTTCGATATGTTCTACGGATAAGCTCATACAATGCGATCTCTCGTTTTGCACAACTCTTGTCAATAGTTGCTTCAAACTCGATTCCCAAATCATACTTTCAATTATTTCACTACATTTCCCAAAAATCAAGTTATTCTACGCCAAATCGTTCTCAGGAATATTTCAAAACTTTTTCCATTTTTTTACCTTCCCTTTTTAACGGAGTGTATTTCTAAGTTTTCGAAATAATGGCCATGCCAAATCTTTACTTTTTCCAGGAACCTAAACTTTCAGGAATAAAATATATGTAAGGATATTCTAAAAATTAAAAGTGTGAAACTCCCGAACAAAAAGAATATTTAAATCCCGAATATATGAAGTATTACTGTATTCTTGCTCAACTATTAATTCGATTCGGTTCCAAGTCTACTGTTCCCGAACCCCTTTACAGTTGATTTTGAATTATCTCACCATACTTCAATTTTC
Organism: Aplectana chamaeleonis; assembly: GCA_029168955.1. Lineage (NCBI taxonomy): Eukaryota > Metazoa > Nematoda > Chromadorea > Rhabditida > Cosmocercidae > Aplectana > Aplectana chamaeleonis. The sequence continues at coordinate 433,469 of JAPDOI010000198.1, forward strand.
TCCTTTTTTCTCCACATCAATTGGCTTGAATGGCTCGTTAGTTGGTCGACGCTGTCGTAGTGAGTGCAACGCTATAATTGCGTTCCTCGCACCTTCGTTTGCACCTCCGTTTACGACCGGCTACCTGGGCAGTTGATGACAGCCGACTCCGCCCCCGCCCCGCCCATTTCGGGCATAACGCAGCGCACCCGTGCTATTTGCATCTGTATCCCCCGCTACCCCCACCCTTCCCGCACCACCCCAACACCCACCCGGTCGATACGTATGTTTAAAATGATGGAGTGAGGTTGAGAAAATCACTCGATGTATCCAACTAGATATAACGATGATTGCGTGGCCAACAGGATTGCACCTGTTCAGAGAAATAGTGAAGGAGAGTATGGTGAAGTAACAGAGGTAGCAGTAAGGTTAGCTTTCCAGTGATACGCAATGTTTTATCATCGACCCACCCACCCGGTGATTTTCTCATCCACGTATTGCATGGATATCGACCGCGTCGGATACATCGAGTGATTTTCTCAACCTCACTCCATCATTTTAAACATACGTATCGACCGGGGTGCGGGGGTACGGAGGGCATACGTATCGACCGGCTGGGTGTTGGGGGTGTTGGGGGTGCGGGGGATACACCGAGTGATTTTTTCATCCAGTTTCCAATGCATTCTGTGTGTATCGACCGGGCTGGAGACGTCGGCTCATCCAACTATGACCGGGGCCTAAGTGGACTTAGGCCCGTAGTAAACCCACCATTCAGTCAGGATCATCTGAATGGGTGATAAGACGAGACCGAAACGATTCAGACAGGGCTCAGAGGAGTCCGAAATCGTATCGAGCGATAGATTGCAATCAAGCGGTCGGTCTTGCAAAACCATGATGACGGGGCATGATGATACCTGTGATGGTAAGAACAACCGGCCATTATTCTCTACGTGGTCGTTCACGAATCGACCAACTCCATGCTCCGTTTCTCAATGAATGAAATGCTGTTTATTTCGTGGAAGCTGATATTGATAATGATACATTGATAAGCCGAAATCTCAGCTGGATTATTTAAGTCACTCCTTTGCTCCTTAAAACAGTCTCGAGCGCACTCCTGACCTGCCACGCTGTTTCTCTCTTCTCTAGCCAAGAAGTCAGTCAGATCTGACTGAATCGATTCAGTCAGATCTGACTGAGTGATTCAGCTTAACTTGTTTGTTGCTGACTTTCTCTGTTTAGCCTAGGTCGCTATCCTACAACACGTACGTCTGAAATGTGTGCGGCTGATCTGAATTCTTTTCAAAACATGGATTCAGATAGGCTGAACTGAAATTTTCGCCGGCTTTACTACGGGCCTTAGAAAGGAGTTATGAATCTATTCAGTGCTTCTGCACAAGCGACGCAAGCGGTAAGCGAGCGATGCAAGTCCAAGGGCTACCTAAGCTCTAGTTTTATGTTAAATGCGGCTTCCTCGAGATACCGCGTAATTGTGTGCCCTGCCGTAACACAGCATCTTCAATTTTAGCTAAAATCGGCCGTATCTATGGCAGATTAGCCTAATCGAAGCTTACCAAGTGTCTGAGGAGAGGTCGGAATGAACATGGTTAGCGTTCGGAGCCAACTGCATTTCAACTGCGCTAATGGTGAGAGAAAAAAAACTACAGGATGTGAGTTGAAATCGCGTAAGCCGGTTGCAATATTAGGTGATTCTCTAAGTTTGTATTGCATTATACTCTCAAGTGTAGTGTGAATCACTAGAATGACGATACAGAGATTACCTCATTTGAAAGTGTACCCAAAGAACTTTCGCTAGGAAAATTAGCGCTATTAGCTAGATTGGCGGTACAATTCCGGAAATGAAGTGAGTAGACGGGCTCTTTCTCCTCTAAACCTCGTTAGCAATATCCGACGATAACGAAAAGGCTGGTTAGATATCGGCATCTAATGAGAACTGGCTGAGCGTGATGAAATTGTACGCGAGTTATGAGCATCATAAACCGAAAAACATTTTTCTTTATATTTCCGATTGTCAGACGCTGAATCATACAGAAAAACGGGGCAAGTGTTGTTCTGAAATCTGCTAATCTCGAGATCGGCATGTAGGGCTTTTATTAAAGTTGAGGAAGGCTATCCATGATTTTCATATGATGCTCCTATTTGGAAACTCGTTGATAAATATTACACAACATAGGAATTCTTCGCGAAGAGGCTGTAAAATCATGACGAATTCAGGATGATTCGTTTGACGTTTGTGCAATCGCACTCAAGTGGGTAGTGTTTTCCCACGACGAGTAACCCGATACAGCCACCCATGTGTCCCAATTCGCGCATTCAGGAATCCTCCATTCTATGTGTGTGCTCAGTTCATGAAGGGTTTCTAGAGCAGTTTAAACAAGCATACGATTTTTCAATGGACTGTTTCAAAAATTAGATTTTTTCTTCGAATATTGATTTTTTGTTTCCACTAATTCGGGGTGAAATTTATATCCGTTCATCGCTTTCGTCTGCGTGCGTAATTCTGACGAGGCGGCCTATTCAAAGCTCTAATGGTTGCTAGGGCCTAAGCTCTAACAAAAAGGTTCGCGAAGAAATTTCCAGGGTGTCATACAATATGCAAAACTGTACTGTGTAACGATTTGGAAATCAAATCGGGCTTTTTTTGCACAGATGTGAACCCTTGCAACTTTTACGTCGCTGAATAAATCTGTTCTCGTGTTCCTGAAAGAAAAGAATTTGTAGCGAAATATTTAAAAAGGTCGTTTATCCACCAGGAAGCGCAGCTGCATGTTGTTTGACCGAAACGTACTAACGGTATTGTAAATACTGTATGGCCCTCTTCAGAGCACCATCGCAGTGCGATGCAACGGTATGGTAATCAAACCTCTTTCAATATTTTCGAAAACGGAAGAAAATTGGCTAGAAAACGTCAGAAGCGACAATTCTGGAAAGGAAACGGAAGAGAATAAATAAAAAGTTTAAGTTACTTCCAATAGTAGGTTTCGTCGCTGCTCATGGCTTGCAGGTGTCCATTGATAACTTCTGAGCTAACTAGGAAACCTCTCATGGCGTACCCCCGAATCAGAGAGCTGATCAACGTTTTCTTGTCAACTCTAGCACGCCCTCTTAGAATCTGAACTTGGATTTGGCTACAGACATCTGCGAGAAAAAGCTATAGTCTATCGAAGTTCGTATCTCCCGAGTTTTTTTCTATTAAAAACTCGCATTAGTATTTGCGAAATCCGGAAACGGACCACATGCTTGTTTTCAGCGCCCAAAACTACCCCACTGAGCAAATTTTGGGTGAAGGCCCATTTTCCAAACTTTGCACAGACTTAGAGCGTTTTGGATTTTGCGAATTTTCGGTTGGGTGAAGATTTCACTCGAAATCCTTCCAGGTTGGGTTACTTGGGGCGCTAATCAAGAATCTGGGGTTTAATTGACGGTTCTCCAAGTTTTTCGACTTGATTCGTTCAAAACTTCCCAGCGGGGGGAAAATTTGATGGCAAATCGCGACGTTTGCCGATTTCCGGAGTGCTACCATAGATATGGCTCAAATTATTGCTCTGGGGGTTATATGCAGTGCTAAACACGAATCTGCAATCCGTTTATCGATTTTTGATAGATTACGGTAGGTTACGGTAGGTATACGGTAGCTTGGTCAAAGTCTCAGATTCGGCCCAAAATTTTTCTGTGGGTGTTATTTGGGACGCCGAACACGAATTTGAGGTCCATTTTTTTGATTTTCGAATTTTTAATGTAGGTAAAGCCAGTTAAAAGGCATTATGCCTACCGTAACCTATAGCAATCATAAGTCTAGCGACAAACAGACCCCAGATTCGCGTTTAGCGCCCTGAATAGCAGCCAGTTGAATGTTTTGAGCCAAATCCGAATTTTTTCAAACACCCTAAAAATTGGCTGATGGGTACCCCTACCTTTTCAAAAAGCTTCAAAAACGTTCATAACTTCGTTCAGAGGTGTCCGTTGCAAAATCCGATGTCAGATTCGGAGACAGAGGACCAGCATTGACCGAAAAACATTCATTATCTTTCAAAGGCAGCAGACACGCTCGAAGAAGTTGTTGAGACAACTACGATTCTGAAGTCGCATTGCTCCCAGTAGACTGCTCACGCCGCTGGAAGCGTAAAAAACGACTCAAAACTATTGAATTTCAGCAATGCAAATCGAAAAATTTCTGCAACCCCGCCCCTGAGCTTCTGCAACCTCGCCCCAAAATGCAAACTCGTCCAGATTGATAGTACTAATACGGTCCCTTTGGCTGGTTTTTGATGCTTCCAACGAGGTTAGCGTTCCAGTACTGGCTGTAAGAGTGCACCGGCTTCTCTATCTCAACCGTTTTGTTGCTAATATTCGCTGTTTCAACCGCGCGCCGTGAAACTCGTTCACTTTCACCTGATAACAAAACAACCATTATTCCTCTATCTGCACATAGTTTTCAATCGTTTTTTCGTCAGTTCCCAATACAACCAGCTCCAAAAAAATAATCATAAAATCGATACCGTTTTTGAGCGTGACCGCTGCCTTTAAATGGTGGGGTAGGCCATGCGAGGTTCCCTAGTAAGCTTACTAGCTAACGCATTTGTGGGTCTGAGCTTAAAAAAACAAGCGAACCCGGGAAGAACTAGAGTCGAAGCATAATAGGACGACGTGCAGCTGCCGTAGCTTCTCCCATTGTGCTGCAAATAAGTCTGGCCGGGCAGCTGTTTACCTAGTGTGCTGCTGATTCCTTTGTTTCGAGTTCATGTCATTCCTCAATTTTTCTTGAGGAAGAAAATGTTGATGAGACCACAAACGCAACGGCTCTAAAAACACTGGAGATACGGAAACGGAATCGGAAACGGAACCATCCGCGCAGTCCCGATGGTATTCATAAGTACCAACCAAGATCGTCGATCAGTATTTGAAGCATGCGATCGTGGCGATCAGCGATGGATGTGTGAACCGTGCCTGAAGTCCTTTAAGAATCATCTGAAACCACGAAAACGGAAAAAGGTAGCGGGCTCTTCCTCAAAGTACGTAGTCTGCTCATGGTATCAATCATTTTCCCGAAACAGCTCTAAATGATTGGTGAGTTTATGTTTTATCCAATACGACTACAGTTGCGGTAGCAAACGGAAATGTGAGAGTAGAAACAAAAACTCACCAATCAATCATAACTCTTCTTCTTCCTCCGAGCGTCAATCCCACGAGTTCGAGAAGTCCGCTTGTTTGCACTTTGCTCGCCATTTGTTCCTGTCAGCGGTGTTCCTCATAGTGAGTTGCGCTTCAGCCATGCCCTTCTTCACTCGATCAAGCCATCGGGTGTTCGGTCTTCCGCGAGGTCTGGTCCCTGCGACTTAATCCTTTAAGCGTGGTCAAACCACCTGAGGTGGTACTCTTTCATCTCGGCAGTAATGGGGGCCACTCCAAGGGGGGAACGCACCGGGCCATTTGTTAATCTGTTTTTTAAGATAACTTCCATTGACCACCTGAGGCCGGATTCATCAAAGCATTTTCAGCGGTAAGTTAGCGTTATCGGCTAACCGCGATCGTTATCAGTAAGTCAGCAAGCCTGAAAATAACTGATAACGGTTGCGGTTAGCCGATAAAGCTAACTTACCATGATAAATGCTTTGATGAATTCGGCCTCTGAGCATCCGCATCTCCATCACATGCAGAGATTGATCAACAGTCCTTGTGGCCTGCCAGCATTCGGTGGCGTAAAAGGCGACTGATCACACTACCGTCCTGTAGATTTTAGACATGAGACGTAGTGGTATCTTCCTGTCACAGATTACGCCAGTTATCGCTCTCCACTTCGTACACGCTGCATTGACGCGCCCATGGGCATCCAGTGACACGTCGCCGGCAGATGTGATCCTTGATGCGAAGTACTTGAAACTGTCTACATTCTCAAAGGTAGCGTGCACGTTGATCATCCTCGTTGACTTTCCACGGTGAAATGATAGGCGAGAAGGATCCTAGGCTCCCAGTGTCGGAAGAACGGTAGAAGACGAGCCACGAGCGGCAAAATAACGGCTGCAAACAAGCGTTTTGGGGCCCAAGACACACCCCGCGCCCCAGATCCGCCCCCTCGAAATGAACGAATGAAGATTAAGATTACAGGAATGATCAAGTGAAGGAAGTGCTGATAAGTGAGCTGATCGCTTCATTGCACTGGTAGGTATCATCCTTCTAGCGGTCAATTCCTCCACGCTCAAAAGTCAAGGTAAACAAGGGAGGGTCTATTTTCGCTCAAAAATGCGTTTAAGCGTGCCTTGCTATATAGAGCACAAGACCTTCCGTAAACCGTGGAGATATGGGAAGTGAAATTTATCGTGGGCACTGCCTTTAAGGTCGGTGCCATTGATGCTGGTGGATCCTTCCTCGATTCTCGGTTCACACTTCATGTACTCGGTTTTGGCGACATTATGACGTAGCCCATAGCGCTGCAGGCGATCATTCCATAGTAGTGCTTGACTTTGCAGCTCCTCTCGCCTCTCAGCAACTAGCATCACGTCGTCAGCGGACGGTATAGTCCATGGATGTGAGTTCTGCAGGTCTTGAGTAATTTTATCCATGCATAGGATGAACAGTAGCAGCGGCAAGGCTGATCCTTGGTAGACCCCGACTTGAATGGAAAAGGGGTCACGAGTTCCTGCTGAACACCTGACAAAACTGCACGGATTCGCATACAGCAACCTTCCCCAGCGCACGTATTCTTCTGGCACTCCATGTAACCTCAACGACATGTATATAAGATCGTGAGGGATGCGATTGAAGAATCTTTCAGGAATGCGATATGAATGTTTTTTGTTTCTTATCCCGGAGTTTTCACTATTAGAGCCTGACTGCATTTATGGCGTCGACGGTCCCACAGTCCTCGACAAGCCCACATTGATTTGCCGTATTACCACGATATCCCTGACTCGATTGTCCAGGATGCGGTCGATGATTTTCATAGAGTGGTATAGCAAGCGAATCGGCCCATACGACAAGCATTTGGCGACATCTCCTTTACCCTACCAGATCAGCACCGTTACACTTGCTTGCCAGATAATCGGATTTCTGCCTTCAGCAATAATCTGATTAAACTGCTCGGCATGCCATTCATAGTCGTGGGCGACTAACAACTTCCACACCTAAGCAGGCAGATCATCCGGGCCAGTTGCATTGGTCAGCTTCATTTTAGTGACTGCCTTAGTGACTTCACCGGTTGTAATACGAGGGAAAGGTTCCTGAAGACCGCTAACAGACTGAATACGCGGATGTGGGAACTCTTCATCCGCCATGACTTTGAAATGTTCTAGCCATCTTTACAGTACATCACTGGGGCATCGAAGAATGCTACCGTTGAATGGTTTCATGGTACTGATAGGAAGGAGCTAAGTCCAATCGCGTGCCTTCGCTAAGCGATAGATGCATTTCTCCACCTCCGGGTGCCCAGCTTGACATTGAGATCCTTGTAGTGATTAGACTTTCCAATAGGAACAGCCTTTTTTGCACTTCGTTTGGCTGCTAAGTAGACAGCGCAATCCTGTTCAGTACGAGTTCTCAATCACAGCTTATATTTCGATTTCTCCTCCCTAGTGTTCGGTCGAACATCCTCAGACCACCACCAAGTGGCTCTATCGATTTAAGCTTTTCCGGGAGTCGTGCTCCCTAGGATGCTAACAGCTGAGATCTTGACGACATCCAACATTCGGCTCCAATCTTCTTCAATAGCTAAGCCAGCGTCGCTTGTTAGACAAGACCGCAGCGGGGTGACGAGACTGGGTTCGTGCTCCTTCAACTTTTCTCTTTCTATGCGATTTGTGTCAGTTCTGTGCCTGAATATCTTGGATCGGTGCATGAGGAGAAGGTGATGCTGCGTGGCAATGTGATGAGTAGGTATGACCTTGGAGTCGATTAGAATTCTGCGATCTGTCCGTCGTAGCAACCAGTATTCAATCTGTGTTTCTCTGCCACCGCTACAGAAAGTGACCAGTCAATCTTAACTGTTTCGCAAAAATGATACTACAATCAATGAACTGAGATACCACAAACAGACAGCAGTATAGTGCAGTCAGGCCCCGGTCAGAGATGGTGCTATTGTGGTGAGCGCGAAGCGCTCACCAGATTTGGCTTTGATTCGCCATCGCGCAAAACTTGATCTCAGTATCAGTGTCCAGAGTAAACGTAGGAAGACCGTTCTTTTCGCATTTAATACACTTTAGAAAGGTGAATAACTGTTAAAAAAATGGTCCGGAATGGTCACCTGAGGTTCGAGAAAAAGTGTCAAAAAGACGTCATTTTGGTCGAAAAAATGTTCATCTCCTTTTTTTCAGTTGGCGTTCACGATCTTGTTGGAGCTCTTATCGTTGAGCTAGAAAGCTCATTTTTGGCCAGAAAGTTGGTTATGATTGCACCTTGCTCCTGTCAAATTTTGAAGTTTGCAGCTCAATTTTTGCGGAACCTCAAAATTGAGGGTCAAGTAAGACAAAAACACGTAAACATGTTATTATAAACCATCCGACGTTTGCTTATTCGTAAAAATGAACTAGTGATATAAACACCGTTACTGATAGGCTTTTGCTCAGGATTTGACGGGGCAACGCTTCTATCAATACGGCGGGATCTCGGAAGTACTTTTTGAAACGCCGCACGGTGTGACTCAGAAGAGCGCGACAGAACGCCGTAGATACTGTGCGGGACCCCAGCAGGAGTGCGAAAGACGTCGTAGAACATGTGTGTGACCAAAGTAGGAGTGCGCCGGACGCCGTAGAAAGTGTGCGGGACCCAAATGGGTGTGCGCAGAACGCCGTAGAAAGTGTGTGGGACCCAAATGGGTGTGCGCAGAACGCCGTAGAAAGTGTGCGGGACCCAAGTGGGAGTGCGCCGGACGCCGTAGAAATTGTGCGGGACCCAAATGGGTGTGCGCAGAACGCCCTAGAAAGTGTGTGGGACCCAAATGAGAGTGCGCCGGACGCCGTAGAAAGTGTGCGGGACCCAAGTGAAGGTGCGCCGGACGCCGTAGAAAGTGTGCGGGACCCAAATGGGTGTGCGCAGAACGCCCTAGGAAGTGTGTGGGACCCAAATGAGAGTGCGCCGGACGCCGTAGAAAGTGTGCGGGACCCAAATGAGAGTGCGCCGGACGCCGTAGAAAGTGTGCGGGACCCACGTGGGAATGCGCCGGACGCCGTAGAAAGTGTGCGGGACTCAAATGGGTGTGCGCAGAACGCCCTAGAAAGTGTGCGGGACCCAAGTGGGAGTGCGCCGGACGCCGTAGAAATTGTGCGGGACCCAAATGGGTGTGCGCAGAACGCCAGAACGCCCTAGAAAGTGTGTGGGACCCAAACGAGAGTGCGCCGGACGCCGTAGAAAGTGTGCGGGACCCAAATGAGAGTGCGCCGGGCGCCGTAGAAAGTGTGCGGGACCCAAGTGGGAGTGCGCCGGACGCCGTAGAAATTGTGCGGGACCCAAATGGGTGTGCGCAGAACGCCCTAGATAGTGTGTGGGACCCAAATGAGAGTGCACCGGACGCCGTAGAAAGTGTGCGGGACCCAAATGAGAGTGCGCCGGACGCCGTAGAAAGTGTGCGGGACCCACGTGGGAATGCGCCGGACGCCGTAGAAAGTGTGCGGGACTCAAATGGGTGTGCGCAAAACGCCGTAGAAAGTGTGCGGGACCCAAGTGGGTGTGCGCAGAACGCCGTAGAAAGTGTGCGGGACCCAAGTGGGAGTGCGCCGGACGCCGTAGAAATTGTGCGGGACCCAAATGGGTGTGCGCAGAACGCCGTAGAAAGTGTGCGGGACCCACGTGGGAGGGCGCAGAATGCCCTAGAAAGTGTGTAGGACCCAAATGAGAGTGCGCCGGACGCCATAGAAAGTGTGCGGGACCCAAATGAGAGTGCGCCGGACGCCGTAAAAAGTGTGCGGGACCCAAATGAGAGTGCGCCGGACGCCATATAAAGTGTGCGGGACCCACGTGGGAATGCGCCGGACGCCGTAGAAAGTGTGCGGGACCCACGTGGGAATGCGCCGGACGCCGTAGAAAGTGTGCGGGACCCAAATGGGTGTGCGCAGAACGCCGTAGAAAGTGTGCGGAACCCAAGTGGGAGTGCGCCGGACGCCGTAGAAATTGTGCGGGACCCAAATGGGTGTGCGCCGGACGCCGTAGAAAGTGTGCGGAACCCAAGTGGGAGTGCGCCGGACGCCGTAGAAAGTGTGCGGGACCCAAATGAGAGTGCGCCGGACGCCGTAGAAAGTGTGCGTGACCCAAGTGGGAGTGCGCCGGACGCCGTAGAAAGTGTGCGGGACCCAAGTGGGAGTGCGCCGGACGCCGTAGAAAGTGTGCGGGACCCAAGTGGGAGTGCGCCGGACGCCGTAGAAAGTGTGCGGGACCCAAATGGGTGTGCGCAGAACGCCGTAGAAAGTGTGTGGGACCCAAATGAGAGTGCACCGGACGCCGTAGAAAGTGTGCGGGACCCAAAAGAGAGTGCGCCGGACGCCGTAAAAAGTGTGCGGGACCCAAATGAGAGTGCGCGGGACGCCGTATAAAGTGTGGCGGACCCACGTGGGAATGCGCCGGACGCCCTAGAAAGTGTGCGGGACCCACGTGGGAGGGCGCAGAATGCCCTAGAAAGTGTGTAGGACCCAAATGAGAGTGCGCCGGACGCCATAGAAAGTGTGCGGGACCCAAATGAGAGTGCGCCGGACGCCGTAGAAAGTGTGCGGGACCCAAATGGGTGTGCGCAGAACGCCCTAGAAAGTGTGTGGGACCCAAATGAGAGTGCACCGGACGCCGTAGAAAGTGTGCGGGACCCAAATGAGAGTGCGCCAGACGCCGTAGAAAGTGTGCGGGACCCACGTGGGAATGCGCCGGACGCCGTAGAAAGTGTGCGGGACCCAAGTGGGAGTGCGCCGGACGCCATAGAAAGTGTGCGGGACCCAAATGAGAGTGCGCCGGACGCCGTAAAAAGTGTGCGGGACCCAAATGAGAGTGCGCCGGACGCCGTATAAAGTGTGCGGGACCAAATGAGAGTGCGCCGGACGCCGTAGAAAGTGTGCGGGACCCAAATGAGAGTGCGCCGGACGCCGTAGAAAGTGTGCGGGACCCAAATGAGAGTGCGCCGGACGCCGTAGAAAATATGCGGGACCCAAATGGGTGTGCGCAGATTGCCCTAGAAAGTGTGTAGGACCCAAATGAGAGTGCGCCGGACGCCGTAGAAAGTGTGCGGGACCCAAATGAGAGTGCGCCGGACGCCGTAGAAAGTGTGCGGGACCCAAATGAGAGTGCGCCGGACGCCGTAGAAAGTGTGCGGGACCCACGTGGGAGTGCGCCGGACGCCGTAGAAAGTGTGCGGGACCCGAGTGGAAGTGCGCCGGACGCCGTAGAAAGTGTGCGGGACCCAAATGGGTGTGCGCAGAACGCCCTAGAAGGTGTGCGGGACCCAAATGGGTGTGCGCAGAACGCCTTAGAAAGTGTGTGGGACCCAAATGAGAGTGCGCCGGACGCCGTAGAAAGTGTGCGGGACCCAAATGAGAGTGCGCCGGACGCCGTAGAAAGTGTGCGGGACCCACGTGGGAGTGCGCCGGACACCGTAGAAAGTGTGCGGGACCCAATGGGTGTGCGCAGAACGCCGTAGAAAGTGTGCGGGACTCAAATGGGTGTGCGCAGAACGCCCTAGAAAGTGTGTGGGACCCTAATGAGAGTGAGCCGGACGCCGTAGAAAGTGTGCGGGACCCAAACGAGAGTGCTTCGGACGCCGTAGAAAGTGTGCGGGACCCACGTGGGAATGCGCCGGACGCCGTAGAAAATGTATGGGACCCAAATAGCAGTGCGTCGGACGCCGTAGAAAGTGTATGGGATCCAAATGAGAGTGCGCCGGACACCGTAGAAAGTGTGTGGGACCCAAGCGGATCTGCGCCGGGCCCCGTATAAAATGTGCGGTACCCAAGTGGAAGTGCGCCGGACGCCACGGAAAGTGTGGGGGACCTAAACGGGTGTGCGCAGAACACCGTAAAAAGTTAGTGGGACCCAAATAGGGTGGGCAGAACACCCTAGAAATTGTTTGGGACCCAAATGAAAGTGCGCCGGACGCCGTAGAAAGTGCCGTACCCAAACGGGTGTGCGCAGAACGCCGTAGAAAGTGTGCAGGACATCAGTGGGAGTGTGCAAGATGTAACAGAAATTGCGCAGGACATTAGTGGGAGTGCGCAGGATGTCATAGAAAGTGTGCAGGACATCAGTGAGAGTGTGCAGGACTATAGTGGGAGTGTGCAGGATGTCATAGAAAGTGTGCAGGACATCAGTGAGAGTGTGCAGGACTATAGTGGGAGTGTGCAGCACCTTATAGAAAGTGTGAAGGACATCAGTGGAAGGGTGCAGGACATCAGTGGAAGGGTGCAGGACATCAGTGGGCGTGTGCAGGACGTCATAGAAAGTGCGCAGGACGTCATAGAAGGGGGGGGGAGCGCAGGACATCAGTGGGTTTACTTTCATCTAACACCACCAGGCATAAATCATGTCAGAAAGGAAACCTTTAGGAAAAATAAATGAAATTCCTGAAAGTTTAGGTTCCTGGCAAAAGTAAAGATTTGGCATGGTCACAAAAATATACTCAGTAAAAAAGGGAAGATAAAAGGTTTTGAAATATTCCTGAGAACGATTTGGCGTAGAATAATTTGTTTTTCGGGAAATGAAGTGAAATAGTTGAAAGTATGATTTGTCAGTCGAGTTTGTACCAACTATTGATAAGAGTTGTGCAGAACGAGAGATCGCCTTGTCTGTGCTTATCCGTAGAACATATCAAAGCGAAATCACGCGTGAAATGGGAAGCATCGAAACTTTTTCGGGAGCTGTAATGCGGCGGTCTTCACGTATTAGGTGAAGCAAAATCAACACGCGTGATTTCGCTTTGATATGTTCTACGGATATGCACAGACAAGGCGATCTCTCGATCTGCACAACTCTTATCAATAGTTGGTTCAAACTCGACTGCAAAATCATACTTTCAAGTATTTCTCTTCATTTCCCGATGATCCAATTAGTCTACGCCAAGTCATTCTCAGGAATATTTCAAGACCTTTTTTTCATTTTTCTTTATCTTCCCTTTTTTACTGAGTATATTTTTGTGACCATGCCAAATCTTTACTTTTGCCAGGAACCTAAACTTTCAGGAATTTGCATCTGTATCCCCCTTGCACCCCCAACACCCCTCGCACCCCCCGCACCCCCCAACACTCACCCGGTCGATACGTATGTTTAAAATGATGGAGTGAGGTTGAGAGACTCTCTCGATGTATCCAACTAGATTTGAGGATGCTTACGTGGCCAACAGGATTGCACCTGTTCAGAGAAATAGTGAAGGAGAGTATGGTGAAGTGACGGAGGTAGCAGTAAGGTTAGCTTACGTATACGCAATGTTTTATCATCGACCCGCCCACCCGTTGATTTTCTCATCCACGTATTTCATGGATATCGACCGCGTCGGATACATCGAGTGATTTTCTCAACCTCACTCCATCATTTTAAACATACGTATCGACCGGGGTGCGGGGGGTGTTGGGGGTGCGGGGGATACACCGAGTGATTTTCTCAGCTTCACCTCACCATGTTGTTCATACGTATCGACCGGGTGGGTGTTGGGGGGTGTTGGGGGGTGCGTGGGGGTGCGGGGGGGATACACCGAGTGATTTTTGCATCCCATTTCCAATGCATTCTGTGTGTATCGACCGGGCTGGAGACGTCGGCTCATCCAACTATGACCGGGGCCTCAACCAAAAGTTGCACATCCACAGTCTACAGCGATGGAAGTAGGACCTGATGAGGTGGCGGACTCTACCTAACATACTGTAGTCTGAAAGTCTATCACTCATTTTTTGAAATAACTGAGATTGGACGATAAGTTTTGTTTCCACTCTCTCATTTTGACCTGTTTTCATGGCTTCCTTGAGTTGTAGTCGTATTAGTGAAAACACAGACTCACCGATCTATCACAGCTGTTTCGGGAAAATGAGTTACCACTAGCAAACTACAGTATGTTAGGACGAGTTTGCAACCGCATCGGGTCCTACTTCCATTGCTGTACGCTATACTAATTAATGAGAAACTATTGGTCAGAGATTAATGTGCATGAAAGTCATTGCAGCACAACCGGCGGTAGCAAGCGTGTTTCCTAGAAATTAATGCATATTGATCTCCTGCCAACCGCTTCTTATTGATAGGCAGATGCGCCAAATTCGGTGGACTGCAATATATATTAGAAAGAGTCGGCAACCGCACCATCGCCTATTTCGGCTGCCATAGACAATATGGCCACGCCTGGTCCGCACTTCGATCGATAGTGGAGGTGACAGAATTTGCGGGCTGTGAAGACACGAGCACGTTTGTTCAACATGGCGGTGCTACCTAAGCTATGAAACCGAGACATGGGCAGAAACGAAGGCGAAGACACAGGTCATAAGGACAGCTTACACAGCCTTGGACCGCAGACTACTGAAGAATATTCGTCGTACCCAACGAGCTGCAGGCCCATGCAGATCTGAGGAAACAGTGGCAATTATTTTAGCCTCTTCTGTTCATGACAGTCCAAACACCGATGGACAAGGCACGTGCTGCGCCGCGTTGATGACCAATGCAGCTTCCGTACAACAGTTTGGTCACCTCGTGATTGCCGTCAGCCTTTAGGTCGTCCTCCCACCAATGGAAATCTGCATTTTCAGGCAGAGTAAAGACGTTCTGAACCTAGAGGGGGCTTCCAGAGAATCGCCATCACTGGATGTCCCTTTGTCGAGATCGGTCTAGCTGGTTAAGATGTGGTACACACGGCGCAGTGGAGATGGATCATCAAGGTATCAAGGTGAGGTAAGGACTATTCGCGGGAAAATGAATTATAGCACGATAAGCGAATGTTTTGATGTGTTATGTAAAGCCAAGATTGCTCGGATGAGTCCGGGCGGAATAACCAGCGGAGCGGTCGGTTATGGCAAAATATAGCAGTGATAAGAAGATTTAGGCATGAGAAGCTCGATGAGCCTTGCTTCGACCGGCTCAAAATGAGCGATCTAGGCTATACATAGTCCACCAGAAGTTGCGTATCTACGTATCAAGTAGAAGCAGTCAGTTGTTGATCGATGTGCATTAATCCTATAGTCTACAGCAATGGAAGCAGGACTTGGTGAGGTTGCGGACTCGTCCTAACTACGGTAGTTTGTTAGTGGCAGCACTCTTTTTTCCGAAACAGCTGTGATAGATCGTTGATACTGTGTTTTCACCGATATGATTAGACTCTGTTTCAGTTGAAGTGAGCTACTGTTTTCCATTATCACAGCGCGGAACGGTGGCTTTATCGTCGGAGCCTCCTTATCACTAGTTATACATCACCGAGGCTCACCGCTCCGCTGCTGGTGATAATCAAAATCGACAGGTCACTAGGGATGTACCAGAGCCTACATCTGTGGAAACAGTGAAAACAGGGAAGATTTGGGAGTAGAAACAAAAACATACCGACCAATCTGTCATTTCAAAAGAATGACTCCGGCACTGGGAGAGGAGATCTACGGGAAAAATCGACGCTGTGGAGGAACTACAGGAGGTATATTGTACTAAAGATGAACGAACGAAGATGATGAGGTGAACTACAGAAGTAATCGTCGCTCTGCAGCCGCAACGCGAACCGTTACAACGTCATTTGTAATGTACTGAACGCAATCAACACCTACAAACTACATTTATGACGCCGAACATTCGTCAGGATCACTAACATGTTTAGACAAGGTATTGACAATGTTGCTGGTATAAAAGGCTTCTCATCTCACAGTGTGCCTCAGTCGGCTCTTCGGAGCTGGGCCTGGAAGGTGACCTCACTTCCCAGAAGATTCGCCGGATACCGGAGGATAATTTTTGTCGCGCCGAAGGGAGGGGGCTCCCCACGATTGGGGGGGGGGGTACCCAACTGTGGGGCCACCTCCCCACGGTCCACGGTGGGGTGCCCCCACTGCGGACCGTGACAGTGGGGTGACCCCCCCCCTTCTGGGGACCCTAAAGGGGATTACTCTGGTGGGATGTCCCCGAAGTTCCCTGTGTGAACCCGGAAACCGTGTTTCCCTGTGAAAACACGTTATGTCACTGCCTCCACTGGAATTTGAAATTCCCTCCAAAATCGAGTTATGTTCAACTGCAGTGCTAGTATACCTGTAAAAACATGTTAGGTTTGCGTCATCTACAGAAGAATTCCGTTCATCTACGGCTGATAAGACTAGATCCTTCGGATAAGTTCAGTAGATGACCTCTCCCAGTGCTGGAGGATTGATACAAGCACACTATGTTAGGAAATGTCCGCAACCTCACCAGGCCCTACTTCCATTGCTAGAGACTACATATCAGAAAGTTCGCACCGGTTGGGCGAGAGCGGTTGTGCTGAAATGAGTTCCATGAGGATTGATCTCTAACCAATCGCTTCTCATTGATATGCAAATGTGCAACTTTAGGTAGACCACATCATGATAGAGTCAGATCCCGTTTAGGAGAAAACAGAGTCGGTCTCTGTTTTAGTTACTAAGTTGTGCCAAGCGGTTCATGAGCAAGGGAGACGGCGGCATCGGTGGGTTGCTACGTTATACATACGTCCTCTGATTTGGCACGGTGACAAACAAGTATAGAAGATGGATGACAGAGAATTTAGATGCCGCCATCATATCCAGGCCTTCAAGGGAAGGTACTGATAGGGGTGAGTCAGAACTCAAAATTGCAAACTTGCTAGTGCAAAATTTAATTTCTTGCAAAATATACAGCTGTTGAGGTCCGGACTCGGTGACGAACAGGCTTCGTGGAAAACTGCAGTCACTCAAGTTGATGAAGATTCAAAAAACTCAGAAATCGAACTCGAAAGAGTCAAGAGTACGGTTGCATTTTAGTGTAAATGTAGTTGGGGATGGGGTAGACTCAGGTTACATATGCAAATATTAATATTTCTCGCGATATTAGAGATCTGATATCGCTACCAGCAGTTGTTTTTCACAGAAACTTCATAGAAGTATTTTGATATTTTAAAGCGGTACCATTGATCCTTTTAATCCTTTACTCGAATCCTGAGCGCCCCATCCCCCAACTAAGTTTAGACCTTGCATTTTTCCAAGTAACTTTTATTAAAATCAGTCTACACTGGAGAACTTCTAAGATCTCCTTTAAAAAACCTAATCTGTGGGGTATTTTTAGGAGCTGTTGATTTCGACTATCTAAAAGCACGCCCATGCCAATCACTTTTCCGCAGGGCTACCGTAACCATTCTTGAACAAAACATGATAACGAATGTAAACACACGCTCATAACATGCGGGGTATAAAAGAGCGGAGGAGCGGTATGCATTCATTCACACACCGCTCTCCTCGAGAAGCCACTGGGGAGTGGCTGAGGAGGTCGAAATTGTGCAAACATGTTTGTTGGCTATTAAGATGTGCTGACACTTGGAAAAATTTTGAAGGAGAGTTACGGTAGCCCTGCGGAAAAAATGATCGGCATGAGCGTGCTTGTCGACTATCTCCAGTAGCAGGACGTGGGGCCATAGCCAATAAAGCGTGTCCGAATGAGAATGGCGGCCTATGCGGCCGGCGTACTTGGCAGGGGGCCGTCGCCTTCGCCGCTCTCTGGCGAGCATGCAAAACGTCCCCCTCCCACAGCCATCGACTACGAACGGAGTCGGCACTGGCTGGCAGCAAACACTGCGCCAATCAATCAGCTCTGTAGAGAGGGGGGATGGCCGCCGTTCAAATCCACCACTCGTCCGAGAGCGGCACATGCGACGCCCGCCTGCCGAATAATGTTATACAGCCCAACCCCCCCCCCATTCGGCTCTCGTAAACAAAATTTATGATAACCAATAGATAAAGTGTAGGGTATAAAAGAAGTGGAGAGCGGTGTGTCTGCATTCACAAACCGACCTCCTCCAGGGGTTAGCAGGAGAGGCTCTTCATAAACTAGAATGTGGGAAAACTGCACCACCGGTGGTCAAGATCTAACAAAATCGGAATAAAAACTTAGAAAATTTTAGAGCCACATTGAGTGAGCTGCCAAGCACGCCGGTCGCAATTGCCGCCATTCTTTTTCGAACACACCTTATAACTGGACAAGAACGTAAGTTAAGTGCGCCAGAACGAGGCTACCGTAATCTCACTCGAGTTGGCTCCAAATTTGTCTGAGTTTACACTCCACTTTCGCTACATATTGACAACCGGTGGTGCTGGTTTCCTGCTTTGTAGTCCAGGCAGATCCTCAAGTGCTGACTCCTGAAGGACGGTGTGTGAATGAAGAAACACCGCTCCCCACTTCTTTCATATTCTACCCTTTATCTATTGGGTATCATCAATTTTGTTTACGAGAGCCGATTGGGGGCTGTATAACATCATTCCTGAGATTACGGTAGCCCTGTTCTGGCCCACTTAACTCACGGTCTTGTGATAGACATGCATGAATCCTACAGTCTACAGCAATGGAAATGGGACCTGTTGAGGTTGCGAACTCGTGCTAACATACGGTAGTTTGTTAGTGATATCACTCATTTTTCCGAAACAGCTGTGACAGATCGTTGAGTTTGTGTTTGCACCGATATGATTACATCTGTGGACATAATGAAAACAGGTGAAAATGAGAGAACGGAAACAAAAACTCACCGACCAATCTCAGTTATTTGTGAAAGAATGAAAAATAATACAATCACACTACAGTATGTTAGGGAAGGTCCGCTACCTCACCAGGTGCTACTTCCAAAAGTTGCCTATGGTTTGCCTTTCATGAATCCCGTCCTAGATATCAGTGTTTTTTTCATTCGTATGAGTAAATCTTGCGTGACTCCCTCGTCTAGGATAGAACCATTGAAATGGCGGCATAGAGCTTCGGAAACCCGTTCGGCTCCCATCGTTGAAACATAAAGCCTCGCTTGCTCAGATGAGTCCGGGCGGAGCAAGCAGCGGAGCGGTCAGTCATGGCGAAATACAACATGATAAATCCGATAAGCCCTACTTCGACCGGCTTAAAATGAGGGAGAAATGTAAAGCCTCATTCAGAGCCGGTCGCTTCGACTAGTCGCGGCACTGCCAACAGGTATGTACAAAACCCGTCGCGCCAACAGATCTTGCTCTGAGTCGCGACGGGCTGGAACAGTTTGCAGTTTCAGTCACGATCGCCGAGCGACTGGTGTATTTCATAGCTAGTCGAAGCGACCTGCTCGATTTTGTTTGATCGCTTCCACTAGTTCCATGATGGAAGCGATTCGCGTAGTCGAAGAAACTAGTCCGCAATCTTTCGTGAGGACGTGATGTATTCGGCGCCATATTTATTTATTTATTTATTTATTTATTTATTTATAGATACGTCGTAAACGAAGCGACAAAACGTCGAATGAACAGATCTGGTGTGAATTCAACATACGAAACGAAAAGAAATCAGATACAATGTACCCAAGTTTTGCGCAGTGGGGGAGTTTGCGATGCTATTCCTAGCGACAACCTTTTCAACAGGGGAGATTAATGGCGGAGACGCATAAAGCATATGTCCCTAATAAATTAGCATCAAAACAATGGATCGATAGCCTGTCCGGTATTCAAATATGAAAAGCCCGTTACTGCGCTAACCGTTGCGGTTATATAAGGAGCCCTACCCACCTGTGTTCCTAAGAGATAGTTCGATCCTCCCACCATATCTGGGCTGATTTCTTTATAGTGGTGCAAGTGGTGAATGGGTAAGTAAGCCCCACCAACATGGGTTCCTAGGAGATCGCTCAATCCTCCCACCATTGTAAGGTATCTGGGCTGAGTTCTTGTGTTTTTCCAGTGCAGCTAGTAAATGAAAAATGTAACGTGTAACATCTCTGAGTCGGCGCCAGTATTGATCCCAAGTTGAAAAAAGGTCGCTGCATGCTCAAAAGAGGGTGGAATCAAGCAAAACTCGGGAAGAAGCAGCAATTATTATGATAACCAAGAAGTATCACTGTGAAGTCTTCACATAGCATGCAAGCACGATAATACATGAATATCAGAGATATGTATAGACTGTATCCCAGTTTCCGCATCCATTGAAATGACGAAACAGCCGAATAATACTGCCAAGCTTTGAGAAAACATGCGTGATGGAATGTAACCTGGAATCCAGAATGATTATACTATGCTTCTTATATTCAGAATGCGGAGAAGGTCAAGCTTCAAAAGAGCGCTTTTGAACAATCTACTATTTTCACAAGCTAAAACATCACTCGGTAAAAGGCTCAGCCATCGAGCGCATCGGCAGAAAAACATGTTGTACGTCATGCAGAACTTTCTCCTGTTGATTTTACGATAATGCAAGTTGAAACCGCCCAACTTTGAACTAATGGGTCGGAAAATCCAGTACTTGCTGGCTTGCAATCTCACTTACTTGCGCAAGATACGAAAGGAAAATACTAAATCAAAAGTGATACGCCTCATTTGCAAGGAAGTTACCCAAAAGTTTGGAGTCGACTCTCATATCTGGGAGGATTAGTATAAGTGGAACCAGGATTCAGCTTCATCCACAGAATTCTCGTGAACGTTTTTTGGACCTTTTCTATCCTCGTTATGTCTTTACAAAAGGTAGGATTCCAAATCGGTGTGCAATATTCAAGTTGGGTAAGGACATGGGCTTTGTACAACCGAACCATACTAAATATCCATATCATCTCCCACATGCATCACCAATGATTTTTTAGAACGAGAGGAATATCCCATCGGGAAGCCTACTCATTCATTTTCTCAAGCAAAGCCTGTAAGGCCGAACTTACCTCGACAAAATCGCTGGCATCATAAACACCATAAATCTTCATATCATCAGCAAACATTTTAAGAGAGATAGAAGCATGAGTTTTCAGAATCTGCGGCAGTTCAAACGTGTAGATCACAAACAAAAGCGGGGAGAGGACCCCTCCCTGGGGTACGCCACTTGGACAAGGGTATCTCGCTGCGTAGCAGTTTTTTATTCTTACTGTCATATGTCTACCGCTAAGATATGATTTGATCCATTCTAATAATGCACCACGTATTCCGTATGATTCGAGTTTCGCAAGGAGTTTGATGTGAGAAACCTTATCAAATGCCTTTGAAAGATCAACATAGATGATATCCGCAGATTTCACGGAGTTA
The DNA here is from genome assembly GCA_029168955.1 of Aplectana chamaeleonis. Taxonomy (NCBI): domain Eukaryota; kingdom Metazoa; phylum Nematoda; class Chromadorea; order Rhabditida; family Cosmocercidae; genus Aplectana; species Aplectana chamaeleonis. Next base: position 454,573 of record JAPDOI010000198.1, read on the forward strand.
ACAGCTTGCTTCAGATCAAAAAAGTATCTAGCAAATTGGACAATGTTGATGAGCCTGATATAAAACCATGCTGCTCAGCAGGAATCACACGAAACTTAAAAAGCCAGGAGATGGGTTTATTTTTGATGATTCTTTCCATTACTTTTGAGGGCGTGAGAGTTAAACAAATTGGTCAAAAATCACTTATTGTGTGATCACCAGCCACCTTAGGTAATGGCGTAACCAAAGTTTCATTACAAAGACATGAAATTTGTCCCTGCGATAGGGAGAAGTTGAAAAGGTCCGCTAGGGGTTTGCATCAAGATGAGGCACATTTTTTGTAAACAATCTGAGATATACCATCATATGGTTAGGTTTGGGAAGGTGTCAAGCCAACCAGTATCTGGAAGATCTCATTGGGGTTGAAAACGACATTGGTACAGGAGCTGTGAATGAGAGATGAGCAGCCAAATTCTAGCTCAGTTCCAGAATCTTTGTGGAAAACACTTGCAAAATACTTGCCAAGAGCATCAGCCTTGTCAGTAGTGTTGAAATATTAGTTACCAGAAAGGTCCTCAAAAACCGGAATGAAGTTATTGCCCCTCAATTTTCGGCCAAAGTAACGGAATAGACTTTTCATTGAGTCTTTACGAGCAGGGCGGCGTTCACGATTGCCGGAAAACTTTTTTAAATGAAATTTCAAATCTTAACAAACTTTGTTGTACAGCGGATCGGACAGAGGGTTTGACAAGGTGCAAAACAAGGTCTGTCTTTGATTTTCCAGATTATGTATTTGTGAGGGGTGTTTTATTTGAGTTTCACGTGGCATTTTCATAGGTACAAATATTGAGAGGGATTCATAAATAAGGCAGCAAAGCTTTTTATAAATGGCAGAGATGGTCAGACGATCGCGGAGGTGAGTCTGCCTATCTATTTGAAGAAGATGGGAATCAAGGGAAGCATAATTATAGCTGGAAAAGTCGGGTCTCGGTGTTGCATCAGTATTTACAGTTTTTACCATTATATTAAAGGCAACCATCAGGAGTGCGTTCCAAGAACATTCCTATGGCAAAACTCGTCTATGGAATCGTAGCCACGGCCACGTGGGAGCAATTTTCAGTTACAATTCGTGGCCCTGGGAAACAAATTTGGCCATGGAAAGGCTGTCTGCCCTCCCACTGCATCGTGGAAACATTCTTGGAACGCACCCCAGGTGATCAGATGTGGCAAGTGGAGGCAAAACATATATGATCGACGCACGCAAGCGAGGAGGTAATGATCCTATAACTACCTCCTCGCTTGCGTGCGTGCCCCATGTGTTCGACGCGGCGATCTCTCGAGCAGTGACCGACGATACACTGCTGATTATTGGGGAAATTGATAACACTGTGTCGAGGACCCTGTCATAGCGAGTTGGTTGGGTGGCATATTGATGTAAACCGGCCTCACGGAAGAAATCTACAAATAATGAAGACGTCGAATTGAAAGGCTGATAATGATCTCAATCAATATTCAAGTTGAAATCACCTACAACTATTGTATTCATTTTCACTGAGGAAAGGTCACGAAGCAAGTCAATAAGCAGGTCATTATCAGTTTGAAGTGAATTGGGTGGTCTGTAAATCAAAACAAAGCGAATTCGCGGTCCTTCCGAGAGAAGATTGAAGTCCAAGCACTTAATTTCAGGTGACCCCGAGAAATCTATTTCGACTGGTTCGACAGAAATGTAACCCTTAACTAGACAAAATACCCCGTCTCCTTTACGGTTACTTCTATCAGAGCGAAATATAAAAAAAGGCATATCGCCAACGATTTCGGAGTCAGAGACATTATCGGACAACCACGTTTCAGTAATGCATATAATGTCAGGGTTTTGGCTGCCTATAAAATAATGTAAAAATTAATATTGTTGACAAGACTACGGGCATTAATTAGACAGACTTTGATGTTATGAAGCGCACCATGCCAGCTCAAACGTTTCCCGAATCTCGTCGAGTGATTTCGGAAATACCCTTGAGTTTGCCACGGTAAACAACCCAATTACGCCTTTTCTCTTCCGTATTTCGAGCTCTTGCCAGTTGTCGCAGATCGAACTCATGATTTCTCTCCTCGCGTGTCATACTTCTTCAAACGTAGACATCTTTGTATTCGTCAGAATCTCGAAGAAGTCGAGCATTGGCCAAAACTGTACTCCAAATGGATTGGGGCGGAAGAACAAGTTTTACAGGTCTAGGACGATTATTCTGGGGTTTCCCCATTCGGCAAACTTCCCTAGGACGACACTGAACATTCATGGTATCAAATAGACCAGTTATCTTACGCTCCAATTCAACCTGCCGTGCAGATGGCTTCAGATCTTCATTTTCTTCCACAAAACCGGAAACAACCACACTACGTCCTCGTTTTTCATATTCGATAGAATCTGGAATGTCCATGCAAATTTTTTCGGAGAGGATATTTAACATTCGCTGAATGGTTGGGTCCTTATTTCTCTAAAGTATCATGCTTATCAAGTCTTTCGCGGTCATGTTTACAAACTCACCTTGATCGGCATGCTCCGCCACGACCCTAGCCGAATCCTGAGCAACAGCTTTCTTAGCGGGACGCATAGCCCCACCAGGAATGCCCCGAACAGTGGTTGAGTCCTGGACACCAACGGGAGGGCCGGAACGAATCGCTACACCAGCTGGGCTCAGATTAACCTTGCGGGGGCACGCTTTGGGCCGCTCACCACCGACACCCGAGGTCTTGACTGCGGTGTGGTTGGCTTTGCCAGACATTGCTGAATGAGCGAGGAAGAAACACCACCGTCTGCTGGCAGAGGAAGAAGAAGAATGATATTGCGGGCGAAGAATGATATTGCGGACGTCACAGCTCACTCACAGAAAAGACGGCATGTGAAAGGGAAAAACGAGTATTTTCTACACATTTACGATTATAGAGATGAGAAAATATAATAAGGATTCCGAGAAATCAAGTTTCACGCAGAGCTTCTAGCAATTAGTAACTCTAGTCGTAGTTTTAAAGGCATCGTAAGCGGAAAAAACCGTATCTCATTTTTTGATGTTTTTGCGCGGACAATTCTCTTACATACAGAATAAAAGTGGAAAGGCTCCACAAAACCATCAACTTTCGCGAAAAAACTCGTTTTAAGACGTCTCGAATTATTCTCTTCCCACCCCTCCGTCAATTTCGGTGTGTCTAGTGCAATACGTCAGAAATTTTTTTCGCAAACGTCGGATGTGTTTTTTGCTTTAAACTTATTAAGTGGGTGAATTTCTCTTGCCTTTCATTCACTGGATTTTATTCTAAAAAAAGAAGTATCCATTGGGGCAAGTTTGAATGTGAGAATTTCCTGAATTAAAAATTTCAAATGCCGAATCATCTGCGCCTGTGATGGCGCTTCTGTTCCTTGTGCTAGATGGTTGGTGAAAACTGGTGGCGGATCGTCATTTTGAACCACTCCAAATTCAGAACCATATGTTTTTGAAGCGCGAAACTTCACCGACGTAGTCCACCTGGCTCATTCATGAAATTGAGCCTGAAAAATGGAAAATGGTTTTCAGCGCGAACGATGCCTTTAAGTTTTGCTCAAGCAAATTCCACTCCCATCGTTTTTTGAAACCACTTTTTCTTTGAAAACTATGCAAAACTCATTTATTTATAAGATTAAGGCACCGAAGTCACAAAAAATCAGGAGGAATGAGTAAAAATCGAGAAAAAAATGATTTTTTAATTCCTGCGGCGTTGTCCGCGATTGTCCGTATTTTTTACGCAAAACTGCGTCCGCCCAAGCGCAAAACTGCGTCCGCCCGACTTCAAATCGATTCGTCCAGCGATTTCAAATCGCGGCAGATTTGTTGGTCACTTTGACTTCAAGTCGAAGCGACCGGCTATGAATGAGCCTATATGTCTCTCGCAATGATAAGCCATGAATTCCTGGCAAAATCTGTCTGAAAACGGCTCATCAATACGCATGATTTGTATAGGAGTCGAAGGGGCACCCGAAAATCCAGATCCGCACTCCAACCGTTCTCCGAACGTTGCATCTCTTCATACCATTGCGAAACGGTCAGTTGGTAATAAATCGGCTAAATTCCCAGCACCCAGGAGAGCGAGCGTCCAAACTGAGCACATACGGCTGCTTTGCTTCTGGTATCGCGTGTCGACACTGCTCATCCACGCCATGAACTCAAATTCTCAATGTTTCTTCAAAACAAAATCCAGTATGAAACTAGTTGGGGGGGGAGCACTCAAGATGCATAATGAAGTGATTGATATGAAACCTTTTTAGCCCATTTCTATCATGTGATACGACATGCTGAACACGTTTGTAATACTTTTACACGCTTCTGACACGTGTAGCTGTTGAGAAAATCACCATTTCTCTGAATGAATCTTGAGTGCCCCCCCCCCTCCCAACTGGCTTCAAGTCTGAAATCCTTATCATTGTATGTAGCTGGAAGACCCGCTTTAATAAGATTTTTCATTTCTTGTGGACAGACGTGAGGCACATTAATATTCCTTCACGTGGATTCACCATACTGAAAATCCAAGTTTAAAATCCTACTGTATTGATTGGCCACGGAGTGCGCGGTCGGCTCCGCAGATTAGCCGTGGAGCGTGTTATCTCTTAAGTGCAACCAACACTTTCCACGGGAGGTAAAATGGGTCTGACAAGATATAACGAATGATAAGCTGAAGGATAAGTTCAGTACAGGTGGTCTCAGAAATTATCGTTGGTTGGTACCACTATCAAGTACGATTTCTTCCCATGGAAGCCTTCTTGGAACGCACCCCAGTGATGCGTTCCAAGATTGTTCCCACGGCTCCGTGGTAGAACAAATAGCATTTCCATGGATAAATTTACTTCCCTTGGCAACGAATCATAACTGTGAATCGCTTTCACGCGGCCATGGCTACGTTTCTATTGAAGCCTTTTGCCATGGGAATGTTCTTGGAACGCACCACAGAACAGAAATGAAATGAATGCCCGATTAGAAACGCTAGCCATCGATGTATTCACGTAGTGTTTCCAAGACGGCACTGATTGATAGGTATCAAGCATTCAATCTCAGATTGGGTAGGGGAGGAATAGGATAGAACCACTTTTAATAGAGTCTGGGCTATGGGGCATTTAAAGGCACTGTTCGTGATAAACGTCATCCTCGAATTTTTCATGGCAAACGCTTCTCGTGGCTCTCAGAAGCAGAACCGCGTCTAAAAAACGGGACGAAAAGCTACCCTGGAGACGCAAAACGGCTTAGAAAAGTGGGGAAACCCCGCCGCTGTGGGAGAGTCCCGCCTCTTCCCGCCCCTCGACATGAACAAAGGAACGCTCGAAATCGTGAGTTGAGCTATGGTTTCCAATCAAAAGCCCCGTTCTTCCCTTCACTCTCTACTTCTCTCTTTACTCAGGTCAGCTCGCATGCACTGGCTGCAAAAGACGGAAGTTACAAGCCTCGGGCTACTCGTCCACTATTTTCCCTACCTCAATTTTGGAGGGACCATAACTCCATTCCCAGAAGGTTTTGTACAATTCCAGATGCATCATTGGAATCAGAATGGGACCGGTTTCAAGATAGGCAAAAAAACAGGAAAGCGATTTTTATCGCGAACAGTGTCTTTAAAGGGGATGCTCACGAAGAAAAAGTTGCACGTTTTGTTTGGCTGAAGCGTAAGCTTTGGGTCCCTCTAAGAAGATTAAGAACGAGAGTGCGACGAAAAACGGGGTGACAATCACGTGGGCCAGCCAACCCATTGGGCCACTTCGCCCACGTCCTATAACAGCCGCATTGAATTCGTGGTTAGATGAGCGGTGGTTTCCGATCAAAAGCACCGTTCTTCCCTTCATTCTCAACTTCTCTCTTTACTCAGGTCAGCTCGCACACATCAGCTGCAAATAACGGATGTTACAGGTCTCGGACACAGAATTATAAAACTCAAACCGCAGATTCTATCCACAGTAACCCAATGGCCATGATAAGAATACTGAGAACAACTCCATACATTTATCGTTATGATGAAGCTTAGATCGGTGGAATGATATCATGCTCCCTGCAAGTAATTCATTCCGGCTCTCATGGAATAAGGTTTCGTATCACCGTGCGGTTGTAACGCGGTACTGAGGACTTTACGAGTTGCATGTCAAGTTGGAAACTTGTAGGTTTGTCCTGCTGCTTCATAGGGTAGAACGTTAGACCCTTATGCCCCACTAGTTGCGCCAACATGCTGCTTTCTATTAGTTGCGCCAACATGCTGAGCTTAACCTACTCCAATTGTAGCCACAGCTGCTTCAGTTTTCGCTCCAAAAACCTGCGCTCCAATGCCGCCCAAGTGTTGCTCTCGACAGTACTCACCAAACGGTCATTAAGAAGCACATTGCACGCGCAATGAAGTGAATTCCTCCCAAGGAGCATGATATCAATCCACCAATCCACATTTTCTCATGGCTGTAAATGAGATGCAGATGTGTTCCTACACTCTTATCATGTGCATTGTGTTACGGTGGATGAAATCTGCGGTTTGAGTTTTATAATTCTGTGTCTCGGACAATTCGCCCACAGTGTTTCTCCTGCTGAATTTCGAGGGGCCATAACTCCGTTTCCAGGGGATCTTGAATGATTCCAGGGACATCAATGAACTCAGCATGGGACCGTTTTCAAGATTGGCGGAAAAAACAGAAAAACGACTTTTATCGTGAACACTGCCCTTAAGTTTCGATTATAAAAAGTTTTTCGTCGTAACATTCTTATCACCACTTATATTTTTTGGGGACCCACTGCTCCGCTGCTGGCGAAAACCAAATCGGAAGCTCCATAAAAAATCCCCATAGTCTACCTGTCTTATTGTTAGCTGTAGATAGGCTGCAAAACAAAGAGGTGATAGGGGAAAGATTTTTCAAACGCCTGTTCTTCTTTGTTTGATCATCTATATTTTTAAAAGCATACTCTTTCAGGAGAGTCCAGATGCATCGGATAAACAAGGTGAAATGCATTTTAAAAGAGAAGGGAACGAAATTCAACATTTTCTTTCAGGACTTCTACATCCAAACTCTCCAAGATTAGGTTTCCTCTCATCTCCGAGGAAAGGTATGCAAGTCTAGAAGTTCTTGGCAGCGGACATGCGTCACTTCATGAGGAGTCACTCTCGGGCAGAGTATACGATCAAAATAGTTCCTTTTACATATTTTGAATAGAAACAAGGATTGCTTAGCTACTCTAGCAGACTCTGAGGAGTCCTCCAAAATTATTAACGCCGGCATGGATCGTGAAGAGACTTCGCGTTCACTGTTGAAGGTTGGCGCAAACTTGGTGTCATATTCTATAACGTAGGTGTTCCGAGTTTGCGGCGACCTTCAACAGTGAACGCCAAGCCTCTTCACGATAGATGCGGATGTTACTTGTAGATAAGTGTTGGTCCTTCTATAGAGTTCTCCAATGATCTCTATTTACAACAGGCCTGTCCCAATAAAACCTTCTCTTGACTGAAAATGTAATCAAAAAGAGCAACGATTCAAATGGTCAATGCCAACGCCGCTCGCTGACGGCGTAGCTCTGGGAGTTCCCACAGTCGCAGTGGCGAAACCACTGTGACATAGGCCCAATGCTATACTTTTGCGACACGCGGTTGCGTCGCTCTGCACAGCGGCAGCTCCCGCCTTTCGTGGAGCTCCCGCCTTTAAGGGCATCGTACGCACTGGAAACCACTTGCCGTTTTTTTCGGTTCGAAAGATTTTCTGGGCCCAGCTAAAACGTAGAGAGAGTTCAAAAACGCCTTCTTTTGAAGATTAATGAGGTCGAAAGTCCTACATTCCGTGAAAGGAGGCCGGCCCACCATCAGTCATCTGGCACAATTTGCTGTCAGCCATCATATAAGTGAATTATCAACCATAGATACAGTACAACTGAGAGGAAGTTGATAAAATATACGATACGATTACGTGAAGGGTGACTTTCCTAAACACATCGATTAACTTTTTCCTTTTCTACAAATCACTTGAAAGAAGGAAAAACTATTTGATCGCGAGACCGTTGGTCAAAACAGCTATGTCTAACGATCAACTTTTGTTTTCTCCAAAATCGATTGAGATATTTTCGGTCTGAAAGAGGTTTTCAGTGTTTTTTTTGCGTTTTTTTAGCGTAGCTGTTATATTGGGTAATAAAGCTCTCATTATATGTGGAAAACTCAAGAACGAAATCCATCGTGAACGATGTCTTTAAATCTGTCGTTGTAGCACTGCATTGCACAGCGACAGTGGCAACGACAGGAATCGGCATATTTGCAGTACGTCAGCCCTCCGCGACACGCGGATGCGACGCACACGCGAAAAGTGTTCCTAAGACGGCCAGTGCCGCTGCTCCTATGCTGGTCCCGCCACGAAGTGTGCTAAATGTCATTACTGTCGCTCAAGAGAGCGAGAGTATACCATTGACCTAAAAGGGCCGCTGTTCCCGCGCGACACGTCGCCTCCCTCGCCTGTTGGCACTTCCCTCTTCTCCAGCTATGTCAAGTTACAGCGGGAGCGACTCTACAGAGCCCCATCCAGGGCTGGGCACACGTCCCGGCGTGGCGATTTTGAATATGCAGCCCCCCTAGCTCGGTAATTTTCAGGCACCCCCCTTAGGGAAATCCAAATCGGCTGTTTTCCGAGAAGTCGAGCACAACAGCCATGATCTTGACTACCTTATTTCGATGAACCAGAGTATAAAAAAGCACTGAATAGAGAAAATTCCGAAAATGTTAACAAAAAAGGTAGTGTAATTTTTAAACTTCCAAACAATCTTATGAAGAGAATTTTTAACAAGAAGGTAGGTTGAGACAAAGGATAAAACAATTATTTATTCATTACAATTCAGCATTTACAAACAACAACAGAGCTACTTTTATTGCAGTAATTAATGTTTTCTATCGAATGTTTCCATGAACCTATGTATGAGGGATTAATCCGTGTTTGATCGTTCTGATAAAGAAATCAGAATTACTTTGTGTTGTGGAACCATGTTAGGATTGATGAGATGCCTAGGGAGTGGGAAACCCGATTTTCACCCGCGTAGAATGCCGCAATCCCTTGGAGACTCGGCTCGCCGTGCGATATGGTGTGTGCACGCAGCTACACGGCGCAAACGGGAGTGGACGTGCACACATTATTAATAAAAAATGTATTTTATTACAGAACGGGAAAGAGAAAACGATTGAAACAGAAGGAAATGGAAGATGATGAAAATTGTCTATTCTGGATGTACCCATTTTAGAAATTTAATGTAAACAAACAAAGTTGGAGCAGGGGTAAGTATTTAGCCGAGACAAGTTTATTTCAAACGGACCTAATTGATCAAAAGTAGCATTAAACATGCTAGCAAAGGATGATGCGGGAAAGAGGAGAATTCGGCAAACAGTTTAGCTTCAACAAGATCGTTTTTTAATGTGATTTAAGGAACTTAAATCTCGTCCCGGTTTTACCCCCAAAACCGGGACAAAACCGGGACGAGTTTTAAGGTCCTTAAATCACATTGAATAACAAAGATACCGTTAGTAAAATGTTTGCCAGATTCTCCTCTTCCTCTTAATGCTCTTAGTTCTCACGGTTAATGCTGTTTTTCATCAACAAAGTTCATTTGAATGAACCTTGTCAAGTCCGGAAAATTCACCCTGTCCAATTTAGTTTATTTACAATAAATTTCTGAAATGGTTACGTTGAAAGCATCCTATTTCTGCCTTCTTCCATTTACTCCACTTTCGATTCTTTTCTCCTCCCCGTTCTGTAATAAAACACATTTTTAATTAGTATCGTGCGCGCGTCCACTCCAGTGGCTGTGTAGCTGTGGACAAGCACCATATCGCACGGCGAGCAAAGTCTCTAAGGGATTGCGGCATTCAAGCTGGATAAAATTCGGGTTTTTATGTACAGAGTACTTCTCAAGTAGAAAGATACGATTATTTGCTTTTTTCATTGGAACCTGCAGTCTTCAATTTTTACAGTCGTCTCTCTTCATAAGTCATTCTCATAGACGAAATTCAGTCGGCTAGTTTTTATCCTGACAGTGATACCTGTAATTTCAGTCTGCGATAATACATCAGTTCGCTAATCCTTTTCTGAACGTGAACAATAGCGCGCCTCAGCGCTGTCTTTGTATCTTCGCTTCTAATCGGTAACCACAAGCGTAATCACTAAACTTTACACCAAAGAAACCTTACACCACATCAATCCTTAATTGCTACTAGATAACAGAGTAGTGTTTATTCTTCCATCAAAACAACCAAACACATTATATATGATCTTCAATTCATAGAGTTGTTGATGAGAAGCTTCGACAGCAACTATGAACTATTGCGAACGCAAACTGCATATCTATCAATAATTTTAATTCTGTAAGTGTTTGTCTTAAAAAGCGGAGAAGAAGATATGACGAACCAGGAGAGAATCTTGCATTATTTTTCTCTTCAGATTCGACAGAACATGCACTTCTTTTTTTTGGTGTCCGGTTTAGGCACCCCCCTTTGCCCTCTCTGCAACGTCTAACAGGCACCCCCCTAAGGTTAACCGGGACGCGTGCCCAGCCCTGGCCCCATCCCTGCTAAGGGTTGACATTTTTCGTGACGCGAACGCCAACATCACACCATGTTGTTTGAACTTCATCTTCAATGCAGCCTTTCGGAGGGAGTAATACTTTTCAAGAGACATGAATGACGTTCAAAAGCCGGTAACAGAGATCGGTGCCGGGTCGCCTCGGTTGAGCATCAACATCTTTTCTCAAACTTGGCACTCAATTTTTGCTGGAAATCTACGAGTTCCATGTTGCGGGTATGGGACGTTTGGGCTGAAAAGCCATAGCGAAGACAGGGAAGAGAGAGGGTGGAAAACTAGTCAAAAGTTAGGAATTAATGATTAGGTTTTACATTTTTATGTTCTAGAGGTTAATCCTCCCAGGTATGAGGCTTTATACGTATCAGATTTCTTTGATGATTCTATTCGATGACAAATAGAAGAAATAACCTTTCCGTCCCTATGCCGATTTCGGTCGAAATGTCCGCCAGGCTACATTTTGTATACGGAAGCGCAGACATAGCTTCTCAGACGATAGCAGGCCCGGAGCGCAATTGGATCCGCCCCACCCCGCCCTCTGTAACCGAAACGCAGAGCAGTTGATATTCGGACTTGTGTTGCGTTCCGGTTTAAATTGCAACGCGCAGTGCGTTCAGGTTGCTCTCCGGGCCACATGCGTTGTCTGACGCGTGAATTTTGAAACTCAGAGACGACGCCGAGCCCTCAAACTCTAGTGTTTGAGGCATCGATTGTGTTCGACTCGTGTATTCCTACTTCCTTTCGTTTATTCCTCTCCATGGGTTTTTATTCACCAGTCCTCTTTTTCTTGAACCTCGCCGACTATCATTCCTGAGGTGGGCAGTTAAACGTGCGGCTATTACGCAGTTTTGATGTGATTGAAGAGGGCGTCCTAGCACACCCTTCTTGCAGAATCTCGGTGCTGAAAATGGTTTCAAACTTCTGCAAACTATTAGGGAGTAGAGCAATAGAGAGGGAACACCTGACTGATTTCTACTGGGTTATGTTTTTTTTTCTTTTTTTTTTGATTTTCCCCTGTTCCCTCTGCGTGTTTGTCTAGTTAGGGCTGTGGGATTATACCTCGGACCGGATTATGTTATTCGAAGATTATCCGGGTGATACTTCGAATTTTGGGTCTTTTGAATTTCGGAAAATTCTGATTTTGGAGTAGTCTAGAACATCCGAACGCTTTGAAAAGCGGTTCCAGAAAGCATTCGAAATTCGACTAAATCCGAAATACGCCTCCGAAGGTGATTTGAAATTCGAACAAATCAGAATCAGGCTTCCGAATATTACCCGAAATTCCAATATTTCAAAAACAGACTTTTAAATAATATTCGAAACTCGAATATTTGAGGTCAACAATTATGTTAACATTGAATCTTTTTAGGCTTTAATTGATCAAAATGCGCAGTCATCTTTTCACTAAAATTCTTGTCGACTCTTGAAAGCATATTGCGAACTCTTTTGACTCAACCAAGGAATCGGTAACCAGTCTCGTCTTCACGTTTCATGCACACCTTCGGATTTTTTCTCAATCGGACTGTGAATCTAAAACCTTGTTGTTCTCCGAATTCAAGTGGGGTAATTGGGTGAATGTGCAGATTCTTCCCTGAAAAGTTGCTGAAAGTGGTGTGGACATATTAGCGAAGCGTCTGAAATACGTTGAGGTATCGATTTTTGGCATGGTTTTGCTAAAATCGTTCTATAGAAAGCGCCAGGGGCCCAACCGTCTACCCGGGATGACGTACTATGACGTCACCAGCCGATAGTTGCGCTCAGGGCGCTGCGTGAATCATTTTTGTCGGTAGCACCCGGAGCCCAACGTATGTGGCCGCATCGCAACATATGTGGCCCGAAAATTGCTAAAGCTAAATTTGTCGACCAGAGCGCAACATGGACGCGGCTTCGGGTGCGTTCGAGGTGGGCTCAGGGCCTGCTATTGTGTGAGTTAGAGAAAGCGCTGCTTAGTCAGACATTAGCAGGCCCGGAGCGCAACCGATCCGGCCCCTCCACGCCCACTGCGACCGAAACGCAGAGCAGCTGATATTCGAACTTGCGGTGCGTTTCGGTTGTGATTGCAACGTGCAGTGCGTTCAGGTTGCTCTCCGGGCCACATGCCTTGAATGACGCGCACATTTCGAAATCGGATGAATCAACTGAAACAAGGAAGAGCATCTGGGCTTCCTACGATTTTTGAGCGGGATTCTCACTGTTTCTCTTGTAGGGCTTGTAATTGATTTCCTCTGCTCCATTTGCGCTCAATATTCGACCATCCTAGAATTCACTATATTCTTCATGTTTGTGCAATATTCATTAGACTGTATTCAAAAAATGAAACGTTAACATGACTTTCCGACCGCAGTTTGCAAATATTCATCGAGGGAAAAATGAGAAAAACGAATCGCTTGGATATTTTAATTTATTTTAATGTATATTTAAATTTTAATGTTTGAAAAAAATATGTGCCATGCATACTTTCCATTGTTAGCTATGAATCGTTCAACGAGATCATTAGAAGGACTCTGAGAAAGGGCGTTTGTTATGAATACCTAATAATTTTAGGGAAATATACCTAATAGTTGGAGAAAATCAGGTGAAATCAGAAGATTAATGGATGAAGTTGTGAGGGAAGTTGTGACGGAATCAAAACTCTAAGCAGGGGAAAGTGTATTAAGCTGAAAGGTATTTCATAATCAGCACTAGCTTAGAAAAGGGACAATTAAGGGTCACATAAATTCGAAGAAATTCAGTAGGGTGCGGGAATTCGGTGAATGTGTGGAAATCGTTGGATTTTTCCTTGAAAAATCGATTAGCTTAAATGGGTGTGATAATCGATCAGCGAAGCGTCTGAACCTCGTCGATGTATCGATTTTTGCAACTGTGTTGCTGAAATCGGTTTATAGAAAGCGCCCGGGGCGCAACCATGTACGCCGTATGATGTACTGTGACGTCATCAGCCGACAGTTGCGCTCAGGGCGCTGCGTGAATCAATCTCGTCGGTGGCACCCGGAGCGCAACGCATGCGGCCTGGATCGCAACATGTGTGGCCCGGAAATCGCCAAAATTGTCACCTTGAGCGGAACATGGACGCGGCTCCGGGTGCATTCGGGGTGGGCTCAGGGCTTGCTATCGTCTGAGTAATAGCTCCAACGGTCGTGTAACTTTCCTAGCGGCGCTGAGAGTGTGCATTTTAAGTTTTAACATTCTGAAAAGTATCTCGACTAGTGTGAAAAGTCTACTTCACGTGCAACCAATTTGTCCTTCTAGCATCCTCAGTAAGAAGAAGAGCGAGGTTGGCCGGCCTACGGAAGAAGGAGTCGCATAAAATTCCTGTCAGAGAAATACAGGAAATTGAGCCACCGCGTTTGAGCGACAAGGCTCAGGTCAGTAGTGGTTAAATTCTCATCCGCAAACAATTTCGCAGCCACTATGGGAACCTTTAAGGCAAAATGTGAAATAGTGGACGTGCAAGAACTCCAGAATAAAATCAAGCGACGCGCGAAGCGTCTACGCCGCTATTCTACATGGTTGTGCTGGACAAGCGTTGCTGTCGCAATCATATGCATGTTTGTAGCTGTTTATGGTGAGTGAGGAGCGCATCAACCCGTACTGGCTCCTACAAATCATTATCTGTTTTCAGTATTTATAGTCTACAGCAATTGAAGTAGGACCTGGTGAGGTTGCGGATTCTTCTTAACATACTGTAGCCTGATAGTGCTATCACTCATTTTTTCGAAATAACTAAAATTGGTCGGTGAGTTTCGGCTTCCGCTCTCACATTTTCACCTATTTCATTGTTTCCACTGATGTAGTCGTTTCGGTGAACACACAGACTCACCGATCTATCAAAGCTGTTCCGGAAGAATGAGTGATGCCACTAACAAACTACCGTATGTTAGGACGAGTCCGCAACCTCACCAGGTCCTACTAACATTGCTATAGACTATACACTTGATTGTGTACAACTCTTCTTCTGAATTGGAATATTGCTTTTTCACCCGCATTTGGCTACTGATACCAAATGAGCTACTGTGCTTCTCTGGGACAAATTCCGGTCCGCAATTGCGCCTTGACACGCTTTGCGGACGCACGCGCTTGAGTCAGTCGAGTTTCCAACGCCTAAGCCGACTCTAAATGGCTTTCTTATACAGTTTTCCCCGATATGGTTTAATTTCCAAATTCTAAAACCCACTTAGAGTCAACAGGTCGGCGGCTGCGGCGCTGGAAACTCTTCCGAATCTACAGCGCGCGGCCGCAAAGCGTGTAGAGAAGCAATTATGGACCGGAATTCGGCCCAGAGAAGCACAGTAGATATATATTTCAAAAAAGGCGGTAAAAACGACGGGTAATAGCGATAATAATAATAATAATAGTAATAATAATAATAATAATAATAATAATAATAATAATAATAATAATATTAATAATAATAATAATAATAATAATAATAATAATAATAATAATAATCATAATTATTATAATAATAATAATTATAATAACAATAATAATAATAATAATAATAATAATAATAATAATAATAATAATAATAATAATAATAATAATAATAATAATAATAATATAATAACATGTAATCATAATAATAATAATAATAATAATAATAATAATAATAATAATAATAATAATAATAATAATAATAATAATAATAATAATTTGACTTACATGACTAAATCGATTGGCTTTCGCCTGACGCGGTCATTCTTCATCTTCACCGAGGTGTGCCGTCCTAGTAGTCAGCCGTACCCATTTGTCACGGTTCTCAGCCACAATTTGAGCATGATGCATCCATTGGTCGCTATTCCACTTCCTGCGAAGTCAAACACCTGAATTGCCTTTCAATGCCAAGTGATTTTAAATCCTCCCTCACCACACCCTTCGAAATCTTCCGCCTACGTCCAGGCGGCCTTTTCAAAACAGGACTCGGAAGCATCTTCAGAGCGTGTTGAACAAGACGATCTGGCGGTCTTCTCAAACTATGCTCGCGAAAACGAAGACGATCTTCCGCGCTTGAGCAGGCGTTGAGAGATGTTGGCACCTTTCTCGTGTCAAGCGTTGATTTAACGTCGGCATGGATCCTGAAGAGACTTCGCGTTCACTGTTGAAGGGTGGCCGAAACTCGGTACCATGTGCTATAACATAGGTGCACCGAGCTCGCGCCAACCTCCAATGAGGAACGCAAATTCTTTTCAGGATCCATGCCGATGTTAAGTCGTCGATTTCTTTGTAGAGATCTTCATTGTGGCACATTCGCGGCCAGAAATATCCAAGCGAACATCCAAACAGCTTCCTTCCCGTGGAATCCAACCCTTCCATCAGCGTCTTTAGTGCTGCCCACGTCTCCGATCCGTACATCATGATAGGGCGAATAGCGGATAAATAGACGCGCAACTTGACTTCCTTCGCGATGGTGGTACACCACAAGCGCTTGGTCAGAGATCTGAATAGAATTCGCACATCGTTTTGGAATATCCGCTGGATAACTTCCATCGTTCTTCAGCCTCGTTCGACAAGATGAGAAGAAGGCCTTAAGATCCGATCTTGGTTTTCTATAAGACATTTTCTCTGAATCGCCAAAAGTTTTTGAAGGTGATAGGGTATGAAATTGTAAAGCACCACCTTTCATGATCCTTGATATCATCTTGGAGGAGCAAGCTGTGCTCCGAGCAGTGGTTTATGTGATTATGTGTTCTCATCGATAGTTCCCGTAAATCAACGGCCATCAACCTTTCAAAAATAACCTTTCCTTGGATTTCCGCCATGGATTTTTTCATGATGTGTTTCATTTTATAATTTCCTATTTAACATTTTTTCAGTGCATTATCCCTCGCACAAATGATGTCGCTTTGACAGTCGCGGAAGGACACGTTTTGATCTGGAGAAAAAATGACAAGAGTGTAGCAACGACTCTGAATCTGTTCAAAATTTGCGCTGTTCCACTTCTTGGAAAACGCTGGTAGCGAAATGCGCTCGCAAAGTACTCGCGACACGCAAAGCATGCACTAGACTCATGACGTTTGCGTTTGCCGATAGCGCAGAGGCACAGCAGCCTTTAGTGTTCGTGACGCTTTTCTTAGTTAGAGCCTGGGTGCGTACCTTTTTTCCGCTTTTAGTTGAGCGAAATGACGAGGCCACGGCGATCGCTCGAGACCGGAACTCCACTGTCAGTTGGTGATGCGGTCGCCTCCGTTCGCTAGATTGAGAGTGGCAAAATACCCATATATGAATGGTTCATAAGTGAATTAGCGAGGCCGCTTCAATGCCATTAACATGGAGGTTTCTAGGTAGGCGGGATCCTCATCCTTCTTAAGTTTCTCATCCGTCTTAAGTATCCAGAATCGACAGTGCCCCAAAAGAACATATGGAACTGCTCAGACATTGGGATTGGCGGACCGCCGGCATTTGCTTGGCGAGTAAAAAGCATCCCCGGTCTCGACCAGCCATTAGCCAGCGGCCCACCAAAACCCTGCCAGCGGTCCGCCAGGACGTTGGCCAACCGCTGGCAGTCTCTTGGCTAATACCTGGCAGCCCGCTGTTCAGCAATCATTTGCCAGCGGTCCGCCAGTCCCTTGGCAGACCGATGAGTTGAGGTGGGTCCGTCACCGCAGATCGTTGCGCAGGAGATCGCCTACGCAACGGTCTGAGGTGGAGGACCCACCCCACCTCCCCCCCTAGCCGTGGGGACTTGCCACTCACCTGCCAAAAATATGCTAGCCTCTGTAGAGTGACTTCAGGTCACCTTCCAGGGCCGGCGTCAAAGTGCCGAGTGAACACTCATTGGACTGAATCGCCTTATATACCGGCTCGGCTTATCAGTAAAATCAGAGATCAAACTATAACATGTTAAAACGTGAGTAGTCGTCAACTCTCTCAAGTGCCAGCCATGTGACGACTCAGTGCCAAGCGAAGGTCAATGGGCGGTTATGCGCCAGCCAGGTGCCGATTGGTGGATAACTGCGTTTTCATGCCCTCGGTAATTTCGAGGTTTGATTGACCTTGCCAGCTGAATGCAAGTTATCACGCAGCTCTAAGGCACCTGGCACATATTCGCCAGCCGTCCGTCGCTTGCATTAAATGACATGCCGAGTGTATGCCAACTGTTGGCCTCGTGATTGCCATTGGCCAGCTAAATGCCAGCTGTCCCAAACTGTTGAGCAACTGGCGAATTTTTGCCAGCGGTCCACTGCTCCCAATGTCTGAGTGTGTATGAGACAATCTGATACATTTTGTATTGAATTCCTATTGAACTTTTCAGTTGAGGAAACTCAATCACTACATCTGCGAGCCTTTTTTTTTCATAGCACTATTAGCGATTTGTTGCACCCCAGGTGGCGTACAGAGGAGTATTTTTAGGTTTTTCAGTGTGTTTCTCAGCTCATCTGGAAGGAGTGGCTCAAAATGCAGCTTGGGAACAGAGGAAGAAGGAATGGACATCTGTATGCTCGTTACAGAAGATGCAAAGAAAAGTAGGAGGCATCTTATCCAGCCTTTTTAGGAAGGAGTGATCTAGCTTCTTTCAGTATTCGACAAATATTTACGAGCAGACCGACTGCCAAACACCCACAATTTCAACTGCTTCATGGTCTTCGTGGACAGAATGCATTAAAGGTGGGTTTGCTTGGCCTGCATACATCGTTCTTTATTCAGGTATGTTTTTTCCTGAATTTCAGGTAAAAAGCATCGTTGGAAAGTGCTGCAGAAAGAAGTGCGATATCTAAACGAAGGTTCTGCTCACGAGGAAGAAGACTGTTAGCTCAAGATCAAATGACGTTATATTTTAATCCGAAATATCAAACATATTACTACTTTAAGGTATTTAACAGGATGGTTAATAAATGCGTAGTCTCTTTCTGAGGTTTGAAGTGGTGGTTAGCGAATTTTCAACGCTGGAACAAGTTCACATTCATGACCTTCGAAGTGCAGACCGTTATACCTTAGTGATACACCGGCGGAAAGCCGCGTAAATGGCAGGAAAATTGCCACAATCGGGTGCCTGGTTGTGTTGAGGCAACCCAGAAGAAAGAGTTTCACGGGGAAAAAGGGGAGGGAAGCCGTGCCCAGTACTTTCCACGCCACCGCACCGAGTCAATGTAAGACCATTCTCGGAAATTTGCCAAATGTTTTGGAAGCGCTTATTTTTTCTGGTCTACAATATGGCCTGTATGCAAGGCCACCGAATTCATACGGGAATCTGCGGCAACTTCATCGCGGAACATTTTCATTCCGTCGTTGTATAACCAAAGGATTAGAGCTGCCTTCTGTAGATGAGTAGGGTGTGCAGCTAATCGTGGTCGACCACTAACGGGGTTGATCTGTTATCTGGTCCCTGCTATTCGTGTCATAAAAGGATGAATCAAGCCGTGCATTCTTCTCTGGTCGGCGGAAACAAAATGTCGGAGACATGTCAACGTGGACTAATAATAAGGACTTCTTAGAGACTGGTTAGCAAACGAGGCGATTTTAAATACTTTGAAAAAGGTGTAGATTCGACCATTTTTGTAGCAGCAAGAAGTTGGACAAAAATCGGTAGGAAAGGAGCTGAAACGGACTATCAGCGGTGGCCCAACACATCTCACCGTAATGCTAAAATGCAGACCCCTGTAAAAAATTAAAGGACGAGCATCAATCAACATCTAGCTCTTTCATCTGCATTCAACCTTTGCAATGTTTTTTCGCTCCGCCGTACTCCCCGGCAAGAACCCCCCTCCCTTTCTTAGTGTTGAGGGTTTGACACCGCGCAGTATATTTCGGCGACTCGAAAAATTTTTCGATTATTCGAGTTTTCGACTAAGTCGATTTTTGGAAATTTCGAATCATCGAGTTTTCGACTAACTCGTTTTTTCAAAAATTCGAATGTTTCTGTAGTCGAATTGACTCGATTTTTCGAAAAATCGAATGGCAAGTTTTCGACTAACTCAATTTTTCCAATTTTCAACAACTGAGTTTCTGAAGCACCTTATCTCGCCTATTTTGAGCATACCACATTCTACTGCTTCGAGACATTGATTGAAAGTATATCTGAAAATGAAAAAGGTCAACTTCACACAGTAAGACGGCCGGAACCAATATTCATGTATTAAAGTCGATTAGCAATATCCATCGACCAAATTCCAACAGCTTCAGAAAACCAAACGAATTTCACTATAAGAGAGAAATACGAGATCATTTAATGGATGAACAATCAGAATTCATCTTTGGAGACGATAACCATGGAAAAAGCCGGAGCTGAGTTTAAAAATAAGAAGCCAGGGCAAATCGCAGTCTGCTTCTAGATCATCCAAACTCATGGTGGAATATCCGTCATCATAATCAGCCTCTTCGGCTAGACTTCAGCCGTTTACTTCGTCTTTTTAGCCTTCATGACCATTTTCGTCTTCTTGCCCTATTTCTTCGACAGAGAGTGCAGCCCCTCTTCGGTATCCTCGAAGCTGTGCTTCTGTTGCCACAAAACAAGCTGTTTGTTTTCTGGATCTCCCACCTTTTTTCTAAGAGAGAGGAGGATAAAGCCAAGCATTAAAAGCAAATTTGAAAACCAAAAGTTTCGGTTGCACTGCGACGTTCCGCTGGTCCCAATGCATTCAAGCCTCATGCATGCCTCTTTTCTCGAGCAAGGTGAAATCCAGGCTATCGCGAATGTCTTGTTATCTCTGATGAGTTTATCGGTATGCTCACACCAGAGGATTGAGGAATTTCGGCGTAAATCAATGCCGGCAATAGGTGAAAAAGATGGTCGTGTGCCGCACGAGAACTATGAGCAAATAACAACTGGCGGCAAATCAGGTGCATGGTTCGCAACTGTATTTGGAAACAGTTTAACTGACTTAGAATTTCTTTGACCCGAAACAGTCGACTATCGAATGTATTCGACTGTTCGGGTCTATCGAATAATCGAGTTTTCGACTAAGTCGATTATTCAAAGTTTCGAATAATCGAGTTTTCGACCAAGCCGATTTTTCAAGCTTTCGAATAATCGAGTAATCGAATGACTCGATGTCGACTGTTTCAGTCGATACCAAGACTCGATTACTCGACTCTACACAAGTATACCGCGCAGTAGTCTCTCCTGGAAAGGAAGCTGTCACAATCCATTGCAATGAGCAACTTCCCTGGAATCTATAGCACGATTGACACAGTGTGGGTAATCAAGTAGTTTGCGAATTGGGGCTAAACCAGCCCTCTGTCATGGTATAGTTTTCTTAAGTAACCACGCAGCGCTAACAATAAATGGTGAAAAGCTGTATTGTAACTATTTTTGACGTGCACATTAAAGGCAGTGGTCGCGATCGAATGTGCTTGTCTTCTTTTCCAATCTAAACTCTCCTATGGGTTTAGAGTAGAAGGACCAATAAAAAAATTGCAAAAAAAACCGGTTTCGGGCCAAATTTCAACCCTGAACTTTCTTGTCTTTTGATAGTGGACGAGCCCACTCCACATCATCGGCATCGATGATCTCTAGCATCACGAACATCAGCTGGCTTGAAATTGAACTTCAATATATTTATGTACACATCTAATCAAAAACACTGACTGAAGTGCTTTCTTCCATTGCTCAACTGTTTTTATTAGGTAAATTTGCATTTATTTTTTCCTCTGAATGTCGGTTATTTTTGAACGCCCGGCATTAGACTGCGATCTTTTTCAGCGACGCTGTGCACGTGTGCATGGACTGACATCTTTGGGCCTTGGAAACTCTAATCCTAGCACGTTTTTCACCGCGTTACCTTCATAGTTTTTCAGCTGTTTTCCACCTAAGCTGATTTTTGTAGTTTTTTTCAATAACGTGTTTCATCGAAGGCAGTGTTCACGATAAAACCTGGATGTTCAGCATCTCACAGATTATGATAGGTCATGAGCTCACTATGACAGCAGCGTCAGGAAGAACTGCGGAAAGTTACTAGAAAGCACTTTTTCCCGACTAAGCAGGAATTCTAGTGTGACGTCACATTTTTGAGGATGTAAGGATTCACCGGTGTGAAAGAATGAAGTCTTTCCATGTGATAACGTAATCCACTTTATCCACTGTTACTTATCAAAGTCATCACCTTCGCTGACCGGCAGTTCACGCGTTCAAGCTTCTTCAGTAAGGATTTGTTTGGGAGGCGGGGTGGCCCAGTGGGTTGACTGACCCACGCGATTTTTGCCCACTGTCCGATGTTTTTCGTGTTTCTCTCTTCACTATTTTTATCGGTAGGTCTCAACCCTTACGTTTGTGTAAAAAATCCAGAGATGTTTCCATCGTGAACCCTGCCTTTAAAGCCAATGTGCGATGAAGCATTGACTTCTTCAAAATGTGGGTCAGATATGTCGGCTTGGTATCGGTGAACCCCACCTAATAGTCTTGTATGCTATGCCTTATTACTTCTGGAGAAAATGACCTCTAATAATAAATAGAGTAGTACCGTATTGACGGTGCGATTAGCTCTGTAGCAGTCAAACGGCATGTGGATGGTCGCCTCACCGCGATGCGGCGGGGTTGCCGCACTCACGGCATTCTCCGAAGAAATTCGCAGTGGCGGCACCGCAATGACGCCGTGTAGGTGCCCTATAGGCTCAGCCTGCAATGCAACAGCGATAGCTTTTGACGCGCATAGGAATCGCGGCACCCTGTCGGTTCAAAACAATTCCCACCACACGATTAAGATCCAGCTTCTGTTCTTAGAACATGAAATGTTTTAACAATGACACGTGTGAGAAAATACCCTTCAGTAAAAAGCATGTAATGCAACGTGCCTAAAACCGCATTTGTGGTTTATCGCAATGATGAGATGTGTGTCACGTTGTAAAAAATGAGATCTGATTCGATGAGGGCAAATATACCACAGTTCTGAAGAGACCTCAAGCCTTACAGGGGCAGCATGCAGGAACGCGGCTAGTTACGCTGGAGTTGGGCAGGGTTTTGTGCGTCGGCGCCTTTGATGTGAGGAAAATCTTGAGATGGGAGAGACCTATGGTGGATCACTGGCCGAGAGAGCGCCGCGTCGAGCACATGTGGCACGCACGCAAGCGAGAAGGTAATGATCCTATCACTACCTTCTCGCTTGCGTGCGTGTCCCATGTATTCGACGCGGCGATCTCTCGAGCAGTGATCGACGATAAGCAAGAAAATAAATGCGAGGAGAATTTAAGGCCACTGGTGCAATTGTCGCGCAGCAGCGGCGGGTTTTTTATCGATCGTTTGATCTGCAATAGGCGAGGCTACTGTTGATCAGCGATAATCAACATACTCACCCTGCGGAGACTCTTCTCTAAAACGATTCTTCTGGAGCGCTCTCTTCCCTCGGGAATACCGCAAATAGATGAGTGATGGGTATTAACACAATGGACAGCGGAACAGTCTTTCTCATAGTCCCACAATAAGATCGCGACTATCACCAAAACATCGTCTTGGGCATACTCCCATATTGTTCGGCTTGCTCAGTGTATCCCGAGCTTTTGTTCTTGAATAAAATTGTTTTTGAAGTCGTTTCTGGAACCCGTCGCGCGCAGCGAAGTGCGGCAAAACTTTGAGTGGTAATTTTTTTCTTCTAATAATATTTTTCCGTGTTTTCTTCATGAATAAGACAGGTGGGACAACCTTAAGAGTTGCGCAGGTTGAATTTTAAAAGTCCTACACTAAACACGCTTGGGAACGACATGAAAAGTCGGACTTGTTCTGCGAAGCCCCCAAAACACTTGGAAAAGGAGCCCGAAAATCCCACTTGCACAACCCTCGAGACTATCCCAACTGCATCTAACTCACGAAGAAAACCTGAAGATTGCTCTTCAACAGCTACTCAAAGTTCCGCCGCGCGCGACGTTTCTGAGAAACGACCGCAAAAACACTTTCGTACAAAAACAGAGTAATTATAGGAAAATTCGGTCCAAAAAGCACAATGTTAGGCAGGAATTTGCGCTGTGAATACGATAGTGTTTTAAGAATCCAAGAAAGTCTTCGTTTAAAAAGTTACATCGCACGTTTTTTTTGCCAAGTTTGGCAATGGCAAATGCTCCCCGTTTTTACAAAAGTTAGCGCGGGTACTGTAGGATACATCAAAACATGAAACATGGCAGACATAGGGTGAACCGGTACTGCGGTTCTAGGCATGGAAACTAAAATACAGATAGTATACTGAACTCACAAAACTCACTATCAGGCCGAAGACAACTGAAGTGAGGTATGAGGGCATCGACAGCACAGTTTATAGACACCACAGAGTTCAGAAACAGCACAACTGACAAAAAAACTCCATTCGTACTCGCATCTTCTTGTGCTCTTATGTCAGGGGTCAGCTTTGCTTGATAATCCTATTCAGAAAGTAGCTAGCAAACCGCTTTCACCTTGCCTCGTCTGCTTGGTGACATCTATCTGAAAACATTTGCTTTGAGAGAATGATTGGAGATCAGAGCAAAGTAGACCACGTCAGTTAATAGAGAACGTAGTGTACTTCCTCAAAAATGAACTCAACCCAAAATTGAAACCAGAAACCTTGCAAGCAGGATCGAATCCGACTTGCGCATCTTCCTTCCTTGACACAATCTTCTTAATAAGGCTTGCTGAGAAAAACAGCCTCTTAGATAACATATCACTGGATCTACGAGTGAAAACTAGTGTGGAGTGAGAGACGTACTGACAATCTTGCTATTCACAGGTTCAGGAAATGCGACGAGACCTCCCTCCAGAGCCGTTGCACTTGTGCACTCCGTTGTCGAGACAGCCGGCATCACTCAAAGATCTCGAATCAAGTTACTTATGACTTAGCTGAATTTTATGACTCGCAAGCAAGTTACATGGGCATAAACACGTTACTTGCCCCTTCTGAAACTCGCAAGTAACTTATATTACAGTATACAACCACACGATTTAACAAAATTCGCCCAGAAATTGAATCGTGGTTTTGGCGGTGTATTGAATGGCATGCTATATGTGCATTACGCAGAGGCCGGACACCGTAGAAAGTCTTGTCATGAAGATTTTTGCGAATCCCAGCAGGAGTGTGCAGGACGTCATAAAATGAGTGCAGGTGGAACTAGGCAATCATGGCGTCTCTTACACAATCGATTTTCGTTCCATTTTCCCGCCTTTTCGCTTTCTGTGACTGCTCAGACGAGATATTCGAGCGAATAATTAATACACGAAAATTCGAAATTGGATCAGTGGGATCTTCCATAGTTCCCATTGAGCGACCATTTTGCATTCCCGTGAGATTCGGATCAGTGCTCGGGATCGGTCGGCTTTACACTATTCATGCTCTGAGAATCCGACTTGACGTGATTTTGTTCCCCGGCAGGCCTGTGGCAAGGATAGGCATTTCTTAGCTTTTCCAAACAGGATTGCTGAATCATGGTGGCTGTGCGCCGCATTCAATTCCGTTTCTCGTGAATCTGACTCCTGCATTCGTTGCAGTAAACGGCGCACCCATTGACGCAGTACCCACAACGGCGGCATGTTCTCCTACACTTCTGGGCTCGCATGACAGACGAGTATTTTTTTCCTCGGGTTCCCTTAAACTTGAGTAATTAAACCTATATCGGATATCGGATCCCCCCGGGTTGTTTTTGACTCCTTTCTGCGCCATGAATACAGAAATGTTGATTCCTCCGGCGATTTTCTAGTAAAAACTGCATGAGCAAGCTTGGTGGTTCCTTGAACAAGTGTTTTTGTGTGTTTTGCGTTTAAATTCTTTTGTGTTCACGAGGTAAGGTTCACACAAGGTTTCAAGAAGCCCAAAAGCCAAGTGGAGAAGAGTGGGCAAGAAGCAAGACATCATGTGACTGAGCCTGCTTTTTTTCCGTGAGAGGATCCATGTTAATGAGTTCCTTTGATTTCTAGAAACCGAAATTTTCCAAATGCGGAGCAACTAATGCGGTTCGAGCAGGCTAACTGGTACAACTCTCGTACTTTCGTTCTGTTGAATATAATCAATGTCAACTCATGGAAATCTCAGAAAAGAATGAAAAAATTTCAAAAGATGCCAATGTACAAATTCAGAAGACGTTCGTCGTGAGAAAAATAGGAACCTAAAAGAAGGAAAGTAACGAAGGGAGGAATGAATAAATATAATATCAAAAAGGTAATTAAGCTAACTTTATAACAAATCAAAATCCACATACATTCACGACAACGAAAAAAGAGAAATGAAAAAAAAAACCAAATGATATAAGGATTAAACTGTAATAGATAAAAATGAACTAACCAGAAAATCCGCTCATAGTGCGTAATCCTTCCTTTTCTTGACGATGCAGAACAGCAGGGAGTCGAAACTGTTCGGAGGGAGGGGTTACGGGTGGCGCCGGGCGTTCAATATGCGAACTCGTTGGAGTCGGGCGCGTTGCAGCCGACGTCGTCGGACCATGAGTTAAGGCCCCCTTTCAAAGTTGCCCGACCGACGTCGGACGAGTCGTTATCGAATGTGGAATATCTATCTACTCTATCCTATCCATCTTATCTATCTTGACTTGTCAAATTCGGTAATGAGTCGGCCGACAAACAATGAAAGGCGCTTTAAGCGCCTTTCAGTCTGCCGGACGACGCCTTCCGGTACGTTATAAGATAGGATTGCGGCGTCGGTGCGGCCCGCACTGCGATGTCGGCCGACCGACGTCGCACTGCGGTGAAGTCATTGACACGACGTCGAAGCAAGTTATGACGGGTCAAAACGTGTCAGTTTCGCCTCATATTATGTACTGAAGAGTCGGAACTGACGGTTGTTCGCCGCAGCTTCTCTCGCACTGCGGCACTCCTATAACGTGTCGGACGGCAACGTCCGGCAGACTGTGAAAGGCGCTTTACGGATGAAGTTCTCAGGCGAGCCACGGGCGAATTGATGGGCGATAAAAAAAATCACAATCTCGGAGTTTGAAAAGGGTTGGTCCACTCGCAACGAATTTCAAAGAAAAAAAATCACAATTTCGGAGTTTGAAAAGATTGGGTCCACCGTCAGCGAATTTCAGAGAAAAAAATTACACATCGGATTTTGCGCGCAGTAGAATCACCCGCAAAGAACTTCAAGAAGAATAATACATTCGGGCTTCAAGTTGAGTTAGCAACGGTTAGCAAAATCTTGAATTGGGAAGAAAATTGCGAACCACTGAAGTGAGTGTCAAACGCTCATTTTTTTCACGAAGATAGCAGAAAAGTAATTTCAGGACTGACCCCGTGTGCAGCTAGATTCTAGAAGCGTTTGCACCGGAGTTTCTCAGGCGAAATCAAAGACCGATCAATATGAGATCAATGGCATCGGAGTGGGAGCGTCCGCAAGCTGCGGGGTGTTTCGATTTCACAATCGCCTCGGCCAGTGCAGAATTATCGTCCATCACTGGATGAGGGATTGCCGCGACGCTGCTTGGCGGGAAAAATTGCGCGCGGGAAAACGAAGGGAGAGTGGCTATTGATCGCGCAATATTTCCCGCCAAGCAGCGTAGCGGCGATCCCTCATCCAGTGATGGACGATAGGCAGTAAACGTGTCTGTATCCGCTGTCTTCCCTGGCGTACTTTGCACCACAAAACAAGCGCATCAGCAAAATATTTCTAGTATCAATCAACAAATACTTCTGCGATGGGCGTGAATAGGTGAAAGCCCGCGAGAGCTTGCTATTGCTCTTATCATTCACATTTTTCATGGTATTCTCTTGTTGTTCTGTATTTCTATAATAATCACATTTTTCTCAAAAAACTTGCTCACCTTCATATGCTACAAATATCTTCATCTTCTTCATTTACATTTACCCGTGATACATGCTACATTTGTTGGAAATGTTGTGAAATATAGCACCTTACCTTACCGTGAGTAATCGCATCCAAAATTAGGTGTAGCCATAGAGTAGATTTGGTAGAAAAGACCACATGGGACTAGCAAATACAGTACCATGCATTTTTTTTCGCAGAAAAAGCGTTTCCACAAAGTGCCGCATCGCCAGAATTTGCTTCAACATGACCCGATTTCAATTTGGAAGTCGTTTCTGGATTGCTTCCATTTGAAAATTATACAGAGTATTGGATTTCGATTTGTACAAAATATAAGATTCAGCTCCAGAAGTTCATCAAAAATTGCATATTTGCGTCACATACTCCCTTATTATGAACCGATCAGACGGCCATGATATCAGGAATCTGCCATGTTTCGATCTGTGGTCGATGTGAACATGAGAAGGAATTAGACATTTTTTCAACACGATATCAGAGATAAAAGGACGTTCTTCTCAATCCATTGCACCGAGAGAACACAAAACTATCTGAAAAAACTCATCTTTGTTTTTTGAAGTGAGTTATGAAGTTCGCGTTCCGACCCCAGCGCGAACGGGGTCTGACCGCGGATTTATGTCGGGTCTGACCCTCTAGCATTCTCCCCCACGTATTTCCAAGTGAGAAGACGTGGTGAGGGGAGGGGAGGGGGGGGACCACTAAACTTTATTTTTCACTGAGGAGTGCTTTGAAGATGGAAAATAGTGCAGCGTCCGCTTTTTTAACAACTTGGTCAATGTAACAGGAGAATTCCAGTTCAAGATCTACGAGAATGTCTGGATCTAATTTGATCTACTGCTTTTGAAAGAAATACCATCGATATAATAATATTCGCTCGAGATCTCCTCAGCAGTATGATGAACAACGCATTTGTCCAGATTCACTACCTTAAATCTTGAGACCGTGTGATTATATCTGTATCATGAGGTTGTGTGATGTCTTCAGAATTTGTTCAAGATTCAGTGTATATACCAGGAAAAGCAAGGGTAGTAGGACACTCCCAAATAAAACCGCTAGTGCAGGCGTGCCATCTGGAGAAACCACATCCCACCATTTCTGTCATGAATCAGTCAGCTTAGTATGTTTTGGACCAATTCAATTCCACTGGCACCCTAGTGTTCCAAATTGGTGAGCACCTTGCTGCGGGCTTCTTTAAAATTCGGTGGGGAAACCTACTGTATCCGTCTGACTGCGCTTACGTCCGGCTGTCCCCTGTGCCACCCATTTCCTCTATAAAACACGAAGTCGGGGGGGGGGGGCATATGGACTGTGGCAGCCGTAGGTGGGACAGAGCGCAGCAGACGAGAGTAAAGGATGCAGCAGGATTCATTGCATGCATTAGCGGCCTGTATCTGCTGGTGGACGATGGACGCACGCAGACGGACTCATCGAATGCATTTTCTGCACCCGTCTGCCAGCATGGCGGTGCGTAACAACCGGGTGGGACTCGGTCGACTCCGAAAGTTGGAGCTCGCCACCTTCTAACCAAGAGTCCGGCGGCGCGCAGCAACTTGCGCGGCCGGCGAGCGGAATGTTAGCGGGTGGCGAGCGCTGGCGCTTGTTGCTGCGCGCCGCTGGACTCTTGGCGCCGCCGGACTCTCGTGCCGGACAACATTCCGCTCGCCGGCCGCGCCGGCCACACCCATATACCACATTACGGCGGCGCGCTCGCAACTCCACGTCGGCCCGCTTGCCTAGCGCTGCTCGCCGAAGGAAAGATAGCGGATGGCGAACTCTTAGATGTGGCTTCCGCTTCAAATTCATGCCATACTTGAACTTTCGTTTCGGTTATGCGGTGTTTCCGTCTGCAGGAGGGGGACTATGGTACAGCACTTGGCCATGCCCATTTTTTTCGTGCCGCTGCGCCATTTAAATCTCAATCCAGGGGTTTTCCCCATTCCGAAATCAGGAGAGCCGTTGAGGCATGGAAAAAATTGGCGTGGCTTGGTGCGATGTCATAGTGCACCCGCCCCTCTGCTGCGATGTCACCGGTTATTCTTTTACAGTAACAGTAAATATTTTTAAAAAATTCAGGGGGTCCATTTATATTGAGAATGATTTATAACGGTCAATTCCGATTCAATTAACGATCTTCAGAACTTCAAATGTTTTTCTTATTTAATTGTAGCAAGCAGGCAACACTTCTTAGTAACCAGATCACTTTTTTTTAGATCTCAACGTAAATTATGGAGCTCGTATCGATCAAATATTCGAATTATCCAGCCAATGATGAAAGTGTCAGATTTTCTTGTCGAAAATATCTTTGCGGTGAGCTGGAGAGAAGGAAAGCGGAATGAAAACATCACGAATGGGGTTTTTGTTCTTGGAATATGGTGTTTATTCGGGACGTTCGCTAATTCTTTGATTCGAATATTCTAACTATTTGGAAATTTCAATTATTTAGCTGTTCGAATAATCAGTTGGCTCCTTCGGAAACTTTAATGCATCTCATTTTTCGAAGTTTCCCCAGTGGTCACATTTGATTATACTTCACTTCGAGAAATTTGCTGGAATATTCAAATCCATTCACGGCCATGTCCGCTTTGGGCTTGAGTGTGGGCATAACTCCGCAATCCCTTCCCTTCTTCACAACGTTGGTTTGGCACTGCATCCCATCCTCGTCTTTTATCACAACGTTAGCGCCATCCGGCATCCCATTTTCTTTTTCTGTCACAGCGTGGGCTTGGCCCTGCAGCTCACTCGGTGCTCTCGTCAAAAAGCTCTTGATAACCTATTTAAAATGATATGGGTATAAATTTAGAGAGCAGTGAGTTTCTATTCACAAACCGCTTTTCCGGGAGTCAGTGGCACTAAATATAGGAGGCGGGTAGGCAGATCACCGGTTATGAATATGTACGCGCAGCTACAATACCGCTCGTAGGATTTGGTCAGAAGGGGCGTATTTAGCGTCTTTTTCGCCTTTTTCTTACACCTCACTTCAAAGTCAATTCTGAGCGAAGCTATGGCGATATTCGTGATCCTGGTGTCAAGGGCTACCAAACGGTATAGCCCATGCTGGGGTTTCGTTTTGAACTAACGAAGTTTGACGGGCAGGGGATACTGTATGTTACCATTTGATGGAGGAGGGGGGCTCGGCGTGCTGTTTCTGCGTCCTCGTGGCTCCCACCGCACCGTCTGCAACACACTGGTCGTCTGTGGCCTCGCCGACTCGAGTGCTGCCTCTCCGCGTTGAAATTTTGGGCGGTTCCCCACCATCATTCCATTTGGTGTGAGCCGTTGGAAAATCTCGCGGGCAAGCGGCAGTGATGACGCCGCGCGTGCGAAGGAACAGTTCGACGTTCCCCCCACACAAAATTATCAGCTGTGATTGTGGTAACAATACGATACATAGCATTGTGTCGTACTGGTCAAGTTCCCACGCAAACCCTTCACCATCCCCCACCCCTGTTCTCGAAAAATGTGAGGAGAAGACTCATTTCCGTTGAAACTGATGTTATATTTTGACTGGTTAATCATCTGATGTTCCATCTATTAAGGCTTCGATAATTAGAATTATTTCTTTTAAGGTTATAACACTTTCATGTCGCTCGAGCATTTTTGATTTTATTTAGAGATTCTGTGCTTGATTACAGATTTTTTTTGAGGAAAACCTCATTTAACTTTGTGTCAGATTCATTCTCTCGAACTGGTCCTCTTTGAGACCATGAATGCTCTCTTCAGTTTAAATATTCTCACAAGGCGAGAAGCAGCTGACTGCAGTTGTTTTACTTGCTGTATTCATCTTTTTTTCTGCATTATAAAGGCAGTAGAAGGAAAAATGCCTAAGCGACATCGAATTGTTATAAACCCATATAAACTACTTCAAATGCTAAATACCACAATAAATGACAACAGATATTCGGCAGTCGAAATATAAAACAGAAAATAAAGTTGACCAATCCACCTCGCATGCTTCAGCATCGATGACTATTAGATGACGCTTTTGTTGGAGCAATTTCACCATCTGCTAGGAAATGATAGGTGATCCATGGCGTGAGTCAGCGTATGAATATGAGAGTTTATCCCGCCCTCTACACAGCTGAAGGCAGTTCTCACGATGGATAATGGCTGTGTCCGTGGTGGGTTCCGAGCGATTCTGAAGACACCATTGTGATCAGCCCGAAATCCTCACAAAGCTAAGCAAGAGAAACGGAAAACGATTTTAAGGTTGTACTGTGCCTTTAAGGTATCGTAGAATGTGTGTATTGTTTACATTCATCTAGCCCGATGTGTATTCAACCCTATAAGGACAATATGTAGATTTAAAGACATGGAAGCCGAAAAAAGGTGGGTCCTGCACGAATTTTACAGCTCCTCCTCAAAGTTTCTAGCTCGCACGATACAGTTACTGCACGACTGACTCTCCGCAGGGTTTCTCAGTAATTGTGGGCCCAGGTTAGTATTTTTCACGAAAATCGCGTTTTTGAGCGACGTATCCCTCCATACTGTAGCTATCAATAGTTATCAACGCTGTACAGAGGCCTTTGTTTTCCTCACATACACTAAATATCGCAAGTCACCTAGCTTGAAAAGTGTTTGGGTGTGGCACTGCACTGTGTTGTGAAAAAGAGCCCTCCGATTCGAAGCCGCGACGCGAGCGCACGCGCCACCGACGGAGGCGAGGTATGTTTGCGTAACATACTTCGATTAGTGCCGGGCGCATTGGATAGTGAACGCACCCACGCCGAGTGAGATGCTGGTTGAGGGACCGGCGAAAATCAGCGCTGCTGACCTTGGTGGGAGAGAAGGCATGAATAGGGGAGTGTGCAAGGCCGAGCGTGTGCTGGGGAAAGGCAGCACGCGAGTCAGCGAGGCCACAGACGACCAGTGCTTTGCAGATGGTGTGGTGGGAGCCACGAGGGCGCAGACACAGGACGCCGAGCCCCACTCCTCCAACAAATGGTAATATACAGTATGCCCTGACTGTCAAACCTCGTGATTCCAAAATGAAACCCCAACAAGGGCTATACCATTTGGTAGCCCTTGACACCAGGATCACGAATATCACTATAGTTTCGCTCAGAGTTGATTTTGAAGTGAGTTATAAGAAAAAGACGAAAAAGACGCTAAAACCCGACTTTGCGCGCCTTCTGACCAAATTCTATGAGCGGTATTGCAGCCCTCACGGCGGCTGCCGAGTGTAACTCGTCCACTGCGTGGCCCGTTCGTGGGTTTCGGAGAGGGGTTGAAACTTCAGGGAGTGGGAAATTCTTACGCGTCTAACGAAGACGTCACTGTTCTGAAAGAAAAGCGAATTCCAATTCGGGTTGTCTACATAAGCTATCAAGTTAGCTCAATGAACGAGTTGTCCGTCAGATGACCAACTCGTACAAAGAGCACAACCTGGCTGATGCACATTTAGGTATTTGGACGGATTTGTGTAAATGCGGGGACGAAACTATGAGTTACGACCCCCGCAGCCGCCGTGACGGTTAGCATCATGATTGAAAATATGACAATATCGAGTTTGAGCTTCACAGTTTGCAAAAAAAAATCCAGGCATTAAACAGAAACAGAAAAATGGTGACAAATGGTATTATGTAGGGCAAGGTTTAGAAAAATGTAGCGAAAAACTTTAAAAACCGATAACAATTTAGCGGGAACTCGCTAGCAAACAGCTCGGGATCCGCTGTGCCATCTCTCCTCGCGCTCCCAACCCGCTATACCCCTAGCGGGTGGCGAGCGAAGGCGATGGGTTAGAGGATGGCGAGCTCTTTGAAATGAGGGGTGAGCGGGTGGTGATCCGGGCCCGAAATGCTCGTGGGAGGTGAGCTTCGACCTTCTGAGAATCGGCCAATTGTGACGAAGGCCTGGCAGACTTCATCGAAGGCTTCGAAAGGTCGGCGTAAATCACATCGACTGTTTTATCAAGTTTGGGACTAGGTTCCAGTGATACAGAGTGCCAACAAGATTTGTGGGTGTCGAAGAACCCGAACAGATACTGGATTGCGCTGTTAAAAACTTGCATCGAATTTATCCTACAGGCTACGACGCGAGGTGTGATACAGCCCAATTTCGGTCCGACCCCCCCCCTGAATCAGGCAATTTGCTCAGTCCCCCCTATGAGCGAATCCGCATGTCTGTCCGCATGTATGACCCAAAATTTCTTGAAAGTCCGAATCCGCCCTGAGGCCACAGGTGTGCGGTAGTCGCCAGTAAACCTACAACGCAACATTTGGTTGCTGGGCACCCGCGCTATCATAAAGGTTGTGACCCCGTTAGAGATTAGCAATTTTTGGCCTGGGCTTCATAATTTCGCAACAGGGCGCTGTCTATCTCTACTCTCGCAGATCTTTACGTTTTCTGCGCCAGAAAGTCGAGGAAAGGGAAACAACAGAAGAGGAAATTGTTTCAAATCCTATTTATGGACAGCGGATAACACACCGTTCTCTGTAATTCAAAGCACCGCGCACGTTATCGTTTGCATTTTGGCCTATATCTTCACTTTGTCAAGGGAAGATCTCCAGAGTTTCCCTGTCGCTAAATGAAAAGCGTAGTTGTGACATCATATATTTTGTCTTCCAGAAAGAATTCGATCGTGTATCCTCTGTTTCCAAGTGTGATTTATTTCCGTTCGTCGAGTGCGCCTGCGTGCACACGCTGCGTCTCCTGCTCCCCACAATTTCTCGCTGTCTTTACCCTCGCTGCGCACAAGCGCGCGAGGGAACAGAGTAAATCTGGCTCGGAACCAGAGGATAAGTCAGAAAAGTTTATTTCATAAGTTTGAATTACTGTGATTATATCCTACGTGGTCCAGTGGATCGCCAATTTCCTCGATGGTCAAGCACTTCAGGTCCGAGTAGGAATGAGTTTCTTTGAAACTTTCCCAATCTCAAGAGGCGTACCTCAGGGAAGGGAATTCCATATGGATGGAAACCAATGCAAAATCTATGCAGGTATTTTTATAGTTTTCATAACAACACTGATTGATAGCGGTCCCCCTCGTCTAGGTTAGGACCCCACCGTGGTCAACTCCTATTATTAGAAGTACTTGCAGTACTGACGCCATAGCAGCAATATTACGCATTTTAAGGTGAGTGGTAATGTGGTAGTGTCTGATGTGATACAATTACAACACAATCTTCACTCACTGCTACGCTCAGGGAAACTCTGAAAGTTCGGCTCGCCGAAAATCAGCATTCTTGTTATGATGTGCAATACAGTTTAGTAAGAAAGTCTTTACAACTGTGCTCGACGACTTTTCATGAAACAGCCTCTGGGTACAAGCGAAACGGTTGCGCACGCAGAAGAAGCGGTGCTCATTTGCGAAATACAGTGAGGCGCGAATCTCTCTAGCGGGGTCACTCCCTTTGTGATACCGCGGGTGCCCAGCAGCCAAATGTTGCGTTGTAGGTTTACTGGCGACGGTGTGCGGTTCCGGGCATGGAAACTACGTTTAGAATATGGCCCCCAGCATCTGAAAACGCTCCCAAAATTTCATTGGTGCAGCTTCAAGCCGAACCTACACAGTGTAGGGTCTACGAAACAATGGAGTTGTGAAATATCTACAAGTATTTATCAAATTATTAATTACAGAGTTTCGCGTTGCTACAACGTGCGGAAAACCTAGTCCTAGACCCATGTACCTGACTTAGTTCTTTTAGCCGGTTCAAAACGGTTTCAAAGACCAATTTTTGGGTGTGATACAATCGATTTTTAGGTGTGATACAATGGTAAATATTTCACAACAATCGCGGACTGTAACATTTTTTCATATACCGTTCCCTACCTAGCGCTGTTCGGCTTGGAGCTGCGTTCAAGAAATTCGGGTGCGTTTTCGCATCCGAACGGTCGTATACTAAATGTGGTTCCCATGTACGAAACCGCTAAAATAGAAACAAGCTCCGTATACCCTATGAAATGCTGTTCGGCTTGAAGCTGCGGCTGTGAAATCTTGGGTGTGTTTTCACATGCGGACAGTCGTATTCTGGATATAGTTTTCGTGCCCGAAATTGCACATATGTGCTCTCAGAGCGTAAGAAAATTGTTTTCAGGGGATATCACACCTTGGAAATTGCGTAATCAGTCAGTTTCGTGGAGGAGGTTGCAAGAGAAATCACAGTGAACAATGCTTCTCTATTACAATCAGTTATCCACGTTCCCCAGCCTTTCAAAAATTTTGGCCTTTGGCGAGATTGAACCTGTGAATCCTAGGTCGCCTAAAAATGGATCTTAGATTCCGAATTTCCAGAATATCCTAATTTGTCATTTTGTTGACAGGATAGTCCGCTTGAAATGACCTCAGAGCGAAGACAGCGTATACTCAACACTTCTGCTGCTTACATATCCAGGAACGCTTTGGACAAACACTTTACGTGGCCACGATTCCGCCTGCATGCCCGATCCATTAACAATGCTCATGCTACTGTCGTCTATTGTCTTGCATGCTTTTTCCACCAGTGAATTGTCACCCCTCCTTGTTGGTTTCTGCCTCATTTGTTTTGCGAAGTTATTTCGGTCACTCTTCAGTTTCGGTTTTGAAATACGCCCTCTCAGCTCGATCTCCAGTGTTATTTGGACCTTTTATTGTTACCTCATTTTGCCGTCTCAGTTTGCAGTAATTTTTTATACTAACGGTATACCCCTCCACACCCCCTCCAGGGGTGTGCGGAAATTTTTTTGGTAAATTTTTTACCGAAACTTTTTGCCGAAATTTTTTTTTGGTAAATACGGTAAAAACGGAAAATTCGGTAAAAATTCTGACCGGTTTTTTGGTGCCTACTCTCGTTCTCTGAGCCGAATTCCGGTCCGCGAGTGCGAACTACGGCTGTTGCAGCATGCGACACGTCATAATCGTGCTGGAAGAAGGGTGAATCGTGCCGGGACCAAGTGGTCCCAGCACGATTAAGACTTGTCGAATGATGCAATAACCGTAGTCAGCAAATGCGGACCGGAGTTAGGCCCAGAGAACGACAGTATCCCATACGATAGCGCAAATGACCGATAATATTTATGTATCATTTTCAATAGTGCATGAGGATAGTGCAAATAATGAGTGAGTTTTACATATTAAACTGAGCTCAACGGCTGAATCTGATGAGCGGGACCTTGATTTTGAGGAAAAGTAACATTTCAAAGTTTTCTGGTGTCAAGGCCTTTCTGTAGTCACTCAAAATCAGGCCAGCTGAGAAAAACACCCTTCCCGCCTCAACTGTGCTGGCGCTCAAAAGTACATATTGGTCAGTGAGGAAAGGTGCGGGTACGATGATTTCACAATGGAGTCGTTCCAGAACTGCAATGGATTCAGTGTTGTGTTGGGGGCTTCGAAAATAATTTTTCCAGTTCCTGAAATTTTTGTTCCAAACTCTGCTGCCTTGCAAATCTGTTGACCGTCTGTTGAAAAAATATGTAGTTCTCGGAGTAGTATCTCGCTAAGAAAAAGCACGTGACACAAAAGGCGAACAGATCGTTTGAGCATTCAAAAAGTAAGCCAAAGGGTTAAAAAAGAGTAACAAAAAGAAGGATGAAGAAGGATATCGCGCCAAGTGCATGCCTTAACAGTGGCAAACCCGTGAAATACGAGTAAGAAGTAGGCCGATTAGGCAGAAAACACCCAATTTTTTCGGTAAACATTTCGGTAAATTTCGTGAAAAACTCGATAAATCAAAATTTACCGAAAAATACCGGTAAATCCGAAAAATCTGTAAATCGGTAAACGGAAAATGCACACCCCTGCTCCCACCCTTGATAAAAGCTCATTTTGGTTCTTGGTTGGTCAAAGGCCCGACCCCCCCCTACCGGACATCGGCGGGCCCGACCCCCCTCTGTGATACATCACCCCTCACGCCAAACCCTGTTATCTCAAGATGTGGCTGATTCTTCTCTGATGATTGTCTTCATAACTTCAACAAGTGTTGGGGTAATACTTGTGGGCCTACATACGGTGGTATTGCAAGTCTACCCGAAGGCTGCGCCAGCCTTCACACTCAAAACAGAGATAAGACTAAATGAATACCCCTTATTGCATGTCCACAATGGATTTTCATAACCTTTTGGTATAGCTTCATGTTGGCACCGCAACACTGACATGCGTGGCTACCGCGCAGCAATCGGAATGGAACGAGCCATTCGTCAAAGTTCTGTTTGTGGAAGTGCAGCGTGTCCGCCAGTTCCAATAGCTTCGCGTACCTTTGAGACACTGTACACCCAGAAATTATTTTGCGTGTTTCACGCACGTGTTGGAGAGATCGAACGAACCATTTGCCATATGTGTACCGGATTTGGTCGCGCGCTGATCACAGCAGTATATCATAACTCGTTCAGTTCCCTAGACACTAAGTTGTGAACCCTTGAAAATCGTTAAAATTCTAGAAGGAAAAAGTCAGGTGAACGCTACGCCTCTGATATCCTTATTTGTAGTCGCTGCACGAGAATGAAAAAAAACCCAAGAAAGAAATACCGACAAGGAAGTGAAAATTGAATACTCCATTGAATGAACTTTATCCATTTATGTAGCAGTCATTGAGTTCAAAAAGCGAGAAAAGGGCGTGGCCTGTGGTAGTGAAAAAGAGGGTCTGGTCCGTAGCTGTCCGTGGCAGTGAATGAGAGGGTCGCACCCGTGGCTGTCGCTTATTTGGAAGAATTGAAGGCTCGCACTTGACTACACAACCACTTGGAAATCGCGAGATTCATCAGTGAGGGTGTATTGTGCTTGTGAGTCAATGGTTTCATTTTTGGGTCTCCGATTGTTCGTACGATTGCAGACACCACACAGGAGTTTTCTTGTTCGAATAAGTTAGAAAACGAGAAATCAATTAATCACGAAGGAGGGACGATTGATCATACCGGCAACTTCGGCTGCTAAAGGCAAGGTCCGGTCAATTTTTGACACTACCGAAACCTGGGTTAAATAGATTGGGCTGGCCTAGCTGAACATTGTCTGAAAGTTTCACGAACTTTGAGTCCTTAGTTTTGGAGAAAACATCCTCGAAGTCAGGGATTACGGTATTCACAACATGATAATCATGGCTGGAATGACGGATAATCACACAACGCTTCTGAAGAATGCGTGGACAACCGCTAAAATATGGACGATGGCCACACTTTTCTGACTTTTCTGGATCATCGGCTAACGGAAGTGGCCGGAATAATTTGAAGAAGACCGGTTTTTACGCAGTTTTCGCATGTTCCTTGGGACTACCTGTAGCAAGAGCATTGATTAAGCGGGAAATCTCAAAATCGAAATTCTGCCCAGACCCGCCCTTAAAGTAGTTCGCTTTTCTTTTTTCTCGATTTTTTGCAGTTGAATACTTTCTAGCAAGCGTGTGAACTCTTGTGTTCGTAGGAAATCCGGTTATAATTTTCATCGCAAACCCTGACTCTAGGCAATCAGCTTCTTCGGTCCTCCGAACTATGTCTTGCTTTTAGCTGTAGATTGTGATCACTAAACCCTTCTTCCTAAACGCCTAAGCTGATAATCTCTTGAGAAAACTGTGATTATCTTCTATCTCAAAAGCCCATCTAAAGTTTTTGGAACGGCAAATTATAGGTGTTAATGCCGAGAGAGACATTCCACTTGTGCTATTGGAATGTTGAGCACTAGTGTTTGTGGGGTTGAGGAACTCAGTGGTAACTACGTATTTCGCGATCACTTTCATCCACACAAAATATCCACATGTAAGTGAGATGCGTCTATACTTCTTTTTAGCCCTGTATAAGGGGTGTGGCATATTTTGTTGCTGTCATGAGATACAATACAATTTAGTACAAATCGCGGCGAGACCCGTGCCTAAGCAACGGCACAGGTTACAGTAACAATTGTCGCGCGTCCGTCGCAGCGACGTGGGGCGAATGGCCGACATACTGAAAATGTGCCGAAGCCTGTCGCTGCCTCTGTAGACGGGGACAAGTTCAAAGGGCGGGAGATCCACGACAGGCGGTCGCTGCGCGCAGCGTGGGTGTGTCGCAGGCGTATACCATACTCGTAACTCAGCCTGCAGCCGCCTCTCGTGTACTGTCATAGAAACAAGTATGAGAGAATCCTTTCAAGCTTTATTGTTTCAATCAATAACTTAAACTCGAATCATTGTAGTTGGACCGATTTTGAGATCAGACTAGGAGCATGAGCCTCCTTTCCAGTATTCGCTCTCTCTCGAAACGTTCAGCTAAATCGTAGAAGAGTGGTTGGACGACACTTCTGCCAATGTCGTTAAGATGATTGCTGTCGTCGAAGTAGAGTAGGTTCGTTTCATTATTGTAACCACGGAAGACGCCATCCTTATCTAGCAACGCAGGAAGGTAGTCTATGATTTCACATTTGGTGCACCTTAAATTCAATCTCGTCAAGATATTTAGGCGTCGAGATTTTGAAGGCTATGAACACTACAAAATCAGTATCCGAGCTTACAAAAAGGAAAGGTCAGGGGCTTACTGCATAAACAATGTTGTATGAAAGAGAACGGCTGAGAGTGAGCCCGAACAGGCCTCAAACGGCCCTATACTTGAAGGCTTAAATGTCGCCTACTCTCTTCAATGGTCCCCGATCCAAGAGAAGAAGAGAAAAATTGATTTCGAGAGAGCAGAAATTTTATGAGTATAATTTATTTTATAGGGTTTGGCTCAACAGGACTTATAGCGCAACGGAGAAAGGCGGTAATGCGGTTTTCTAAATATATACCGTAGTCCTTTTGTCTCGCCAATAATTTTTCCAAAACAGCTATGGATGATCGCTGAGCTTTTGCTTTTACTGATACGACTACAGCTGTGGAAGCAGCGAAAAAAAGTGAAAACATGAGAGTGTAAATAGAAACTTGCCGATGAATCACATTTTATCCTGAGAGGTGATTGACACAGCAAAGACTACAGTATATGGTTTGTGTAATACCTCTAGAGAAGGCGTGTATACGAGTATGTTGGTGCCTGCTCGTTGTAGCCCCTGCTTCTACTAGACCCAGCAGGCGTTTGAGAATACACAGGGAACATGCGAGCGATATAGCGTGCACAACTATATCGCGAAAGTCTCCCATACATTGCAAAAAGGTGTCGCCGTGCGGCACATTCAGGCCTCTAGTCCACAACACCTCAGGTCTTGCACCTAGGGAGTCACGGAGCTTTTAGCCACAAGCCACAATTTTGCAACCCTGGATTGGCGGTCATTGCCGAGTGATATCCTACAATCTGCGCTGTCCAATATTCTGAGCTATTTCAATGCACCGCTTGCTGCTTTGCCGAAAACTCGCCTCAAGGATAGACCCGTCATCAACGTCGGAGAATACGCCATCTACTGCGGTAACGCTGATGATAGGATAGTGGGAGGCTGTGCGATAGCTGTAAGGAAGGATTTCAATGGTATGGTCAAGGAGTTCGGCTCAACGTCGTGCCGGAATGCATTCGTACGACTGCAGGATCCCAAAGGATTCAATCTGTGGATAGTGAGTGCTCATGCGCCCACCGAAACCGCCGAAGACACATCGCTCTTTATTTCTTTTATACCCTACCCTTTATCAATTGGGTATCATCAGCTTTGCTTACCGTGAGAATTTCGTGCCGTTGGCAATTTATAATCATCTGGGGAAACCTACACGTTGTTATGGCATTATAGCGGCAAGATGAAGAGATGTTTTTTTCTGTCCCCAACACTACCCATGGTGTTGCAGTTGGTGATGCGACGCTGCCAATATGGAAGGATTACCTCAGTTCACTACTGAATCATCCACCGCCATCATTGCCTGAGCTCCCACATGTTCAGAGAGCACATTACGCTGTCTGTGGGGAACCGCCCACTGAGGATGAAGTTTGAATTGTGTCCAGAAAATGAAGAATGGAAAGGCAGGTGGAGGGAGATGACAGCATCACTGCTGAAATGTTAACAGCTCTTCCTCCGTCTGGGATTCGTGAAATAACCAACACCATCCGTTTTATATGGTTGACCAAAAGGATCGATTTTTTTAGACATGCGATCATCGTTCCCCTTCGAAAGAAGTTATCCATCATGGACATCAAGAACTACAGGGGGATTTTTCTACAGCATGTTAGGTACAAGGTTTTGGAACGTATAATCCTCGAGCGACTCACAAAAATCGAGAGAAAACGATCAAAGAGGAGTAAGCCGGTGTTCAATTTGGAAGGTCGACCATCGACCAAGTGTTCGTCGTGAGAGGAGTAACTGAATCGTGGCAGCGGTATTTGAAGTCATAACCGCTGGTTTTTTTGAATTTTGAAGCCGCATTCGACTCTCCTCATCGTCATCGATTGCTAAACGCTCCGCAAGCCGATGAAGTCCCGAGAAATTGTTCGGCTAATCGAGGACATGAACAAAAGAACAACAACAACGCCTGTCGGATTTAGGGCAGCTTCCGAGGTGAAAACAAGAGTAAGACAAGGAGCTGTAGCAGGACTTTTCCTATTCAACTTCGCCGTTGATGACATCATAATTAGAGTTGCAGGACAGTTTCGTGCGGACGTGATACTATCACCGTCAGGACGCTCCCTTGTCGACCTGGAATACGCCGACGACATCGTCCTATTCGCTTAGAACGAAGCAATACTGCAAGTATTGTGAACCTCGTTTCGAAATATGCCGCAGCTTACGGACTTCTTCATGACAAATGCAAGCAGATGCAGGTGTCTCAGGGCCTTCAACGTGAGTTTGTGTGGACGGACAACGTATCGAACTGGTGGATGATTTCTGTTATTTGGGCTGTTTGCTGAAGAACGATTGTAGTTATGCAGCGGATATTAAATAACGATGTGCGAAAGCTACATCTGCATTTGATTCTCTAAGCAAGTGTTGGTAGTCCACCTCCTTTCCAAAGAAAGTCAAGTTGCGCGTCTCCTTATCCGTTATTTGCCCTATTATGATGACGGATCGGAAACATGGGCAGCACCGAAGACGCAGATGAAAAGGTTGGATTGCACTGAGAGGAATCTGTTAAGGCGTTTGCTTGAATATTTCTATCCGCGGATGTGCCAGAACGAAGATCTCTACAACGAAATCGACGCTTTACATCAATGCATGACCGACGGAGGTGCCAGCATCTCCCAACGCCATCTCATGCGGCAACGAAACGTCGTCTCCGTTTGTCTGGACATATTTTAAAAAGACCGTCAGATCGCGTTGTTCAACACGCTCTAAGGATGCTTGAGAATCCTATCCGGAAGCGGCCGCCCGGACGTAGGCAAAAGTTTTGGACGGATGTAGTGAAGGAGGATTTGAAATCACTCGGCATTGAATGCCAATTCAGGACTATCAGTGTTAGGCGCGATCGCTCGCTGGCACAGGGCGCGGCGGGTTGTAACAGTTCCTACACAGCGACGCAAAAATGCACTAGGTCTATGATAAAGATATCATAGCCACGGTCTTCTAAATTATGATGTGGATCCTTTTTAGCGCTGTGAAGAGCTCTACGAGAACTTCGCAAATGTACCACCGCCTTTTCTCGTTGCCTCCTTTAGTTCTCTATGGTGACTCGTGGTTGTTCTTATTGTGAACACTGCCTTATAGTAAGAGTTTAATCAACTTACCTTTGCTGAAGTAACTCATTTCGTTTCCTTGCATGAAAATCGTCGTCCTGCACGATTAGTTGCGTCTGCAAATAAATTTCACTGTTTGAAAAATTAGTCAAGGATGAAAAATGCCTAATGAAGCAGTACTCCGATATCCCTCAACGGTCTTTTCTCATGAATCATGAAGTCGAGTGCGAGTGATGCACAATCCTTTTGGCACGATGGAAAAGCATTCAGTATATACACCTGGAAAATGATTGTCAACACTTAGAGTTCGCGCAATAATTTTAGTCTGATGGATGGACGGGGCTGCGACGGTAGATCACTGCGTGCGAATCGAAACCCCATTCTCCAGTGTGGCCGCCAACCCCGCACGGCCAGCCGCCTGGTCCATGCGTCAGACTAAATTGAAAGCGGAAACCATATATGGCATAGTCGTTAACTTTCGAACAAGACATTTGCGCAAGACAGAAAAAAAAGCGCAAATTTAGCAGTTGTCTGCTTACTGAGTGATTATGTTACATTTTAATGGCTCATGACTTCGAAAGGATGAGTTTTGTGTTTTGATTTCTGTTGTGCTAGTAAGGGCAAGTCGTGATTAGTATAAGCCATGCAGCTCCCATTCTCCGACCCATCCATAACGGTTTGTTAAGCCCCTTTCACAATTGTTTCACCTTCCGACGTCGGATAGTGCTATTCTGAACGCGTTCTACGCGCACCTGGTCTGTGATACAGTAATTGGTAACGTTATCAGAAATTCGTGGTTGACAGCTGGAGGCTCATTATTTTTTTTTCATTTACAAAACCGATTTTAAACTATAAAGTTTTGAAATCAGCCGGCCTAGTGTGATGTTGACGACAGCTAAGAAGCGATGGGTAATGACAATTGCCTAATTTCGGATTTCAACAAAATAATCACTTTTTTGAGCTTCGAAAAAAGGTGTGAGTGATGGAAAATTGGGATAGGTTTGCGGAGATTGAAGGAATTCAATGTCAAAGGGAATATCCCTTTTCCCGATAAGCTTTTTAAACTATACCAGGATGCTTGGATACTCCAAACTCGGGGCCGAAATCGGGGAAAATAATGGAAAATCGAATATTCTAAGGAAAAAGCGTGCATACGAAAAATCAGAACGGTGCCAATCAGAGTTTACTAAGGGAATGACTTATTTAGGAATTCTCAGAAAATATGATCTATTGGAAAAAAGGTTAGTTAATGGCTTATCAAACAACTCAATATTATCGGAAATATCTGATTTACCGATAGGTTTTCTGAAAACTATCTTACTATAAATGGATACACGGTACTTGGGCCGGAAATCCAGGGCGGTAGTAATCAGAGTGTTCCAAGAGAATCTTCGCGGGAAATTCACAGAGGAAGTATGAGAAATGAGGATAAGTTTGTGAATGGTAAATTTCACAACTGCAGTGCAAAGGATTGCATACCTCGTGCCATTCTGTACGCGCTCCCTCACAGTTTGCCTCACCCTCGTCCACAGTGACGCATCAAGACGTCTACTGTCGTTCTCGGAGCCGAAGTCCGGTCCGCATTTGCGGACAATGGCTGCTGCATCACGCGGTAGGATGATAATCGTGCTGGGACCATGTGATCCCGGCACGATTCACCTTTCTCCCACATGATTATCATAGTTTAGAGTGATGCACGCAATTGCGGGCCGGAT
The DNA here is from genome assembly GCA_029168955.1 of Aplectana chamaeleonis. Taxonomy (NCBI): domain Eukaryota; kingdom Metazoa; phylum Nematoda; class Chromadorea; order Rhabditida; family Cosmocercidae; genus Aplectana; species Aplectana chamaeleonis. The sequence continues at coordinate 498,981 of JAPDOI010000198.1, forward strand.
CTTGGCTCTTAGAACAACAGTGCGATTGGCTTGTCGCCGTCACACCACATCAGAAAATGCTAAACGTTGCTAAATATGCTTCGTGGTAAAAACGGCAAGCTGTTAAGCCTTCTATGTCACAACAACTAGGAGTTATGAGCTCCAGGTGACGATCACGATTTCCCGAGACATCGATCTCCCCACCTTCAACGGAAAAGCTCCCCAGCGACATTGAGCGCCTCAACCCTATAGGGGTCTGCAGAGTTTAAATCGCGGCGCTGTTCGCAGCGACGAGCAACGCTGCGTGATGCAATATCGATTACATTCGGCGGCGAGGGTGACCGACGCGGCGTGAAGGGCGACGAGGGGGCGCCGCAGTGTTTTGATGCTGCCACAGCTCTGTGTCACTGCTAGCGAGCGGCAACCGACGCCGCGTCGATAATGTTCCAAAATATTTCTGTCGCCGCATCGAGGTTGACGCTCGGTGACCACTCGCCGGTAGCTGCAACTCTGCAGACCCGATATTGCGTTTAGTGTCGGACGGCGTCGTCCGGCGAACTGTATAAGGGGCTTCAAACCCATACCCGAGAAAAACATATTTTGCTATGCGCTCCGCCTTCGATCAAAAAAGTGAGAACTGCGAGGGGCAGGGATGCAATGATACCTTTTGGGCTAGGCTCTCAATATATGCGATGCTATTCAGCCGCTGAAGTAGAATATTGTCCATGTATGGATTCGTGTGGTTGAAAACTTCTTTATTCGAGAGATCCCTGAAAATGTTGATGATGCTGAATAAGGGAATACTGAGCACGAAGGGTAGTAGACCGAAAAATGTTGAATAAATCTGACCTAGCTAGAACGAATACCAGATCAGGTTTGATAGCTTCAAAAATTGCGGTATAATTAGTCCGAAGAACACATCCCCTGTACCTACTTGGTGTATAGGATAGGACTTCACATCCTGGAAGCAACATCTCTAAATCGCTGCTGATAAATGCAAAACACCATGGAACTCCTGTTCTTTTCGCATTTGAACTTCGATCCCAGAGTCAATTCCGAAGAAATCCTGGTTTGGGTTTCAATAGAGAGCCCGAGGATTGTATTGCTTTCATGACACCCGAGCGAAGTTTTCTTGTTGGCAACAATCAAGCAGTGTATGTGAAATATGGGAGAGCAACAATATTCTTCAGGAAGCCTACCGGCAGTTGTACCTACCGTTGAGACAAAAAACATGGAATGACTTTGAAAACCGTTTGAAAGCATTGTATACCATTCCTCCTTGGTTGCATGCAAAGCTGTTCCCGATCACCAGCACCTTCAAGTCTCCATCTCCAGGCTGTAAGGTACGATTTTTTCTACAAATTTTTGAAGATATTTTCGTGAGGGCCACATGCAAAGCCCACTTTTGCTCTTACTTAGAAAATAATAAGGTTGTAGGGGAGTACAATAGGCTTTGTCCTCAACAAAATTGGCGAAGGCAGTACAAGATGCACGAGGAGCAGTTGCTGCCCTAGTGCTGTCCTGGGTATCACGTGCTGTGTCTTCCATTCTTTGCCTAAGTCCTTCCTTTTTTGTGGCCAGAACAAATTTGCTCAAATGATTCAAATGGGTAGTTACGAACATGTTCGTAATCCGCGTGGAGGGTTCTTTTTTTCGAGCCTACGGTTTTCGAGCCGAAGGTGGATGGATTCGACACAATCAATCGATATTCGGCCATACCCCGAATAATAGTCTTGTCACGCAGCCGCCTGCTTTGAAAGGGGCCTGCTGTAGAGTTCGCGCAATCATTCTAGTCTGATGAATGGACGGGGCTGCGACGGTAGATCACCCCGCGCGAATCGAAACCCCATTCTCCATTGAGACCGCCAACCCCGCACGGCCAGCTGCCTGGTTCATGCGTCAGACTAAAATGAAAACGAATGCCATACATGCGGCGGGAGCTAATTGGTCGATCACAGTCCCACCGCTGAAAGGCGCTGCACTAAGCAATGGAGGAGAAAGAATCGATTGTGCGGCGCTGCACGATCGATACTCCTCCATTGCACGCTATACCGCTTTTCTCTTTCAGCTGAGGGAGTATAATAGGCCCCCAGGGGGTCGTTTATACTTCCAGGGCCGAGAGGCTCACCTTCCCTTCAACCCCGTATGCACCTTATTTTTACCGGGGGGGGGGGGCGAGTGAGAGGATCATCAACGGGTTAATCGTAAATCGAATCAGTGTTGTGTTGTACATTCAAAATTACTTTAATACTGACCCTCGATCTATTGGAGATGACAAAAAATCACAAGTAAGCTTTTCAGAACCGAGCTAGAACGGGTTCTCCAACAAGTTCAAAGTACTTCCAGGTCTAGGTTTCTGGTAGTAGATTCCATGAGTTTTTTCAAACTGCTACACAGTTCTTTTGACAAACCCGTAGGCTTAGTATCGAAACATGTTCGAAGATAAAATAATAGCATTCACTACTCCTGCTGTGAATCTTTCTGTACAGTATCAATATCAACAAATCGAGTTGCAGAGTTCGCGTAATAATTTTTTCCGATGAATCGACGGGGCTGCAGTGGTAGATCACCCCACGCGAGTCGAAACCCCATTCTCCAGTAAAGCTGCCAACCCCGCACTGGCAGCCGCCTGGTCCATGCGTCAGACTGAATCGAAAACGGAAACCATACGAAGGAGCTTCACATCACAGTGTGCTCACTTGGCATCCTCGGATGGTGTTCTCCATCAACTCGCCAGCATTCCGCCAACATTTTTGGTGCATTTTCAGTGTGTGCATGATACTTATCGGTTGATTTCCAGCGAGATATCAATCAACACATTGGATAGTGAAGTCGAGTCACCCTCCAGAAGACCACTCATTTTGTCCTCTGAGGAGGGAGTTCTCCCCAGCTGTTTAAAGTGTCCCCCATAGCGGACCGCGGGATGGGGGGGGGGAATAGGGCATGTGGCATACCGTCCCCCACTGCAGATCGCGGAGCAAGGTCTGCATTTGTGGTAGTTCTCTACAGCAAACAGTTTGAGTCACAGTGATGAGCAACAGTTGGGGCCACTAAGAGGAGAAGCACGTGGGGGATGACTGGTGCAGTTTGGGCAACTGTAGAAGCACTCGAGGCTAAAATAGAGAGCAGCAGTTACGTTGGTTTGGAAGAAAGAAGGCACAATGCGCTAAGGCGTCCAGCGGTTGGAGAAACAAATAAGGCTTACCACTCGACGATTAACTGCTTAAGTGTGCCCATTATGCTGCCTCAGTAAATGCCGTGTGTGTTAATAGGAAGATAAACAGGATCAGGAAGGGTTCACCAAAGCAAAATGGTTCGTCTCAGATGGGCCCCTTTGACATTTTCGTTCACTAGATAGGCCAAGCTACACAAAAACATGAAAAAATAATACACGGTTTTCTGCGCGTACGATGGCTTTAATCACTCAACTGTTCTAGCGTCATGAGAAATTCCTAATAATACGTTTCCCGCTCTAATGTGGTCGTCTAATTTGAAAATTGTGCCAAACTGTGCAGGTTGATTTCTCGTGATCTTTATTCAACGGTCTAGGGTTCTCGCAACAACAGCTTTTAGGAGGTTATCCAGCGATTTGATCACAAGTTTTATAAAACTTAATCCTCACACCCCAAAACTGTTTCACTTCTGATTGTTTCACGAAGAAAGGAAAGATGCTGCTCTTTTGTGACTTCTGCAACAGCTATTTCCACGTTAGATCCACCCCGGCGACGAGCTATTTCCACGTTAGATCCACCCCGGCGACGTTTTCGAGAAATAATTGCAAGGCTGCTTCTTTAGAAAATGAGCGATTTCAGATAACTTGGGCCCACAATGCACATAATTAAATAGTGATTCGAGCTGCAGACCTGACCGAGTTTTCAGAACTTTGAAAAGTTATGGTTTGAGGAATTTCTCAAGCATTCGACTTTTTGCCAAGTTCTGCAACTGCTGCTCGTATTTACGAAGCTTAGCGCAGGTATTGCACCTCAATGATACTGTTTTCATGTGTAACTAATAGTGTTTGAAAAAAATCAGATAAAGTGCAACCTGAAGTTCACATAGACCCAGAGGTTTGATGATCCGTCCAATGAATCGTGCTTGGTACTTACAACCAGGTATGATGTAGTGATTGGTTAATGACGTACTCCTGATATTTTGGAAGTAAGCGATCTGTTGCATGAGAGCTGAAATTTGTATTTATTGGGTGAACCTGCTGACGTTCTTCCAATTTATTCTCTTTTTTTTTCGATGCCTTGGTACCGCACTCAATAGGTAGATATCCTCTGTTTAAAAATGATATTCCAACTTATCGCCCATGCGCGTGAGTACGATGCTGGTCTACTCAATTTTTACTCCCCTTCGCTCTCTCACTCGGTCTCTAACTTCCGCCCTGCTTTTGGAGTAATCATAGCAGTTTGGTTTTTGCATAGCCTGTATTCTAACGGTACTCGATAGGATAAAGCTGACTCGGCTACTTTCCAAACTTACCCGTACGATTTGTTACGACACCTTGTTTGCTGGAGCCCGCGGTTCCGCGAAATGGATGGTCGTCGTCGGCATCCAATTTGATAGCCGCTCACGCGCGCATGCCTTTCTCTAGATGGGAGCAACGAATTTCAGGCTTAGTGTGTTAAGTCTCAAATCCAAGTTCTTGAGAACTATCGCCCTCGTATCCCGATGTGCTACCACGGCCATCACAAATAGTGGTAAATGTGCAGCCATCCAGCTGACTCGAGTGACTGATCAGCCGGACAAACGCTATCAATCGAATAAACACGATGCACGGAGTGTTTGTTCTCGTCGAATTGAGTGTACCCGCATCCCTCCGCGTTGAGGAGCGCTGGGAAACGCTCACCAGCGCTCTCGCCACGCATGGACGCTGTCTAAAACATCAGAGATACATCCAGCACACTTTTCTCGGTACGATTAGCCGACGTACTGTAACCGTTCCCTCTGGAGTTCAATAGAATGGTCGCATACAGTCGATAGCGCTGACTCGTCGACTGCGCGGATGCAGTGAACTAGCACTTCGCGGCACTACTGCCATCGCTCTGCCGCTGAAGTAATAAAGGACCCTTCAGAAGGTCCTTCACAAGCGAATCACGGCAAATTAAAACGCAATCTCGTAGACAAAGGCATGAGGAAGCAAAATTTTATAAGAATGGCTCTCGCTAGTCCACCCGTAAAAGCCCACGAAAAGTACGCAGACATTACTGGGAATGTTTCCGAGAACGATGGCAAAACCTCCCTTGAACCAACTGGGTAACTTCCTCCAAATATAGTGGAGGCAGAGGGGATCTTCGGCCAGCCGGTCTTCCCTTGTTCTCACGATCACCAGTCTTCCCCATGTCCAATACCATTGTGTATTGCTCGATCAAAAATCAGTTGCCCAAACTCGTTGTGTCTTCTTGTCTCGTTCTTGGAAAACTGGGTTAGGACCAATAATTTTGAACTCTAAGGACAGGTTACAGAGAAGCTCACTATTTCTCCTGGAACTCGGACAGAGATAACTTACACAGTTCTTGCGAGGCAGATCTGAACCCTCAACTTGCAAAATGCGAGACCACCTCAACATAGACTATCCAGTTTGCATCACCGTATACGCTGTGGCTTTGTTTTTGCGTTTATTATGTATGCTCGAGAGGAGGATAAGGAAACAACTGGGAGCGAAATTCCCTTCTTCTCCGCGTTTCGAACGTAATTCGCTGTGCGCATTTCGAGGGGAGGGATGCGAGACGTCTTCTCAGAAGGTGACGTCTCGCCCCTCTCTCCTCGACCGAGTGGCACTACCAAATCAGGTCTACTCAGATATTTGTGGGGATGTTACCGAGGACGATAGACCTGATTTGGTCGTTATCACTCGGTCGAGGGGAGAGGAGCGAGACGTCCTCCCGGAGGGGGACGTCTCGCCCCTCTCCCCTCGAATTGTGCACAACGATTGACGTTGGAAGCAGTCGATCGCGTGGGGAGAACAAAGAATGTTCTCCTCACGGTTGCTTCCTTGACCTCCCCCCAAACATGATGAACGCTAAAACAAAGCCGCAGCGTATACGGTGATGAAGATGGGCTATTCGCGAGGTGGTCTCGCACTTCCCAAGTTGAGAGGGGCAGATTTGCCACTCAAGGACTACGTAAGGCGCCTCTGTCTGGATTTCAGAGGAGATAATAAGCTTCTCTATAAACTTATGTCAGAGGTGAATATTTTTGACTGACTGCAGTTTTTTAGGAACAGGAGACTGTCGAAAACAGCGGGTTCTAGCAAGCTGATTTTTGATCAATCATTGAACAATGGGAAGACCTGCAGTCGGAAATTTGCGGGAAGACCTGCTGTCGGGAGAACAAGAGAACTCCTGCTGTGGGATTTTCCCCTATTACTCTGCTGTCGAGAGGTCCCCTTCGCCTTCCCCCAATTTGAGGGAGGCTCCCCAGTAGTTTAGAGGGAAGTTCCGCTGTCGTTCTCGGGAACTTCACCACGAGTATCTGAGTATGGTCTTCGGGAACTTCCCCACAAATATTTGCGCAATGAGTGAGATGCTAGGTACAAATTTTCTTCACTCGCCTGTTGTAGTAGTCTTTCCATTTACAAATGCCATGGACGAACAAAGGCTCGCCTAACCAGAACCAGCGTCGTACACACGTATTGAGCAGCGTCCTCTGCTCAACCATCGTTCACTGGCTCCACTCTAGTGGGCAGCTCAATGATGATGTCGAGGTGGTGATCGGTGAGTAAGTGTTCGAAGACCACAAAAAAATCTCGACTGCCCACCCGAAAAACGTAAAAATTCTCCTCTCCGCTGGAAGTGGGAGACTACGCCACGTCCACAGAATTGTGGCCGCACGAGGTCGACCATCCCGTGCTCGCAGGCGGGAAGTTGATAGCTTCACGTGAGATTGTCTTCGAAGCGTAAATCAGTTGCGACAGGGGTATTGTCCTCGTTAGTGGAGTACGCGCTATTTCACTCCAGCTAAAGGTAGTTTAAAGCAGTTTGCTTACGGGTACAGAGAATTCCGCTGGCATGAACGCTCCTAAGAAGAGAAAAATATAAACAGACTCACTCAAATTCCATGAAGCGTCAGTAAGGTTTACTTCTGCAATGCTGAAATTTGTATTAGGGAATGGATATCCAGTGTGCTGGGGACGATAGACGAGATGGAACGTTATTGCACCAGTGGAAAGTAATAACAGCGATATGGGTAGGGGACTCCATTGTAAATAAGGTTTCTCAAAACAGTTGTGAATGACCGCTGCAGAGATGCATGATACGGCGATGCCCATGACTAGAGCTGGAATTAATTGGTCATTCCTTGTAAAAGTATGTTCGACATAGACATGTGGTGTAATTCAGGAGCCTATACTGTTCACGCTTCCCGAATCTCACTGACTTCACAGAATATTGACTTAGAATAACAGGCATTTAATTCCTACAGCGTTCGGCGTGAATAACTTTGCGCGTCAGTGCATTTCAATCTAGAACAAATTCTTACCCAAGCATAAAGTGGATTCGTGGTGCTTCGCTATGATATAAATGGGCCAATGCACTAAGTAAAGAACATACGAAATATCGCCAATATAGACTATCTGAGGGTGGCACAAAAATACCGTCTGAAAGCAAGTAAACTTGGACAACACATGAATTGTAAAACATACATCTGGCATAGGGCTGTAGTAAACCACCCCTATCAGATGATCTGATATTAATTCGATAAGATGATCCGATATTCTTCCAGACAATTTTCAGATAATCTTAATTCCGTATTGATTCATAATTATCGCTATCAGTCACAACTGGTCGCTGAACTTAGGCCCGTATTCATTAAATTAGCGATGATACGCCCTAAAGCGGTCGTCCTCGCATATTCATGATATGATAACACATGATTATACGTGTGAGAATAAAAAAAGCCGGCCCTCATTCTGCAGGTGGTCATTCTCTAATCGACCAACTCCATGCTTTCTTTCTCAATGAATGAAATGAGATGTTTGTTGTTTTGTGATAGCTGATAATGATAACTGGTATTTCATCTGAAGAATAAGAGGCGCTCCGGGGTTACTCTTAAAGATAAGACGAGCTTCTGCGGGAGTGCGTGCTCTCTCGCTTTCCTCTGTCCAGATGATCTGTAGAAGTTCATCTAACCTGATGAAATTAGCATCATCTTAAAAATGTTCATCATCTGAATGTTGCGCTTACAGATGAGATTCATATCCTTCACCATATCATCAAGATAATCTTACAGATCATTCCAACATTTCTTCATACGATCGTTTAAGATCATCTTAACTTAATTTTGAGGGGGTTTACTACAGCCCATAGTCTCTTCGAAAAACTGTAAGGATCCGAGCATATATTTTGGGCTTATTCGGTATTACGGTGCCTGTATTATTACAATGGTCCGAATTCCAGGAGGTGGAAAAGTGTATCGCAAAAGCTGTTTTTTTCATTCGCGCTCACGCCCGTATTTTCCATTCAGTTTTGTTCCGTTTCCTTTCTCGAGACATGGAGATAAGGTCGGAAAAGTTGGGCTAGTTACCTTATACCTCTGACCAAGAAGTAGCATCAGCATTGTGAGCATTGTTGTATGAGTCCTAAAGACGTCTGGATTCGGATACGGCAAAAATAATGGTACAGCAAACGCCAAGAACAGAATGTCGCCAGTGACGGATACGGTTCCGCCTTAAAAGGAGCCGAAATTACTGTCAATGAGATGTAAGTCATTATTTAAACTCAATACTCCAATGAGCTTCAATTCAACTTTAAGTCAGACTGAGATATGTTGGAAATACATAGAGCAGCGAACGTAAAAAACGGTTACAAAGAGCGCTATTGACAATGATGAAATTCATGACGCGAACCTGAGTCGCCAAGGGATCGCTCATTGTCCTTGTACCTCTTGTTTTCCTGAAAACAAGCAACGATAATACTGGGCGAGAGACTACTATGCTTACAGGGTAGCTGAAAAGTATAGGTACAGGCCATAAAACGGCCAAAGTCTCACCGTTGACTGCGTACCACGCGCTGCGCGACCGCACGCGCGTCGGAAGCAGACGAGTTTTGGCCGTCGCGCGACGAGTTTCGGCCGCCGAGAGACGTTACGGCCGCCGCGCGGCGGCCGAAACTCGTCGCGCGGCGGCCAAAACTCGTCTGCTTCCGACGCGCGTGCGGTCGCGCAGCGCGTGGTACGCAGTCGACGGAGAGACTTTGGTCGTTTTATGGCCTGTACTTCGAGTTTTTTTCTGGTTCAACAACTGATTTATTCGTGACTTTTTCTGCGGTAATGAAAGACGAAACACTATGCTTTCACCCCGTGAAATCCTCATTACCCTGTGGTCATTTGAGAGGTCGCAACAACATAAACTGGGGCTTAAAAACTGAGCTCCAACCACTAGTTGGTCAGTCGTTACAAGAACCATGCACACGTGGATACAAAGCGAGAGTTGGCCGACCTTGTAGCGCGAACGTAAATGAGGACCACCAAAAGTCTTATCAGTAACTATAACCAGAGCTTGAACTCGATGGCCTGAGTTCTTTGGCTAGCCTGATCCACGCTAAGAGTGACTATGGTCAAGCACAGTATAGGGCTCTCAAACAATAAGCCCATGGGCACCCATGGGCTGTTGCGGCGAGGTAAGGAATGAAAAAAGCTCTTGAAATTCAGAAAAAATTCCGACTGCGTCCCACAGAAGAGTTTCTCCCACTGTAAAGAAAAAAAGTTCAGGAACAATTGAATTCGAATTTCCTAAATCATCTTCAGTATGTGAGTCTGGATCAGAAGGTTATCAGAACTGATGAAACGGTAGCTGATTGTGGGAGAATGGAATCAATTTATGTTTATTTCCTTAATCAATAAGGGTCCTCGGATGAAGGAGGACAAAAATAGACGAACTAGAGGGGCCGGAGCAGCAGTCGGAAGTAGGTGCAGGAGTGCCCATCGGGCCCAAAGTTGATCGTTGATAGTACTGTATCGCACATGGGCATTGAAGGAGGCTCGAAAGACGAGCGTTTCAAAAGTCGTGAACTGACGCGACAAGAACTACAAAAGTAAAAACGTCGGATCATCTCAAAAAAAGTCTAAAAAAACTGCACTTTTATGGTTATGGGAGAGACAAAAAGAAAGATGTCGAAATTTTTTAAACTTCTTTCAAAGCACCTGGGTAGACCGAAAGGGAGAAAATGTTCACTTTTTCTAATTCCGGATCTTAAAACGTTTCCAACCCAAAGTTCATACAAGGGGGTTATTTGAGGCGCTGTGCGCGAACACTTTGAAGATATGTTTTTGAAAGGCAGCATACACGCTCGTAAACGTGATTGAGATATTTACGGAAATAGAATGGTATGGCCCAGATTACAAAGCCTACGCATTTTGAAGTGTCAAAAACGACCAACAATGCCGCTACATGAGTTAGAAGTTGGCCCCGCCCTATCTTTTCACGCCCACTGTATTTGCGCTTTTCCTGCAACGCAAGGTTGCTGGATCATATTCACCGTCGGTACTGTTGGTAGATTGCCTAACAAGTGAACCACACACGTCACTGACGGCGAAGATGGCCCACCGACCCTGCGTTGGAGAAAAAGGACAAATACAGGGCGGGGCCAACTTCTAACTAATGTAGCGGCATTGTGGGTCGTTTTTGACACTTCAAAATGCGTAAGCATTATGTTGTGAGCCATACTGTTCGATTCACGTAGTTATCTCAACCACGTTTGCGAGCGTATATGCTACCTTTAATAGCGTGGAAGATTATGATAGTTCTCCGTTGGTGAATGTTACCAACTGTAGCTCACAGCATTCTTCCGGAAAGCCAAGTACGAGCCTCATATGCGTGTACAGCGTACCAAATAATAGCCTCCCTGTAGAAACCGTGAGCTGGAAGTGTTTCAATATCTGAGATGCGAAAAAGTTGACTATGGTCGTTTTCAGTCTACCCAGGTGCACTGAGTCAAATTTGATCCTTTAGAGAATTTTTCTTTTGACGACTTTTTTTCTTGGGCCCTTCAGGAAAATTTTTACCTGGCTATTTTTGCTAATACATTACATATTTAAATGCAACAATATTAGCTAAAAGCTTCCAACGGAAGAAACAGTCTTGTTCTTCACTGAAGAGACCCGGGAAGACTGTACCAATAAAGTTCGTCTGAAGTAAGGGCCGAAACGAACTTTATTGACCTTTTTGCAGTAAGTTTCCAGTGAAATGAAAATAGATTAGAAGGAAAAAAAGTAATACGGCTAGTTTTATAAATGAGAACTTCAACTTGTCTCTTTTTATCTCCCCAACTTGACTTACTTGACTTAATCGGTTGGCTTTCGCCTGACGCGGTCATTCCGCATCTTCACCGAGGTGTGCCGTCCTAGTAGTCAGCCGTGTTCATTTTTCACGGTCTTCAGCCACAATTTGAACATCCAGCTGTCACTATTCCATTTCCTGCGAAACGAAACATCGCGCCTGAACTGTCTTTCGATGCCGAGTGACTTCAAATCCTCTTTAATCACATCCGTCCAGAACATTCGCCTACGCCCAGGTGGCCGTTTTCAGACAGGATTTGGAAGCATTCTTATAGCGTATTGTACGAGACGATCCGGCGTTCATCTTAGTATATGCCCGAGCAGTCGAAGTCAACTTTCCATTGCTGCTTGAGATGGCGTTAGGAGATGCTGGCACCTCCCTCGTGTCAAGCGTTTATGTACTGCGTCGATTTCCTTGTGAAGGTCTTCGTTATGGCATGCACGCGGCCAGAAATATCCAAGCAAACGCTTAAAAAGCTTCCTCTCCGTACAATCCAACCTTTCCATCTGCGTCTTCAGTGCTGCCCACGTCTCCGATCCGTACATCATGATAGGGCGAATAGCGGATAGGTAGACGCGCAACTTGACTTCCTTCGCGATGGTGGTAGACCACAAACACTTGGTTAGGGAATTAAATGCAGACGTAGCTTTCGCACATCGTTGTCGAATATCCGCTGCATAACTACCATCGTTCTTCAGCAAACAGCCCAAATAACAGAAATCGTCCACCAGTTCGACACGTTGTCCGTCCACACAAACTCCCGTTGAAGACTTCTGAGAGACCCACATCTGCTTGCATTTGTCGGGACGAAGACGAAGTCCATAGGCTGCGGCATACTTCGGAACGAGGTTCACAATCCTTTGCAGTTTTGCGTTGCTTTCAGCGAAAAACACGATGTCGTCGGCGTACTCCAGGTCGACAAGGGAGCGTCCTGATGGTGTTAGGATCACATCCGCAGGAAACTGTTCTGCAATTCTACGCATGATGTCATCAACGGCGAAGTTGAAAAGAAAAGGTCCTGCAACGGCTTCTTGCCTTACTCCTGTTTTCACCTCGAAAGCCGACGTAAATCCGACAGGTGTACGAACTGCTGCTGTTGTTCCTTTGTTCATGTCCTCGATTAACCGAACATACTTTTTTCGGGACTCCATCTGCTCGCAGAGCATTGAGCAATCGATCACGATGAGGAGAGTCGAACGCGACTCCAGAGTCTAAAAAAGCGAGCTGTAATGGCTTCGAATACCGCTGCCACGATTCAATTACTCTTCTCACGACGAACACTTGGTCGATGGTCGATCTTCCAGGTCGAAGACCGGCTTGCTTATCTCTGGTCGTTCTTTCACGATGTTTGATAAGTCGCTCGAGAATGATACGTTCTAAAACCTTGTACATGACACGAAGTAGAGAGATTCCTCTGTAGTTCTTAGGATCCGTGACGAATAGCTTCTTGTGAAGAGGTACGATGATCGCATGTCTCCATGAATCGGGTATCCTTTCGCTCATCCATATAGCAGGGATGGTGTTGGTTATTTCGCGAGTCCCAGACGGAGGAAGAACTTTCAGCATTTCAACAGTGATGTTGTCCTCTCCACCAGCCTTTCCATTCTTGATTTTCCGGACACAATCCAGAACTTCAGACTCAGTCGGCGGTTCCTCACTGACATCGTAATGTGCTCTCTGAACATGCAGGAGCTCAGGTACTGATGGCGCTGGACGATTCAGTAGTGAACTGAAGTAATCCTTCCATATTGGCAGCGTCGACCAACTGAAACTCCATTGGTATTGTTCAAGACAGGAGAACATTTCTTCATCTTCCCGCTATACTGTCGCAGCAACGTGTAGGCTTTCTTCGGATTCTTCTCCTCCCAAGCCTTCTCGAACTCCTTAGCTCTACACGTCCACTCTCGTTCGCGGTCACTTTGAAGCTGCCGACGCAACTTCCTCCTCAGACGCTTCTCCTCCACGAAGTTTCCTGCAGTTCGGAGAGCACATACTCTGTTGTAGGTAGATGTTGTTTCTTCTGAGACGTAGGCGAACTTCTTCTTAGGCTGTACAACCGGGAGTGCCTCTTTCGAAGCGTCCTGGATGCACTTGACAAAAGAATCCGCGTCGCAAAGTTTCTTCTTAGTCCGTACTCCGATGTGAATAGAAACGTGTTGTCGAAAATTCCTTCTGCACTCTTCATCTCTGAGACTTGTCATGTCAATCCTCTGAAGAGGCTGAGCCCCTCGCTCCCTCTTATGAATCCTCGCAGTGAAGTTCAACAGAACAGGACGGTGATCCGAATCGAATGCGACATCCCACACAGCTCTAGATCTTCGAATGTCCGATACTGGAATATTCCTCGCCAGGACATAGTCAAGCTGTAGTTTCAAAGTTGTCATCTTCCGCTTCCGCTGCTCTTCTGGAGATAGCCGGGTTGGTCCCTGCCACGTAAGCTGATGGCGGCGATGATTCCTCTTGAATGTCGATGCAATAATCAGACCACTGCGTTCACAAAAGTCGACAAGGCGGTAGCCATTGTCCGATGTTTGCTCCCCTGGGTAGAACCATATACCGAGTACTTCGGATTCCTGACCAAGTCCCATCTTCGCATTTGCGTCAATCCCCATGACAACAGCATGTTGACAAGGTATCCTGGCCAGCAACGTATTAAGTTCCTCATGAAACGCATCCTTCGAATTGTCTTCGGCGGTTTCAGTGGGCGCATGAGCACTCACTATCCACAGATTGAATCCTCTGTGATTCCGCAGTCGTAGGAATGCATTCCGGCACGACGTTGAGTCAAACTCCTTGACCATACCATTGAAATCCTTCCTTACAGCTATTGCACAGCCTCCCACTCTCCTATCGTCAGCGTTACCGCAGTAGATGTTGTACTCTCCTGTCTATCTCCCCAACACCCTAAATAAATAGTTTTTCGATATTCCAGTTTTAGTTCAAGATGGTCCCCAGAAGGGGTTCTACAGAAAGTGTAACTGTTATGGAAGAGAAGCCATAACAATATGGTTCTTCAACAAAATTGCTTACAGCCCAAAGTTAACAATCTCCCAGTTGCTTCTGTACGCAAGTGAGACTCCAGCTTTCATAACCACTTAATAGGAAATTTTCGGTGTAATAACACCTTCTTCAGCCTATAATCATGGCAGCTACATATATGTGTACAACGAAAACGACCCAACAATAGAGGTATAACTAACCCGCTGTGGTGTTCTACAGTGGAGGTCTGTAAAGTTATAACTTAGATGTGTACAGTACCCATCCAAAAACGGAATTAGACGACCCCACCCTAGTTGTATCCCAGCGAAACTAAAAATGACTACGTATCTATCGCAGCTGCTATGATATCAGTCTCAGTGCCTCAATCTCCCAGTTGTTTACAAATTTTGTAGTGTGACTCATAAATTGCCGGTGGCCCACGATTAACCCAAACATAGACCTGTTGGCTCTTTCGCTGAGGGCTGTCTATAGAAGAACATAAGAAACCAAAATGCAATCGGTTGCGAGATCGGCTGCAGAGAAACTGGGACGGCTCGCTTTTCAACTACACAAGGCGTTCTGTAGATTTGATGACGGGATTGTTTCAGTCATTGCCGTGGTCAATAAGGACGATTTCGACAAGCACTTACACTGTTTTCTGTGCTAATAGAAGAGGTAATCACGAAAGAAATGGAAGAAAGAAATTGATATTCAAGATTTTGCTAGCGCCATACCTTTCGGCCACCCTGTATTTCTTTTTTCCCTCTAAACAAGTCTGAACGCTCACCTCGTGAACCACTGAGAATGCAAGAGCACCGCTGAAGAACTGCCACAGACGACAGAAAACGTTGTAAAATCGTGAAATTCTATCACTGTTCACATAAAATACCAATGAAGCAGTACCAATTACTGGAGAACTTCAAACATGAGCGAAACTCTTCTTCGAGTTGCCAAAGAGACTTACGAAAGATGAGGCTCTTTTCATTTTTTGTAATGAGCTTGGGAAAAACTAGCAGGAACGGTACAAGGAGATACCACTGCATTTCTAAACATACCGACCATGTATGTGTGAAGAGATTCTTCGCAGCAGACAACTGAAACGTTGAGCTTTAGGTATGTGTCGAGGAAACCCCGACTCACGCGATCCGTCCCATGTCTTGACCTGTGTTCTCAACCTTTTTTTACCAAATGACGAATCTTGATGGCTGGAGGACGTTTAGAGATAGCGGCGCGTCTCCGACTCGGTCGGCCCGATGAGACAGGCTGTGCTAGGAAAAACATGTTCGCACCTCTTCCCATTCTCTCATTCATTTCGACCGCGACAAGCACTGGTCGGGTCGTGCGACATTTGGCGTGTGTCGGGGCTTTCTCTATGTCGGGCATTGAAGGGTTGGCAGTGTCGTACGGGCTCGCTTTACTCACAAGGGAAGTATACAAAGCGTAGGTCGGATCTGCCAGAACGACTTGTGTCGTTAGTATCTCTTGTGGCTCAATAGTAAAACTGCGCAGTATCCCGCCCCGAGCCGCAGGTTCCAAGAACTTACAAGCTTAAAAAGCTCATTTTTTGTGCTATTTGTACCTTCCAAAAAGCGCGTTAGTCTTCGGAACACCCGGGAACGGACCTCATAAATGTGTTCAGCGCCAAAAACTACCCCACTGAGCAAAGTTTGGGTGGAGGCACATTTTTCGTACTTTGTCCACACTGACAGCGTTTTGGACTTGTACCGATTTTCGGTTGGGCGTTTATTTCTCCCAATTGAGGGCTCTGAAAGCGTTTCAGAAAAATGTTCCAGATTCGACTTAAAATTCTCCCAGGTGAGTTTTTTGGGACGCTGATCACGATTCTCTGGTTTATTAGTCGATTTTTCAAAGTTTTCGGCTAACTTCGTTTGAAGCCTCCCAACCCGGGAAAATTTCGAGGGAAAAACGCGACTTTCGAGATTTCCGGTTTTCTACGATAGATATGTCTCAGAATCATTTGCTGAGGGTTATTTGGAGTGCTTAACACGAATCTGGAGTCTGTTTATCGATTTTTTGCAGATTACGGTAGATTACGGTGGGTATACGGTAGTTTAGTCAAAATCTCAAATTTTACTCAAAATTTGTAAACGGGGGTTATTCGGGGTGGGGAATACGAATTTAAAGTCCGTTTGTCGATTTTCGAAATACAAAGGTGGGTTTTGACCCCTAAATGACATGTTACCTACCGTAACCTACAGTAAACCTCAGAATCAAATGGACTCCAGATTCGTGTTCACCACCCGAGATTACCCCTACATGCAACTTTTGAGCCAAATCCGAGAAAATTTTTTGAAACTCCGAGAAAAATGCCCTTGCCTTTTCGCGAGGCTTAAAAAATGTTCATAACTTTTTTGAACCTGCGGCTCGGGGCGGGATACTGCGCATTTTAACTATTGAGCCAGAAGAAATACTAACGATACTAGTCGTTTTGGCAGATCCGACCTACGCTTTTAATACTTCCCTTGTCAGATATCTGTGGAGAAGTTCCCGAGGACAATAGACCTGTCCCCTCTCCCCTCGAATTACACACAAAGATAAGGTGTTCGAAATAGTGGACTGGGGGAGGACAAGGGAAGTTAGCTTCACGGTTGTTCCCATGGCCTCCCCCCGAGCATGATGAACGAGAAAACAAAGCTGCAGTGTATACGATGATGCAAACGGGCTAGTTGCGAGGTGGTCTCGCACTTCGCAAGTTGAGAGAGCAGACCTATCACTCAAGGTCGGTGTAAGGGGGGGTGATTTCCGGGGGAGATAACAAGCTTTTCTGTAACCTTTCGTGAAAGGCGAATATATTTGGCCTATTCCTGCTTTGGAAGAACAGGAAACTGTTTAAAACGACAAGTTTCGGCAAGCTGACTATAGATAAATCAATGACCAATGGGTGTTGGGTTGCGAAAGCTTGGGGAAGACTGGCGATCGGGAGAACAAGGGAAGACCTGCTAGCCGGAGATCCCCCGCGCCTTCCTTCGATTCGGGGGAAGTTCCCCAGCTGTTTCGAGGGAAGTTCCGCTGTCGTTTTAGGGAACTTCCCCACGAATGTCTGAGTACGGTAATTAATGGTGGCTACCAGGCAGATTGCCCAAATCGATAAGAGTCCTCAGCACACCCTTGTTAAACACTTTGGGTGTGCAAATATCACGCAAAGGTATAGTATGCATTATCATTTTAGTCCACAGCAACGGGAAAAGGCGATGTTTCGGTTGCGGACTTCTATCAGCACACTGTAGTCTTTGCCATATCAGCCACTCTTCCGGACCAGATATAAATCATTTTTTGGTGAGTTTCTGATTCTATTCTCATATTTTCTTTCATCTCCATTGCTTTCACAGATGTGTTCCAACAGTGAGAATAGAAATTCGCCAAAAAATCACGATTGTTTCTCAAGAAACGCTTGATACTACAGTACATTAGAACAAGTTCGCAACCACACCACAGTTTTTTTTCCCGTCGTCTGGGACTATATAACATTCAAACAGTCTTGAATCGAATTCTCCAAATACTGACTATTTGAAAACGTATTCGAGTTTAGAGACTTAAACGTCGAATACAAATACCATTCTGATACTAGTCGATATTTGTACCTTGAAAATAGTGCCATTCAAATATTATTCGGTATTCAGATCTTGAAAAAGGGATCAATCGAATTGATTCGATATTCGGAGAATACTATCCAAACACACACTTCGAAATCAACTAATTTTGAATTCAAAATAGATTTTCGTAGAGCTCGCTATTCATGGGGTAGAGTAGGTGTCCCCACCTATACACCTAACTGACAGTATAGGTTCGGGTCCCGAGGCGAACCGAAACAGATGGCAAACTTTCTCGCCCCTAGCAACGGTTTTCCATAACAACTTGACTGCCAGTCGTGCTCTCTGATAGTTTTTGAATATCGGAATTCTCAGGAAGACAGACCATGGCTTGGTAATCCGAAATCAAGTTTGGATCCTTTATGTTCGACCTGAGCAGAAACGCTTGTTTTGCATAAGCATTGCTGAGCTTTCGATAGGATAAAGGAAGCAAATGATGAATGGCAAGCATACTGCCACTGATAGTGAGGAAATACAAAGGAGCTATACGTTTTATCCTGAAAATCGTACCCAGAAATTAGTGTAACAATGAACTTCCAGCATTCCCAAAATTACCTGCGGTAGTAAAAAGTCAAGTATGTCCTCAAGAATAGTGGATCCGAATCGTAGAGGATCATATTGACCAGAAATCCAGACAGGACAAAAAATCTAAAGAATGGGTCATTCCGCTAATTGATTGTAAGATTAGATAACAACCCGCTGCGGGTAGAGTTCAGTTCAAATCATAGTTCACCGCAATGTTAAAATGACTTGGTGCGGTTGCGGTCACCCACTAAAACTACGGTGGAAGACGCCAGATTTCATCATCGATCGACAGCACAGCCGATTTTCGGGATGAGCTACAGCTTTTCTTTTTTTTCTTGTTTTTTTTCGGCATTCTTTTTGTTTCTGACTCTTATAATATTACGAATAGAGGCTTTTCTCAGTGCGCGAAAGAAATTTGCCGTTATTTTCGATTTCAAAAACAGAATTTAAAAAAAAAAAACACGCCGAAGCCCGAACAAACGGCTAATTTTCTTCATGTACTAAGAATAGCCCCTATTCGCAATACTTAAGCAGTTAGAAACAAAATTAATGCCGAAACAAGCAAGAAAAAAAAGAAAAACCGTAACTTACCAAGAAAAGCAGCTGTGCTGTCGATCGATGCCGAAGTCTGGCAAAGCGCCAGGTTTTCCGCCGAAGTGTTAGTGTTTGACCGCAACCGCACCATAGCCTTTCATTGCGGTAAACTGTAATTCTTATCAGCAACGCAGGCCCTCGCAATACTACCAAAGTTCGGCAGTTGTGGTGAAACGGACGTTCCCTCAGTGTACAAATTTTGAACAGATTATTTGCGTCAGTTGGAAAAACCCCCTCCGTTGGTTCACTTGCATACATAAACTCTATAAAACGACGGAATTCATATCATTTGAGGCGCGGGCGGCGCGCGCGACGCCTGGGCCATCGTCTACCCTCCGCTCTCTCACTGTCTCTAACCTCCGCTCCGCACCAGCACGCGTAGGAACCATGTGAATTTCGCCGTTTTATAGCCTGTACCTTACACTCTAAAGAAAACTGAAAACATTACTCGCGTCATAAGTAATGCGGGTCAGACGTCGCTCTGTGTCTGATCAATCACTGTCGTTCTTTCTGCTACCGTAAAATCCACAAAATCGTTTATGCATGCTGAACTTTGGTACAAAGCGATGGTCGAGGCAGCGGCAGATGATATCGCAAACCCAACAGTGAAACCGTCATCGTTCACTTCTTTTTATATC
This sequence comes from Aplectana chamaeleonis, assembly GCA_029168955.1. Classification (NCBI taxonomy): domain Eukaryota; kingdom Metazoa; phylum Nematoda; class Chromadorea; order Rhabditida; family Cosmocercidae; genus Aplectana; species Aplectana chamaeleonis. The sequence continues at coordinate 518,585 of JAPDOI010000198.1, forward strand.
AGCCGTCAGAATAAAAGGAGCAGCTGTTCAAACTCTGTTGGGCATCGATTTCAGAAGAAAAACTGGAGAAAATTTACACATTGGGTCACCGATCGTATGAGGATCATTAGAGACGTAATGCGTTTATTTTCGAAAGTCGTCAATAATGCCGGTGCATTTCCCGATAAACTGAGAGGATAGCTAGCACGAAATCGTCCTCAGGATAGGTTCTATACTACCCCTTATTGAGTGATTAGAGTCATAGGCAGGGATTAGGATTGCGTGGGCGGTGGTGCAGTCCACAAATGGCATGTTTGCACCCCATCAGTAGGGCCACAACTCATTCGCATTGAGGTTATGCGCTCCTTGCCATAGCATAACTTACACGTCGACGCCGAGATAACCATTTGGAAAAAATTCTGGATAGTAGTGGAAGAGAACAACCAGTATAACGGACCAACCCCTCAAGCCTTGGATGTCATGCCTTTTTTGATGCATAATTCCTGGAACGATGTCAATATTGTATTCTTTCTTTGTTGCGAATGATAAATTCATGTAGGCTGTAAAAAACTAAATTTCCAAAATTTTTCCGAGCGCGTGTGCGGAGCGAACAGCTAGGCACCGGAGCGGAGACGGAGAGAGTAGCATCGCACGCACACGTAAGTTCGAAAAGTGATAGAATTTTTTTTCACAGTGATTCCCCACCATGGCCGAAAAATTATAAGAGTGGAGCAAGTTCAAGAGGAAATATGATGCAATGATCTCCTAGTCGAGCTGAAGGACAAGAGATGACAATCAAGCGGAAGAGGGTGATAATATGCAAACTGTATTCTATGGCCACGCACAAATTTCTCGTGAGAGTAGAATGGCAGGGCAACACCTCGACCTGTGAGAATTTTTTTGTTCACTTTCAGAGCGCTTTCTCCACAAACTGTCTACATTTTGGCACGAAAAATGGAGTGAACCCTATCTTCAAGTCGAGAAGCCCATATGCCGAGACGCTTCGTTGACTTCACACTTTTGAAGAAAAATTTCTGGACGGAGGTCTCGCCTTGGTCCTTATCCCGGCAAGCGCGGTCCAAGCAGGCTCACGAACGACTTAGGTCTGGCTACGGACCACCCTGGACGGCCTAAAGACAACCCAGGCGGGGTTGAGAACTACGTCTGACTATCATCGACCTAAGACGGAGATCGTTATAAGGTAGTAGCGGAACAGATATACGGGAAAAGTGGGAGGCAAGCACAGACAGAATCTGGATTGCAGAAATATTTAGTACCTAAATCACAAATTGAATTTGAGCGTGATGACTGCAAGTTATCGTGTTCGCGGTAAGCGCAAAAATATCAGATAAAGGTACTAGTGTGCTTTCGAATGGTATACTACTAAAACCTGATCTGAGCAACCCAATCGGGCCAGCAAAGTTTTTTTTTTCAAAACCTCTATTTTTGCATCAATTCAATGTAACCCATTTCAGTACGTGTTCGGTGAAGAATCGCGCGAGGAGTACAAAGCTGAAAATAAAGAAGTTCCTTTGTTGAATTTCTTGATGCATTCAAAATTTAGTAAAGGAATCAAGTGAGCAGAAGGAAAGAAAGTTTACCGCTTTCTCACGACTCACAACAAAATTGGTGGATAGTTTGACTGTAGCAGGCACGAGGTGGTATGGTTTTATTGTAGACTAACGTTTCGGCGGTTTCGCCCTCTTCGGAGTCTGAAAACGGCAACTAGTGCGGAATCGGCAATATGATCGCGCATGTGTCACGCCACAGTGCGTCATTTGCCCATCGGGTTATTTATCAGATCACACGTCAGAGTTGTGTCCAGGAATATATCGGTGAAACAGCCCGCCCTCTCCATGTGCGTATCAAAGAGCACTTCGATGGGAAGGAAAAGGCGCGAATTAGCACCGCGCTGGGTTGCCACAGAATTAATTGCCATGACGGGGAAGATTTTGAGGTGAGCGTAGAGATAGTAGCGCGGGAGGCCAAAACAAGTGCGCGAAAAGCGCTTGAGGCATTCTGGATCAATGCGAGGGATCCTAAGATCAACCGGAAGGGCGAGGGTATAAATATAACGCGGGAAGTACAGGCCTACATCAGATTAGCCTTCTGTTTTGGGGTACTGCCTTCTGATATCTCGGTACCCCGCCGTCTATCTACCGAATACCTGATGTTCCACGGACTTTGAAAAGGTATGTCACTCAGCTTCAAGCATCCCAGCCATTTGTTTGGAAAATTTTGACTTGAATTTCTGTAGGGTAAAAACTACGTTTGGTCCAGTAATTTTACACATAGATTCGGCCTTTTTCAGACTCCGAAGGGGGCGAAACCGCCGAAACGTTAGTCTACAATGAAACCATACCACCTCGTGCCTGCTACAGTCAAACTATCCACCAATATTCTGATGCCGAGGTTCATAGAGAGTCGAACGTGGAGATTATTCACAACAAAATCCTTTAAGGACGCACTCGTGACACAATGGTATAACTTTCCGTCTATGGAAAGCAAAACATTGAGTGAGTCATAAAATAACAGACATAACTTAGAAAGAAACGAGTAGTATTAACTGCCGATAAAGATATTGCGCTTCATGGCTCTTACTGGTATAAGTACTAGAGCGGCCGGCTGGGGGTAACATTTTCCCGACTCCACACGTCTGTTAAAATTTACCTGGCTATTAACCCGAAAGATTTGGGCCGGTAAGCGTAGGAATACCGGGTAAGAGCCAAATTTAGAGGACTCCCCTCTCACCTCACGGGTAAAACCTCAATGAATACGGCCTCAGGTCAGCATCAAACGCTCTCATATTCACACAACTTCTCAACTTCGTGCGTGTTGTTGGGAGCACCGAGTGTGTCTCACTCTGCTCACTTTAGACGAAGCTGAAATGGTTTATTTGTTAGCGAAGTTAATCAACACGCTTTGGCCATTTACGGACTACCCAGGTAGCTCAGAGTTTGTGTCGGAAACTATTACTTCCGTGAAAATCAGCTTATGTTATTTAACCTTTGCCACAAGTCGTCGCAAATGAATGCGTATTGTGTAAGTGCGACGGTTGAGTGGTTTTTGGCGGAGCTGCTCTTGAAGAAAGCGTTCACGATGAAAAAGTTGTCCGTTTTTTGGCAAAAACGTTAGCTTTCGGTCCCTCTAAGAAGAGTGAGACAGAAAGTACAACGAAAAACGGCTAGGAAATGGGTAAAAATTTCGAGGATCTGGCAACCCTTTGGATCACCCCGCCCACGTTATATAACGTTTGTCCCGCGCTTGTTCCATCAGAGGAGCAGGCACCAAAATTTTGAAAAGTTCTATCGCGGAAGGTTACAAAATCCCAGCACTTGCATTATCCTACCTTATTTTGAAGAGTTGTAGATGCCAGAAACAGAAAACAAGGTCTTTACTCAAGAATTCCGAAGCAAGGCAAACCATTTCCGACGTCCTGTTTGACGCTTCGTCTGCGGCCTCACAGAACACACCAAAAAGCCTGATTGAATTTCTAAAAGAAGTCTTCAAACAGATTTTTCTGCTGTATTTAACTGTTCTGTGGGGTCTTTTCCCAATTACTCTCTACTTTTAGTGAATTTGCCTACTCAAGAACATCAGAAACTGGAATACGGTTTCTATTGTGAACATGGCCTATAAACGCAGCAGCCAACTAAGTACTGTGCTTTGCATGACCGGTAACAACAGAGCATCCACCTGATTGGGTGGGTCTTTCTTCTTTACTGCGGTCAGTTTTCGAAGTGCGGACGAAATGTATGTTTTCGGGGACTTCATGAGAAAAAAAAGAGAGCGATCCCGTCATACTCCTCGACGGAACCGACCTAGTTCATTTCCGTCAGATTTGAGATCGATTAGATATATTTTCAATTTTCTAAAGACTAGGTTTTAGCGCTGGCTGCCGAATTTTACGTGACAACAGCTAATAAGGGAATGACAGGGAAGTTACTAGATCTGCATGTATAATGACACTGATCTGCTCTTAAATGACGTAATGGTCCTAAATACTTAAAACGGGCGTATATTCGTGTTCACCGCCCCTCATTCCCCAACGGGAGAAGTTAAGAGGAAAGAAATTTTTCTAATGTTAATTTCACAAAAACTAACTTTTTTTCCATTTTTCGGGCAGCTTAGATAGTGTTTTTACGAGTACCCGGAAGGTGTACTCGATCAGAAAGACATGATTACATGAGATGGCCTTACAACCAAGTCTGTTCTTTCATCAGTAAGATTTTTTTGGTTAGATTCCACAGATGCTTCGAACTCCTCTCCTCAACCAGAACCCCTCTTCCCTACCTGCTTACTGTAATGGACAGAGAAAATGCTGCCGCTAGGAAAGCGATTCACAGTGATGCATTAGAGCTCCGCCAACTGGGGTACAGAGGGAGCAGGATGGGCTTCCCTAGTGCCAGATTCTTGCTTTTTAGACAACGCCGACTTTTTGGGGCGTTCAACACGTTAAAGGCTTCGTAAGCGCTGAAAACCACTCGCCGTTTTTTTTCGGTTCAAATGATTTTCTGGGCCCACCCAAGAACGAAGGGAGACTTTGTTTGGTTAAAGACGCCTCATTCTAAAGATAAATGGGGTTGAATGTCCCGAATTCCGTCAAAAGAGGTCGGTCGTCCGTCAGTCATTTGACACAATTTGCTGTCAGCTATCATATAAGTAAATGATCAACATTTGATACAGAATAACTGAGGGGAAGTTGATGGAATATACTATACGATTACGTGAAGAATGACTTTTGTACACACATCGATTAACCTTTCCTTCTCCACAAATCTTTTGAAAGAAAGATAAACTTCAGGTCGTTGGTCAAAACAGCGGTCTCTAACGATCGACTCTACCTTTCTCAAAAGTCAATAGAGATATTTTCGGTCTGAAAAAGGGGTTTTCAGTGATTTTTTAAACGTAGCTCTTATACTGGCTACTAGAGCTCTCATTACATATGGAAAACTCGAAAAATCATCGTGAACGATGCCTTTGAGCAGATTCGGGCAGCGAGCCGGCGCCGCGCTACCTGGGACTGGACATCGCGGAGCCGAGATGTTCGTGGCAGGTCCGAGGTTTGCGGCAGGTTCTCGGCGGCCTCGATGCAGGCTCAGGATTCGAGGCATTTCCGCTGTAGGCAAGTTTTCACGGGAGGAGTACCTAAGTCTGGACAAGATTAGCTCTTAAAAGCAAGTGGACGTACGCAGCATCAAAGTCGAAGAAACCCTATGAATCCGTTAATCCACAGAGCGGGTCCCTGTCATACAACGTCATCCAGGCAGTCCGCGAACCAGGGGCCGGATTCATCAATGCGGCAGTGCTGGGTAGGGGTAAAGGCGTCGGCACGTTTGATGGTTACCCTGCGAAAGCGAAAGATCGCTAACCGACAGCGACCTTGGCCTACCCAGGTAATAGGCTGGGGCAACTGAGACACTGCTCCGGTAGGATACCATAGGCTCTCACGGGGTTATGATCAAAAGTGCCGACGCCTTTACCCCTACCAAGTGGCACACATTGATGAATCCGGCCCCAGGTGGCTTGATGGAATTGCGAGCTTACGAAGAAGAAAAACAAAGGAAGTAGCATCGGACTGAAGCACATCTGTGATGGCAGGCGCTTAGAAGACTGCTGAGCTCTTCGCAAAAAAAACAGTTCACCAACTGTACTGTTGCAATCAAGAGTGCTAATCTGGGCTGTGCGGAAATCCTTTTCAAGATTTCCGGAAACGGAAACGGAAGAAAAATGGTGAAAAACGCCGGAAACGGTAATCTCGAAACGGAAACGGAAGAGATCAATAAACTATGGGCTGTTTGATTCTCACGTTGCGTCGCTTCTCACTGGTTACAGCTCTCATTCGATAACGTGTGATTTCAGTCTATAAATCAATAATTATTCAAACTACATAAAATCACTATGAGGCATCCCACAATTTCGGATCTCCGCCCCAGAAAAAAAAAACCGAAAAGGTAGTTTTCCTTCCTGATGCCTTCAAGTACCCTATCCTATTCCCACTACCATTACCCGTGTAGCACTATTTTCTTCCGTTTCCGGGCCTAAAAAGTCGGAAATGGAAGTTTAACGGAACAGCTCAAAAGCACCTCAAATACGGAAACGGAACATTTCCGCACAGCCCTGGTCCTATTAATGATTATTCAATAATAAATAATGCTTGAGTCCGGTATTCTAATTGAATGTAACAAAAGATACATTTTTATGCGTGTTAGCGAAGCTATTCAAGATGTTCCATTTGTAGTCACATCAAACACACAAATTGAGTATAAACGGTAATTTCATCTACCCTCGAGGGTTTTAAAAAGACTTTTCTTTTGGTAAACTGAAGCTTTCGAGGGGGTTATTCACAACGACCCATGCATGCATAGTCTTCAAGAGATTATAGCATACCATTGTACAATTAACTCTCTTTACTATTATTCGTCCGACCCAGATAGTGTTTTACGAGTACCCGTAGGGTAGTCGATCAGAAAAAAACATGGCTGCATGGAAAGTTCTGGCATATAGGTCTGATCATCCCTTGGTAAGGATCTTTCCAACAATACTCTTTCCAGCATGAGTTTATTAAACTTCTCTCCTCAACTCTTATGCGCCTTCCGTATCCCTCTCTCTCTAAGGACAAAGAGGATGCTGTTGCTAGGCTAGCGATTCCCTAGTGATTTATTGTTTTCTTGGAAAACTAGAGGTTTCATTGGGTCCAATCACTATGATCCGTTGTTTCGTGAGCCTACCCATGCAGAAACATATAAACGTACGGCAAACTGTCCCTAAAGGATCATGTTATATCAGTCTACAACTAAGAATTCGGTTTGTTTCTCAATTTGGGATAACTTCTGATTTTGACATCAGTATACACACAACTTACGAAATGTGTGGCAGTAAATATTTAACCTAAATAGGCTAGGAAAAGTAGGAATTCGACAGAGAATTCAGTCCACATCATGCTAAACATAAGAGTTCTGACATAATCAAGAGGTGAATACCAAAACTATTAAGGTGGAGCCATAAAGCTAAGATCGGGTAGTGGCGATCACTGAATACAGTTGGCAGTGGGTCAGAATTCGATGTGAAGGGTATATACATACGTGGATTCTAATCTAATCCTTTCATCTGCATCTCCGATTTTTTTGAAATTTTTAGCGATAGTGAGTTAAATCCAGCCGAAGCTATCGCTTTCGTCTGGGCAAATGCCTGGGAAGGAAATGAATTTAAGACGTCACAGGCCAGGTTTCCGGCCTAATAAATTAGCGTAGCAGCGCAGTTTCTCCTAAAAAAAGGGACACACGATCTGATCAATGAAATTGACAAGCATCTTCAACTGGGACACACAGAGATCTCTGGTGTAGAAAAAGAGTTCAACACAGTAACGGAACACGTTGAATTTCTGTCGGGTGCCTTGATTTAGGTAATCAGATTGCACAATGTTGCAAAGTATTTTCGCGACGAGAGGAATATGTCTTGACGTCCCGAATGGAACGAAAATTTGTTACCGCTTTCTAAGTACGCGAAATGGACCGGAATATCAAAGCAAGCGTACCACTGTGGGGCACGCCCATTTTTCGAAAGCCGAAGGTCAGGGTCCAGCATGACTGAATAGTTTGCCTACGCGGGATCGTAAGAAACTAAAGATAGAATCAATAAATTTGAGGGAGATCGTGAAGTTTCGCAGTAAAAATATTTTATAGGTCTTGAGAAAATGAAATAAGAATCAAATGCAGAGGTCACAGAGAAGTTCGAAAATCTGTTGTTTTAAGACATTCAACAGTGAAGCATCGTTCATAAGAAATCGAAATTTCTAGCCACATCGGTGATTTCCTGTTTGTTTAATAACTTGAATCCGCTGTATGTTGCGCTGAAATACAGTACAGGACGCATGACCCCCCACAAAAAGTACTTTCTTCAATTTTGAGAAGGAAGACTGTTACCAGGCCGACCAGTCTACAAAATTCAAAATGAGATATAGCCTAACTCTCTCGTTCTGAGCCGGTCGAACTGAGACTTATCGGGCTTATCATGCCTGTGTCTCTTTATCACTGCTACATTTTGTCATGACCGACCGCTCTGCTACTTGCTCCGCCCGGACTGATCCAAGAGAGCTGGCTTCAAAGGCACAGTTCAACCTTGGAATAATTTTTCTGACACCATGGAATCGAAGTTACGGTCCCTAGAAAATTGAGCTGCGGAAGCATGGTGGACGAGTTGTGCGAGGCTCGTAACTTCCGTCATTTGCAGCCGATGTATGCTAGCTGATCTGAGTAAAAATACAAGTAGAGAACGGAGGGAAGAATGGGGCAATTGATAGGAAGGCATCGTTCCTGTCATTGTTGAGCTCGAAAAGGGGCGTGCCAAAGTGACTTCTTGCTGTGGAAGCGTTAGCGTGGCTTCCTCCTATATCTCCCTTATTTGGAGAAATTGATAGCTCACACTGGACAGTATGTAGGGTGGGACTACTTCACAATTATGTGGAAATCTCAGATTTCGTTCCTGAGCTCGGACTGTGCCTTTAAAGGCAGTGTTCACGATGATTCTCGTTTCCAAGTTTTCCACTCAAAACAATGCGTTGGCAACCAAGTGTTACCAAAATCACGAAGAAACGGCGAGAAACGCATTAATTCGTCTTATTTCAGTGACATTATTCTATGGCCTGGACTAGTTGTCCGGTTGGATGAACATGTTCACGGTGGTTGTCACCGGTAGAAAATGGGACTAATCGAAAATGGAAGAATATTTTGGGCAGAACTGTATTAGTTAGGGCCCGAAGGAAAGAACGGAGCAACACAGAATGGAGATTTGCAAAAGACGGGTCCACAAAAGATTTCATTGTCGCAACGAACAGTTCCATTGATACTTAAGAGGCGGGCTGATACTTGAGTATTTCGTGCCCTTCTGGTGCGTTTTTCTCGGTTTCTTCGTCATTTCAGTTCTACTCGGGGGCCAAACAATCGATTTAGCGATTAATCTCGAAATCGAAGATTATCGTGAACGCTGCCTTTAAGGTGGCGATCGTTTTTCTTACTACCAAAAAATTTTTACTTAAAAATATATAAGAGTTACCCTCGACAAAACGTCGTAATTCACATCATTCGAGGCGCGAGCGGCACGCGCGACGCCTGGGCCTCCGCCTGCCCTCCTCTCTCTCACTGGCTCTAACCTCCGCTCCGCAAAAGCACGCGTAGGAACCATGTGAATTTCGCCGTTTTATAGCCTGTATAAGGGTGACTGAGTAAGCGTGCCCTTCTCGTAATTGGCACCGCGCACGCAAGGAATTACATCAGAGCGGCTTACAGTCCATCCAAATATGTATCGTCAGGTTCTATTAAGAAGAAAGCCGAGCTCAGGAAGTGGGAGCGAAATCATTGGATAAATAACTGTATGATCGATCACTGGTCGAGAGATCGCCGCTTCAAACACCCGTGGCACGCAAGCAAGCGAGGAGATAATGATACTATAATTACCTCCTCGCTTGCGTGCGTGCCACTTGTGTTCGACGCGGCGATCTCTCGACCAGTGATCAACAAAACTTCGCTAGGCAGCGGCCACCCCAGGTCGAGCACATCGATTTTCGATCGATTTCGGTAGATTGCGAGAAGCTCTGTGTCGGCCAACATTAACCAAAAATGTCTATCGTCCATCACTGGATGAGGGATCGCCGCTACGTTGCTTGGCGGGAAAAATTGCGCGCGGGAAAACGAAGAGACACTGGCCTTTGATCGCGCAATTTGCCCCGCCACGCCGCGTTGCGGTGATCCCTCATCCAGTGACTGACGATATCACGTTTGCCGTTTTGGTGATGTTTATCACGTGGATGGATTTCAATTTCGACATCACTTATTAATACAAGGCTGTGAACCCTCTTTAGAAGCCCTTTGAAATAAAGTGTGCCCGAATGAGAATGGCTACCCACGCGGTCGGCGTGCTTGGCAGGCGGCCGTCGCATGTGTCGCCCTCGGACGAGTGTTGGATTTCAACGACGGCCGTCCCCTCTCCCACTGATTGATCGGCGCAGTGCTTGCTGCCAGCCGGTGCCGGCCTCGTTCGTTGTCGATGGCGGTGGGGACTTTTCGCATGCTCGTCCGAGAGCGGCGAACGCGACGGCCGCCTGCCAAGCACGCCGGCGGCGTGGGCTGCCATTCTCATTCGTACGCACCTTATAAAAAAACGGTGGATGGCGGGGCATTTGTTATTTTTCAGAGAGAATTAGGAACTCGTCGACGAATAACTGGATACTTTCGCATGGCCAGCCGACGCTGGCGGTTTATTCATGTTGATTGCCTATTTCGGTTGGGAATTGGAGCTCCTTCATTATATCCTATTTTCGGGTTGCGAATTTTCGGTGGTCTCTCTCAGTAGCGCTTCCTCTCATTGAATTTGGATAAACAAAAGCGGAAACAACACACACCAATGAACAATAGATAATTTAAAAAGACAGAAATTATGGTAATTAGCGCGTACGCGCTCTAATGCTAAATATTGAGTGCGCACGTGCGCCAATGCAAATATGGGTGTGGCGTGGCCGAGCCTCTAAACGGGGACACCTATCACAAAAGTGGGTAGTGCGTGAGCGGATGGGTTTTGCGTGCTCGGAAAACCCCAACTATAGGGCCGTATGGGGCTCTTTCTAGCTCATTCTCGACCGTTCTTTTGGCGCTTTTGTTGCACACAGCCACTGAACTTCAATTTTTCGCAGAAAACTCGAAGGGTGTATTTATCGCGGACACTGCCTTTAAGATCACGTCTGTTCATTGTTCAGAGACTTGTTGAATAATTCATGACACTAAATGAAAGCCATATAATTAATTTCCCTATTGAAATTCTAGAAAAAAAATTAGCAGCGATCAGGGCTTTCGTGTCCTGTTTAGGGTGTGGTCTTGTGTTTTTCTGAATATCTCGTTTATTTGTGGGGATTATAAAATGCAGTTGTGCTTCGGTTCCTTGGAGGTTGTTATTGATACAAGTGTTAATGATGCGAAAATATAAGTGAAAATTAACACACCAATAGCGATGCGAAAAACGTTTCTAACGACCGCAAGTTTCGTCTGAGTGGGATGTGCGGAATGCCACTGGACCTCTCAGATGATATGAGCAGCGCTGTAAGAGAGTGTCTACGAGGCGCGAGATTGGTTAATACTGTATCTTTGGTGGCCACCCCGCCAAATAATTCAGAGTGGCAGTTGGTTCTTCATCGCCAAAATGACAGCGCATGCGTCATTTGCCCATCGGGCAGAGATGGTGACTGGATTGCTTCTGGGGTTATTTATCTTATCACATCTCAGAGCAGCGGCCAGGAATGTATCGGCGAAACGCCTCCCGCTCTCTGAATGTGCGGATCAAAGAGCATTCGGATGGGAAGCAAAGGTCGCGAGTTAGTACTGCGCTGGGCTGACACAGGGTTAATTGTCATGATGGGGACGATTTTGATGTGAGAGTGGAGATTGTGGTGCGGGAGGCCAAAACAAGTGCGCGAAAAGCGCATGAGGCATTCTGGATCAACGCGAGAGACCCCAAGGTCAACCGGAAGGACGATGGGATAAACATTAAGCGGGAACTTGCGCCCTAAACCAGATTAGCCTTCTGATATGGGTGCTGCTTTCTGACGTCTCGGTACCCCGTCGTTTTCTACTTATAACCTGATGCTCTGCAGACTTTGAGGAGGTATGCCCCTCATTGTCAGTCTCTCAGCCATTTGTTCGGAGAATTTGTCTAGTAGCTTTTTTCAAATTCCGAAGAGGGCAATACCGTCGTAACGTTAGTCTTTCAACAGGGTGCGGCGCGAGGTGTAATGCGTCACAGTGGAGGGTTCGAGCTCTGGTGATAAGGGGAAGGGGGGGGGCTGAGAGGTTGAACCTCCCCCCCGCTCGTAGTCGATCGTTTCGTCGTTAAAAAATGGTACTATTATTATCATAAGAATGCAATGCAATGTAATTAAAACTTTAGTTATCGTTTAGAGGAAATTTTTAAATCGTTAAAACTATCGTTTAGAATTTTATAAACCTTTCAGTAGTTAATCACATGAAGGAGGAGGTGAAAGTGAAAATGCACGGCGTGTTTATTGAATAGTGAATGGTTTCCATATTTAAATGATATATGATCATGAATAAGTGTTTCAGTAAATTTTATTTCTTGTAATAAATTTATTTATTCATTGAATACGCTACATAAGGTAAGCGTTATAGAAACAATCGCTCACTCGTGCATCAACCAAATGTAACGAGCACATAATGTATCTAACTCGTACACACATAAACATGTGGTACAGGTATTATAGGAAAAAAACACTTTTTCTCAGAAACTTAACAGCTTCCCTCTCGATAATCGCTCGAAAGATTGAAAGCAGAGGAATGAAGGGAGTATTCAAGTTCAACGATGCAAAAACTTAGCCCTGCACGTAAATGCATGCAGGCTGTGCCCAGTGTTTGAAGTGTTGTAGCTAATTTTTTCGGATTACCGATGGTCCTAGAAGCCTAAATTCTGTAAAACTTTGTCACAACAGTTCAACTACTCAGCTGTGAATCTTGAGAATCATACAAGCATCACTTACCTTATTGTAAATGTGGTTTGTAAATGAATATTCGGAAATAATGATATATTGGGTGAAACCGGTGCAGAGATATGGGTACTCCAGATGTAAGAGTGAAGGAGAAAAACCAGTAGAGAAACTTAGTGAACACTTTCAACCAGTTGGATTATGAGGAAATGGAGCCGAGTTTGAACCAGCAAATCAAAAAAGGGTTCAAACTTACAAATGAGGTGAAAATGGAAGAGGTTTAATTGAGGGAAGGGAAGCGGGAGAGTTATTCGGCGACGGATGAGTAACGTATGGTGTAATTGCACTACACCCCTTTGACGGAAAAGTTGATGTAATTAACTTGAACTGAGACAATGAGAGCTGTTAGTAGGCCTTAACTGTGGACTAAACACCTGTGCTAGAACCCAGAAAAATTCATCCCAAACGGTTGATGCGGAGAAGCCCCACAGTCTATGGGTGAGGTCGAAAAAAATACAAGTGAGGTGGTAGAAGTGAAAAAAAGTCGTTTTCTCACCTATACAGAAATGATTTTCAGAACACTTGCAACATTTCGGGACCTACTTTTCGGTATCAAAAAAAAAACTTTTTTCCCCAGATGGCCCGAGTTAGGGTGGTGGTGGGTGGTGGTGGAGGTACGAAAAAAAACTTTTCCCATATATCCAGAAATGATTCGTGGAACATTTGAAACACGCCCATATTTTTTGATACCAATTTTTTTTACAACATTTCCTTATTAAAAGTGGTATAACGTTCTTTGTAAACGAGATTTCCCCGTGAAACTGTGACTGGGCAAGGTTTAGGTCCGGGGTAGTGGTCTAAGGTGCTCCACAGCCCCAGAAAAGGCTTTTTTTCGAAAAAAAAGATTGGTGTAAGGAAACGACAAAATCGGGGATTCCATCACACGTAGTTTCATACATTTAGGCGCATGAAATCGACGATTTTGTCGTTTCCTCACACCTAGCGGTTTTTTTTTCAAAAAAAAGCCCTGGTTCTGTGAAGTACCTAATACCACTACCCCGGACCTAAACCTTATTCAATTAAAGTTTCATGAGTAAATCTCGTTCACAAAAACCGTTATAACACTTTTAATAGGGAAAAATTTTTTTGAAATTTTTATTGTGCCAAAAAAGTAGGTCCCAAATTTTGCAAATTTTCCAAAATCAGTTATGAGTAGGTGGAAAAAAACTTTATTTTAGGACCTTCACCACCCCCTGACTCGCACCACTTGAGAAAAGAAACTTTCGAAGCCAAAAGGTAGGTCCCGAAATGCTGCAAATGTTCAAAAAATCATTTATGTATAATTGAGAAAGCGACCTATTTTCTACTTCTACCCACTATTGACGTACTTTTTTTGACCTCACCCTAAGACTGTGGGACATCTGCGCATCTACCGTTTGGCATGAATTTTTCTGTGTACTAGCGCAGACGTATACATAGTTCACCGCTTCGGCCGAATAAAAGCTCTCGTTACCTCGGTTCAAGTCAATTACACTAACTTTATCGTCTACGGGGTGAAGTGCAATCACACCATACGTCATTTATCATGACTCTACCGCTCCCCTTCCATCAATTGAATCTTTTCCATCTTTACCTCCTCTATCCGTTTGAACCATTACTTGATCTACTTCTTCAAGTTTTGCTTCGTAGTTCGCTCATAAGTTGATTGAAAAGTTTACCAAGTTTTTCTCCTTTTTTCCCCTTCACTCTTACACTTGCGTTTTCCATATTTCTGCACCGGTTTCACATCATTATTTACAAACATTTACACATAATATTAATCACAATAAACAACATTTATTACAACATTTGATTACAAACATAATTTAATAAGCTTGCCGCGCATCTTTACTTTCACGTCCGGCCTCGCGTGAATAGGTAACTTCTGAGAAATAATATTGTAATATTTCTGAGGGAGACCCTTGCTGGAGGGGGGGGGTCTGACCAGTATCGGAACCCCTCACACCTCGTGCCGTATCGTGTCTGCCAATAAACCATCATACTACAATACGCTAAGTTGTGTAAAAAGGGGGAGCATCTGGCAGACTTGGCGAAAAACGTCCTATGCATGTAACCTTTTTTAATGAAGACTTTTTTGGATTCTGAAAACGCTATCATACTCACACATCGAATTGCTACCTTGTTATGTGACTTGTGAGCCGAAGTTCCCTGAAATCGCCTTGTTTTGAAGGGAAGGGTTTTTGCAATCGTTTATCAAAAAGGAAGCGCGCGACGAAGTGCGGCGAAACTTTGAGCAGTATTTGTACAAGTAATGGAAGAGCGATCTGTATGCTTTTTTCATGAATCAGGCGCAGGTGAAAGAATCTCAAAGCATGTGTAGGTTAAATCTTCGAAATCCAAAAATTTAACCTCAACAAACCATGAGATTCTCTCACCTGCAACTAATTTATGAAACCACCAAACAGATTCCTCTCCCATTTCTTGTGCAAATACTGCGCAATGTTTCACCGCACTTCGCCGCGCACGACGTTTCTGATAAACGATCGCAAAAACAATTTCTTTGAAAAACAAAGCGATTTTAGGGATTTTCGGTCGACAAGTCACATAATTAGGTAGCAATCTGATCTGTAAACATGATAGCTTTTAGAATTCAAGAAATTCCTCGTTCAAAAAAGTTGCATGCATCGGACGTTTTTTTTGCCAAGTTGGCCAGATGCTCCCCGTTTTTACAAAACTTATCGCGGGTATTGTACCTCGTGCCGGCTAAAGTCAACATAAATGTTATAGATAGTAACATTGACAAGACAAAATGCAGACCAAGGATAACTGAAGTGATCTATGAGAGCGACGACACCACATTTTACAGACACAACAGATTTCAGAAACATCACAGCTAAAAACTCCATCGGGTGATTCGCACCAACCATCTTTTTCTGCTTTTATGTCAAGGGTCAGCTTTGCCGAATACTCCGCATCAGAGGGGAGTCTCTATACCACCTTCGCCTTGCCTCGTCTGCTTGGTGACACCGATATGGAAGGATTCGCAATCAGATAATGTTTGGAGATTAAAGGCACAGTCCAAGCTCAGGGGCGAAATCTGAGATTTCCGCATAATTGCAAAGTAGACCCACCCCATATAACAGCTGCCAGGTGCGAGCTCTCGATTCCTCTGAATAAGCGAGATATAGGAGGAAGCCACCCTGGATCGCACACGCCCGGAAACCACTTTGCCACGCCCCTTTTCCGATTTTCCGAGCTCAGCTAGGGCAAGATGGACGATGGTTCCCGAACAGTAGCCCATTCTTTCTTTCATTCCCAGCCTCGCTCCTTATTCAGGTCGGCTCGCATACACCGGTGGCAAATGACGGGAGTTACAAGCGCCGGACAACTCGTCCACCATGCTTCCGTAGCTCAATTTTTGAGGTGCCATAACTCCGTTCCCAGGGGGTCTTGTACGATTGCAGAGACATTATTTGAATCAGCGTGGGACTGTTTTCAAGATAGGCAGAAAAGCAAAAAAATGATTCTGGGGTTCGACTGTGTCTTTAAGGCGAAGTAAAGGGGGAGATAACGATAAGCAGGAGCGCCTGCGAGCGGCGGGCGGCGCATCATTTCACAATTGCAGAAGCGTTTGCCTGGATCAGAGTCAAAATAGGCGATAAACGTGTCTTAATCTGCTGTCTTCGCAACCATTTACCATATGAGTACCGCATTTGGTTACGCACTGATCACAATAGTATCTCAGAAATCATTCAGTTCTCTAGAAACTAAGTTATGAATCTTTGAAAATCGCTGAAGTTTTGGAAGGGAAAGTGAGGTGAACGACACTTAGGGTGTATTGTGCTTTTAAGGCAATAATTTAGTTTTTGAAAGCCGTGTACCCGGAGCTATTTTCTTATCTGAATAGGATAGAAAACGAGAAATCAAGTAATCACGAAGGAGGTCTAATTGACCATATTGGCCACCGTCGCTGTTCAAGTGGTTCGCTTTTTAAAAAGTTCTGCCCATTTTTTCTTGATTAAAGGCAGTGGTCACAATGAAAAACGTTATCGAAAAAACTACAAAAATCAGCTTAGATAAAAAACAGCTGAAAAACTATGAAGGTAGAGGGGTGAAAAACGGGCTAGAATTAGAGATTCTAGGGCCCAAAGAAGCCAGTTCGTGCACACGTGCACAGCGCCGACCAAAAAGATCGCAGTCTCATTCCGAGCAGTCAAAAATCGTCGACATTAAAAAGGAAGAAAAAAATGCAAATTCACCTAATAAAAACTATTGAGCAATAAAAGAAAGCACTGTACTCAATGTTTTTGACTAGATGTGTACATAAATCCGAAGGTTCATTGATTGAAATTCAATTTTAAGCCAGCTGATGTTCTTGATGTAAGAGGTCATCGACGCCGATGATGCGGAGCGGGCTCGTCCACCATCAAATTTGGCCCAAAACAGTGGTTTTTTTTTCGCGATTTTTTCTTATAGGACCTACTACTCGAGACCCAGAAAAGGGTTTACAGAGAAAAAGACGACAAGCAAATTTGATCGCGACCACTGCCTTTAAATGAGTTCAATACTTTCTAGCGGGCGTGTGAACTCTCGCGTTCACCGAAACCCCGGTCATAATTTTCATCGCTGATTCTGGGCAACCAGCTTCTTTCGTCTTCCAGACTTTGCCTTGCTTTTCGCAGTAGATTGTGAACACTAAACCCTGCTTCTTGAACGCCTAAGCTGACAAACTCCAAGGGAAACGGTAATCAACATTCATCTCAAATGCGCGTCTATACTTTTGGAGCGGCAAGTTATAGGGATTAATGCCGAGAGAGACTCACATTCCACTTCTGCCATTGGAATGCTGAACCCTAGCGTTTTTTGAGAGTAAAGTACCCAGTGGTTGTTTTTTTTGCGACCACTTCGATGCAAACAGAATCTTGACATGTAGGCAGGGTCTTTCTATACTTCTGAAATGCCCTGTATAATCCAGCTAAAAACCGCCTCTACGATTCTGTATCAGAAACAAATATGTGTGAATCCTTTCAAGCTTTATTGTTTCAGTAAATAATTTGACTTCGAATCATTGTAGTTGATCGATTTACTAATCAGACTAAGAGCATGAGCCTCTTCTCCACTGTTCGCTCTTTCTCGAAACGTTCAGCTAGATCATAGAAGAGTGGTTGGACGAGACTTCTGCCAATGTCGTTAAGATGATTGCTGTCGTCGAAGAAGAGTAGGTTCGTTTCATTGTCGTAACCACGAAATACGCCGTCCTTATTCAGCAACGCAGGAAGGTAGTCTATGATTTCACATTTGGTGCACCTTAAATTCAATCTCGTTGAGATATTCAGGCGCCTTCGAGATTTTGAAGGCAGCGACCACGATGAGATCAGTATCGGAGATTCAAAATTGAGTAGTACGGTCCCATTGCATACATAAGGCTGAGGGAAAGGAACGGCTAGGATTGAGTTCGAGCAGGTTCTAAAGGACCCTTAACTTCAAAAGCAGATTTCTCAATAAAAGCGGTTGTTGCGCTATTCTCATGGAAAGGTTGGGATTTGGGGTGGCGTAATTAGCAGTCCTGGCTTGTTTTTGTACGTTTTTTCCTGGGAATCTCCACTTTTTGCACTTTCTTTCACATTTGTAATTACCACACTTAAATTTTAATGAAAAGAACTCAAAAATTGTGCTTTATCGTGAACCCTGTCTTTGAGTTTTAGCTCTCGCCACGCCTATTCACTTTTCACTTCAACAGCATCCAAGGATACAAATGAAGATAGATTTCAAGAAAACGGACATTTGAGTGGTATCTATTACAAATTGTCCAACTCAACAGAATTTTAAAGGCAGTGTCCACGATAAAATCAGTCTCCGAATTTTCACCGAAAATCGAGAGGTTCCAGTCCCACTTTACCAGTAATTTGGAAAAAAACGGCTAGGAACAAGCAGAGAATAGCAGAGAAGATACGGCCCTAAACTTGAGGGTTCAGCACACGCAAAACCCACTCCTTTCAACCGCCTTAGACCCGTAAATAACTGGAAACCCCATTTTAGGAGAATAGCATAAATTCAGGGGGCTATAGTTCACCCCGCTAAACTAAACTTCCCCATTTGATGTACCATTACCTTCTCAAACTGAAATTAAGAGTTGGGAATTTTTATCGGTAGTCGTGGAGGGAGTGGGCATTCCGTGAGCGGAACACTCAAATTAGGGGCGTATAGGGTTCGTTCGTGCACGTTCTTAGCTGTTTTTCAACGTTTCTGGTTAAAGGCAGTGTTCTCGATAAAAGTCGTTTTTCTGTTTTTCCGCCTATCTCGAAAACGGTCCGATGTTGATTTTAATGATGTCCCTGGAATCGTACAAGACCCCCTGGAAACGGAGTTATGGCAACTCAAAATTCAGCGAGGGAAGCATTGTGAACGAGTTGTTCGAGGCTTGTAACTCCCGTTCTTTGCAGCCGATGTGTGCGAGCTAACCTGAGTAAAGAGAACCGTTGAAAATAAAGGGAAGAACGAGGCTTTAGATTGGAAACCATCGCTCATTTACCCACGAATTCAGGGGAACTGTTATAGGACATGGGCGGAAAGGCCCAATGGGTTGGCTGGCCCACGTGATCTCCACCCACTTACCGGCCGTTTTTCGTCGCACTTCCGTTCTTAATCTTCTTAGAGGGACCCAAAGCTTACGTTTTAGCCAAAAAAAAGTGCAACTTTTTCTCCGTGATCACTGCCTTTGAATAGGGCTCGAACCTCTCGATTTCCGTTGAAAACTCGGGGATTGATTTTATCGTGGACACTGCCTTTAGGTTCACGGCAACGGGAAAATACGGTAATGCGGTTACGGACTTTTCTCAATTTATACTGTAGCCTTTTTTGCGTCAATTCTTTTTACGCTGCGATTGACCAATGTTTTCGTTTCTTTGATACGACTACAGCTGTCAAAGCAGTTGAAACAAATTAAAATATGAGAGTGGAAACAGAAACCCGCGGATAAATAATATCTGATTCGGAAATGTAGATAATTGATACCGCAGAGACTTCAGTATCTGGTTTATGCTATATCTCTAGCAAGCCGCGACGCAGCTATGTATTGCCTCGTAATACATTACGACGTATAAGTATAGCAATACCTTCAAAATGGGCGTATCATTTGTTGGATCAAGGCTATGAATATTGGGGAGAGTTTCTATGTTTTCTGCTACGACGAAAACGAGGAATTTCTTGGTATTAAACCAACTTCCCCATTTTCCCTTTAGTTATATAGAAGAGTTTGTATTTCGTATAACAACTCTTGAGGGACATGAAAATGCCTCGAGGCGACCGCCACGTTGAAACACTTTCCTGCGTATTTTCTAATACTGGTTCAGACCGTGGCTATCTGGCTACTTTCACGGTGAACTTGACTTGCCAGCCCGGGTTCACTCTTCCACAATGCTGGTCTTGGACTTCCATTGGATTCCATCTAGCTATGACGACCAGCTGGATTCAGTTCCGAATTCGTGCTAAACCCCGAATCGTTCACAGCCTGTGGTCGCCAACACGTTCTATAAAGCCCTGGAAACAATCCCAGCGAGACAATCCTCGACGACTTCCTAGTGACACGGTGTCAGCCTCTAGGACTCAGTACAAATTCTAAGATACCATTCTCCACTCCATCAACTACTATGACATCATTTCGGGCTTCTAAATTAAACAATCTCACTTATCAGAACATTCTCACAAGGTTGCCAGACTCCAGACAGTGCGATCAAACGTCAGAACGAACTACGGGAACGTGAGTGTCCC
Source organism: Aplectana chamaeleonis (assembly GCA_029168955.1). NCBI lineage: Eukaryota > Metazoa > Nematoda > Chromadorea > Rhabditida > Cosmocercidae > Aplectana > Aplectana chamaeleonis. Next base: position 538,818 of record JAPDOI010000198.1, read on the forward strand.
AAGCAGTAAGACGCCATTTGCCAAATCGGGTGTTTCATCTTCTTCGACGATAACAAGTTCATTTGAAATGATCCTGATGGCGCAAGATGTCATTGGGAAGTTTTTATTGACGAGTCCACCTACATCGTCTGTCTGAACTGCAGGGTGCGAATATGCTGATGTGCGATCGCCGGACTCGAGTTAGCAGCCTTGTGATAATGCTCTAACTAGGGAACCTCGCATGGTGTTCCAACGGATCAGAAAGCTGATGAATGTCTTCTAGTCAACTCTAGTATGCTCTCTTCGAATCTTAACTTGGATTTTGCTACGGACATCTGCGAAAAAAGTTATAGCCAGCCAAAGTTCGAATTTCTTGCAGGTGAGCTTAAGATGACCTTTGTAGTTCTTGGATAAATTTGGCTAAAAAGTTAAATGGCGGGTCATTTAACGTACTGAGCTTGGATTCTAAGATGGTTCCCTAATTTTTTCAAACGAATAAGCTGGTGATCCATGAGTTACCGATTTCCTAGAAGGCTAGAAGACTCTAATTGTTTGTTAAGCACCTTTGTTCTATCAAAAATGTGTATTCGTTCTCGGAAAATGCGGAAACGAACTTCCATATTGTGTTCAGCGCCCAAAACTACCCCCGTAAGCAAAGTCTGAGTCTGAGTGAAGATGCATTTTCCGAACTTCGCGCAGACTGACAGCGTTTTGAACTTGTGCGGATTTTCCGTTGGACGTTTATTCATACCCATTAAAGACAGCATACACGCTCGCAAACGTGATTGAGATAACTACGGCATCAGAATTGTATGGCACAGATGACAACGCCCCCGCGATTTCAAGCGACGAAAGCGACCCACAATGACGCTACACGGGTGGGAAGTTCGCCCCGCCCCTGTATCTGCCCGCCCCCTGTATTTACGTTCTCGTCCAAAACAGGGGTACTGAACCATTCCGACCGTCGGCGACGTTTGAGGGTGGTGGAATAGATACATTAGGTAAACCACACACACTGACGACGGTGGGAATGGCCCAGCACGCCTGTTTTGGAGGAGGACACAAATACAGGTGGCGGGCAGATACAAGGGCGGGACCTGATTCTCACTCGTGTAGCGTCATTGTGGGTCGTTTTTGACGCTTCAAAAAGCGTGGGCGTAGCGTTCGGTGCCATATCATTCTAATTCCGTAGTTATCTCAATTACGTTTACGAGCGTGTATGCCGCCTTTAAACGAGCGCTCAGGCCTTTTCTGAGTGTCCATTTGCAGCGGACGAAGAGAAATTAACTAGAGGAAACTATTTTTTAGCTCCAAACCTGTGGGGTAGAAAACGAACGCCGCACCATCCTAGACGGGGAAGGCCACTCAGGATTTAAGAGAGAAATCAAGGGAGCTGCCGACTGAAAAGTCATCAGTAGAAGTATTTATATACTGTTTTCATAACAACAACAACAACTTAGAGTATCAAGCATCTTTCATCAGAGTTTTGGTTGATTTCTATGAGTAAATCTTGGGTGTCACCCCCCGTCTTGGATAGACCCAGAGTTTGGTGACAGTTGTCGCGAGGCATTTCCATGTTTGTCAAGTACTGTGATCCTCTGGTTCCAAGTCAGATTTATCTGTTCCCTCGCGCGCTTGTGCGGAGCGAGGGTGGAGACAGCGAGAAATTGTGGGGAGAAGGAGACACAGCGTACGCAGGCAGACGCACGCGACGAGCGGAGATAAATAACACTCGGAAACAGAGGATATACCTACAGAGGATATATGCGTCGTTATAAATACAAACTTGTTTCTCTAACTAAAGCCAAAATGGGGAATTCGGTGTCATACAAAGTGCTCCATCGTTTTCGCCGTAGCAGAAAATATAGAAACTCTTTCCAATACTCAAAACCCCGATCCAACATATAATACGCCCATTTCGAAGGTGTTGCTATACTTCTGCTTTGCAGTGTACTCGGATTTCTCCTCTTTTGCTGTTGTGTTATCTAAAAAACAACTACTCAGTTCCTATGATAAAAATATCATAGTCCGGGCTCCCCGACATTGTCATATGGACGATATTGACCGTCGTGAAGAACACAACTATAAGAGCAGTTTAGAAACTCGTTGTGGTTGCTCTCATCGTCAACACTGCCTTCAAAGTTTCATCAACGTAACTTTGCTGGAGTAACTCATTTCGTTTCCTTGCATGAAAATCGTCGCCCTGCACGATCAGTTGCGTCTGCAAATACATATTTCAATTCGGAAAAATGGAACAAGCATGAAAAATGCCCAATTCAGCATTACTCCGATATCCCTCAAAGGTTTCTTTTCATGAATCATGAAGTGGAGTGCAAGTGACGCACACTCCTGTTGGCAGGATGGAAAAGCATTGAGTATATACACCTGGAAAAATGTCGTTATCACTTCTAAAGGATAATCGCGAACTTCTGGACGAGACTTTTGCGCAAGGCGGATAAAAAGGGCAATTTTAGCCGTTGTCTGCACACTGAGTGATTATGTTACATAGTAATGACTCATGGCTGTGAAAGGATGAGGCTTTTAGCGGATTGAAACACAGCTTATCAAAAACGTTTTGATTTCTGCAGTTCTAGTGAAGGCAAGACTTGATGAATTTGAGAAATTCAACTCCTGTTCTTCAACCTACTCATAACGACTTGTTTCTTTGTTTTTCACTTTCACAAAGCTTTGTCGCCGTCCCCCATCGCGTGCGACACGCATCAGGTCTGTGATGCCGTAACTGATAACCTTAGGAACTCGTCGTTGTCACCTGGAGGCGACTTGAAAGAACCGCGCAGAAATCATGCCCGACCATACTCTCACAACTTCAAGGAGACAGGCCGGAGACCTCGGGAGGACGTAAACTCGATGGCACCAGGAGATCGTGAAGATGTGGGGGCATATCTCCCCCACAACACCTCCAGGTCACCTCGAGATGACAACAACAAACTCTCCTTTTCACGCTATTTTGTAAGCAACTTCGGAACCAACCATGCTGTTATGAAAACTGATAACAACCTGCGTTGCATAAGTATACAAAAACCTCCAAAATTGGTGGATTAAATATTGGGAGGAGGTTTTGCGTAAGAACATTAGTTTCTATGTAATCAGCTACGCTGAAAACGATGGTTTACATCATATTGCCGTTCAAACTCGATTTGGGTTCCGATTATGTCCCGATTAGGTTCCGACAGCAGACTCCATTTCTCGCTTGCTGCATAAATATACGAAAACTTCAAAAACATTACAACTTATCGAATCTTTGCCATGAGATAGCCAAGAAAAAGTTATAAGTATGAAGATGCAGCACAACTGCGTGAAGTCATTCAAACAAATAGGTCCAAAAGGCTTTCGCTGAGCTGCTTGAGAATATTCTCTTTAAGTTCGCATCATTCGTCCAGAATAGCCCACTTCAGAGCATTTAATTTGTTGTGCTGCATCTCGATCATGAAAATTCTCTTAGAACAGATTTTCAATGGATTCTTTCTTGGTGGTTGAAACGGGGCTTATGCCTAACCAAGCTAAAGTGTGCCCGAATGAGAATGGCGGCCCACGCGGCCGGCGTACTTGGCAGGCGGCCGTCGCATGTGCCGCCGTCGGACGAGTGTTGGATTTCAACGACGGCCGTCCCCTCTCCCACCGTCTGCATAGCTGATTGATCGGCGCAGTGCTTGCTGCCAGCCGGTGCCGGCCCCGTTCGTAGTCAATGGTGGTGAGGACTTTTCACATGCTCGTCCGAGAGCGGCGAACGCGACGGCCGCCTGCAAAGCACGCCGGCCGCATGGGCCGCCACTGTCATTCGGACGCACCTTAAAGGCATTGTTCGCGCTAAAAACCAATATCCATTTTTCAGGCTCAATTTCATGATTGAGTCCAGCGGAACACGTTGGTGAAGTTTTGCGCGTCAAAAACATGTGACTCTGAAGTTGGAGTGGTTCAAAATGAAGATTCGCCACCAATTTTCACCAACCATCTAGCACAAGGAACAGAAGCGCCACCACATGCGCGGATGATTCAGCATTTGAAATTTTTAATTCGGGAAATTCTAACATCCAAATTTGGCCAATGGATACTTTATTTTTCAAAAAAAGTTCCAGTGAACAAGAGGCAACAGGAATTCACCCACCTAATAAGTTTGAAGCAAAAAACACATCCGACGTTTGCGAAAAAAACTTCAGACGTATTGCACCAGACACACCGAAATCGACGGAAGGGTGGGAAGTGAATAATTCGAGACATTTCAAAATGAGTTTTTTTCGCAAAAGTCGATGGTTTTGTGGAGCCTTTCCACTCTTATTCTGTATGTCAGAGAATTGCCTGCTCAAAAACATGAAAAAATGAGATACGGTTTTTTGCGCGTACGATGCCTTTAAATTGTCTATATGGGAGTTTTGAAACCACTCCTGTTTTGATCGGCCGACATGGAACACATGATGGTGTATTCCGAGAAATGAGCTTTCCTGGGCACACTTGGCCCGCGGGCGTCTTCAATCACGAAAAAACGGCAGTAGTCGAGAGGGCAAAGCTTCTTGGCACTTCTCTGAATGCATTCCTTTCGGAAGAAATGCAGTGTCGACCTCACCAGACTGCTGAACACGGTCTACATCGTCACGCTGCCTTCTCCGAAACATTGTGAGCTGACATAGGTCGGCTCCTTGCTATAAATCTTTCCACTAACCTCTTCAGCCTTCAGAACCATACTAAATTTACTTATTCTCGTCGCAAAACAACGCAAAGGGTCAATCTGGAAAATGTTTTTTCCCATTTTGTATTCCTATAAGACCGTATAAACTGAGGACGGGCAATGTTGTGGCGACGCTCTGAGCAACGGGATTTCTTCATAACAGATCTCACTATGGTACCTCAGCGGTGGATGGAACGCATGATGGTATATTCCGAGAAATTCAGCGCGGTTTCAGACCGAGTGGTCGAGGCTGACGCAATGGTGCTGGACGCTCGATGAGCAATGTGTCCTCCTTCTTGGGCCGTGGGCTTCCTCCACTGTCCTGAGCACAGTGTATACCATACAAGCAAGTATACTGCAAAACGTTCAGAATGCATGCATCTGACCGTCAAAGCTGCCTGGAAATCTATCGGACACCGGGCCTAGCGGCGCCCGAGGCCTCATCCTGGGATTGTTTTTCAAATTAAACATAAGAACCACAAGGTATGTTGATAGGCGTTCTCACATAACATCTGTCTTCTGAAACCCATTACAAGCTGGAAGTTTTGAGGTGAAAATCACGAGATACCTTTATGTTTTCAAAGTGCCCGTATACTTATGCAAGAGGCAAAAAAATGGAGTATGCCGTGTTGTTGGAAGTGAAATCGAGGAGTGTTGGTAGTGTGATGTGATCCATCGTTTTTGGCGTGGAAGATCATATAGAATCTGAGACCATCAATCTAAAGCTGTTTCAAATACCCACTTAATTGATTTTTGGAGTGTTCGTATAAATATACAACGCGTTGTATAGTATACTTGGGCAAATTGAAAATTTTTTCGAATGATCGACTTTTCGAATAAGTCGAAAATTAGACTTTTTCGAATGATCGACATTCCTATTTAGCCGGAATTTAAGCTTTTCGAATGATCGACTTTTTCGAGTAAGTCGAAAACACATTTTTTCGAATGATCGACTTTCCGATTTAGCCGAAATTTCAATTTTTTGAATGATCGACTTCTCAGGTCCGGGCACTACCACAGGTTTACCAGAGGTTTACCACCAATCTCCCGGAATTAGAGTTTTTTTGCCGAATTACCACAGTTTTACTAGAGGAATTCCACAACGTTCTGGACTGCCGAAAAATCACTGAAATTTCAGACGTTTACTACAGAATTTCTCCAAAATTCTCCGTACCAGAGGTAATCTGCCAGAATTTTCCCGATTTTTCGTAAAGTTTGATTTTTCCTAGGAATTCACGCGGAAAAGCCAAAAGGAGGGGTCTGGCGTGGGACAGAGCGACTAAAAGCATGTGACATGGGTGTTACGCGCTTAGCAGCCGTAGAAAGTAGCGAGAAATGTAGACAAGATACAGAATGCATAGTGGCTAGCGAGTTTTAAGAAAGGGGCGGGGCTAGCGCAAATTCAGAGAAAGTTGGAAATGGGGCCTGCAATGTGGAACATGGGCGGATCACGTATACTGAAGGAACGGAGCAAGAGTAAAAATGGTGTGTGAATGCTGTTAATGGGCGGGGCGGGCACAATTATGATGTGAATCCAAGTCGACGCGCGATGCGACCACTGACGAAACCCGCTGAAATAACCTAATCACGCAGCACCGCGTGTTCAACACGTGAAATTTCCGTTTTCTGAGTGTATGGAGTGTTTTCAGAGCACTTCGATCACGCGCGAACAACGTGGGCGACGAGGGGACGCTGTTCGCTGCACATCACACCGTGCACGAAAACTGATAACGTAGCGCCGCGCTAACGATATTTTAGGATTGCCCTTCGCAGCGGCGGAAGTATAAACGATTTCTTGCATGCTGAGCGACTTGTTCAAAACTGTATAGAGACTCTGTTTCGTTCCAAGTGAACTCATGTTTTCGGTTATCACAGCGCGAAGCGGTAACTTCTTCGTCGAAACCTCCTTATCACTAGTTATATTTCACCGAGGCCCACCGCTCCGCTGCTGGTGATAATCGAAATCAACAGGTCACTAGGGATGTACCAGAGGTTACTTAGTGTGACCATGGGAAGGAAAGAAGACAAAGAAAAACACTTCACCGAAAGCGAGTTAAGATCAAGGAACAGTGAGCGGGCGGGCTCATTAAGAACGTTGTTTACAGGCGTTGCAGAAGGGGCGGGGCGAGTGCGAAAGATAGTCAGGGTTGCATAGAAACAGGATTCGAACAGAGATGGCGTACACCAATAAAACTGTGTCGCGCACACTTTGTGGCGCTGCACCACGTCGCCGCTTTTGCACTTGAAAACGCGGCGAAAGTCGGGCTGAAATTTTCAACTCGACTTTTTCTTTTGCAGTTTTTCCCGCTTAATTGTGCGCAAGAGCGTCAGTTCTGTCTCATACAACTGAATCTTTTATGGTATATGCCGATTCGAGAATTATGAAGGACGCTATCAGTGGGCGGGGCTTGTGATGATAGTGCAGCGCGAACATGAAAATAATTCAGCAAAGGCGAAAGTGCCTCAGCTCACATCAACTACAGGAAGGGGGGGGGGCTTCCTTAAACCTGACTCAATGGCAACGTGAATCTGAAGAAGGAACTTCATTTGAACTCAATTTAAGCAAAAGATCACGGATCAACACAGCGATTTCTAGCGATCGAATATTCTTTCCTCAAAAGTCGATTGGGAAAATTGGGTCGGAAAAAAGTTTTCAATGATTTTCGCCGTTTTCTTAACATAGCTAAAGGGTACTGCCATATGGAGCTTTCATCGTGTACGGAAAACTCGGAAACGAAATCAATCGTGAACGATGCCTTCAGCTGACCCGCAATAGCGGCCATGTGACCAGCAATCGTTACGGCGGACCAGCCGCGAAGATTATTGCTGCGACGGAAAGCAAACGACTGGCGTAAATATCGCGCCTGGACATTTTTAGAGCTCCCTACACTATCATTCTTCTCTAAACTTCGCTTACCTTCTGATATACTCTTGTTTATCACATTGATCTTATTCCTAAACTCATCTTTCTGTGCCTCTCATTGTTGCATTGAGAACTTCGAAGTGTGGTGCTCACAATTCTACACAGTTCAAGGTTATCGATGGTTTTACGCGATATATTATGTACGAACGTAAATAATTGTGTCTTCCCTTGTTGACGATTGCTTTCAGCATTTCCTGACAGTTTTCACAAACGGATTGGTCGGCTTTCGATACACCCACAAAATACTATTTTGGGCTCTTTCGTGGACTCAATTCATCGCCGAATCGCTATCACATCACGTGAGTTTCTAATTATTTTGTCCGCATGGGGGAGATTAGGCTGAGCATAACTCGGAAAGCTAATTATTAATATGTCACACAATCTTACATAAATTCTCCCTTCTACTTTCACTGGTATATGATACTCTTTCTTTCTTTCACCTCCTATTGGTCCGAAAGGTCTGCCCTTGATAAACGCCGACGAATTTTGTTTCACTAGACGAAAAATACCGTGCGGTACAAATTGCCACGATAGCCGTAAAATATAGTGTATGGTGCAATTACACAACTCACACCGGGGATCACGCCTGTAATTCCAGTGCAACCGCATTCTCAATAAATAATCACATAGGAACGGTTGTTTGGCGGTGGAAAAGGGATTGCCGGTGCAACCGCGGAAGCAAGAATAGAGATATCAGGTTTAAATCACTTGAAACCCAGATTGGACGGTGCAGCCTTCGGCTGCACTGTCAGGCAAGGGAGGTAATCCCCGGGTGGGGGCTGATTTTAGTGTTGGCTGCAATTTGGAGTGGTTTAAATCATTTGAGACCCTGGATGGACGGTGCAGCCTTTGGCTGCACCGTCAGGCAAGGGAGGTAATCCCCGGGTGGAGGCTGATTTTAGTGTTGGCTGCGATTCGGAGTGGTTTAAATCATTTGAGACCCTGGATGGACGGTGCAGCCTTCGGCTGCACCGTCAGGCAAGGGAGGTAATCCCCGGGTGGAGGCTGATTTTAGTGTTGGCTGCGATTCGGAGTGGTTTAAATCATTTGAGACCCTGGATGGACGGTGCAGCCTTCGGCTGCACCGTCAGGCAAGGGAGGTAATCCCCGGGTGGAGGCTGATTTTAGTGTTGGCTGCAATTCGGAGTGGTTTAAATCATTTGAGCCTCTGGATGGACGGTGCAGCCTTCGGCTGCACCGTCAGGCAAGGGAGGTAATCCCCGGGTGGAGGCTGATTTTAGTGTTGGCTGCGATTCGGAGTGGTTTAAATCATTTGAGACCCTGGATGGACGGTGCAGCCTTCGGCTGCACCGTCAGGCAAGGGAGGTAATCCCCGGGTGGAGGCTGATTTTAGTGTTGGCTGCGATTCGGAGTGGTTTAAATCATTTGAGACCCTGGATGGACGGTGCAGCCTTCGGCTGCACCGTCAGGCAAGGGAGGTAATCCCCGGGTGGAGGCTGATTTTAGTGTTGGCTGCAATTCGGAGTGGTTTAAATCATTTGAGACCCTGGATGGACGGTGCAGCCTTCGGCTGCACCGTCAGGCAAGGGAGGTAATCCCCGGGTGGAGGCTGATTCTAGTGTTGGCTGCAATTCGGAGTGGTTTAAATCATTTGAGACTCTGGATGGACGGTGCAGCCTTCGGCTGCACCGTCAGGCAAGGGGGGTAATCCCCGGGTGGAGGCTGATTTTAGTGTTGGCTGCAATTCGGAGTGGTTTAAATCATTTGAGACTCTGGATGGACGGTGCAGCCTTCGGCTGCACCGTCAGGCAAGGGAGGTAATCCCCGGGTGGAGGCTGATTTTAGTGTTGGCTGCAATTCGGAGTGGTTTAAATCATTTGAGACCCTGGATGGACGGTGCAGCCTTCGGCTGCACCGTCAGGCAAGGGAGGTAATCCCCGGGTGGAGGCTGATTTTAGTGTTGGCTGCAATTCGGAGTGGTTTAAATCATTTGAGACTCTGGATGGACGGTGCAGCCTTCGGCTGCACCCGCAGGCAAGGGAGGGAATCCCGGGTGGAGGCTGATTTTAGTGTTGGCTGCAATTCGAAGTGGTTTAAATCATTTGAGACTCTGGATGGACGGTGCAGCCGTCGGCTGCACCGTCAGGCAAGGGAGGTTATCCCCGGGTGGAGGCTGATTTTAGTGTTGGCTGCAATTCGGAGTGGTTTAAATCATTTGAGACCCTGGATGGACGGGGCAGCCTTCGGCTGCACCGTGAGGCAAGGAGGTAATCCCGGGTGGAGGCTGATTTTAGTGTTGGCTGCAATTCGGAGTGGTTTAAATCATTTGAGACCCTGGATGGACGGTGCAGCCTTCGGCTGCACCGTCAGGCAAGGGAGGTAATCCCCGGGTGGAGGCTGATTTTAGTGTTGGCTGCAATTCGGAGTGGTTTAAATCATTTGAGACCCTGGATGGACGGTGCAGCCTTCGGCTGCACCGTTAGGCAAAGGAGGTAATCCCCGGGTGGAGGTTGATTTTAGTGTTGGCTGCGATTCGAAAAAAAAAACATTTAAAACCAAAAATCGGCAAGGAAGGAAAACTTCGGGTGTGGGCCGATCTTACTGTTGGTCAAAACTCTGATTGAAGAAATGAAACCGAGCAGCCTTATATCAGATTGAATAGATAACAAGCGAGGTTGAAATTCTTGTCTGATTACCCAAAATCCCTTTGATTACCAAGCCAGTACCCTTATTAACTCTCAGTCACATTTCACTGCCACTTTCATGAACATTTCTACCTGAAATTACCGCTTTCCGAAGGAGACGTGAAAGTTTTTCCAAGATTTCCGCAGCTAATCAATGAAATAGGCGTCAATGTTACCATGGATTCTGCATCTACACCATCACACACGCCATTTTACGGCTATCGTGGCAATCGGTACCGCACGGTATTTGGAGTTTACTTTTTGTTTCTACCCTAGACGGGAAGAGGGCACTCAAGATTTACTCGTAGAAATGATGAAAAATGTTAATAGCAGATGCGTGATACCGCTATCATTCAGTGCTGACTTAAAAATTATATACAACTACCTCAAACGATAGCGTTTCCTATCCGTGTGAACCTCAGTGAAAATAGAAAGCCCAAGGTGTCGCAATTATTATAATGTAATGGATTGATTGATTCAACACAATTTTCGGCTCTATCCTAGACGGGGAGGAACCCAAAATTTACTCATAGAAATGAACAAAAAACCTAATAAAAGTTGCTCGGTACTGCTATCAATCATTGTTGATATTGAAATTCTGTAGAAATACTTTGACTAATAGCGTTAACGATCATTATTTCATCTAATTTCTGACTTGAATCCTGAGTGCCCTCCCGTCTAGGATAGTGCCCAATTCTTTTCTCAAAATCCCTCCTATTACTACGAGGGCGAAATTTTCAGAAGCGTGGGATCAATGGTAACTGTGCCTTCTCGCTAAGCCTGGTGTGGACATCGAAGTCGGTGTAATCGGGATGTCACTGCAACTTTGTATGCCAACTTTGTATGTACTTACACATTCTCTTTCGTCTTAATAGACATATAATATCTCGTTGCGATTAGATGAGATTAGTTAGTAGCACTAAAAGCTAACCAATGTGGCAAGTCTAGTACGATCTCTCCTGTTCTCTTTTTTTTTGCTGATCACAAGAATCTGCTCTCGGTATAGGTGTAATGTGCATAATGCGGGTGTTTTTTTCCTTTTTTTTGTCTACAATTTCTATAATCTGTGTGCTAGATGTTCTGTTTAACCGTTGTTTTTTGTCGAATAGTTCAAGTATATGATATAAAAAATGTTCATAAAGTTCTCAGCCATGATTTGCAACATCAGGGATGTACTAAACTAGGAGTGGAATATGCGGAAGAAAAATAAGTCTAGCGAGTGAAATTTGAGGAGATCGAGTGAAATACCAGTACGCTTTAGAGAATAAGACCAGCAAAATACCAGTAGATTCAAATCCGAATTTGTTTGCCGTGCGACATGATGAGAGAACACTGTGCTGGGTGAAAATGGGTCGAGCTTGAACAACCTTATTCAAATTGGCTCCTCGGAATGCGCCCGTACTGTGCAGCTTCTTTACGAAGGAATTTTCCAATGTTGGGGAATAGACAGGACTCGAGCTCGAGAGGATGGCGAAAATGGAGAAAAAACGGCATTTAGCAGAATACCAGAGAGTTTTAGTGAAACACTGGAGAATTCTAGAAGATTACTTTAGAATTTTGGCAAATTACGTTAGAATTCTAGCAGAATACCAAAAGATTTTGCCAAAATTTCTCCCTTTTTTGCCAAATTTCTCTGGTAATCTACAAAATTTTGGTGGTAATCTCCATACCTGAGTTCTTCGGATAAGTCGAAAATCCCACTTTTTGGAATGATCGACTTTTCGAATAAAAAGTCGACTTTTTTCAATCGACTTGACAAATTATCTACCCTTCCATTAAAGGCAGTGTTCACGATGATTTTCGTCCCCGAGTTTTCCACACAAAACAATGCTTTGGCCTCCAAGTGTTACCAAAATTACGAAGAAACGGCGAAAAACGCATTAAAACGTCGTCTTCCGGTGGCATTATTCTATAGCATGGACTAGTTGTCCGGTTGGATAAACATGTTCATTGCGGTTGCCACCGGTGGAAAATTGAGTCAATCGATAATAGAAGAATATTTTATGCAAATCAGGATTTGTTAGGGCTCTAAGGAAAGAACGGAGCAATAGAGTGCAGAGAATAGCAAAGGACAGGCTCACAAAAGATTTCACTCTCACAACAAACACTTCCTATGATACTTAAGAGGCGGGGTGATACTTAGGGATTTCGCGTACTTCTGGTGCGTTTTTCTCAATTTCCACGTCATTTTAGTTCTGCCCAGAGGCCACTTAATCCATATAGCGAATAATCTCAGAATTCAAGATTATCGTGAACACTGCCTTTAAGCCATTCGGACGGTACATGAAGATGTGACAGCCTAATTGACTTTTTCGTTCCCGCAACAGCTCCATTTCATATTTTTGAATTATTTGCGACTTACAAGGGAAGTTTTTGGAGTGGTAAAAAGCATCTGCCAAAACGACTTGTATCGTTAGTATCTCTAGTGGTTCAATAGTAAAACTGCGTCAGTATCCAGCCCCGAGCTGCAGGTTCCAAGAAGTTAACAGCCTAAAAAGGTCGTTTTTTGTGCTTTTTGTACCCTCCAAAAAGGGCATTAACCTTTCGAAAATTCGGGAACGGACCCCATAAATGTGTTCAGGGCCCAAAACTACCCCCATGATCAAAATTTGGGTGAAGGTGCAACTTCTGAGAATTTTCGGTTCGGCGTTTATTTATACCGATCAGAGGGCTCTGGAAGCGTTTTAGAAAAATGTTCCAGATTTGACTTAAAGTTCTCCCAGGTGGGTTTTTTGGGGTGCTGATCACGAATCTGTGGTTTATTAGTCGATTTTCCAAAGTTTTCGGCTAATTTCGTTCAAAGCTTTCCAGTCGGGGAAAATTTCGAGGGAAAAACGCCACTTTCGAGATTTCCGGAGTGCTACGGTAAGTAATGCTCAAATTGTTCCTCTGAGGGTAATTCGGTGTGCTGAACACGAATCTGAGTACTCTTTCGGAATAGACGACCCACTAGAGAAATTCCATGAGAAATGATGATTCCACGAGAGCCGTCGAATAATTTAGTCTTTCTCAAACACACTGAACTGTTTGCCGTGACCAACCGAGTGGCCGGCTAAGCCCAAACAATTGCTAATTTTATTGTACTCTTTAGTGGGTCGTCAATTCCGGAAGAGCACCCAAATCTGAAGTCCGTTTATCGATTTTTTGCAAATTACGGTAGATTACGGTGGGTATACGGTACTTTGGTCAAAATCTCAGATTTAACTCAAAAATTGTATACGGGGGTTATCCGGGGTGGAGAGTACGAATTTAAAGTCCCTTCGTCGATTTTCAAAATACTAAAGTGGTTTTCGCCCCCTAAATGACATGTTACCTGCCGTAACCTACAGTAAACCTCGAAACTTCGACAAATGGACTCCAGATTCGAGTACACCACCCTTGATTACCCCTGCATGCAAGTTTTGGGCTAAATCCGAGAAAATTTTTTGAAACTCGCAAAAAAATGTCTGATGGGTAGGTAAAATGCCGTTTACCACTCTAAACACCTCCCTTGTTAGGGAAGTCTTTAAATAAGAGGAGAAGGGAGAAGTAACACTTGGGAACTAAAGCGAGTCTCTTAAATTTACCGAGGTACCCTCTATAAAACCTCGTAATTCACGTCATTCGAGGCGCGAGCGGCGCGCGCGACGTCTCGGCCTCCGTCTGCCCTACTGTCTCTCACTGTCTCTAACCTCCGCTCCACACGAGCACGCGTAGGAACCAAGTGAATTTCGCCGTTTTATTGCCTGTATGGGGCAACGAGTGTACAGTCTGCTCGGATCGTGTTAATACTTGGCGGTCCCTATCGACGATTAGTGTAAATTAGATGCCACGTTGTATAATATGCGGGCACTGAGCTTGCGCTTACGCACAGCAGGGAACGCAATATATCAGTGCGATCTGCGCTGACTGTATGAGAAGAGCTTTGTTAAGGATTGCCCCTTTTCCCGGTGCGCGCGCGAACGTTCTCAATGTAGCGCACAAGCTGACAGCCCATACCTAGCTCAGATATCAGCCGAAGCCTAGTTCAGCTTTTTAAAGGCAGTGTTCACGACAAATCTCGTTCTCGAGGTCTCGGTGTGAAACTCTAAGTTGGCAGGTGCTGTAGAGGATAGGGTCGAAGAAAGCAACGTAAACTGGCCAGAAATAAATACAAACGGCTTTGAAAGCTCTCCCGATGCGCCTACCTATCCCGGTCCGCCCCCTAATCGGACGAGCTTGTGGCGCCGCAAACGCTTCGATGGCGAATTGCCAAGCAACTCTGCCGCAGTTAGCATTACCGATTCGCGCAGAATTCGCGATTAGCGCGCGCTTGACGAAATCAGCAGGGCCCATGATTCTCGTCCACGCCCTGAATTAAGAAACCGTTATTTTGACTTATTCTGGACGCTTTTCTTCGCTGTTTTTTCACTATTAGTTACCTCACGACCAAACAATCCCATTTTTGGGTCGAACTCGAGTTCGATATTCATCGTGAACACTGCCTTTAAAGCAGTGTTCACGATGAATCTCTCTTTAAAGTTTTTAGTGTGAAATACTACCCTGGCAGATGCTAGAGGATATAGGGTAAAAAAAAAGCAGCGAAAACGGCCAGAAATCGATAAAAACGACGGCGAAGAGATTTCGTTTGTCAGAACGCCTGCTCTTAGCCCGCGCGCCCCGTTCTGACGAGCTTGTGGCACCGCAGACGTTTTCGATGACAAATTGCCACAGAACTCCGCCACGTTCAGACCGATGGATTCGCCCACACGTCGCCATTAGCGCGCACTCGCGGAACCTAGCAGGGTCCACGCCCAGAACGTTACAAACAGCTATTGTAGCTCATTCTGAGCACTTTTCTCCGCTGTTTATTCACTATTGGATAGCTCACGACCAAACAACCCCATTTCTAAGTCGAACTCGAAAATGAGATTTATCGTGAACACTGCCTTCAAAAGCTACGGCCAGCGGAAAGGTTCTATGGGGTCGAACATCTAGCTTTTCTGGTCCATCATCTACCACTTTCTCATATAATGTTGATGGGACTGTCAAACAGCACTAAAACAACTATGGCCCAAACTCCACATGAAGGAAAACTTCAAGAACGATTTTGGCGCAAACTTCAAGGCATTTTTAACAGTGTATTCGAGCTTGTTTTTCTTTACAAATCAGGAATCTTTCACTAAAGAGGCAAAGCTATACAGAATATGAAAAAACCTAAGGTTTTCTACGCGTACTATCCCTCTAATATGAGAATTTTCCTCTTAGACGATCAGCATAATTCGCCCACAGTGTCTCCATTTTCATTTCCATTCAAACACCTTTATTTGAAATCTTATGAGCTCTTAATTCAGTATAAAATTCATTGAACGCTGCGCACAGGTAGAAATAAGAAAAGAAAATTAATTAGATAGTAGAAAGAAGGCATCAATTATGTTTTTCTGCGGCTACAAAAATTCTGCATTGATTACGCGCAAATTAGCAAAATAGGTCCATATGGACTAGCTGACATTTCCAACATCTTTCTCAGTAACCAGGTACTATACTTGGTATCCGAATCACTCCTTTTTCGGATATCCCACCGAATATCCGAATCGAACAAATATCCGGGAAATTTAACATCAGCATTGTCCGAATCGAACCATTATTCGAAAGGTCAAAAATTCAGGTAAAACTCGGATAGAGTCTGATAGAATTCGGGTAAATTTTTGGATAAAATCAGATAATTTTGGGATAAAATCGTATAATTTCTGGATAAAATCGGATAAATTGGGATAAAATTGCACTCGGCTACGCTCATTTTCCCGTACCGCCTTCTATTTAATACATCAACCCAGGGTTTCCCTCCTCCTTCCGAAATCGAAAGAGTCGTTGCGGCGCGGAAAAAAGGCCACTTCGTCAAGTGAGATGACCTAGTGGCTAGTTATTCAGTGTAGATTTTTTTCGTACAGTTGCTTTGCACACTTTTTACTAGCTAGTTGTTCTGAAAAATCTGTATATGGATGATACTGAGCCTCCCAATTACGGTAGAGTAATTGAAGATTTGTTGTCATATTTTTATTAATATGCGTTTATGAAGATTGATGTTCGTATGTGAACATGCTGCAAATGCAACGAAGTACTCCTGTTCCTTCAATTCTGGATGTTTTCAGAGGCTTGCCTTGAGTACCTGATTCATTTTTACCGTTTTGCATCAATTGAACTTTGTTCCGAAAATATCCGAAGTTATCCGAAATTACCCGGCCAGATATCCGTATCCGAATCATTGAAAAAATGGCATTATCTGAATCGATCCATTTTACAAAAATAAAAAAACGCAATATCTGAATTGAACCAATATCCGGAAAATTTTAAATCGGCAATGGGCTGTAGTAAACCACCCCTATCAGATGATCTTATATTATTTCGATAAGATGATCTTATGTTTTTCCAGACGAGTTTCAGATGATCTTAATTCCGTATTGATTCATAATTATCGCTATCAGTCACAACTGGTCGCTGAACTTAGGCCCGTATTCATTCCATTAGCAGTGATTCGCCCTAAAGCGGTCGTCCTCGCATATTCATGATATGATAACACATGATTATACGTGTGAGAATAAGAAAAGCCGGCCCTCATTCTGCAGGTGTTCATTCTCTAATCGACCAACTCCATACTTTCTTTCTCAATGAATGAAATGAGATGTTTGTTGTTTTGTGATAGCTGATAATGATAACTGGTATTTCATCTGAAGAATAAGAGGCGCTCCGGGGTTACTCTTAAATATAAGACGAGCTTCTGCGGGAGTGCGTGCTCTCTCGCTTTTCTATGTCCAGATGATCTGTAGAAGTTCAGCTAACCTGATGAAATTAGCATCATCTTAAAAATGTTCATCATCTGAATGATGCGCTTACAGATGAGATTCATATCCTTCACCATATCATCAAGATAATCTTACAGATCATTCCACCATTTCTTCATACGATCGTTTAAGATCATCTTAACTTCATTTTGAGGGGGTTTACTACAGCCCAATATCTGAATTGATCCGTTATGCGAAGAATTATCTTCGAATAACAAGTTTACCAGGTACTCTTGAGAGCGGCGAAAATTTCGAATTATTCGGATAATACTATTTTCGAATGATCGTCTTCTCGACTAATCCGAAAATCGCCCTTTTCCGAAAGATCGACCTCTCGACTCATCCGAAAGTCGCCCTTTTTCGAATGATCGACTTTTCGATTAAGCAGGATTTACCACTTCCCGAATAGTCGACTTAGTGGATTTAATCGAAGTCGACTTTTTTCAATCGAATGATGATTCGATCGTTCGATTCGGCCCAAGTATATTGTATAGCATGATAGCAACATGATAGAGGTGAAATTACAACTAGTTCCAGATAAATCACACACAATAAGTAACAGGCTACAAGTGAACAAGTTCAACGTCGAGAAATATAATAATAAACATAGTTTTTAAGCCGCCGCAGTGTTTTCCTATCACCTCTGTTTAAAATGTTTTAAGACATCAATCTTCTTTGAGATGGTTTCATATTTTCATTTATTTTTATTATTTACGAAAACGAGTTTCACTTATAGAGTTGCTAATTGTGTTGAGAACGCTTCGAGATTTCTTCGAAAAGTATGAATGATGAGAAATTAGGGTAGGTTCGTGGAGAGTCAAGGAATTCAATGTTACAGGGAATATCCGATTTCCCGATAAGCTTTCAAAAATATACTAGAATGCTTGGATACTTTAAACTCGGACCGAAAATCGCCGAAAACATCGGAAAATCGAATATTCTAAGAAAAAAGCGTGCATACGAAAAATCAGAACAATGCCTATATGAGTTTCCTAAAAGAATAAATTGTGAAGGTGTGAAGTAGTGGAAAACAGGATGGGTTTGTGGCAAATCAAAGATTTTAATGTTCCCGGAACTTTCCCATTTTCCGATAACTTTTTTAGAATTATACCAGCATTCGCTTATACACCATATTTGGACCGGAAGTCGGCGAAAGTGTCGGATAATCGGATATTCCAAGAAAAAAGCGTGTACACGAGGAATTCTTGGGTAATCCATTTCCCAAGAGAATGACTTCTTGGGGAATAAGCAAAAAAGTGTGAAATATGAGAAATTAGGGCTATGCGCAAAGCGTTCAAAATTAGGACACGGGACAGCAAGAGAACACTGCGAAGGACTGAGTGAATATGATACCTTTTGGGCTAGGCTCTCAATATATGCGACGCTATTCAGCCGCTGAAGTAGAATATAGTCCATGTATGGATTCGTGTGGTTAAAAACTTCTTTATTTGAGAGATCCCTGAAAATGTTGATGATGCTGAATAAGGGAATATAGAGCACGAAGAGTAGTAGACCAAATAATGTTGAATAAATCTGACCTCGCTAGAACAAATACCAAATCAGGTTTCATAGCCTCAAAAATTGCGGTATAATTAGTCCTAACAACGCAGCCCGTGTACCTGTTTGGTGTATATGATAGGATTTCACAACCTGGAAGCAACATCTGTAAGGCGCTGCTCATGAATGCGAAATACCGGGAAAGTTCTGTTCATTTCCCATTCGACTTTCGATCCCAGAGATGATTTTGGAGGAACCCTGGGTTGGGTTTTATAAGACAACCCGAGGATTGTATTGCATTAACACCGCCTCAAGCTAATTGTTCTTACATGCAATAATTAGGCAGTGTATGTGAAATATGGGAAAGCAACAATATTTTTCACGAAGCCTACTAGCAGTCGAACTTACCGGTGAGACAAAAAACATGAAATGACTTCGAAAATCGTTTGAAAGCATTATATACCATTCCTCCTTGATTGCATGCAAAGCTGTTCCCGATCACCAGCACCTTGAAGTCTCCATTTCCAGGCTGTAAACTACGAAAAATATCCTTCAAACTTTTGAAGTAATTCTTTTGGGAGCTCATTTTTGCTTTTACTCAGAAGACCATGAGGTTCCGAGGGAGTTCAATGGGCTTTCTCCTCGACAAAATTAGCAAGGGCATCACAACGGGACGAACTGATGCTCGAGGGGCAGTTGGTATCCCTGTGCTGCCCTGGGGAGCACCTGCCCCCAGGGCAGCACAAGGATACCAACTGCCCCTCGAGCATCAGTTCGTTGCCTTAGTTGCTCTTCTTTTTTATGGCCAGCCCGAACGTGCTCATGTGATTCTTCAATCGGGTAGCTAGAAGTATTTTTGTAATAAGCATGCAGGGTTCTTCTTTGAGTCTGCCACAATCCGCTGATATTCGACCATATCACAAGAATACTCTTGTGACATAGCCGCCTGTTCTCTTAGGGGCCTGCTGTGCACATCGCAGGATTTAATGAATCAATCAGAGTCCCGCTGCCGAGAGGCGCGGCAACATGCAGCGAACGAGAATTGACTGTGCGCGCTGCATGACCAATACCCCTCCATTGGATGCTGCCGCCTCTCTCAGCGACGAGTCTTTAATGGATCCCTGGGGTCGTTTATACTCCCAGCGCCAAAATACTCTCCGCTTCACAACCTCATGGCGCTAATTCATAAGGGGGAGGGTGGTGCGAGGATAGTCAATGGTAAATCACGAATTAAATCAGTTTTGCGCTGTACATTCGAAACTCCGGTGTTACTGGCCCTCGTTCTAGCGGAAATTACGAAAAGTACGACTAAGCTTTTCAGAACCGAGTTAGAACAAGTTCCCCAAGAGAGTTTCTACTTATTCTAGGTCTAGTTTTTGTTGTGCTGAGCTTCACGAAACTCTTTAGAATGCTGAACACTTCTAAGAAATCTACAAGCTTATTGACGAGACCAGTGGCCGTATTCATGACAAAGCCTCCCGTAAGGTGTTTAGAACCAGCCGATGTAAGGGGAAGGTGGGACGAAGTCTAAAACTGTGGATCCTTTCCGAATTAGACGACTCACTAAAGCATGATGTCAGGAACTAGCAAATGATTCAGAGTAGTCGACCGCTCTTCTGATTACAACAACTACCTCAAGAGCTTCTGCGGAAGATTCAATCACTTGACTGTTCTCATGTCATAGAAATTGCCCATATTACGGTATTCTGCTCCACTGTGGTCGCCTAATTTGAAATAGTTCCTAACTGTGCAGGCTGAGTTCTCGAAGTCTCAATTTGAAGGTCTAGGGATTCCGCAAAATAAGCGTTTTCAGGAGATTCACCAGAGAATTAAGTGTCCGATTTATAAAACCCTATCCGCACACTCCAAAACTATCCTATGTACTTCAAACTGTTTCTCTAAGAAAGGAAGGATTCTGCTCTCCTTATGACTTTTGAAATAAGTAGCTGCTCAATCTTTCACCGCTGATCCAAGCGCGCAACGTTCCCGAGAAGCGATTACAAAAACTGCTTCCTTCAAAAGCGAATCCGGATAATTTGGGCCCACAATGCACATCATCGAACAGCAATTCGAGCTGCGAATCTGAGCGCGTATACGGAAAACTGAAAATTTATTGTTCAAGAAATTTCCAAGCATTCGACGTTTTGCCAGGTTCTCCAAGTGCTGCCTATAATTACAGAGCTCAGCGGAGTTATTGTATCTCAACGATACGGTCTTCATGTGACTAATAGTGTTTGAAAAAAGTGTTTAAATGAAGTGCAACCTGAAGTTCACATAGACCAAGAGGTTTGTTGATCCGTCCAATGAATCGTGCTTGGTACTTACAACCAGGTATGATGTAATGGTTTTTTAATGACGTATTCTTGATGTTTTGGAAGTAAGTGATTTGTTGCATGAGAGCTGAAATGTGTGTCTATTAGGTGAGTATGCTAATGTTCTTTCAACTTAATTATTTTCGGCGAAGCTTTATTACCGCATTCGTCAGGTAGATATCTTCTGTATAAAAGATACATTACCGCCGAGCGCGCGGCGGAAACCGCTGCGCGTACGTCGTCGTTGAGGGCGTTGATCGGGCGCCAACTGTTTTTCTTGTTGACGCGCCCCAACGACGACGCGCACGCAGCAGTTTTCCGCCGCGCGCGTCACGTTTGCCAGCCGAACTGCTACAGCGCTGTGGATTCCATCAACATCCCTTTCTCCTCGCCCCCTGTAATTGACGTCCACCTCCATACCAGATGTGCTGCGCCATTCCCACTGTCGCCGATGTATGTGGTTTACTTAGTGTACTCATAATACCACCCACAAAAGTCGCCGACGGTGGGTGTGCTCAAGCCTCCCTGTTTTGGAGGAGGACGACAAATTCAGGGGGTGGAGATATAAGGGGCGAGGCCAACTTCTTACTCGTGTAGCGTCATTGTGAGTAGTTTTTGACGCTTCAAAATTCGTAGGCTTTGTAATCTGAGCCATACCATTCTATTTCCGTCGTTATCTGAACACGTTTACAAGCGTTTATGCTGCTTTTAAAGCAGTGCTCACGATGAAAAATGTGTTTCAGTTTCCACTAGGAATTGGTAGTGAAGAGGCACACTGTAACGTTGACGTCGAAAGAACGCATGAAAACGAGCCAAGAAGAGAAGCCACAAAAGAGCCCGAAGTTGCCACTTTGAGCGCAACGCAAACCACACAAACAAAATGCCCGCCCTTCAACGTGAACAAATGACACCTCAAAATCGTGAGATGAGCGATGGTTTCCGATCATTCGCGTTCTTCCCTTCATTCGCGACTTCCCTCTTTACTCAGGTCAGCTCGCATACATCGGCTGCAAAAGACGGAAGTTACAAGCCTAGGAAAACTCGTCCACCATGCTTCCCTAGCTCAATTTTTGAGGAACCATAATTTCGTTCCCAGAAGGTTTTGTACGATTCCAGAGACTTCACTGGATACACCATGGAACCGTTTCTGAGATGTGCAATTAGTAAGACGATTTTCATCGTTAACGCTCTCTTTAAGAAGCCCCAAAAATCGAACAGCATCCCCTCATACCCGTTTGCGTGAAGGTGTGATGAAGCGAAATTCTATAAGGTTGGCTTTGGCTAGCCCACCTCGAAGTGTTCACGACAAGTAAGGAGTAACATGCTACGTACAAGCTCTCCTTACTCGCTTCTTGCAGTAGTCTTTCCATTTACAGATGCCATAGACGAACGGTGGCTCGCCATCCCGGACACACGTATTGAAAAGCGTTCTCTGCTCAGCAATCGTTCACTAGTTCCACTCCAGTGAGTAGTTCAATGATGATATCGCTCCAGCCGCGAAGCGGCTGGAGATGTTTTGTTTTGCCTAGGCCTTGTGATCACTTAGAATTTTATAAAATAGTTTATAGAATCTTTGAAACAAAATTTCTGAAAATTTCCTTCTGGATATAAGTGAAGGGGTCTAGAAGACACCTGCTGCCCAAATTGCAGCCAAATCGGTTCACAAATAACAAAGTTGTGAGCCCGAAAGCTTAAGAAATTTTCATGGTGTGCGCCGTAAGCCGTGAGCCGTAGGCCGTAGGCCGTGGGCCGTAGGCCGTGGGCCGTGGGCCGTGGGCCGTGGGCCGTGGGCCGTGGGCCGTGGGCCGTGGGCCGTGGGCCGTGGGCCGTGGGCCGTGGGCCGTAGGCCGTGGGCCGTGGGCCGTGGGCCGTGGGCCGTGGGCCGTGGGCCGTGGGCCGTGGGCCGTGGGCCGTGGGCCGTGGGCCGTGGGCCGTGGGCCGTGGGCCGTGGGCCGTGGGCCGTCACGCTTTTCATTACTCACTGCTAATAGCCACTGCTAATGGTCGAAGGCAATCAACTTGGCAGACAGGTAAGTTGGTAGGGGGTAGGTATGCTGGTAAGAAGTCATCGATTTGTAGGTGAGTGGGGCTTCTGATGACGTCATCGGGACGTCGTCAAAAGTGCATCTGGCTTCTGATGACGTCATCGGGACGTCGTGAAAAGTGCTTCGGGCTTCTGATGACGTCATCGGGACGTCGTCAAAAGTGCTTCGGGCTTCTGATGAAGTCATCGGGACGTCGTGAAAAGTGCATCTGGCTTCTCATAACGTCATCGGGACGTCGTCAAAAGTGCTTCGGGCTTCTGATGACGTCATCGGGACGTCGTGAAAAGTGCATCTGGCTTCTGATGACGTCAACGGGACGTCGTGAAAAGTGCATCTGGCTTCTGATGACGTCATCGGGACGTCGTGAAAAGTGCATCTGGCTTCTGATGACGTCATCGGGACGTCGTGAAAAGTGCATCTGGCTTCTGATGACGTCATCGGGACGTCGTGAAAAGTGCATCTGGCTTCTGATGACGTCATCGGGACGTCGTGAAAAGTGCATCTGGCTTCTGATGACGTCATCGGGACGTCGTGAAAAGTGCATCTGGCTTCTGATGACGTCATCGGGACGTCGTGAAAAGTGCTTCGGGCTTCTGATGACGGCATCGGGACGTCGTGAAAAGTGTATCTGGCTTCTGATGACGTCATCGGGACGTCGTAAAGTGCATCTGGCTTCTGATGACGTCATCGGGACGTCGTGAAAAGTGCTTCTGGCTTCTGATGACGGCATCGGGACGTCGTGAAAATTACATCCGGCTTCTGATGACGTGATCGGGACGTCGTAAAGTGCATCTGGCTTCTGATGACGTTATCGGGACGTCGTGAAAACGTGCATCTGGCTTCTGGTGACGTCATCGGGACGTCGGAAAATTGCATCCGGGTTCTGATGACGTCATCGGGACGACGTGAAAAGTGCATCTGGCTTCTGATGACGTCATCGGGACGTCGTGAAAGTGCTTCGGGCTTCTGATGACGGCATCGGGACGTCGTGAAAAGTGCATCTGGCTTCTGATGACGTCATCGGGACGTCGTCAAAAGTGCTTCGGGCTTCTGATGAAGTCATCGAGACGTCGTGAAAAGTGCATCTGGCTTCTCATAACGTCATCGGGACGTCGTCAAAAGTGCTTCGGGCTTCTGATGACGTCATCGGGACGTCGTGAAAAGTGCATCTGGTTTCTGATGACGTCAACGGGACGTCGTGAAAAGTGCATCTGGCTTCTGATGACGTCATCGGGACGTCGTGAAAAGTGCATCTGGCTTCTGATGACGTCATCGGGACGTCGTGAAAAGTGCATCTGGCTTCTGATGACGTCATCGGGACGTCGTGAAAAGTGCTTCGGGCTTCTGATGACGGCATCGGGACGTCGTGAAAAGTGCATCTGGCTTCTGATGACGTCATCGGGACGTCGTAAAAGTGCATCTGGCTTCTGATGACGTCATCGGGACGTCGTCAAAAGTGCTTCTGGCTTCTGATGACGTCATCGGGACGTCGTGAAAAGTGCATCTGGCTTCTGATGACGTCATCGGGACGTCGTGAAAAGTGCATCTGGCTTCTGATGACGTCATCGGGACGTCGTGAAAAGTGCATCTGGCTTCTGATGACGTCATCGGGACGTCGTGAAAAGTGCATCTGGCTTCTGATGACGTCATCGGGACGTCGTGAAAAGTGCATCTGGCTTCTGATGACGTCATCGGGACGTCGTGAAAAGTGCTTCGGGCTTCTGATGACGGCATCGGGACGTCGTGAAAAGTGCATCTGGCTTCTGATGACGTCATCGGGACGTCGTCAAAAGTGCTTCGGGCTTCTGATGAAGTCATCGAGACGTCGTGAAAAGTGCATCTGGCTTCTCATAACGTCATCGGGACGTCGTCAAAAGTGCTTCGGGCTTCTGATGACGTCATCGGGACGTCGTGAAAAGTGCATCTGGCTTCTGATGACGTCATCGGGACGTCGTGAAAAGTGCATCTGGCTTCTGATGACGTCATCGGGACGTCGTGAAAAGTGCATCTGGCTTCTGATGACGTCATCGGGACGTCGTGAAAAGTGCTTCGGGCTTCTGATGACGGCATCGGGACGTCGTGAAAAGTGCATCTGGCTTCTGATGACGTCATCGGGACGTCGTAAAAGTGCATCTGGCTTCTGATGACGTCATCGGGACGTCGTGAAAAGTGCTTCGGGCTTCTGATGACGGCATCGGGACGTCGTGAAAAGTGCATCTGGCTTCTGATGACGTCATCGGGACGTCGTAAAAGTGCATCTGGCTTCTGATGACGTCATCGGGACGTCGTCAAAAGTGCATCTGGCTTCTGATGACGTCATCGGGACGTCGTAAAAGTGCATCTGGCTTCTGATGACGTCATCGGGACGACGTGAAAAGTGCATCTGGCTTCTGATGACGTCATCGGGACGTCGTCAAAAGTGCTTCGGGCTTCTGATGACGGCATCGGGACGTCGTGAAAAGTGCATCTGGCTTCTGATGACGTCATCGGGACGTCGTCAAAAGTGCTTCGGGCTTCTGATGAAGTCATCGAGACGTCGTGAAAAGTGCATCTGGCTTCTCATAACGTCATCGGGACGTCGTCAAAAGTGCTTCGGGCTTCTGATGACGTCATCGGGACGTCGTGAAAAGTGCATCTGGTTTCTGATGACGTCAACGGGACGTCGTGAAAAGTGCATCTGGCTTCTGATGACGTCATCGGGACGTCGTGAAAAGTGCATCTGGCTTCTGATGACGTCATCGGGACGTCGTGAAAAGTGCATCTGGCTTCTCATAACGTCATCGGGACGTCGTCAAAAGTGCTTCGGGCTTCTGATGACGTCATCGGGACGTCGTGAAAGTGCATCTGGCTTCTGATGACGTCAACGGGACGTCGTGAAAAGTGCATCTGGCTTCTGATGACGTCATCGGGACGTCGTGAAAGTGCATCTGGCTTCTGATGACGTCATCGGGACGTCGTGAAAAGTGCATCTGGCTTCTGATGACGTCATCGGGACGTCGTGAAAAGTGCATCTGGCTTCTGATGACGTCATCGGGACGTCGTGAAAAGTGCATCTGGCTTCTGATGACGTCATCGGGACGTCGTCAAAAGTTCTTCGGGCTTCTGATGACGTCATCGGGACGTCGTGAAAGTGCACCTGGCTTCTGATGACGTCATCGGGACGTCGGGAAAAGTGGTTCGGGCTTCTGATGGTGTCATCCGGACGAGGTGAAAAGTGCATCTGGCTTCTGATGACGTCATCGGGACGTCGTCAAAGTGCTTCGGGCTTCTGATGACGTCATCGGGACGTCGTGAAATGTGCATCTGGCTTCTGATGACGTCATCGGGACGTCGTGAAAAGTGCATCTGGCTTCTGATGACGTCATCGGGACGTCGTAAAAAGTGCATCTGGCTTCTGATGACGTCATCGGGACGTCGTGAAAAGTGCATCTGGCTTCTGATGACGTCATCGGGACGTCGTCAAAAGTGCTTCGGGCTTCTGATGACGGCATCGGGACGTCGTGAAAAGTGCATCTGGCTTCTGATGACGTCATCGGGACGTCGTGAAAAGTGCATCTGGCTTCTGATGACGTCATCGGGACGTCGTGAAAAGTGCTTCGGGCTTCTGATGACGGCATCGGGACGTCGTGAAAAGTGCATCTGGCTTCTGATGACGTCATCGGGACGTCGTAAAAGTGCATCTGGCTTCTGATGACGTCATCGGGACGTCGTCAAAAGTGCTTCTGGCTTCTGATGACGTCATCGGGACGTCGTGAAAAGTGCTTCGGGCTTCTGATGACGTCATCGGGACGACGTGAAAAGTGCATCTGGCTCCTGATGACGTCATCGGGACGTCGTCAAAAGTGCTTCGGGCTTCTGATGACGTCATCGGGACGTCGTCAAAAGTGCTTCGGGCTTCTGATGAAGTCATCGGGACGTCGTGAAAAGTGCATCTGGCTTCTGATGACGTCATCAAGACGTCGTGAAAAGTGCATCTGGCTTCTCATAACGTCATCGGGACGTCGTCAAAAGTGCTTCGGGCTTCTGATGACGTCATCGGGACGTCGTGAAAAGTGCATCTGGCTTCTGATGACGTCAACGGGACGTCGTGAAAAGTGCATCTGGCTTCTGATGACGTCATCGGGACGTCGTGAAAAGTGCATCTGGCTTCTGATGACGTCATCGGGACGTCGTGAAAAGTGCATCTGGCTTCTGATGACGTCATCGGGACGTCGTGAAAAGTGCTTCGGGCTTCTGATGACGGCATCGGGACGTCGTGAAAAGTGCATCTGGCTTCTGATGACGTCATCGGGACGTCGTAAAAGTGCATCTGGCTTCTGATGACGTCATCGGGACGTCGTCAAAGTGCTTCTGGCTTCTGATGACGTCATCGGGACGTCGTGAAAAGTGCATCTGGCTTCTGATGACGTCATCGGGACGTCGTGAAAGTGCATCTGGCTTCTGATGACGTCATCGGGACGTCGTGAAAGTGCATCTGGCTTCTGATGACGTCATCGGGACGTCGTGAAAGTGCATCTGGCTTCTGATGACGTCATCGGGACGTCGTGAAAAGTGCATCTGGCTTCTGATGACGTCATCGGGACGTCGTGAAAAGTGCTTCGGGCTTCTGATGACGGCATCGGGACGTCGGGAAAAGTGCATCTGGCTTCTGAGGACGTCATCCGGACGTCGTCAAAAGGGCTTCGGGCTTCTGATGAAGTCATCGAGACGTCGTGAAAAGTGCATCTGGCTTCTGATGACGTCATCGGGACGTCGTCAAAGTGCATCTGGCTTCTGATGACGTCATCGGGACGTCGTGAAAAGTGCATCTGGCTTCTGATGACGTCAACGGGACGTCGTGAAAAGTGCATCTGGCTTCTGATGACGTCATCGGGACGTCGTGAAAAGTGCATCTGGCTTCTGATGACGTCATCGGGACGTCGTGAAAAGTGCATCTGGCTTCTGATGACGTCATCGGGACGTCGTGAAAAGTGCTTCGGGCTTCTGATGACGGCATCGGGACGTCGTGAAAAGTGCATCTGGCTTCTGATGACGTCATCGGGACGTCGTAAAAGTGCATCTGGCTTCTGATGACGTCATCGGGACGTCGTGAAAAGTGCTTCGGGCTTCTGATGACGGCATCGGGACGTCGTGAAAAGTGCATCTGGCTTCTGATGACGTCATCGGGACGTCGTAAAAGTGCATCTGGCTTCTGATGACGTCACCGGGACGTCGTCAAAAGTGCTTCGGGCTTCTGATGACGTCATCGGGACGTCGTGAAAAATGCATCTGGCTTCTGATGACGTCATCGGGACGTCGTGAAAAGTGCATCTGGCTTCTGATGACGTCATCGGGACGTCGTCAAAAGTGCTTCTGGCTTCTGATGACGTCATCGGGACGTCGTGAAAAGTGCATCTGGCTTCTGATGACGTCATCGGGACATCGGGACGTCGTGAAAAGTGCATCTGGCTTCTGATGACGTCATCGGGACGTCGTCAAAAGTGCTTCGGGCTTCTGATGACGTCATCGGGACGTCGTGAAAAGTGCATCTGGCTTCTGATGACGTCATCGGGACGTCGTGAAAAGTGCATCTGGCTTCTGATGACGTCATCGGGACGTCGTGAAAGTGCTTCGGGCTTCTGATGACGTCATCGGGACGTCGTGAAAAGTGCATCTGGCTTCTGATGACGTCATCGGGACGTCGTGAAAAGTGCATCTGGCTTCTGATGACGTCATCGGGACGTCGTCAAAAGTGCTTGGGGCTTCTGATAACGTCATCGGGACGTCGTCAAAGTGCATCGGGCTTCTGATGACGTCATCGGGACGTCGTCAAAAGTGCTTCAGGCTTCTGATGACGTCATCGGGACGTCGTGAAAAGTGCATCTGGCTTCTGATGACGTCATCGGGACGTCGTCAAAAGTGCTTCTGGCTTCTGATGGCGTCATCGGGACGTCGTTAAAAGTGCATCTGGCTTCTGATGACGTCATCGGGACGTCGTAAAAGTGCATCTGGCTTCTGATGACGTCATCGGGACGTCGTCAAAAGTTCTTCGGGCTTCTGATGACGTCATCAGGAGGTCGTCAAAGGTGCTTCGGGCTTCTGATGACGTCATCGGGACGTCGTGTAAAGTGCATCTGGCTTCTGATGACGTCATCGGGACGTCGTGAAAAGTGCATCTGGCTTCTGATGACGTCATCGGGACGTCGTGAAAAGTGCTTCGGGCTTCTGATGACGTCATCGGGACGTCGTGAAAAGTGCATCTGGCTTCTCATGACGTCATCGGGACGTCGTGAAAAGTGCATCTGGCTTCTGATGACGTCATCGGGACGTCGTGAAAAGTGCATCTGGCTTCTGATGACGTCATCGGGACGTCGTGAAAAGTGCATCTGGCTTCTGATGACGTCATCGGGACGTCGTGAAAAGTGCATCTGGCTTCTGATGACGTCATCGGGACGTCGTCAAAAGTGCTTGGGGCTTCTGATGACGTCATCGGGACGTCGTCAAAAGTGCTTCTGGCTTCTGATGACGTCATCGGGACGTCGTCAAAAGTGCTTCTGGCTTCTGATGACGTCATCGGGACGTCGTGAAAAGTGCTTCGGGCTTCTGATGACGGCATCGGGACGTCGTCAAAAGTGCTTCGGGCTTCTGATGACGGCATCGGGACGTCGTGAAAAGTGCATCTGGCTTCTGATGACGTCATCGGGACGTCGTGAAAGTGCATCTGGCTTCTGATGACGTCATCGGGACGTCGTCAAAAGTGCTTCGGGCTTCTGATGACGGCATCGGGACGTCGTGAAAAGTGCATCTGGCTTCTAATGACGTCATCGGGACGTCGTAAAAGTGCATCTGGCTTCTGATGACGTCATCGGGACGTCGTGAAAAGTGTTTCGCGCTTCTGATGACGTCATCGGGACGTCGTCAAAAGTGCTTCGGGTTTCTGATGACGCCATCGGGACGTCGTCAAAAGTGCTTCAGGCTTCTGATGACGGCATCGGGACGTCGCGAAAAGTGCATCTGGCTTCTGATGACGTCATCGGGACGTCGTTAAAAGTGCATCTGGCTTCTGATGACGTCATCGGGACGTCGTAAAAGTGCATCTGGCTTCTGATGACGTCATCGGGAGGTCGTCAAAAGTGCTTCGGGCTTCTGATGACGTCATCGGGACGTCGTGAAAAGTGCATCTGGCTTCTCATAACGTCATCGGGACGTCGTCAAAAGTGCTTCGGGCTTCTGATGACGGCATCGGGACGTCGTGATAAGTGCATCTGGCTTCTGATGACGTCATCGGGACGTCGTAAAAGTGCATCTGGCTTCTGATGACGTCATCGGGACGTCGTCAAAAGTGCATCTGGCTTCTGATGACGTCATCGGGACGTCGTCAAAAGTGCTTCGGGCTTCTGATGACGGCATCGGGACGTCGTGAAAAGTGCATCTGGCTTCTGATGACGTCATCGGGACGTCGTAAAAGTGCATCTGGCTTCTGATGACGTCATCGGGACGTCGTGAAAAGTGCTTCGGGCTTCTGATGACGTCATCGGGACGTCGTCAAAAGTGCTTCGGGCTTCTGATGACGCCATCGGGACGTCGTCAAAAGTGCTTCAGGCTTCTGATGACGGCATCGGGACGTCGCGAAAAGTGCATCTGGCTTCTGATGACGTCATCGGGACGTCGTTAAAAGTGCATCTGGCTTCTGATGACGTCATCGGGACGTCGTAAAAGTGCATCTGGCTTCTGATGACGTCATCGGGAGGTCGTCAAAAGTGCTTCGGGCTTCTGATGACGTCATCGGGACGTCGTGAAAAGTGCATCTGGCTTCTCATAACGTCATCGGGACGTCGTCAAAAGTGCTTCGGGCTTCTGATGACGGCATCGGGACGTCGTGATAAGTGCATCTGGCTTCTGATGACGTCATCGGGACGTCGTAAAAGTGCATCTGGCTTCTGATGACGTCATCGGGACGTCGTCAAAAGTGCATCTGGCTTCTGATGACGGCATCGGGACGTCGCGGAAAGGGCATCTGGCTTCTGATAACGTCATCGGGACGTCGTCAAAAGTGCTTCGGGCTTCTGATGACGGCATCGGGACGTCGTGAAAAGTGCATCTGGCTTCTGATGACGTCATCGGGACGTCGTAAAAGTGCATCTGGCTTATGATGACGTCATCGGGACGTCGTCAAAAGTTCTTCGGGCTTCTGATGACGGCACCGGGACGTCGTGAAAAGTGCATCTGGCTTCTGATGACGTCATCGGGACGTCGTAAAAGGGCATCTGGCTTCTGATGACGTCATCGGGACGTCGTCAAAAGTGCTTCTGGCTTCTGATGACGTCATCGGGACGTCGTGAAAAGTGCATCTGGCTTCTGATGACGTCATCGGGACATCGGGACGTCGTGAAAAGTGCATCTGGCTTCTGATGACGTCATCGGGACGTCGTCAAAAGTGCTTCGGGCTTCTGATGACGGCATCGGGACGTCGTGAAAAGTGAATCTGGCTTCTTATGACGTCATCGGGACGTCGTAAAAGTGCATCTGGCTTCTGATGACGTCATCGGGACGTCGTGAGAAGTGCTTCGGGCTTCTGATGACGTCATCGGGACGTCGTCAAAAGTGCTTCGGGCTTCTGATGACGTCATCGGGACGTCGTGAAAAGTGCATCTGGCTTCTCATAACGTCATCGGGACGTCGTCAAAAGTGCTTCGGGCTTCTGATGACGTCATCGGGACGTCGTCAAAATTCCTTCGGGCTTCTCATAACGTCATCGGGACGTCGTCAAAAGTGCTTCGGGCTTCTGATGACGTCATCGGGACGTCGTGAAAAGTGCATCTGGCTTCTGATGACGTCATTGGGACGTCGTGAAAAGTGCATCTGACTTCTGATGACGTCATCGGGACGTCGTGAAAAGTGCATCTGGCTTCTGATGACGTCACCGGGGCGTCGTGAATAGTGCATCTGGCTTCTGATGACGCCATCGGGACGTCGTCAAAAGTGCTTGGGGCTTCTGATGACGTCATCGGGACGTCGTCAAAAGTGCTTCTGGCTTCTCATAACGTCATCGGGACGTCGTCAAAAGTGCTTCGGGCTTCTGATGACGTCATCGGGACGTCTTCAAAAGTGCTTCGGGCTTCTGATGACGTCATCGGGACGTCGTGAAAAGTGCATCTGGCTTCTCATAACGTCATCGGGACGTCGTCAAAAGTGCTTCGGGCTTCTGATGACGTCATCGGGACGTCGTCAAAATTCCTTCGGGCTTCTCATAACGTCATCGGAACGTCGTGAAAAGTGCATCTGGCTTCTGATGACGTCATTGGGACGTCGTGAAAAGTGCATCTGACTTCTGATGACGTCATCGGGACGTCGTGAAAAGTGCATCTGGCTTCTGATGACGTCACCGGGACGTCGTCAAAGTGCATCTGGCTTCTGATGACGTCATCGGGACGTCGTCAAAAGTGCTTCTGGCTTCTGATGACGTCATCGGGACGTCGTGAAAAGTGCATCTGGCTTCTGATGACGTCATCGGGACGTCGTCAAAAGTGCTTCGGGCTTCTGATGACGTCATCGGGACGTCGTCAAAAGTGCTTCGGGCTTCTGATGACGTCATCGGACGTCGTCAAAAGTGCATCTGGCTTCTGATGACGTCATCGGGACGTCGTGAAAAGTGCATCTGGCTTCTGATGACGTCATCGGGACGTCGTCAAAAGTGCTTCGGGCTTCTGATGACGTCATCGGGACGTCGTGAAAAGTGCATCTGGCTTCTGATGACGTCATCGGGACGTCGTGAAAAGTGCATCTGGCTTCTGATGACGTCATCGGGACGTCGTGAAAAGTGCTTCGGGCTTCTGATGACGTCATCGGGACGTCGTCAAAAGTGCTTCGGGCTTCTGATGACGTCATCGGGACGTCGTGAAAAGTGCATCTGGCTTCTGATGACGTCATCGGGACGTCGTCAAAAGTGCTTCGGGCTTCTGATGACGTCATCGGGACGTCGTCAAAAGTGCTTCGGGCTTCTGATGACGTCATCGGGACGTCGTCAAAAGTGCTTCGGGCTTCTGATGCCGTCATCGGGACATCGTGAAAAGTGCATCTGGCTTCTGATGACGTCATCGGGACGTCATCAAAAGTTTTTCGGGCTTCTGATGACGTCATCGAGACGTCGTCAAAAGTGCTTCTGGCTTCTGATGACGTCATCGGGACGTCGTGAAAAGTGCATCTGGCTTCTGATGACGTCATCGGGACGTCGTCAAAAGTGCATCTGGCTTCTGATGACGTCATCGGGACGTCGTCAAAAGTGCATCTGGCTTCTGATGACGTCATCGGGACGTCTGAAAAGTGCATCTGGCTTCTGATGACGTCATCGGGACGTCGTCAAAATGCTTCGGGCTTCTGATGACGTCATCGGGACGTCGTGAAAAGTGCATCTGGCTTCTGATGACGTCATCGGGACGTCGTCAAAAGTGCTTCGGGCTTCTGATGACGTCATCGGGACGTCGTGAAAAGTGCATCTGGCTTCTGATGACGTCATCGGGACGTCGTCAAAAGTGCTTCGGGCTTCTGATGACGTCATCGGGACGTCGTGAAAAGTGCATCTGGCTTCTGATGACGTCATCGGGACGTCGTGAAAAGTGCATCTGGCTTCTGATGACGTCATCGGGACGTCGTGAAAAGTGCTTCGGGGTTCTGATAACGTCATCGGGACGTCGTCAAAATGCTTCGGGCTTCTGATGACGTCATCGGGACGTCGTGAAAAGTGCATCTGGCTTCTGATGACGTCATCGGGACGTCGTCAAAAGTGCTTCGGGCTTCTGACGACGTCATCGGGACGTCGTGAAAGTGCATCTGGCTTCTGATGACGTCATCGGGACGTCGTAAAAGTGCATCTGGCTTCTGATGATGTCATCGGGACGTTGTCAGAAGTGCGTCTAGCTTCTGATGACGTCATCGGGACGTCGTCAAAAGTGCTTCGGGCTTCTGATGACGTCATCGGGACGTTGTGAAAAGTGCATCTGGCTTCTGATGACGTCATCGGGACGTCGTCAAAAGTGCTTCGGGCTTCTGATGACGTCATCGGGACGTCGTCAAAAGTGCTTCGGGCTTCTGATGACGTCATCGGGACGTCGTCAAAAGTGCTTCGGGCTTCTGATGACGTCGTCAAAAGTGCATCTTGGCTTCTGATGACGTCATCGGGACGTCGTGAAAAGTGCATTTGGCTTCTAATGACGTCATCGGGACGTTGTGGAAAGTGCATCTGGCTTCTGATGACGTCATCGGGACGTCGTGAAAAGTGCATCTGGCTTCTGATGACGTCATCGGGACGTCGTCAAAAGTGCTTCGGGCTTCTGATGACGTCATCGGGACGTCGTCAAAAGTGCTTCGGGCTTCTGATGACGTCATCGAAACGTCGTGAAAAGTGCTTCGGGCTTCTGATGACGTCATCGGGACGTTGTGAAAAGTGCATCTGGCTTCTGATGATGTCATCGGGACGTCGTCAAAAGTGCATCTGGCTTCTGATGACGTCATCGGGACGTTGTGAAAAGTGCATCTGGCTTCTGATGATGTCATCGGGACGTCGTCAAAAGTGCATCTGGCTTCTGATGACGTCATCGGGACGTCGTGAAAAGTGCATCTGGCTTCTGATGACGTCATCGGGACGTCGTCAAAAGTGCATCTGGCTTCTGATGACGTCATCGGGACGTCGTCAAAGCTTCTGATGACATCATCGGGACGTCGTCAAAAGTGCATCTGGCTTCTGATGACGTCACCGGGACGTAGTAAAAAGTGCATCTGGCTTCTAATGACGTGATCGGGACGTCGTCAAAAAGTGCTTCTGGCTTCTGATGACGTCATCGGGACGTCGTCAAAGTGCTTCGGGCTTTTGATGACGTCATCGGGACGTCGTCAAAAGTGCATCTGGCTTCTGATGACGTCATCGGGACGTCGTGAAAAGTGCATTTGGCTTCTGATGACGTCATCGGGACGTCGTCAAAAGTGCTTCGGGCTTCTGATGACGTCATCGGGACGTCGGGAAAAGTGCTTCGGGCTTCTGATGACGTCATCGGGACGTCGGGAAAAGTGCATCTGGCTTCTGATGACGTCATCGGGATGTCGTCAAAAGTGCTTCGGGCTTTTGATGACGTCATCGGGACGTCGTCAAAAGTGCTTCGGGCTTCTGATGACATCATCGGGACGTTGTGAAAAGTGCTTCGGGCTTCTGATGACGTCATCGGGACGTTGTCAAAAGTGCTTCGGGCTTCTGATGCCGTCATCGGGACATCGTGAAAAGTGCATCTGGCTTCTGATGACGTCATCGGGACGTCGTCAAAAGTTTTTCGGGCTTCTGATGACGTCATCGAGACGTCGTGAAAGGTGCATCTGGCTTCTGATGACGTCATCGGGACGTCGTCAAAAGTTTTTCGGGCTTCTGATGACGTCGTCAAAAGTGCATCTGGCTTCTGATGACGTCATCGGGACGTCGTGAAAAGTGCATTTGGCTTCTGATGACGTCATCGGGACGTCGTCAAAAGTGCATCTGGCTTCTGATGACGTCATCGGGACGTCGTCAAAAGTGCTTCGGGATTCTGATGACGTCATCGGGACGTCGTCAAAAGTGCTTCAGGCTTCTGATGACGTCATCGGGACGTCGTAGAAAGTGCATCTGGCTTCTGATGACGTCACCGGGACGTCGTCAAAAGTGCTTCGGGCTTCTGATGACGTCATCGGGACGTCGTCAAAAGTGCATCTGGCTTCTGATGACGTCATCGGGACGTCGTCAAAAGTGCTTCGGGCTTCTGATGACGTCATCGGGACGTCGTGAAAAGTGCATCTGGCTTCTGATGACGTCATCGGGACGTCGTCAAAAGTGCTTCGGGCTTCTGATGACGTCATCGGGACGTCGTGAAAAGTGCATCTGGCTTCTGATGACGTCATCGGGACGTCGTCAAAAGTGCTTCGGGCTTCTGATGACGTCATCGGGACGTCGTCAAAAGTGCTTCGGGCTTCTGATGACGTCATCGGGACGTCGTCAAAAGTGCTTCGGGCTTCTGATGACGTCATCGGGACGTCGTCAAAAGTGCTTCGGGCTTCTGATGACGTCATCGGGACGTCGTCAAAAGTGCATCTGGCTTCTGATGACGTCATCGGGACGTCGTGAAAAGTGCATCTGGCTTCTGATGACGTCATCGGGACGTCGTCAAAAGTGCTTCGGGCTTCTGATGACGTCATCGGGACGTCGTCAAAAGTGCTTCGGGCTTCTGATGACGTCATCGGGACGTCGTCAAAAGTGCTTCGGGCTTCTGATGACGTCATCGGGACGTTGTGAAAAGTGCATCTGGCTTCTGATGACGTCATCGGGACGTCGTCAAAAGTGCATCTGGCTTCTGATGACGTCATCGGGACGTCGTCAAAAGTGCTTCGGGCTTCTGATGACGTCATCGGGACGTCGTAGAAAGTGCATCTGGCTTCTGATGACGTCACCGGGACGTCGTCAAAAGTGCTTCGGGCTTCTGATGACGTCATCGGGACGTCGTCAAAAGTGCATCTGGCTTCTGATGACGTCATCGGGACGTCGTCAAAAGTGCTTCGGGCTTCTGATGACGTCATCGGGACGTCGTCAAAAGTGCTTCGGGCTTCTGATGACGTCATCGGGACGTTGTGAAAAGTGCATCTGGCTTCTGATGACGTCATCGGGACGTCGTCAAAAGTGCTTCGGGCTTCTGATGACGTCATCGGGACGTTGTGAAAAGTGCATCTGGCTTCTGATGACGTCATCGGGACGTCGTCAAAAGTGCATCTGGCTTCTGATGACGTCATCGGGACGTCGTCAAAAGTGCTTCGGGCTTCTGATGACGTCATCGGGACGTCGTCAAAAGTGCTTCGGGCTTCTGATGACGTCATCGGGACGTCGTCAAAAGTGCTTCGGGCTTCTGATGACGTCATCGGGACGTCGTCAAAAGTGCATCTGGCTTCTGATGACGCCATCGGGACGTCGTGAAAAGTGCATCTGGCTTCTGATGACGTCATCGGGACGTCGTGAAAGTGCATCTGGCTTCTGATGACGTCATCGGGACGTCGTCAAAGTGCTTCGGGCTTCTGATGACGTCATCGGGACGTCGTGAAAAGTGCATCTGGCTTCTGATGACGTCATCGGAAGTCGTCAAAAGTGCCTCAATATTCTGATGACGTCATCGGGACGTCGTCAAAGTGCATCTGGCTTCTGATGACGTCATCGGGACGTTATGAAAAGTGCTTCGGGCTTCTGATGACGTCATCGGGACGTCGTCAAAAGTGCTTCGGGCTTCTGATGACGTCATCGGGACGTCGTCAAAAGTGCTTCGGGCTTCTGATGACGTCATCGGGACGTTGTGAAAAGTGCATCTGGCTTCTGATGACGTCATCGGGACGTCGTCAAAAGTGCTTCGGGCTTCTGATGACGTCATCGGGACGTCGTCAAAAGTGCTTCGGGCTTCTGATGACGTCATCGGGACGTCGTCAAAAGTGCATCTGGCTTCTGATGACGTCATCGGGACGTCGTCAAAAGTGCTTCGGGCTTCTGATGACGTCATCGGGACGTTGTGAAAAGTGCATCTGGCTTCTGATGATGTCATCGGGACGTCGTCAAAAGTGCATCTGGCTTCTGATGACGTCATCGGGACGTCGTCGAAAGTGCTTCGGGCTTCTGATGACGTCATCGAAACGTCGTCAAAAGTGCTTCGGGCTTCTGATGACGTCATCGGGACGTTGTGAAAAGTGCATCTGGCTTCTGATGATGTCATCGGGACGTCGTCAAAAGTGCATCTGGCTTCTGATGACGTCATCGGGACGTCGTCAAAAGTGCTTCGGGCTTCTGATGACATCATCGGGACATCGTGAAAGGTGCTCCGGGCTTCTGATGACGTCATCGGGACGTCGTCAAAAGTGCTTCGGGCTTCTGATGACGTCATCGGGACGTCGTCAAAAGTGCTTCTGGCTTCTGATGACGTCATCGGGACGTCGTCAAAAGTGCATCTGGCTTCTGATGACGTCATCGGGACGTCGTCAAAAGTGCTTCGGGCTTCTGATGACGTCATCGGGACGTCGTCAAAGGTGCTTCGGGCTTCTGATGACGTCATCGGGACGTCGTCAAAAATGCTTCGGGCTTCTGATGACGTCATCGGGACGTCGTCAAAAGTGCTTCGGGCTTCTGATGACGTCATCGGGACGTTGTGAAAAGTGCATCTGGCTTCTGATGACGTCATCGGGACGTCGTCAAAAGTGCTTCGGGCTTCTGATGACGTCATCGGGACGTCGTCAAAAGTGCTTCGGGCTTCTGATGACGTCATCGGGACGTCGTCAAAAGTGCATCTGGCTTCTGATGACGTCATCGGGACGTCGTCAAAAGTGCATCTGGCTTCTGATGACGTCATCGGGACGTCGTCAAAAGTGCATCTGGCTTCTGATGACGTCATCGGGACGTCGTCAAAAGTGCTTCGGGCTTCTGATGACGTCATCGGGACGTCGTCAAAAGTGCTTCGGGCTTCTGATGACGTCATCGGGACGTCGTGAAAAGTGCATCTGGCTTCTGATGACGTCACCGGGACGTCGTCAAAAGTGCTTCGGGCTTCTGATGACGTCATCGGGACGTCGTCAAAAGTGCATCTGGCTTCTGATGACGTCATCGGGACGTCGTCAGAGGACGTCGTGAAAAGTGCATTTGGCTTCTGATGACGTCATCGGGACGTCGTCAAAAGTGCTTCGGGCTTCTGTTGACGTCATCGGGACGTCGGGAAAAGTGCATCTGGCTTCTAATGACGTCATCGGGATGTCGTAGAAAGTGCATCTGGCTTCTGATGATGTCATCGGGACGTCGTCAGAAGTGCATCTGGCTTCTGATGACGTCATCGGGACGTCGTCAAAAGTGCATCTGGCTTCTGATGACGTCATCGGGACGTCGTCGAAAGTGCTTCGGGCTTCTGATGACGTCATCGGGACGTCGTCAAAAGTGCTTCGGGCTTCTGATGACGTCATCGGGACGTCGTCAAAAGTTTTTCGGGCTTCTGATGACGTCATCGAAACGTCGTGAAAAGTGCATCTGGCTTCTGATGACGTCATCGGGACGTCGTCAAAAGTGCTTCGGGCTTCTGATGACGTCATCGGGACGTCGTCAAAAGTGCTTCGGGCTTCTGATGACGTCATCGGGACGTTGTGAAAAGTGCTTCGGGCTTCTGATGACGTCATCGGGACGTCGTCAAAAGTGCTTCGGGCTTCTGATGACGTCATCGGGACGTTGTGAAAAGTGCATCTGGCTTCTGATGATGTCATCGGGACGTCGTCAAAAGTGCATCTGGCTTCTGATGACGTCATCGGGACGTCGTCGAAAGTGCTTCGGGCTTCTGATGGCGTCATCGGGACGTCGTCAAAAGTGCTTCGGGCTTCTGATGACGTCATCGGGACGTCGTCAAAAGTGCTTCGGGCTTCTGATGACGTCATCGGGACGTCGTCAAAAGTGCTTCGGGCTTCTGATGACGTCATCGGGACGTCGTCAAAAGTGCTTCGGGCTTCTGATGACGTCATCGGGACGTCGTCAAAAGTGCTTCGGGCTTCTGATGACGTCATCGGGACGTCGTCAAAAGTGCATCTGGCTTCTGATGACGTCATCGGGACGTCGTCAAAAGTGCTTCGGGCTTCTGATGACGTCATCGGGACGTCGTCAAAAGTGCTTCGGGCTTCTGATGACGTCATCGGGACGTCGTCAAAAGTGCTTCGGGCTTCTGATGACGTCATCGGGACATCGTGAAAAGTGCATCTGGCTTCTGATGACGTCATAGGGACGTCGTCAGAAGTTTTTCGGGCTTCTGATGACGTCATCGAGACGTCGTCAAAAGTGCTTCTGGCTTCTGATGACGTCATCGGGACGTCGTGAAAAGTGCATCTGGCTTCTGATGATGTCATCGGGACGTCGTCAAAAGTGCATCTGGCTTCTGATGACGTCATCGGGACGTCGTCAAAAGTTTTTCGGGCTTCTGATGACGTCATCGAGACGTCGTCAAAAGTGCTTCTGGCTTCTGATGACGTCATCGGGACGTCGTCAAAAGTGCTTCGGGCTTCTGATGACGTCATCGGGACGTCGTCAAAAGTGCATCTGGCTTCTGATGACGTCATCGGGACGTCGTCAAAAGTGCTTCGGGCTTCTGATGACGTCATCGGGACGTCGTCAAAAGTGCTTCGGGCTTCTGATGACGTCATCGGGACGTCGTCAAAGTGCATCTGGCTTCTGATGACGTCATCGGGACGTCGTCAAAAGTTTTTCGGGCTTCTGATGACGTCATCGGGACGTCGTCAAAAGTTTTTCGGGCTTCTGATGACGTCATCGGGACGTCGTCAAAAGTGCTTCGGGCTTCTGATGACGTCATCGGGACGTCGTCAAAAGTGCTTCGGGCTTCTGATGACGTCATCGGGACGTCGTCAAAAGTGCATCTGGCTTCTGATGACGTCATCGGGACGTCGTCAAAAGTGCATCTGGCTTCTGATGACGTCATCGGGGCGTCGTCAAAAGTGCTTCGGGCTTCTGATGACGTCATCGGGACGTCGTCAAAAGTGCTTCAGGCTTCTGATGACGTCATCGGGACGTCGTCAAAAGTGCTTCGGGCTTCTGATGACGTCATCGGGACGTCGTCAAAAGTGCTTCGGGCTTCTGATGACGTCATCGGGACGTCGTCAAAAGTGCTTCGGGCTTCTGATGACGTCATCGGGACGTCGTCAAAAGTGCTTCGGGCTTCTGATGACGTCATCGGGACGTCGTCAAAAGTGCTTCGGGCTTCTGATGACGTCATCGGGACGTCGTCAAGAGTGCTTCGGGCTTCTGATGACATCATTGGGACGTCGTCAAAAGTGCATCTGGCTTCTGATGACGTCATCGGGACGTCGTCAAAAGTGCTTCGGGCTTCTGATGACGTCATCGGGACGTCGTCAAAAGTGCTTCGGGCTTCTGATGACGTCATCGGGACGTCGTCAAAAGTGCTTCGGGCTTCTGATGACGTCATCGGGACGTCGTCAAAAGTGCTTCGGGCTTCTGATGACGTCATCGGGACGTCGTCAAAAGTGCTTCGGGCTTCTGATGACGTCATCGGGACGTCTTCAAAGGTGCTTCGGGCTTCTGATGACGTCATCGGGACGTCGTCAAAAGTGCTTCGGGCTTCTGATGACGTCATCGGGACGTCGTCAAAAGTGCTTCGGGCTTCTGATGACGTCATCGGGACGTCGTCAAAAGTGCTTCGGGCTTCTGATGACGTCATCGGGACGTCGTCAAAAGTGCTTCGGGCTTCTGATGACGTCATCGGAACGTCGTCAAAAGTGCTTCGGGCTTCTGATGACGTCAGACGTCATCGGAACGTCGTCAAAAGTGCTTCGGGCTTCTGATGACGTCATCGGGACGTCGTCAAAATGCTTTGGGCTTCTGATGACGTCATCGGGACGTCGTGAAAAGTGCTTCGGGCTTCTGATGCCGTCATCGGGTCGTCGCCAAAAGTGCTTCGGGCTTCTGATGACGTCATCGGGACGTCGTAGAAAGTGCATCTGGCTTCTGATGACGTCATCGGGACGTCGTCAAAAGTGCTTCGGGCTTCTGATGACGTCATCGGGACGTCGTCAAAAGTGCTTCGGGCTTCTGATGACGTCATCGGGACGTCGTCAAAAGTGCTTCGGGCTTCTGATGACGTCATCGGGACGTCGTCAAAAGTGCATCTGGCTTCTGATGACGTCATCGGGACGTCGTCAAAAGTGCTTCGGGCTTCTGATGACGTCATCGGGACGTCGTCAAAAGTGCTTCGGGCTTCTGATGACGTCATCGGGACGTCGTCAAAAGTGCTTCTGGCTTCTGATGACGTCATCGGGACGTCGTGAAAAGTGCATCTGGCTTCTGATGACGTCATCGGGACGTCGTCAAAAGTGCTTCGGGCTTCTGATGACGTCATCGGGACGTCGTCAAAAGTGCTTCGGGCTTCTGATGACGTCATCGGGACGTCGTAAAAGTGCATCTGGCTTCTGATGACGTCATCGGGACGTCGTCAAAAGTGCTTCTGGCTTCTGATGACGTCATCGGGACGTCGTGAAAAGTGCATCTGGCTTCTGATGACGTCATCGGGACGTCGTGAAAAGTGCATCTGGCTTCTGATGACGTCATCGGGACGTCGTCAAAAGTGCTTGGGGCTTCTGATGACGTCATCGGGACGTCGTCAAAAGTGCTTCTGGCTTCTGATGGCGTCATCGGGACGTTGTGAAAAGTGCTTCGGGCTTCTGATGACGGCATCGGGACGTCGTCAAAAGTGCTTCGGGCTTCTGATGACGTCATCGGGACGTCGTCAAAGTGCATCTGGCTTCTGATGACGTCATCGGGACGTCGTAAAAGTGCATCTGGCTTCTGATGACGTCATCGGGACGTCGTCAAAAGTGCTTCGGGCTTCTGATGACGGCATCGGGACGTCGTGAAAAGTGCATCTGGCTTCTGATGACGTCATCGGGACGTCGTGAAAGTGCACCTGGCTTCTGATGACGTCATCGGGACGTCGTGAAAAGTGCTTCGGGCTTCTGATGACGTCATCGGGACGTCGTCAAAAGTGCTTCGGGCTTCTGATGACGTCATCGGGACGTCGTCAAAGGTGCTTCGGGCTTCTGATGACGTCATCGGGACGTCGTCAAAAGTGCTTCGGGCTTCTGATGACGTCATCGGGACGTCGTCAAAAGTGCATCTGGCTTCTGATGACGTCATCGGGACGTCGTCAAAAGTGCTTCGGGCTTCTGATGACGTCATCGGGACGTCGTCAAAAGTGCTTCGGGCTTCTGATGACGTCATCGGGACGTCGTCAAAAGTGCTTCGGGCTTCTGATGACGTCATCGGGACGTTGTGAAAAGTGCATCTGGCTTCTGATGACGTCATCGGGACGTCGTCAAAAGTGCTTCGGGCTTCTGATGACGTCATCGGGACGTCGTCAAAAGTGCTTCGGGCTTCTGATGACGTCATCGGGACGTCGTCAAAAGTGCTTCGGGCTTCTGATGACGTCATCGGGACGTCGTCAAAAGTGCTTCGGGCTTCTGATGACGTCATCGGGACGTCGTCAAAAGTGCTTCGGGCTTCTGATGACGTCATCGAAACGTCGTGAAAAGTGCTTCGGGCTTCTGATGACGTCATCGGGACGTTGTGAAAAGTGCATCTGGCTTCTGATGATGTCATCGGGACGTCGTCAGAAGTGCATCTGGCTTCTGATGACGTCATCGGGACGTCGTCAAAAGTGCAGCTGGCTTCTGATAACGTCATCGGGACGTCGTCAAAAGTGCTTGGGGCTTCTGATGACGTCATCGGGATGTCGTCAAAAGTGCATCTGGCTTCTGATGACGTCATCGGGACGTCGTGAAAAGTGCATCTGGCTTCTGATGACGTCATCGGGACGTCGTCAAAAGTGCTTCGGGCTTCTGATGACGTCATCGGGACGTCGTCAAAAGTGCTTCGGGCTTCTGATGACGTCATCGAGACGTCGTCAAAAGTGCTTCGGGCGTCTGATGACGTCACCGATACGTCGTCAAAAGTGCTTCGGGCTTCTGATGACGTCATCGTGACGTCGTCAAAAGTGCTTCGGGCTTCTGATGACGTCATCAGGACGTCGTCAAAAGTGCTTCGGGCTTCTGATGACGTCATCGGGACGTCGTCAAAAGTGCTTCGGGCTTCTGATGACGTCATCGGGACGTCGTGAAAAGTGCATCTGGCTTCTGATGATGTCATCGGGACGTCGTGAAAAGTGCATCTGGCTTCTGATGACGTCACCGGGGCGTCGTGAATAGTGCATCTGGCTTCTGATGACGCCATCGGGACGTCGTCAAAAGTGCTTGGGGCTTCTGATGACGTCATC
This sequence comes from Aplectana chamaeleonis, assembly GCA_029168955.1. Lineage (NCBI taxonomy): Eukaryota > Metazoa > Nematoda > Chromadorea > Rhabditida > Cosmocercidae > Aplectana > Aplectana chamaeleonis. Next base: position 582,549 of record JAPDOI010000198.1, read on the forward strand.
GGGACGTCGTCAAAAGTGCTTCTGGCTTCTGATGACGTCATCGGGACGTCGTGAAAAGTGCATCTGGCTTCTGATGACGTCATCGGGACGTCGTCAAAAGTGCTTCAGGCTTCTGATGACGGCATCGGGACGTCGCGAAAAGACGTCGTTAAAAGTGCATCTGGCTTCTGATGACGTCATCGGGACGTCGTGAAAAGTGCATCTGGCTTCTGATGACGTCATCGGGACGTCGTCAAAAGTGCTTCGGGCTTCTGATGACGGCATCGGGATGTCGTGAAAAGTGCATCTGGCTTCTGATGACGTCATCGGGACGTCGTAAAAGTGCATCTGGCTTCTGATGACGTCATCGGGACGTCGTGAAAAGTGCTTCGGGCTTCTGATGACGTCATCGGGACGTCGTCAAAAGTGCTTCGGGCTTCTGATGACGTCATCGGGACGTCGTCAAAAGTGCTTCGGGCTTCTGATGACGTCATCGAGACGTCGTCAAAAGTGCTTCGGGCGTCTGATGACGTCACCGATACGTCGTCAAAAGTGCTTCGGGCTTCTGATGACGTCATCGGGACGTCGTCAAAAGTGCTTGGGGCTTCTGATGACGTCATCGGGACGTCGTCAAAAGTGCTTGGAGCTTCTGATGACTTCATCGGGACGTCGTCAAAAATGCTTCGGGCTTCTGATGACGTCATCGGGACGTCGTCAAAAGTGCTTCGGGCTTCTGATGACGGCATCGGGATGTCGTGAAAAGTGCATCTGGCTTCTGATGACGTCATCGGGACGTCGTAAAAGTGCATCTGGCTTCTGATGACGTCATCGGGACGTCGTGAAAAGTGCTTCGGGCTTCTGATGACGTCATCGGGACGTCGTCAAAAGTGCTTCGGGCTTCTGATGACGTCATCGGGACGTCGTCAAAAGTGCTTCGGGCTTCTGATGACGTCATCGAGACGTCGTCAAAAGTGCTTCGGGCGTCTGATGACGTCATCGATACGTCGTCAAAAGTGCTTCGGGCTTCTGATGACGTCATCGGGACGTCGTCAAAAGTGCTTGGGGCTTCTGATGACGTCATCGGGACGTCGTCAAAAGTGCTTGGGGCTTCTGATGACTTCATCGGGACGTCGTCAAAAATGCTTCGGGCTTCTGATGACGTCATCGGGACGTCGTCAAAAGTGCTTCGGGCTTCTGATGACGTCATCGGGACGTCGTCAAAAGTGCTTCGGGCTTCTGATGACGTCATCGGGACGTCGTGAAAAGTGCATCTGGCTTCTGATGACGTCATCGGGACGTCGTCAAAAGTGCTTCGGGCTTGTGATGACGTCATCGGGACGTCGTCAAAAGTGCTTCGGGCTTCTGATGACGTCATCGGGACGTCGTCAAAAGTGCTTCGGCCTTCTGATGACGTCATCGTGACGTCGTCAAAAGTGCTTCGGGCTTCTGATGACGTCATCAGGACGTCGTCAAAAGTGCTTCGGGCTTCTGATGACGTCATCGGGACGTCGTCAAAAGTGCTTCGGGCTTCTGATGACGTCATCGGGGCGTCGTGAAAAGTGCATCTGGCTTCTGATGATGTCATCGGGACGTCGTGAAAAGTGCATCTGGCTTCTGATGACGTCATCGGGACGTCGTGAAAAGTGCATCTGGCTTCTGATAACGTCATCGGGACGTCGTCAAAAGTGCTTCGGGCTTCTGATGACGTCATCGGGACGTAGTCAAAAGTGCTTGGGGCTTCTGATGACGTCATCGGGACGTCGTCAAAAGTGCTTCGGGCTTCTGATGACGTCATCGGGACGTCGTCAAAAATGCTTCGGGCTTCTGATGACGTCATCGGGACGTCGTGAAAAGTGCATCTGGCTTGTGATGACGTCATCGGGACGTCGTCAAAAGTGCTTCGGGCTTCTGATGACGTCATCGGGACGTCGTCAAAAGTGCTTGGGGCTTCTGATGACGTCATCGGGACGTCGTCAAAAGTGCTTCGGGCTTCTGATGACGTCATCGGGACGTCGTCAGAAGTGCTTCGGGCTTCCGATGACGTCATCGGGACGTCGTCAAAAGTGCTTGGGGCTTCTGATGACGTCATCGGGACGTCGTCAAAAGTGCTTGAGGCTTCTGATGACGTCATCGGGACGTCGTTAAAAGTGCTTCGGGCTTCTGATGACGTCATTGGGACGTCGTCAAAAGTGCTTCGGGCTTCTGATGACGTCATCGGGACGTCGTCAAAAGTGCTTCGGGCTTCTGATGACGTCATCGGGACGTCGTCAAAAGTGCTTCGGGCTTCTGATGACGTCATCGGGACGTCGTCAAAAGTGCTTCGGGCTTCTGATGACGTCATCGGGGCGTCGTCAAAAGTGCTTCGGGCTTCTGATGACGTCATCGGGACGTCGTCAAAAGTGCTTCGGGCTTCTGATGACATCATCGGGACGTCGTCAAAAGTGCTTCGGGCTTCTGATGACGTCATCGGGACGTCGTCAAAAGTGCTTCGGGCTTCCGATGACGTCATCGGGACGTCGTCAAAAGTGCTTCGGGCTTCTGATGACGTCATCGGGACGTCGTGGACCCGGAGAGTGGGCAGCTGTTCGGGATACGTTGCTGGTCATCCGAGAAGTTGTGCAGACCACCCCGTAGAGTGATTAAGAGTCCTGGACCCGTCGCTGGTCATCCGGAAATTTGTGCAGGACACCCTGGAGAGTGAGCAGTAGCCCAGACTCAATGCTAGCCATCCGAGAAATTATGCAGCATACCCCAAAGGATGAGCAAGAGTCTTGGGCTTTGCGCCCCGTCGTCTGGGATGGTGTGCTGGATGCATCGGAATTTGTGCAGCAGTCTGAGAACACCTTGCAAAACTTTTGTAAAAGTGTAAGGATGACAAGCATAGCGTGAAGAAAGCTTGAGATGTTATGTAAGTCATGTTGCCAGGCTGCTTTTCAGTTTCGTAACGCCCTGAGGCCATTCACTCAACACCATTTTCAGTGGTCTCTCATTCTTCTTCACCAGCCTACTGATTTTTTTCTGCAATAAATGGTACTTGCTTATCAGCATCCAAATTCAAAAACAAGTTGTTAAAATTATCTCCATTCGCAGATCAGCAGAGCATTTTCATATCAAACTCATGGAATCGAAGCGGCTGTTCTGCGAAGGAATGGGGCGGCGGAAACTAAATAATGAGTATGGAAAACTGCTTTGCTCCACTAATGTGAAAGTGTCCAAATGAAATGGAAGGTAGTTTCTGACTGTGCAGGTTTTGAGTTATGTAGTTTCACTCGCAGGCGAAGAACTGCGGGCAGATTCTGCATCCGGCTGTAGGCCAGCAGGCTTTCATGATTATCGACCGGGCTGGCTACGTCTGAGCGACCAACTATCACCGGGGCCTGAATCCCCTGTCAGGCCCCTGACAGAGTTTGATGAGAAAATCACCGTGGCCAGCCCGGTCGATACGTATGAGAAACATGGACGATGGAGGTTGCAAAAAACACCCGGTGTATCCAGAAGTGTCTGACGCGGTCAATGTGTAAACAATATGTGAAACGATATCATGGATATTATTCATTTCTTACCTCGTATCATGTGAACATCGTTAGGGTCAGCCACATCGGGTGTTTTTTGCATCCCATCTCATTCATGTCTTGCATGATTACCGACCGAGCTGGCTACACCGATCAACCAACTATGACCGAGGCCTCAGAGTTGGTTGAGAAAATCACCGTGGCCGACCTGTTCGATACGTATGAAAAACAGGGAGGTTGCAAATAACACCCGGTGTAGCCAGCTGTGGCTGACGCAATCAATATGAATGAATTATGTGAAACGATATCATGGATATCATTCATTTCTTAGCTTGTATCATATCATATATATCATCGGTCGTGTCAGCCATTGCATAGGGTATTACTGCGTAATATCAAGAAAAAAGGAACAATTCTGTAAAAAAGGGGTCTCCCAAGCAAAAGTGGTTTGGTTCGCGTTACAAATGTTTCAACAAAAAGGGAACAATAGGGAAGTGGAATGAGGAGAGTCTACAAAAAATGAACAATATCCTCCAAAAACTCTTTTCTTTTTCGAAACTTCTGAACAGCGGAAACAAACCGTTGTGTTATTTTACGAGGAAGATTAAATGGTTACCTTAAACAATTTGTCATCATCTCTTTCAATGATAGCTATTAGGTACACGTGCGTATATACATATTTTATCGGCACTCAGATAATCAAAGTTCTTTATGGAGCCAAAAGCGCTTCCTCATGGAGAATCGCAACGGTTTGTTTCCGCTGTTCAAAAGTTTCGAAAAAGAAAAGGGTTTCTGGAGGATATTGTTCCTTTTTTGTAGACTCTCCTCATTCCACTTTCCTATTGTTCCCTTTTTGTTGAAACATTTGTAACGCGAACCAAACCACTTTTGCTTGGGAGACCCCTTTTTTACAGATCAAAATTGGAGTCGATGAGTGAGTGTTCGATGACCACCAAGAATAGCCGACTGCCCGCCGACACTCCGCAGAAAGTTGTGAGAATCTCACTCTCAGCGGGAAATGGGAGACTATATTGGGATACATATATGCCACGTCCACAGAATTGTGGGCATACGATGCCAACTATCCCGACTTCGCAGACGGGGAAAGGGTAGCTTCACGTGAGATTGTCTCTAAAGCGTACATCAATCAGGACATGGATATTGCGTGTCAACGTTAGCCAAGTATTACATTACTGCGAGAAAGAAGGTTGAAGCAGCTGCTTCCGGCTGTAGGGATTTCGCTGACATGGACGCTCTTAAGAGAAGGAAAAATATAAATAGACCCACTTAAGTTCCATGAAGCGTCATTAAGGTTTACTTCTGCGATGCTGAAGTTTGTATAAGGGAATGGATATCCTGTGTGCGGAGGACGATAGACGAGATAGAGCGTTATTGCACCAGTGGAAAGTAATAACAACGATATGGGTAGGGGACTCCACTGCAGATAAGGTTTCTCGAAAGAGTTGTGAATGACCGCTGCAGAGATGCATGATACGGCAATGCCCATGAATAGAGCTGGAATTAGTTGAACATTCCCTGTACGAGTATGGTCGGAATAGACATGAGGTGTGATTAATAAGCCTTTACGGTTCACGCATCCCGATTATCATTGACTTCACATAACATTGACTCAGGATAACTGGCATTTGATTTCTACTGTGCTTGGCGTGAATAAATCTGTGTGCTAATGCAATCCATTCTTAAACGAATTCTTACCCAAGCATGAAGTTGATTCGTGATGCTTCGCTATGGTATAAATGGGCCAATGCACTAAGTATAGAACGTACGAGATATCGCCAATATAAACTATCTGAGGGCGGCACAAAAATACTGTCTGAAAGCAAGTCATCCTGGAAATACACTCTTCAAACGAATATTATGTGAATTGTAAAAGATACATCTGTGATAGTCTGTTCGAAAAACTTTGGGGGAGCCGAGCATATATTTTCGGCTTCTTTGGTATTATGGTTCCTGTATGATTACATTAGTCTGAATTCCAGGATATGGAAAGGGAAAATGCAGAAGTTGTTCTCTCATCCGCGCTCACGGCAACATTTTCTATTTAAATTTAATATGTTTCCCTTCTCTAGACATGAAGAAAAAGGTCTGAACAGTTGTGGTAGTTACCTTATACCTCTGACCAAGGAATAGCAGCAGCATTGTGAGCATTGTTGTATGCGTTCTGAAGATGTCTGGATTTGAATACGGCAGAAATAACGGTACAGCAAACGCCATAAACAGAACGTCGCCAGTGACGGAAAAGGTTCTGCCTGAAAAGAAAGCGATTTAGTGGTCCCCACTAAGATTGGCCGTCTTGTGTTTTTTTAGCATCTCACATGCCTACTCTGCACCTAGTGGTAAATCTCATGACGCAAACCTGAGTCGCCGAGTGATCGCTCATTGTCCTTGTATCTGTTTTCCTGGAAGTGCAACGGTTTCACGAGACGAGAGATCACTACGCCTACAGGGTAGCCAAAAAGTATGGGCGCCCGTCCATTTCGTGATCGTTTATCTTGAGAACGGATTTGTTGGATAACTCTCCTTGGTAAGAAGGAAATGCCAATCCTGCCCTTACCCTTGTCAAATCGGTCGCTAACATCGGTTAACATAAAAGGATCTTTGCACTGGCGAACAATAGCGAACATTTGAAAGGTTGCAAAGACGTTGCAGTGGAAGTTTATAAGAACTGATCTGTATACAGAAGTTGGTCAATCGTTTTAAGGCTCCGTCCATACGTGGCGAGAGCGTGCGATTACGCAAAATCGATGGTCATCGTGGGCACACGATTCGCTAGCCGCTCAAAGGCGCTCCTTCTCGCGCGCCCTCGCCCGCTCGCTCTCGCGCGCTCACGCCAGCACCACGAAGCAAGCAACAAGTTTCAAGCTTACTGCTCCATCACTAAAGCGGATGGCATCAAACCTGTATCAAAACCACTCCCCTTGTTTTTCATAATCCCACCACGGACGTTGAAAACCGTGGGAAATCATCAGCCGTTGCGACGATTTCAGCGATTGACCACCCGATCAAACGTTCTCAATCGAATCAACGCGACCTAGGGGGTGTTTGCCTTTGTTAATTTGCAGGCAGCGTTGAGGAGCGTCGAGAGGCGCACAACAGCGGGAGCGCCCGCTCTCGCCACGTATGGACGCTGCCTAAGAAGCATGTACACGTAGACGCAAAGAGAGAACTGGCTGACTCTATAACTTTTTTGGTCTGCGTAGGTGCATAGATTGATAATTTAAAACATCGAGTTGTTTCTTTTTTGCCCTCCCCGGAACCATAGATATTAGTGATCAATAATATTGACTTTTTACATGTTGCACAAAATGCGGCAATAAGTGATATTTTTATGGTTGTGGGTCATAAGCTTCAAAAAATGTACTCATACGACAATATCGTCCGTTAGATATTTCATCACTCCAAAATGGAAATCCTTGAGTAAAATTTAAGTCAGAAAGGGAACCTTCGTGAAGAATATGTGAAATTTCTGAAAGTTCAGTTCGTTGTCAAAAGTAGAAAATCGACAATGCCATTTAGAAGTCAAAAAAGTTTCAAAAATATCTTGAAATATCTTAAAAATTGATTTGGCGTAAAATAGCCTGGAGTAACAAAAAAAGCTAGAAAATGAAGTGAAGTACCTAAAAATATTGGTGGCCAATCATAGACCACCTATTCAGAAGAAGTGACAGACGGGGATCGGATTTTTCAAGCTTCTCCGTTAATCTTCTCAGAACCAAATCAGGCGCTAACGGAAACCTGAAGCCATTTTTGAAAGCTGTAATAAGGGAATTGTCACCACTTCTAAATAGGTGGTGTATGATTGGCCACCAAATCGTATTTTTAGTTATTTCATTTCATTTCCGAGCTTTTTTATCAGCCCAGGCTATTTAACGCCAAATCATTTTCTAAGATATTTCAATATGTTTTTGAAACTTTTTTTGACTTCTAATTGGCATTGCCAAATCTCTACTTTTGCCAGGGAGCTGAATTTTCAGAAATGCTTATTATGGATCTGATGACGATTGCATCGCCCTCCCTGCTTTCTGCACAGATCGTTCCATTGCGAGCGTAAATCAGCAGGTGCGATTCGGACAATCACCCACACTTTTCTATCCTCATAGATAATCGACAGATCAAAAACGAACACACGAAAGAAGTCAAAGAAAATTCCTGTTAGGCAAGTTTATACGAACGCCTATACTTTTCGGCTGCTTCATATATATTCTTTCCCTCACAACAAATCCAAACTCTCACCTCCTGAACTAATGAGAAAGCAAGAGCACCGCTGAAGAACTGCCACAGCCGACAAAAAACGTTGTAAAACCGTGAATCTTCATTACTGTTAATATAAAACACCAGTGAAGCAGTACCAACTACTGAAGAACGTCAAACATGAGCGGAACTCTTCTTCGAGTTGCCAAAGAGACTTACGAAAGATGAGGCTCTTTTCATTTTTCGTAATTAGCTTGGGAAAAACTAGCAGGAATGGAACAAGAAGATACCACTGCATTTCCAAACATACCGACCACGTATGTGTGAAGAGATTCTTTGCAGAAGACAGCTGAAAAGTTATGCTTTAGGCCATTGTTATATCCCACGACAGACCTGCCGAGGTCGCAGAACACTGCGACGTCGCTGTCATTGCACTGCACTGCGACGGACAGCCGCGACAGCGGCCGATTACCGCACGGTTTCCACATATCAGGCATAACATCCCCTTTCGAGCCAGCGACCGCGACAGGTGCTGCAAACTGTTTTTGCGACAGCATTTTTCTACTGTGCGAGCCTGGTCCCGTCACGATTCGTAACAGTTGACCGGGTGGTCGTCTCGTGGCACCAAACAGTGAGGGCGGGCAGATCAACGGGAAAGCTGTCACCATTAGTGGTCGAGGCCACATCAGCGATCAATGGAGCTGATTAGCCCTTCCCACTGATCTGCCCGCCCTTCTACCTGTTTGGCGCCACAAGACTACCACCCCAGTTGACCGCACCTGTCGCGGTCACAAAGTTTTGGTATAACAATGGCCTCAGGTTTGTGTAGACGAAACTTTGACCAACGAGATCTGTCTCATTACCTGACGTGTGTTCTCACCGATTTCTTTTCCCAAATGTGAAGTCTTGCTGACTGAAGGACAATGAGATATAGCGGCTATTTGCCGACTCGAACGGTCCCTGAGACTGCGCTAGAGAAAACATGTTCGCACCTTTTTTCATTTTCTGATCGATTTCCAACAAGGCAAGCATACTTCAGGTTATGAGACATTTCGCATGTCTCGGGGCTTTCTCTACGTCGGGCATTGAAATGATGGCTGCTAAGGAGATTGTCCAAATCCACGAGAGCCCTCGACACATAGTTTTGTATGTAGCACTGCCTGGACAAACATCAGGCTAATTTATAGCATGTATTATAACAGCCGCTTCGCGGCTGGAGCGATTGTATATGATCCACAGCAACGGGAAAATGCGGTGGGTCGGTTATCCTGCGGTGCCCTCACACTTCTGTCAGTATACAGTGCGTTGCAAAATTATACGACATACCCCACTTTTCGCGATTCCAAACTTCGCATGATTCAAGGAGACAAGCGGTAAACGCCAATCGATGCACCACCCTCAAAAACCCCTGGGTACGATTCTTCATGAAATTAGAGCAACTGGCAGGAATCTGGCAACGGAAATTGTCAAAAACGACCGTTGAATACGACATAGCTGACGTTCTCGCAGAAATTTCCATTCTACACCATCTCTGTCAGTTCGTTTATGGTAAGAACCGCTAGAAGCACCGAGTTGTTAGTCTTCAGAACTATCTTGGCGCTGAACCACTTCGAAAACTCTGTTTGGTATGTTTCAACCCAGCTTTTTGAGAACGCCCCTTCCAATCTGCGCCCATTCGCTTATAACGGCTAGTTTGAGAGAAACCACATGCTCATATTGTCTCCTCTGGTTGTATACTAAAAGCTTGGAAAGATATCGAACGTTTTCCTCTGTGTTGAGGTCCTGCAAACCGGCCGGCCATTCTAGCAAATGATCGGCTTGGAACAAAGCCTACGTCGTCCTACTGACAAGAAGTGAAGGCGGATACGGGCTAGAAAGAACTGTAAATGATTTTCTGACACAGACTGATAATCTGTGAGGTTCATAGATCATGTCCCAAGACCTGGTCCATCACCCGAGTCCGGGTCGACACATTTTTCATTCTCCTCGAAAGTTCCTACTCAAGGATAGTTCTGATTCATACGTGGTCCTTCGAAATCCTTTCTTATCGGTCGAAAGCAAGCTCAGTACGAACGAGCCTGAACTATTCTAATCTATCTAATTATTTTACTAAGTATTCTAAGCGCTGGAGAAATCTACAAAATGAATTAACACTTATCCTCGTGTAGGAACTCTAGAGGAGAATGTGTGTGTGGAAAAAACAATATATAGACCCAGATTCAGTAGATGTGGCAAGCTGAACCAGGTTTTCGTGACATGACCTGTGAACCTCACTGATTATCAGAATGTGCGGGAACGTCATTTCCAGTTCTTTCTAGTTCGTATCCGCCTTCATTTCTTGGCAGTAGGACGAAGTAGGCTTGGTTGCAGGCCAATCATGCTAATTTGGTAGAATGGCCGGCCGGTTTGCAGGACCTTAACCCAGAGGAAAACGTTTGATATCTTCCCAAGCTTTTAGTATACAACCAGAGGGGACAATATGAGTGTGTGGTTTCTCTCAAACTAGCCGTTATAAGCGAATGGGCGAAGATTGGAAGGGGCGTTTACAGAAAGCTGTGTTGAAACATACTAAAAAGAGTTTTCGAAGTGGTTGGGCATCAAGGCAATTCTGAAGACTATTAACTTGATGTTCATAATGGTTTTTACCATGAACGAACTGTTACAGAGGGTGTAGAATCGCAATTTTCGCGAGAACGTCAGCTATGTCGTATAATTTTGCAACGGTCGTTTTTGACAATTTCCGTTGCCAGATTCCTGCCAGTTGCTCTAATTTCATGAAGATTCGTACCAAGGGGTTTTCGAAGGTGCTGCATCGATTGGCGTTTGTCTCCTTAATTGACGCGAAGTTTGTAAGCGCGGAGATTGAAGTATGTCGTATAATTTTGCAACGCACTGTACTGTAGTCTTTGCCTTATTCCGATCATTTTCCCGGATCAGACGTAATTTTTTTGGTGAGGTATTGTTTCTATTTTCACATTTTCGCTTGTGTCCATTGCTCCCACAGCTATTTTCGTGTCAGTGAAAATAGAATCTCACCAAGCAATCACAGCTGTCTCTCAAAAATGATTGATACTACAGTACATTAGGAGCAGTCCGCAACCGCACCACGTGGACGGAACATTCGAATGGTTTTGAATTGAATGATTCAAATACTGCCATATGAGAACCTGTTCGAATCCAGAAAATTTAAGATCGCACCATTCGAAAACTAATCGATATTTGTAGCTCGACAAATTGCGCCAGTCAAATATTTTCTGTAAAACACTGGCAGAGTAAATAAATTCCGATCCAAACTTTCGGCGCCAGTGTCTAAGACGACAGTGTGGAGAGCAATAAAACACAACCCGAGCGTCGAGCACTTTATCAGGTGTTTAGCATCTCGTCTCTCAGAGCCGCAAAAGGCAACATGACTTCAATTCGCCAAAAAGAACATGGCGACTGACTGGCTCGATGCCAGCATATACGCTCACAAACGTTGTCGCGATGACAGCAACAAATGGGCCAACACTGCCCCTACCATGTCATGAAGGACGTTTGAAGCGCTGAGAACCATCCAGGATGACAATATTTGACAGCATTTAAGCAATCATGTCTCGCACGCCCGTATTTTCCCACTACTTCGAGTAACAGAGTGAGAAGTTAAAGGCAGTGTTCACGATGAAAAACGTTATCGGAAAAACTACAAAGATCAGCTCAGATCAAAAAAGGCTCAAAAACTATGAAGGTAGCGCGGTGAAAAACGGGCTAGAATTAGAGCTATTATAACACTAAACTTCCAGTTCGTGCACACGTGCACAGAAAGATCACAGTCTCATGTCAAGCAGTCGATAATCATCGACACTCAGAAGAGGAAATAAATGCAAATTTACCTAATGAAACAGCTGAACATTGAATGCAAGCACTTCAGTCAATGTTTTTGACTGGATGTATACATAAATTCGAAGGTTCATTGATTGAAATTCAATTTCAAGCCAGCTGATGTTCTCGATACTAGATGTCGTCGATGCCGATGATGTAGGGTGGGCTGGTCCACCATCAAAAGACAAGGAAGTTAAGGCTTCAAATTTGGCCTAGAACAGCGTTTTTTTCGCGATTTTTCCTTATAGGTTTCCGCACACTTCCCGCGGTGCGTGGCGCACCTCCAGTTGGGTCCCGCACACTTTCCACGGCGCGTGGCGCATCCCCATCCGGGTCGCGCACACTTTACACGGCGCGTGGCGGTTCCAATCGGATCCCGCACACTTCCCGCGACGCGTGGCGCACATTTAGTCGAATCCCGCACATTTTCCGCAGCGCGTAGCGCACTTCCAGCCGGATCCCTCACACCTTCCACGGCGCATGGCGCACATTTAGTCGGTTTCGGCACACTTTCCACGACGCACGGCGCACTTCCAGTTGGGTCCCGCACACTTTACACGGCGCCTGGCGCGATTCCAGTCAGATCCCGCACACTTTCCACGGCGCGTGGCGCACTTCCAGTTGGGTCCCGCACACTTTCCACGGCGCGTGGCGCATCTCTATTCGGGTCGCGCACATTTTCCGCAGCGCGTAGCGCACTTCCAGCCGGATCCCTCACACCTTCCACGGCGCATGGCGCACATTTAGTCGGTTTCGGCACACTTTCCACGACGCATGGCGCACTTCCAGTTGGGTCCCGCACACTTTACACGGCGCCTGGCGCACTTCCAGTTGGGTCCCGCACACTTTCCACGGCGCGTGGCGCATCTCTATTCGGGTCGCGCACACTTTACACGGCGCGTGGCGCACTTCCAGTCTGGTCCCGCACACTTTCCACGGCGCGTGGCGCACTTCCAGTTGGGTCCCGCACACTTTCCACGGCGCGTGGCGCACTTCCAGTTGGGTCCCGCACACTTTCCACGGCGCGTGGCGCATCTCCATTCGGGTCGCGCACACTTTACACGGCGCGTGGCGCTTTTCCAGTCGAATCCCGCACAGTTCTCGCGGCGCGTGGCGCACTTCCAGCCGGATCCCTCACCCTTTCCACGGCGCGTGGCAACTTTTAGTCGGGTTCCGCACACCTTCCACAGCGCGTGGCGTACTCCCAGTTGGGTTCCCTGCACCCTCCCCGGCGTTTGGCGCACTCCTAACTGGATCCCACATATTCTCCGGTCAACGGTCAACGGTAAACGGTCAACGCTTAGCCGTTTATTATTATGTATGATATATATATATATATATATATATATATATATATATATATATATATATATATATATATATATATATATATATATATATATATATATATATATATATATATATATATATATATATATATATATATATATATATATATATATATATATATATATATATATATATATATATATATATATATATATATATATATATATATATATTGCTCTTGGTCAACGTCTACTAACTGCGAGTATACTCGGCTTTTCAACAAGCCCCCATCACATGTCTAATAGCTTCAAATCATCTGTTTCGTAAGTACGTCTAACCGTGTTCGCCGCTCTCCTGTTCAGACGCGAGCATCAGCAAGTCGCGGCGGAGAAGTTGGATCACAAGCACCGTTTAATTTTGCTAGTGCTGTTGTGGAATTGATTAAGGATGCAACACTTCCAACGAATTTGAAGCTTGTGATAAGCGAATTCCCATCTATGAGGGAGAAGTTTGATTTAATCATGTCGAAGAATCTTGTACTTGTGTATGAGAATAGGTCGTTAGCCGCTAAGAATGCCCAGCTACTGCAGGACAATGCCGTATTACAAGCTGAAATTGTTGCCCTTAAGTCTTAGCTTTCTCACAACTTAACTGTTCGCTCATCTTCTCCTGTTAGGCCTATTAATAACTGTGGTTGCACGTCTGAGGAACGTGAGAGGAAGCGATCGGTAGTGATCTCTGGTATTGATGAATCTTCCGATGTCACTTCATCGGTTAGGGTATTACATGATGAGAATTGAATTGCTAAGATATTAGATCGCTTAGAGGTTGAGTGCAGGCCCACATCTATTTATCGGATGGGTAAGTCGAGTTCTGGTAGGTCACACTTGATTAAGTTGGTCTTGCCTACTACATTTCACGCTAATCTACTCTTTCGTCGGGCCCACTGGCTCAAATCTTTCTCCTCCAGGGGGGTGGGGGGGAGGGGGCTTTATGAGGCCATCTCTTTCAAAGGAGGAGAAAGACAGGTTCAGTGCCCGACGGCAGCTTCCCAACTCTAGTTCCGAGAATATCGTTGCTCCTGTGAATGTAAATTACGCCAGCTTCTCGAACATTGTAGCTGATTCTCCTGCATCTTCCCTAGGTGACCCAGCCCCTGCGAGCTCGGGAAACTGCTAAACTCTCACCGGATAATTTTGTGCCGCCTTACATGTATTGCCACTAACATTCGCTCGCTAGTAGAGAACGTTGACGCGGTGAAATTCTTGCTTCAAAAATTAGACACGGACATTATCTCTTTACTTGAAACATTGTTGAAGGGGGGTTCGAGTCGGTTTCTCTACTGGGTGACTGGTGCTCGCATTACGAAGTTCTGAGGTCGGACCGTCTTCGCAAAAAGGGTGGAGGAGTTCTTTTTCTGGCTAGGAAACTTTTTTTGTCCAGTTCTTGTGTTCCAGGATTCTGTCCCTGATACATATGAAATCCTTTCCACGGATTTGGAAATCGCCTTAAAACGCATACGGTTTCTGGTTGTGTACAGGGCACCTTCTTGTACTTCGAAATTGTCTTTCAACTGTTCAATACCATCGGCGATCTTATTTCTTGTAGCTGGCCTTCTATCATCACAGGTGATTTTAACCTCCCGGATATCAATTGGAATGAACCATCTGTTTTGCAAACGTGAGTTCCATATCAAGAAGTTTTTCAACTGTGTGCTCGAGTCATAGCCTTGAGTAAATTGTCAGGCCCTCGACCCGTGGTGGTCATGCTCTTGATCTAGTTCTGTGTAATGATAACTGTATGGTCAATTCAGTAAGCATTTCTCCGCCGTTGGGGTCCAGTGATCACTGTACCGCTCATTTTGCACTTAAAGGCAGCATACACGCTCAAAAAAGTTGTTGAGATAACTACATTAGTGGGATCTTCAGGGCCCTAGAAGAGCCCTCACGAAGTTGGAAGAGTTGAAAACGAGTTAAAATGACCGTATTTGAGCCATATTGAGTCACAAAACCATCCTTTCTCCGCCCACCGATACGGGCTCCGCCCTTCAATACAAATGTTCAAGGCTCGATTACGGTCATTTCGGCTCATTTTTACGCTTCTAAGGTCGTAAGAGTTCCAGAAAGTGCCGTAAGAGTACATTAGCGTCGTTATCCCAACAAATTGTTTGCTAGCTCCGCTATTTCAGCCAATGCGATAAAACTCGTCCACATCTGGGCCAGTATAGAACGAACCGTTATATCTTCATTTCAGTCGATTTTCTTCCGGTTTTTTCGTTATCTCTGAATATTAACAGCTTCAGACTTTCGATTCATTCCATAAAATTGATATCATTTTTGAGCGTGTATGCTGCCTTTAAAGGCAGTGTTCACGATAAAAATCGTTTTTCTGTTTCCCCACCTATCTTGAGATCGGCCCCATGCTGATTCCAACGATGTCTCTGAAATCGTACAGGACCTTCCGGGAACGGAGTTATGGTCCCTCAAAAATTGAGCTAAGGAACATGGTGGACGAGTTTTGTCCGAGACTTGTAACTTCCGTCTTTTGCAGCCGATGTATGCGAGCTGACCTGAGTAAGGAGAGAAGTTGAGAATGAAGGGAAGAACAAGGCTTATGACTGGAAATCATCGCTCATCTCACGATCTGGAGCATTCATTTGTTCACGTCGGTGGGCGTGTGTTGCGCTTTTAGGGTTTGCCTTGCGCTCGAAGTGGCAACTTCGGGCTCTTTTGAAGCTTTTCCTGGTTTTTTTTCATGCGTTCTTTCGACGTCAACGTTACAGTGTTCCCCGCCAGTAACCATTCCTAGTGGAAACTGAAACGCATTTTTTATCGTGGACACTGCCTTTAACCTTCCGAGGTGTAATGCTCCTGTTGTGTATAGAAGGAATTTTAGGATTGTTGTCAGTGTGGATCAAAAGTACGAGCGCTTCCTTTCTATCATACACCATTGCATTGATACTTTCGTTCCCCTCGAACTGTGGCACCGTAATAAACGAAGACTACCACCGCATTTAACCCACATGGAGCGGATGAGATCAGAGGCGTGGCATCTGGCGAAAACTCAGGACTGTGCTGAGTTCTGGGAACGGTTTAAAAGTGTTAGTGAAAAAAAGATAAGATGGAGAAGTATAATAATCAAACTGAGAAAAAAAGCTGTCGAGTCAAGTGATAAACATTCCCTCTCCAGATTTATCAATTCTAAACTCCGGGAAAAATCAGGTGTTGGAGTTCTCAAAAACCCCAATGGGGCATTGGTGAGGAATGCTAGTGATAGAGCTGAGTTGTTGGCGGACGTATTTCAAAAGTCGTTTTCTGACGTCTCTTCTATGGACAGTCTACCTGTCTCCAATTCTTTCGCTGTTATGGCTGATTCATGTTGGTTTTACAAAGATGAAATTATCAAGGAACTTCTTGCCTGGCCTTCTTCCAACTCTATCACTCCCGACGCCATACCACTCAGCTTTGTCAAGCAGATCGCTCTTGATATTGCAGGTCCCCTGGAGTTCATTTTCAATCTGAGCTTCATGTCTGGTGAAGTCCCCATCAAATGGAGGCAATCATTTGTTACCCCCATTCCAAAAAAGCCCCCTTTCACAGACCCTACTAATTTCAGACCAATCAGTATAACATCTATTTCCTCACGACTGTTTGAAAAACATCTGAAAAAGAGAATCGTTTGTCTTTGGGAAGCAAATCAGGTTATCTCTGCTTTCCAACATTGTTTCCAGGGAGGGAAGTCCACTGTGACGGCATCATAGAAGCGCTTAACAAGTGGTTGACTTTTCTAGATGTTGGGAAGAGTGCTGATGTTGTGTATTTTGATTTTGTTCAGGCTTTTGATAAGGTTCCTCATGACAAATTGTTGCAAAAACTCTCGATGGTTTGTATCCATCCGCGAATGGTTTCATGGATACATTCGTTCCTAACTGACAGGACGTTCTCGGTCTGTGTTGACTCTTCTCACTCAACTCCAAGGCCAGTCCTAAGTGGTGTACTATACATTGGATCCGATTCGTATAATTTCGGATATCCGTCCGAATGATTCGAAATTTTGACGATTCGGTATCCGAATCACCGAAAAAACGCCAAATCCGAACCGAGCCGAAATCCGAATCACCGAAAAAACCCCAAAACCGAGCCGAACCGAAATCCGAATCACCGAAAAAACGCCAAATCCGAACCGAACCGAAATCCGATTCACCGAAAAAACGCCAAATCCGAATCGAACCGAAATCCGATTCACCGAAAAACGCCAAATCCGAATCGAACCGAAATCCGATTCACCGAAAAATCGTCAAATCCGAATCGAACCGAAATCCGATTCACCGAATTACACAGGATTCGATTCATGAATCGAGTTTTCGATTATCCGAAATGCGTCACGATTCGATTCAATCATGCTAGTTTAAAGGCAAAGGACACCCAGGAAATTGTTTTTCTAGATTTCATCCTCATCTTGGAGACGGTCACACTCTGATCACAATGGTATTTCTGCAATCGTCCAAGACCCCGTACGAACGGAGATATGGCTCCTTGAAAATGCCTGTTTTTTCAGGGCAAAAATTTGGTGGACGAGTTGTCTTAGGCCTGTATTTCCCTTGATTCGCAGTTGCGGCACGAGAGCAAAACAGGATGAGGAGATAAATTGGAAAGGGAGGGAAGAACGATGACTCGGTTGAAAACCATCCATCAATGTAGCCGCTATTGAGATCGAAAGTCAGGAAGAGGGCCGGGCCTGTGGTATTGGCTGGAGCGGGTCGGGCCCGTGGTGGTCGCTTATATCTAGCTTATTTGGAGAAATTGAGATCTCGCATTTGGCACGTGTTATACAGGAGGGGTCTTCTACACAATTACACAAAAATTTCAAATTTCGTATCTGAGGGTGTATGGTGCCTTTGAAGGATTCAATAGTGATCCATATACGCGCTCCAATAGCGACGCGAGCGCGGGCTACATTCCGAAATTTCTCCCAGAATTTTCTGATTGTGTCTTTGCTTCTCCTTCGCTGTCAGTCTACGGTACTTTTCCTGACTGTGATTGTTTCTCGTATTGAAAGCCTGTCTTTGCGCTTGCTAGTGGCCGTTTCAATGTTTCAAAATTCTGTCACATACATTTTCAGATATTTGCGGCTATATTCTTCTTCCCTAGTGCAATCCCAATAATCCGCATCTATCGCTCCGGTACGTTTTCTTTTTAGTCTCCTCGAATAACCGCCGTAGAATTAGAAGCTTCGTCGCTGCTGGTTGCGGACAGAGAAATTGATTTGGCGGCAACTCATGTTTAGGGTTTTTTTTCATCATTTAATTGCTTCGATAGCGGAACGGGCCGTTTTTCCAACTAGTTTAGTGCTAAAACTGGAGTACTGATTATTCCATTATTGTCTCGAAGATGATTGCAGGTGTTCTGAGCTTTTTCTCTCGCACTTCAGAGTACACATATCTGAACCGATTTCTTCTGTATATCCGAGAAATTACAGCGAGTCACACACAATGTCTCATTCCTGACGGTCTTCGTATCGCTTCAAAGAAGGTGATGAACTGAAAGCCCAGAAGGCTTGACGGATTAGATGTGGAAGTAAGGGTTTGCGCGAGAATCCTCTTCGAGCGTAAAAGCGACGAAAAGAAAATTTTTTCGCTGTCGATTGGGTCGCTGGGTCCGCAATCAGCAGTGACGAAGCGTTCAATTTTACGGTGAAGACCACAAAACAATCGGAAACAGCACATTGGGAACGGTACCGATAATTTCGTCGATTCGAAACGCTGGTGCTATCTGCCCGGGTCATGGCGGGTTGCGACTGCGATTCGTTCACATACATCTCACTGGGGCGCCCCACCTTTTCGCCTAAAGGTTCTAAAAGCTCTCAAAATATGCTTTAAATGTGGTGCTCTGTTCTAACACCCTGTATGCCACTTCACTTTGATCCTACCTATCCGCCGACGGTAACTGCGCGTTGAAAACAGGACAGGGGCCCTTTACACACCGAGGGAGGAGTTGTACCGCATTTCGCGGCTCTAATTCCACTCGGGACCACTTCGCTCGCGTTGAGTGGCGTGACGTTTCAAACTGCAAAAACGGGACAGCTCCTCCCTCGGTGTGTAGAGAGCCCCCGTCCCATTTAAGACCGCCGCGCGCGCGGCATGGCATACCCGACGCGGCGGTTAAGGCGTCGCGCGCGCCGTTTCGCATTAGGTCGCGCTCACGAACAGCAAGGAATTGAGCCAAATCAAGTTATTCGTTCGCAAGGTAAGAATTAGAGAATAAATGCTGTAATAAAGTACAATTCGCCGTATTTAGCTCACAAATAGATGGCATAGTACACATAATTGGCGCTAGATAAGACGATAATGAGGAATTTCTAAATATCACGAGCAACTACCACTCAACCCGTGGTCAAGCAAATCGGTCTAGGATTTCGAAAAGAAACTACCTGTCATTGTTGGAAAGTTATATCCAGTTAGGCCTTCAAGAAACTCTGAACATCTCTTTTTTTGATTCTGTTGGTCAAAACATTATTTTTGGATAACATACGTAATGGACTGTTTGCTAGGCTGAACACCAATTGAAAGTTCCGTTCTCAGGTTCCTAAACAAGATTCGCGTAGGTTTAAGTACGTCCATCGCAGACGATGATTAGGATGCGACTATAACTTTGCCTCATGAACCGCGAAATCCTTTGGAATGGTTAGAGAAAGAGAGCGAGTGATTCTTGATCTAAAGCTCGGAGAGCCATCTAGAATAGTTTCGAGATTGTTTTTCGACGCTTAGGGACTATAAAGGTATTTCTGAGACCTTAGCCGGTGCTGTGTAGAATGAAAAAAATCTAGACTGACATAAAAGAGCCATATCGTTCCTGGTTTTCCCCCAGGTAGACTGCTGGAAATGTTTGTGGAGAATGTCAAAGAGCCCAAGTTTACACTCGAAACACAATCTGAATACTCGAGTCCTGTGAGGGGTGAGATCCAGTGAGATATGTGCACACGTGACGCAGCCGCAACGCGAAGTGAGCTGGAACGAATAGACAGAATGCTTAACTTTTCTAGCGTCTCCTATTACCCACGAAGGCTTAGGAAACCCATCATGACCGTGAGCACGCAAACCATCTTCTAGATAACTAGAACCATCAATCGTCAGTGAGATTCCTACAAAATCACACCATCCATTGCTCCGCCGTGCTTGTTGCGGCATGGTTAACACAAAATTACTTGTATTTTTGTGTTCAAAAAATGGTTTGTACGCAACGAAACGGGGTGATGTTTCCACCATTTGATGGGGTTCCCGTTCTCTCGCGTCTCTAGCGTGATGTTTCCACCATTTGATGGGGTTCTCCTTCGACGAGAACACCATCAAATGATGGAAACATCACGCTAGAGATCTTCCACTTATTGCTCAACAGTTCCTGAATACTGTGTGGCACCGGCCGGGTCAGTAGATTGCGAAAGAATTTAAAGGTAAGCAAATAGTGGATTGGTTTTACGTCTTCTTCTTACAATTTGTATATTCAGTTTTGCTGGACTCATTTTCTGCAACAAACGCAGAGGCCGGCTCTTTGGTGGGAATGCCAGGACGCTCCTCATGATGAAGGCTCACACATGTGAAGTGAATAAAAGGTGAGTAGAACGTGAAAATCCCATGGTGTTACGTTTAGATAATTCCACTTTATTTTCAGGCTTTCTCGTTTCTGGACTGAGGAGTACGCAGCATGCAATGGGGATACTATGGATGCTGATGACAGCTCAGAAGAGAGCGGAAGCGAATATCTGGAGTGAATGAGGCATTTATAGGAAGAAATCGTGCAACAAATACAGATGATGAAATTGAAAATTTTTGATGTGATCGAAAATATTATGAATAAATGGATTCTGATAAAAAAATTCAGCCTCTAACGTATGTATGAAAACATGAACAGCTTTTCAAGCGCGAGCAGGAAATAGTATCTTCAGTTCAGACCGTATGTTGCAAAATTGTGGGATGGACCTTCTCCAATAGTTTTTTCTTGTTGTATCCGGCTCATTATCCGATTCGAGTATCCGAATCCGAGTGATCGAAAAAACGCCGAATCCGAATCGAACCGAAATCCGATTCACCGAAAAACGCCAAATCCGAACCGAACCGAAATCCGATTCGCCGAAAAAACGCCAAATCCGAATCGAACCGAAATCCGAATCACCGAAAAAGGGGAAAATCCGAATCGAACCGAAATCCGAATCACCGAAAAAAGACCAAATCCGAATCGAACCGAAATCCGATTCACCGAAAAAACGCCAAATCCGAATCGAACCGAAATCCGATTCACCGAAAAAAACCGTTTTTCGGATCAGCCCGAAATCCGATTATCCGAAATGTTTTGCCTCGGATCCAATGTATATGGTGTACCACAGGGCGGGGTATTGTCGCCCATCCTTTACAACATATACACTCACGAACTCGCCGGTCTTGTCAGCTCCTGTGGCAACGGTTCCAGTGCATTTGCGGATGATATCAAGATCTATCGGAACATTTCCCAACCGGAGAACTGTATCTTGCTACAACAGTCTATTGACATTGTCAGTACTTGGTCTCGCGATTGGAATCTCCCGTTGGCAAAAGAAAAAAGAAGGTTCTCACCTGGGTAATAGCAATGCTAACAGTAAATATACTGTCAGTGGCTGTCAGATCCAAGAAGTTGACCAAATAACCGATTTAGGGTTCAATATTACTACAAGTCTGAGTTTTGATAAGCACTGTGAATCTATCTCGAATAAAGCAAAATTTGCTATGAATAATATTTTTAGGGGTTTGTCAACTTGCAATCCCTCTGTGCTTATCAGAGCTTACACAACGTATGTAAGACCTTTACTCGAGTACGGTACCCCGGTATTTAACCCCGCCAAACTCAAAAACTTAAAAGATTGGAAAAGATACAGAATAATTTTACTAGAAGAGTTCTTATCAGACAGCATAGCTTCATTTATGGGCAATTGCCCTCCACTGCTCACAGAAATGCGCTCTTTGGCCTTGAGCCTTTGGCTCTCAGAAGGGAGAAGAATGATTTGTTTCTGTTCCATCATACCCTTTTCAATGGCAAGTTTAGTCTTAGGCCTGGGGATTTCGTGAGAACGGGAGATTCGGTCACCCGGGGGGGGGTCCGATTAAATTCCACCGTACAGTGTCAAATCTTGAGTGTCGGCGCTGTTATTTCACTAATAGGGTTGTTCCGGTATTCGAAGATCTCAGTAGGAACGATACTATTCCTATAAACTTCGGCGCTTATAAGAACTTAGTGCACGTGAAACTGGCTTCTGGGAAGCGACGGAGTGACCCTCTGCAGTGCTGGGTTGCTCGTTTCCCGGTGCTATCCTTCGAACTGATCCATTGTTCTCGCTTCATTGGTTTACGTTATTTTTCTTTGAATATTCAGTTAGAGGTTGGTTGTTTGTTTCCCTGTTTCTCTTTTTTTTCACACGAGTGTAAACTTGTGTAAATAAATATATATATTTGTCACATGTTTTCTTGAGTATCAATTTTCATTCTGTCACTGGGAGGGGTAATACGGCAGGATTGCTCAAACATTGTAATCCAGCGCTTCAAACGTCGTTAACGAGATGCCGTGCAGTCCTATTTATGCTGTTATCTCGGCTATGCTTGTGAGAGTGTATGCTGCCTTTAAGATAAGTGTATTAAACTGGCAATAAGGTTTCTCTTCTGAGAAAATTCGTCCCAGTTGGCGACCAACCCCGCCTTGAACGCTCCTAACCGGTGCTTTCAGGACAGGTTTAAGCCAGAGTCCCGGCGCCAGCCATGTCTGAGCAAGCTCATCCGACATGATAGCAGTGCCGCCGCGACGGTGCCTAAACACAGCCGCGACGGTTTTCATCGCGGCTGAGTCTAGGTACCGTCACGACAAGTTTGATACAAGGTCACGGTTAGCTTTATTAGCCATAGCTGGTACCGGGACTCTAGATCGACCCTGCCCTGAGTGCACTGATTAGGAGCCTTCAAGGGTAGGTTGGGCTGCCACTCTCAGAGTCCGGAGCAAAAATTGTGCTCATGTGATTTTTTTCGTAAGAGAAAAAAGTTAAACTTGGATGGCCCCGATGAGTACACACACTATTGGCGAGGTCTACAAGAGGAGCCGAGGTACTCCGCGAAACAGGACTTTGTTGGTGGCAGTCTTATGGTATGGGGTGGTTTCTATAAAGGCGGTACGCTTCAGATCGCCTTCTCATCCTCTCGAATGAATTACGCCGACCACCAATAGGTGTTGCGAACTTGCCTCCTGCCCGTGTTGGCCCAACTTCAGCGTGACGGTCTCGTTTTCCAGCAAGACAACGCGTCAACTCATGCGAGTCGCTCCAATAAGACGTGGTTGATGGAACACTTTGTCACCGGTTTGAGCTGTACAGCCTGTTTCCTTGACGTAAACCCCATCGAGAATATCTGGGCAGTTTTGGTTTGCCGAACATACGGTGGAGGCAAGACGTACGGGTCAGTTGAGGAACTCAAGAGAGCTGTAGTCAATGCATGGAGCAACTTGGACACAGGATTGCTCAAACGACTGCTCGACTTCATTCCGGAACACGTTCTACAGATTACTTCTAGGCATTAAGAAGTGAAAGACTATTAAAATGTTATAAAAAGTTTGCATTCTTTAATAAAAAGTTGGATACTTAAAGGGTCGCTATAATGTTGAAACGGTCATTTAGGAGGTGAAGTACCAGACAATTCTTGTTTTATCAAATTTTTTTGTCAAATTTTACAAAATAGCTGTCAGGTGCGCTGAGATCAATGGTAGCCATGCCATCCGATAAAAGTTTGTGTGGGCATTGTTTCCTGTGTTTTGGAGGCTATCACTATAATTACGAAACGCACTCTATGCACCTAACCAACATTGCAGGCTCGGGTTCCAAGACGAACCGGAATAGACGGCCAACTTTCTCGCCATCAGCAACGATTTCCATGATGACTTGACTGGCAGTCGTCTCTCTGAGTAATTTTTGAAAAAAAAAGAGCTCTTAGAATGACAGACCATGGTGTGGTAATCCGAAATCAAGTTTCGATCGTTTATGTTCGACCTGAGCAGAAAAGCTTTTTGCGCATAAAAATTGCTGCGCTTGCGATAAGATAAAGGAAGCAAATGATGAATGGCAAGCATACTGCCACTGATAGTGAGGAAATACAAAGGAGTAATACGTTTTATCCTGAAAATCATATCCAGGAATTCGTATAGTAATGAAGCTGCTGTATATCTAAACTTACCTGCGGTAGTAAAAAGTTAGGTATGTCCTCAAGCATAGCGGATGCGAATCGTAGAGGATCATATTGACCAGAAATCCAGACAGGACAAAAAATCTTGAAAGAAGGATCTCTTTCTTACTTGATTGTAGGACACAGGTAGTCAACCACAGCGTGGTACTCTTTCGTTCAATTTGATTCTTACCAGCCACGCACGCTTTCGCAATACTACGAAAAATCGACGCTTGTGGGGAAATGGGCTTTTCCTCCGTGTTTGAATCTCAAGCAGATTATTTGTACTACATGAAATAAACCTTTCGTTGCTCCACTTGCACACAGACTTCACACTCTTGGGAGAAGTAAAAATATTATTCATCTTCGCGCCATAAGTAATGCATATGAGACGAATTCAGTGTCTAATAAATGACTGCCGTCTATTTCTTTCATTCAAGGTCAAGCAGACCGTTGTCCAGAACTTCGACGAAGCTACGTCCCCCCCTTGAAAACCAAAATTTTTGAAAAAACGTTTCATAACGTTTACGTCTCCCTCAGGTCCTGAAAAAAATTTAACAGTTTTTGTGGTCAAAATTTAAAAGTATGTATATTTCAACCTGGATTTTCGAAAAAATAGTTACTGCACTTCCTATACGACTGATTAGCCTCGGGAGTGTAGTTTTGACTTGCCCTTAAGCAACAATATCTGTATTGAGAAAGAAGTAACCAAAACTGTGACACAGATCAATCTCACGATGGCATAACGACGAAGAAAAATGTGTTCCAATTCAAGCAGAAACCAGAAAAAACGCTGGATACTTGTTCCTTGCTTGCATTAGGTTTTGTCCTAATCTTGATCGTACAGTAAGATAACAAAAAGTCAGTAATTGTTCAAAAATGACGCAACAGGCGAGCTTGAGCTGATAGGAATTTTTCG
This sequence comes from Aplectana chamaeleonis, assembly GCA_029168955.1. Lineage (NCBI taxonomy): Eukaryota > Metazoa > Nematoda > Chromadorea > Rhabditida > Cosmocercidae > Aplectana > Aplectana chamaeleonis. The sequence continues at coordinate 607,543 of JAPDOI010000198.1, forward strand.
TAATGGAGGGAATTACGTTGAGGATGTAGAACGTTTCCTAACTTTTAATGAATCCCAACCTTGGAATTGCAAAAACTCTGGCATATGCCGAGCATTATTCGGGGACGTCTTCGACTCTCTATAATAGCTCAATAATCATAAGGCTTCACGACACCTGAGTGCAGACCTAGTTAGTTGGGGAAGCTCGGGATACGCGGGAAGAATGAAGTATACACTATCAAATTTCTAAGCACTTCGACGAAGTTTCTGTGAGATCAATGACTGATAGCACTATCAAATAGCAGATACCGGCAGCAGTCTACATTTTGACGGATAAGAAACCTCTAACCAGGTTTGCATCGAGACCTCCGGTTGGGTGGAACCCTTTTGTGGGTGCGTAAACCTTCAAAGGTTCAAAAAAGTTCGATTCCCAACTAGTATTGTCAAACAGAAGCGGTGCGAGCGCGGGTGGGAGAGGGGATGTTACCGATGGTGGTTGGCGAGTACTGTACTGCGCAACAGTGCCCGCAAAACCACCGCAGGTGGCGAACGCGGCTTGGCATGTGAGCGAGATATTTTTCGGCGGCTCGCTGCAGTGGTAAGTAAAACCCCTTGCTCCGGAATGCTCTAAACTGAGGCGTTTCCGAGCGAAATCGTGGTAGTGAGTAGGAGGTCAGCCAAAGATTAAAATTTTACCTTTTAGATGTTAAAATTGCTTTTTTGAAAAAATTACCGTTGTCCAATTTTGGTCGAAGGAGCGGCTTTGGACAACGGTTTTGGACAACGGCAAAACGTGTTTTAGGCCATTTTCTTCGTGTTTTGAGGTTTTAAAATCTGAAGTTTTATGGGGGAACGTACGTTGTCCAAATTTCGAAGTGAAGATTTGTGCGGTAGTAGGCCCGATTAATGAATGCAACTCGTCTAAAAATTTGTTTTATGTACTGAAAATTTGAATCCTGCCCGAAATATGTCTATTATATCGTTATGTGAAGATTCTTTTTTCACATGTGCTGTTGTGGTGCTGCACTAATATTCTCTTTTATTTTTTTGTCGCTATTACAATATGTGAGACAACCACGTCCAAACCCCTCGTTCCATGACATGTTTTCTTCACAGAAATAGAAACGCAGCTGACAAAATCCCCGACTTTCTAAAATTTCGGCCCGAATTTTTTACGTCCCCCCCTAAGAAAATCTAAATTTCGAAAATTTTCACGTCCCCCTGTTGTCCAGCGGAGCAACGCCCGCCTGACCCTGCTTTCATTTCGTCGATTTCACATTCTTCCATCGTCAACGATGGGGTTGGATCACCTCGAAAACATCTACAATTCCAAGAGTACACACCTCGCCCGCATGCTCCACGACGGTAGACTCGCACTATCCTGCGACACCGTTTGTCATCAAACTTGTCAGCCTGCCAGTCACCTCACGCCTCAAGACAAGAGCCTGGATCGGCAACGAAGGCTATTACAAGTATGTACGATGACAGAAGGCATGAGTGGGCCCGGTTTACTACTATCCTCTTGAAGTCTACTATCCTCTAATCAATGCGCCCTTGTTGTTGCTACCGTAGAAGCCACAAAAACCTTTAGGCGTGCTTAACTTTGGAGCCAAACGATGGTCGAGGCAGCGGTAGATAGTATCACATCCCAACAGCTAAACCATTATTGTACACTTCTGTTTAGCTCATCCGTCAGAAATAAAGAAGCAGCTGCTAAAACCCCGTTGGCGTCGTTTTCAGAATATGCGCTGGAGAAAATGAGCACAATGAGTCACCAATCGTAAGACGGTCGGAAAGGCACAATACTACCACTTCCGAGAGTCATCAATATTATCGGTGCACTTCCCACTAAACTGGCCGGGTAGCTAGCTGGAAATCGCTCTTACGATAGGGTCTATACTACCCCTGATTGGGCGACTTGAGTCACTGATAAGGAATGTGATTGCGTGGGCGGTGGTGCGGTCCACGAATGCCATGTTGGCGTCAGATCAATACGGCCACAACTCGTGTGCATTGGAACCATACGCGCCTTGTCGTAACATAACTCACACGTCGACGCCGAGATATCCATTTGGAAAATATTCTGGATAGTAGTGGTAGAGAACAACGAGTATAACGGCCCAACCCCGCAAACCTTGGATGTCATGCCTTTTTGAATGCATAAATCCTAGAACGATGTCGATATTGTGTTCTCTCTTTGTCGCGAATGATAAATATATGTAAGCCGTGAAAAGAACGAAACTCCAATGGTTTCTTCGCGGGCGTGTACGGAGGCGATAACTAGACAGCGGAGGGGAGACGGAGGAAGCAGCACTGCACGCACATGTACGTTCGATAAGTGATGAATTTCGTTTTTTTTCTCACAGAGATTCTGCACGACTGCCAAAGATTTGGAATAGTTAAACAATTACACATAAGAGTATGATGCAATGAATTTTTAGCTGAGCTGGAAGGCAAGTGATCGAAATTAAGTTAAAGCATTTAACGCGGGGCGCGGAAACTGTATATCATGGCCCACCCAAGCATTTCTCGTGTGAGCAGAAGGAAAGGTTGAGACTGCGAGGATTTTTACTTTACTTTCTTTAGAGCACTTGTTCACATTTTCGTTTACATTTTAGCGCAAAAAATGTGGTGAACCCTACCTTCAGATTGAGAAACCCGTATGGGGAGACGCATCTTTGACTTCACTCTTTTGTAGGAAATTTTCTTGACGTGGGTCTCGCCTTAAAGGCACAGCCCAAGCACAGGGACGAAATCTGATATTTCCACTTAATTGTGAAGTAGACACACCCCATATAACACCTGCCAAGTGCGAGCTCTCAATTCCTCCGAATATGCGAGATATAGGAGGAAGCTACCTTGGGGTGCCCACGCCCGGAAGCCACTTTGGCACGCCCCTTTTACAATCTTTCGAGCTCAATAGTTGCGAGATGAGTGATCATTCCCGATCAATAACCCCGTTCTTCCTTTCATTCTCAGCCTCTCTCTTTACTCAGGTTCGCTCATATACATTGGTTGCAAATGACGGAAGTTACAAGCCTCGGACAACTCGTCCATCATGTTTCCATAGCTCAACTGTTGAAGGGCCATAATTCCGTTTCCAGGGGGTCCTGTACGATTCCAGCGGTATCGTTGGTATCAGCATGGGACCGTCTTCAAGATAGGCAGAAAAACAGGAAAACGATTCTGAGGTTGAACGGTGCCTTTAACCCTCATACCGCCAAGCGCCATCTATGCAAGCTCATGAACCACCTGAGTGAGGCCACGAACCTTCAAGAACGGCCTATCGACATCCCAGGTGGGGCTAAGGACTACGTCGCGCTATCGGCGACCTATGATGGAGATCGCCATGAGGTAGTGAAAAAATAGAATTACGGGAAACTTGAAAGGCATGCGAACTCGCTAGTATTCTTTATCGATCGAATAATTTCGTTCCCAATCACAGAGTCACTGTTAAGGTAGGAAAATTAATTTTTTGGGGTTCCGCTACCGTTCTAAGAATGTAATGTTTTGAGATCCAGGTTTTGGCAACGACACTCACATTTTTCAACAGCAAAGACATATTTGCAAAGTACCCGCGGCACTGCCGAAGTTGAGAGGTATGTAAGGTTGAGCGCGTCCGCTCCAGCGCAGTTAGCCAATAACAGTCTTCACATACAACTGCTACTAAGATTCTGGGGCCGGTTTTCTCATTGAAATGCCGGGTGAATCCCACCTTACCCGGAGACGGTTGCTCACTCACCGTGAAACGGCATTCATCAAACACATATTTACCCAGGTTAGATTTGTGTCGTGTGGACTCACCGGAGCACTCCATAAGTGCACTATAGTTTACAATTATTTCGCTCATTCACTCCATTTTGGTTCAAGAGAACGAGAGAGAAGTGCATGGGTTTAGTGATGAATGAAAACTTCATAGTACAAAATAACAACAGTGAACATTACTGACTTTTCCATTTCGTCTGGCGAGATTTAATCATAGGCACTCGTTTGTTTTTTTATTGGATTTCCACTCTAAAATAGATTCTTATCATCTGATAGTACTAGGTTGTAGCCAAAGTGTTCCACCACACTTTTTTTCCTTTTTGCGGCGCAGTTCTTCAACCTTGTTTGGTATACCGCTCAAAAGCGCAAATCTGTTCCTATCTCAAGCTTTTTAGCTCTGCTACTTTTAGTGGGCCACGAATTGTAGGCCGAAATTTGGAAATATTTCTGGGAAATGTTCATCGCACAGCCAACCATAATTATGTCTTTTCCTGCATTACACACAGCAACGAAAAAAACCAAGGATCGTAGAAAATTATGGAATTGTAGAGAAGTTTTTTGACGGAATGTGATATATCATTCTCCTCTGTCGTATACTGCTGGGAATTTCCTTTTGAAAGTATTTCATTGCGGAATGTCAACTGATTTCTTTGAAAATTCGAAGAAAAAGCGAAAATTGATTGAAAAAGTCTATTATTCGCAAATTGTCTTTGGCGGACGAGAGAATTATCTTTGAAACTTTGTCGCGAGGTTTGAGGCTTCAAGGTCATTGCACAGAAAAAAATTCGGAATGCCAATTGATTCAGTGTTCAAGCCACTAGTTGAATTCGAGCGTGGAGTTCCAAGTTATCGTGTTTTGAAGCGAGCGCCAAAAATATTAGATAAAGGAGCCATTGTGCTTCCGAATGCTATACTATCAAAGTATGACCTGAGAAACTCAATCAGACCAGGAATATTTTCTCAAAACTTTTATTTTCGCATCAACTCAATATCATTCAATTCAGTTGAAGTTCGGTGAAGAATCGCGGAGGAGTATAAAGCTGAGGACAGAGAAGTTTATTCGTCGCATTCCCTGGGGTGGGCGGCATGCATGAACGCTGCGATGAAGGTCAGGGAGCCGCTCCGCTTCCTATGTGCGCAGCGTCGAGCCACGGGACGGCATCAAGTGCATGGCGTACATTGGTGTGTCGCGGACGTAAATGCATCTTCTACAGCAAACTCTACGTCAAGCGGGATTTTGTTGTCATCGAAGTCGCTTTCTGGCACTTGTTTTGTCATCGCGTGCATCTCAATTATTGGAAGCAAAGACGACTGGGATGACAGAAAATGCGCGCGTAGAGCTTGCGATGGAGAGTGCATTTTCTTTCGCAATACACTAATATAGTCAGGAATTTGCAGAGGGCGGCCTGAGGTAACTTTGGGTGTTCAGGCTGACCCGAGGACAGAATTTAGGGGTGGAGACTTGAATGGGGCGAGACGAAGAGAAAGAGGGTTCAGCCGCAAAAATTTCATGTTGCACATATTTGCGTGCAACGTGGATGTGAGATCCGGATCATTAACATCTCTTGACGAAAGTATTGACCAAGCCACTGGTATTAGGCTCCTCATCTCACAGTGTGCCTCAATCTTCAGTGTGGTTCTTCGGAACCGGACCTGGAAGGTGATCTCCAGTCACTCTCCGGAAGATTCACCGAATACCGGAGGATAATTTTTGTCGGCGAGGGCATCTTCCCACGGCTTGATGAGGGGAGTCGGCCCAACTGCGGGCAGTGGGGTGCACCCCTCCGTAGACCATGGAGACATCCCAGGACAGGGATCATCCCTGTCCTGGGATGTCACAGGGGTCCCCTCTGCGAACCCGAAACACCCAAAATGGCTTGAAGAAAAAAATTATGAAACCCCTCGGCTCCCTCCAAAATTACCTCGGCTGGCCCTACAATTTCACCGAAGGGTGACTCGGGTCGAATTTGGTGCCGCCCGAGTATGTATCCTCGACTGGACCTTTATTCACCGCTCGGGTCGCCCTGTACGAATATCCAAGCACTTCGTGGCCCTCCCGTGGCTCGACGCTGCGCGCATAGGACGCGGAGCGGCTTCCTGACCTTCTTTGCAGCGTTCATGCATGCCGCCCCTGATGCATTCAAAATTTAAATAGTAAAGAAATGAAGTGAGCAGAAGGAAAAAATACCGCTTCTTCACAACTCACAATAAAATCCTATGAGAACGCGCATGTAACAAGTGGCATTAATGCAGCCATTCATTTCTGATTAATGATTTTTTTATAATTCTAATAATCGTACAAATACTACTTTAGCTGCCCGATTAATAGTAAAAGAATAAGAAGTGAACTGAAGAAGTACGAGCTCCGTATAAATGATAACATTTGTCTGCCGTCAACTGCCGTTTCTGTCCTAAATACTGGGAATCGGCCTTATACTCGTGTTTAGCGCCCCGGATTCGCCCTCTGGGTTAAGTTTAGACTGAAAAAAATTAATGTCGTATTCTCAAAAAAAACTTTTACTTACTGAAAAACTTTATTACTCAAGCAGCTAAAATAGTGTTTTTAAGAGGGCCCGTGAGGAAGTCTACCAGAAAATATGGCTAAAGGGGCAACTCTAACCCTATTAAAGATCTCTCCAACACTACTGCACGAATTCTCGTAATTTCTCCCCTCCCTCTTGCTGCTCCGAGAAGCATGTGCTATTTAAAGGGACAAAGGCGTAGAACGCCCAGACAATCATTTTTCAGTTTTTTAGCTCGTGTTCGAGAGAGTCAGAAGGCGATCACAAGGGCATCTCTATGTCGCTCAAGACAACTATGAACAGAGTTACGGCTTTTCGAAAAATCCTATATTTTGAGGGTTGGAAATTGGTGGACGAGTTGTCTCATTGTCAGCCCTGTATTTCTCTTCATTCGCAAGTCAATGGACTGAAGAACGATGACTTGTTGAGAATTGAGCCATCCATCTGGCCGCTATCGAGTTCGCAAATCTGGTAGGGGGTGTGGCCCATGGTGGTGAGATAAGTAGGTCGGGCCTGTGATAGCCGCTTATATCTCGCTGATTTGGAAGAAACTCGCACTTGGCACGTGTTATACAGGAGGGGTCTGCTACACAACCAAATAAAAATCATGAAATTCATGTCTGAGGGTGTACTGTGCCTTTAAGTGGCGCAGAGGTGCAAAACGTCTGCACCTACCTCCCCCCCCCCTTCCCGCTCAGCAGCACGCGTTCCTATCAGTTCGTCCTAAGGCGGTCAGGGCCTACCCCCCCCCCCCATATAGTATGCCGGGCTCACTCTTTCGATGCAGGCGTGTCTCCCCAACAAAGATACGGCCCATGTCATGGTCCGCAGCTAGGGTCACCCTCACCGTAGTACGCGACAGAGACATCATCTCAGCCACAGTCGAAAACGAGGGAGCATCCCTCGCTAAGGACCGTGGGGAGACCCCTCAGCGCTAAGGATTCCTCTAGAAATTGATTTGTAGTCGCATTCCAGGTACGGCCAGAAGGGCCAACCGCGCCCTCTATAGGAGAGGGTCACTTATATACGTTCTGAGCGGCTGACAGACGCCTGAGAAATTGTGGAGCAAGCGATCAAGGTGTTCAAACGGAAGCAGAGTGGCTCGTTCTTCTTCCAAATTGCATCGCAGTCGAGTCGAAAGCGTGCCGTGGGGGAATGGAGAGGCTGTGTGTTGCGACACGTACTTCTCGTTAGGACGGCGATTAGGCCTTGTGAGGGTCGAGAAGCACTGGGACGCATCGTCGTCTAAAGCGCTTCGAATCGGAAGCATATCGCGGCCGAGTCCAATTCCCCAGGTGTCTTGGTATGCAACGAGGACTTACTGGGACGTTCAGCACGTTAAGTAGAATCGCGGCAGAGTCCCGGCGCCGCTAATCATCGGACCTGAACATCGCGGAGCCGAGATATCCACGGCGGGTTCGTGGTTCGCGACAGGTTCTGGGTAGACTTGAGGCAGACTCGGGGTTCGCGGTATTATCGCTGCAGACAAAGTTCATCAGAGCAATACCTGAGTCCGGCTTCCTATTCAATGGTGCAGACGATACACTTTTTATGAGTACTTTACAAAACCAGGCGGCACAACACTCCATTTGTAAACGTTTCCAAACAATAGTCTACAATGAAACCATACCACCTCGTGCCTGCTACAATCAAACTATCCACCATTATTCTGACGCCGAATTTCATAGAGAGTCGAACGTGGAGACTGCATTTGTAATTACATTAAACGTACAAAATAAAAGCCAACATAAATTTCAACACTTTCCAAAGGTTTTTGAGAAGATTTTTTTTTGAAAAAATGAATGTTTCATGAGGTCCAATCACTATGATCCGTTGTTTCGTGGGCCTACGTATGCAGAAGCATATAAAAATAATATACGGTTGATTGCTCCTGCAGAGTTTTCAAGGGATCATTATTTATCTTCAATTAAGAGTGCGGTCTGTTACTCGATTCCGGATGGTTCCTGATTCCGACGTCAAACTATGTACGCGAAATTCGCAGAATGTTCGGCAGCGAATGTATCACTCATATCAGTAAGAAAGGGAAGGAATTGGACACAAAAATTCTCTAAACATCACGCCAAACAGAAGAGTTCTGAGACGATCAAGAGTTGGAGGGCACGAATAGATTACGCCATAGAGATTCCGATCGGGTTGTGGTGATCATTGAACACAGTTGGCAGTCGATCAGAAATAAGTGCGAAGGGTATATACATACGTGGATTCCAATCTAATCCTCTCATCTGCATCTCGGCTTTTTTTGGGACTTTCGCAATAGTGAGTTGAATACAGCTGCACCCAGTGCTCTTATCTGCCTTGCAAGAGAGTGAGAACAAGACGTAACAGACCAGATTTTCGTGCTGATGAATTAGCGTAGCTGCGCAGTTTGTTCTAAAAAAAGGGACACGCGATCTGATCACTGAAATTTGCAAACATCGTTCACTGGGGCACAAAGAGATCTCTAGTGCAGAAAACACGCTCCAACGCTATAATAGAACACCATGAGCCATATTCATCAACAATTTACCGCGAGGTAAGGCTAAAGTCATTTGAATTCCGCTCTTACCCGGCATTCTCACGCTTAATTACCCGGATTTTCCGGGTAAAAAGCCAGGCAAAATTTACCCGACGTATGGATTGGAGTGAATTTTACCCCCAGCTGGCTACAGCTGACGCGCTTCAGCACTCGTAGCGGAAATAGCCATGGAGCACAATATTTTCATCGACAGATCACTATACTCATTTTTCTTTTAATTATATTTGCCACTTCATTACTCATTCAGTGTTGCTTTCCATAGACCAAAATTCATGCAATTTTTCTCCAGGCGTGTTCTCATAGGATTTTTTGTGAGCTACGAAAAGGAGAAGTGATTATTAAATTCGGTGAAAAGAGTGGTGGAAAGCTTCAACTCCAAACTAATACTATCAGAGGAAAAATTTCTACCACAGAGTGTAAACCATGTTATTTTCTATATATGCAGTGCCCCCCCCCCCCCCTGATGTACTCTAAAGTTTTTATTATTCACGAAACCCATGCTCTTTCCTTCTGCCTCCTTGAACCGAAAAAGTTAGCGAGTCTACAAAAGAATTGTATATTGACGACGTCTATTGAGTGTTTTGCTGAATGCACACGGTACACATTTCGCGCGGGATCTTCTTCTTACTAGCCACAACGAAGCTTCTTCTCATACGTGTAGAAAGGCGGCCACATCACACGGCTTTCTCCACAGATCCCGAGCTGTCAGAAAAGTTAACCTAGCTGGGCATGAAAATAAATTAAATGAATCGGGCTCTGTATCATGGCAGTCAGGACATTTTTCAGGGACCGATAGATCGATCCTATGGACATAGGCCTTGAGGTATGAGATATGACCACAGCGCGGACCAGCCAAAATGACGCGGAAGCGTCTTGGTAGGTCCTTCTCACCATTATCGACCTTGGGCGGCACGCCGCCGAGTATACATAGAACTAGGAGGGGCACAGGAGAGGTATTCAGTGACGAATCTGGTGTTCTTCATCTGCAGCAGTCTCGTCCGGTTGAGCTCTGAGGTAGCCCATCCTGAAAGATCAGTGACAGAGATAGCGGCATACAACGGTGCACGGGTAATACCGAAATCAGGGTCAGATGACCGGAGGGGGTGATTGGGATGTGTGGCATTGTGCTCGCAATCTTACCCGGGTTAGTGAGGATTTGATGAATGTCGTTTCACGGTGAGTAAGTAGTCGTCTCCGGGTAAGGTAAAAGTAAAGCAAAGTTGATCCTTCATTTCGATGCTGTTGATTTTGGCAACTCCGAAAATGGTTTTTGCAAACCGCGCTTATCGGCTTTGAGACTCGCTTGATTAGTACTTTGCATTGTTTACTACGACCCTGCTAGATACTTGCTGTATATTCGAAATAAAGGAGAAAGGTGATAATAAAGGTCTTGATAAATGTATTATACACCGAAATATTTAAATAAAAGGTGATCTTCAATGAAGTTCTCAATTGATCGTAGAAAAAACCAACAAATACACATGAGACTTGTGGATGGCTAAATTTTATCATACTTCATTTCAATGATGAATACAGCCTAATGTCTGGCTGGTGCCTTGAGGTAGTCAAGTTCCAAAGTGTTGCGAAGTATTTGCTCGACGAGATTGATACACTATTGCTCGTAGGATTTGGTCAGAAACTGAGCGAAATCGTGTTTTCGCGTCTTTTTCGTCTTTTCTGTATAACTCGCTATAAGGTCAACTTCGAGCAAAACCAGGGAGATATTATAGAAGTTTAAGGTATAGAAATTTCGCAGTCAACAAGTTCTCTATATACGGTAGATACAAGGAAACGCAAACAAAGACGGTAGCATCTCATGAGGACAGGGTCTCTCTACACACCGAGGGAGGTGATGTCTGGCCTTTCGCGGCTTTAATTCCACTCGGGACCGCCTCGCTTGCATTGAGTGGCGGGACGCGTCGAACTGCAAAAACGAGACAACTCCTCCCCATGTGTGTAGAGAGCCCCCGTCCCCATCCCATGCGCCACGGTACCGTAATCACAAACCTGGCTGATGGCGAAACTTCTATAGTTCCCAGCGTAATCACCACAAGGACTAAACCATTGGGTAGCGAAAACCCGACCACGCTCGCTTTCTGACCAAATCTTACGAGCGGTGTTGTAGGTTTTGACAATCCGAATGGAAGGGAACTAGGACAACTGTCAAGATACGCTAAATGGGCAGCAATTTGAGAATGAGCGTAGAATCGCGGTTGGTAAGGAAATCTTTTTAAAGCAGAAGGTCATGATCGAGTAGGACTAGCTAGCTTGCCAACGGGGTTCGTAAAAAACTACGGGGAAAACAATAATTTTGTGGAGGAGCGTGAAACTTTGTAGTCAAAATTATGTTTATAGGTCTCGATTCAAAAATATAAGTGGAAAGATCTAAGAAAAAAATGAGAACTTTGTTGTATACGACCTTCAACAGTAATGCAAAGCACAGATTCGTTTAAATCGAAAATTCACATTTTTTGTATGTTGTTTCCTTCTCTTTGAAGGCTTCCCTCTTGTTTGTTGAATACATCTCGATGGCTGCCTTCTTCTTTCTAATTTATATGGAGAGGGGATTTTACGGAAATAACTAAAAAGAATTTTAGTTACGCCCTCGTCCTCCAACTTGACCTTTTTGTCCTCCTTATCTTTAACCTCCGGAATTTGAACAAATTAGAAGTGCATTGTTAGATGAACTTCGGCTTCTTCATGAACTTTGTTCAGAGGAACACAGTAGTTGGCATTAGTGATATCAAATAGTTCTGACCACGAAAAGTGCCGAGCAAAACCAAACCTCTCCAGCCGTTTCGCTAGAGCTATTGGCGAGAAAGGTTCATCTCAAATTTCTTTTTTTCAATGGAACCAGGCAGGGGTAGGACATGCTGCGGATGTCTTGATACCTGGAAGTTGTAAATTAGCTGTTCTTTTGAACTGAAAATACAAAAGTCTACTCAGGTAAATACATTAAAAAATTGCCGAAGGGCCACATTGTTCAGGGATCGTAAAACATTTCATGATAACTTGAATAGTAGAAATAATTATATTAATCTTTTGATTTCACATTAAAATGGTTACATCACACATTTTAATGCAATATCAGCCAAAACTTCCCATCTGACGAAACAGTCTTCTTCTTCACTGAAGATACCCGAGAAGACTGTTCCAATAATGTTCGTCCGAGAAAAAGGTCGAAACAAACTTTATTGACCTTTTTTAAGTGAGATTCCAGTCGAAAAAAAAGTAATACAGCTAGATCTATATTGCTCTTCGAGGTGGGGGTCATAATTCTTCCGAAACCCTTGCCAGCAAGCTGATGGACCCAATTAAAGGTGCTCCTGAATAGACGTTCACGACCACCCGCATAGCAGTCGTAGACTAACGAAAGTTCTTGAGGGCTGCTACGACCTCTTAACTTGAGCAGCCTCACAGCACGGGTTGACATAGATTTACATTTCGGAAGAATGACATCGATGCCTTCTAATTCAATTCTATTCATTTCCATAAATTCAAACTCGGCCCCGTCGGTGACCCCTGCGTTACTTTGATTCTTAAGGCCAAGAAGGATAGAGTAGATGTCAAAGTTTTATTCCAATCTTCTGCTCAAGAGCCTCATTCACACGGTGTGGTTAAAGTCAAGGTTCTCGATGAAATCGGTTGTTGTGATATCCCAATGGAATGGTAGACCTGACCATCACAAAAAGTTACTGCTTGGAGTCCTCCACCCAACTATCGGGATTTCTGTTAAAGCCTGTCTTACCATTTTCTATTTTTTTCCTGAATTAGTTGCTGAGTACTTTTAGAGACTACTGGCTACTTTCAGAGCAACTCAAAAAGACGGACAAGCAATCATTTATGAAAATATCGTTGCTTGAGGGTTGGCCTACACCAGTACTCAGCCGTTCTGTCATGCTTTTTGTGCGTGTTTTCCACTTTTCTCACTTATTTTTGTTTTTGTATTTACCACACCTACATACATATTCATAAAGAGAAAAGTTGTTTCAATCCCGAACCTGCCTTCAAGTTAGATGGATGTCCTTGTCAGCTGTAATTTTGGTCTTCAGCTTTGTCCAGTACACCAAATCTTCCCTATCCTTCCACCAACGTATTATGGCTGTTTCTTGGCTGAAGGTGACGCTTTATTTGAGAGTGGTGTCAAGGTTCCATCTAAACTTACGGCTGCAAATTCAAGCATAACTATTGGACCCATTGCCTAAAACTGTGAATGGTTACAAAAACAAGACAGAATTGCACAGACGCAGCGCAAAAACGGGACGCAAACGACTAGCAGCGAGCCAGACTTACTGCCGGCCGACTGCAAGAGAGAAGCGAGTTTACTTTATTGTTTATTACTTACTCGTCACAACGAGAGACCGCAAGCTGGAGAGCGCGAAAGTGGGAGCAAGCGCGCGTTAAACGCAATCCATACTCCTCAACGTCAGCGCGCGACGCGCCTTCGTGGCGTTTTATTATGAATACTTTCTAAGTGCACGACGCTCTTGCGGAGACTATGAGTACTCCAGCAGAGAAGATATGGCGGAGTGAAATAAACTGAACTTTATCTTTCCCAAAAAAAGAAATTCTGCACGCTCGTTCACCGTCATAATTGCAGAGGATAGTACTGCAATTAATTGTTATAAAACGGATAGAAATTCATGACGGATTAATAATGAAAATGATGAAAAAGTCGTCGCGGCTGTCGCCGCCATGGCGGACCGGGTGTCACGAGCATGCCGCGCGGACGTGGCGTCAGACCACTCATACTCCGACACCACGAGCGCGCATCACGCGGAGCGCCTTTGATTATCAATAGGTCTATTGCATACATAGTTGCGGGCGCGACGAGGTCGCCGCGATATAGGGTCCTCATCGACGTAATCGGTCGTCGGCCTTTCGCCTGCAAATGGAGATGACGCAATGCTGCGTCAAGTACGAATGCGCAAAGAATTTTCATGACAGTGTGTTGCATTTTGTTGCCTTTCTATAGTAGGGTAAATTCTTCTCTAATCTGATACAGGGTCCATTCGCAGGCTCTGAACACGGAGCTGAGTTTCTTTTTGTTTTCTCTCCTTACGGCTGATTAGGCTATGTTTAAAATATAGTACCGAGCATTTTTTTTTGCAAAACGACGTTCTGTGTCGTTTTTCGAGCTACAGACGGTCACAACTTGCTTTAACGGGGACCGATCTTAAATTGAATTTATTTTTGTATTGCTTCGCACTAGTTCTCTGGAATAGCGTTACAAAATATTTGATTTAATTCCAGGTTTTTACTTCATAAGGTGCATACTTCCACCTCTGATTCCTTTATTGTAAGCTGATCAAACGGTGACTATATATGAGATCTGTCATGTTTCGACCTGTGGTCGGTTGGGATCCTAAAAGAAAACACATATTTTTTGTGAAGATAGCGCTGTCAAAAAATCTATTTAGTTTATCGCTGCACTACCCACATTAAAAAAAGCATAAAAATCCCCCTAAAAAATTATGCACTAATGAAATCCAAAGAGTGGAGTAGCATATGACTACAAAAAATAGAGACGCTCCTCCTTTTCACTTAAAGGCACTGTTCGCGATATAAATCGCTTTTCTGTTTTTTTGCCTATATTGAAACCGGTCCCATTCTGATTCCAATGATGCTTCTGGAATCGTACAAGACCTTCTGGGAATGGAGTTATGGTACCTCAAAAAATGAGCTAGGGAAAATGGTGGACGAGTTGTACGAGGCTTGTAACTTCCGTCTTTTGCAGCCAATGTATGCGAGCTGACCTGAGTAAAGAGAGACGTTGAGAATGAAGGGAAGAACGGGGCTTTTGATCGGAAACCATCGCTCAACTCACGATTTCGAGTGTTCCTTTGTTCACGTCGAGGGGCGGGAAGAGGCGGGACTTGCCCACAATGGTGGGGTTTTCCCACTTTTCTAAGCCGTTTTGCGGCTTCTGGGTAGCTTTTCGTCCCGTTTTTTCGACGCTGTTCAGCTTCTGAGAGCCACGAGAAGCGTTTGTCATGGAAAATTCGAGGATGAAGTTTATCGCGAACAAAGCCTTCAATTTTTCTTCTTCAGCTTAAGTGTCTTTTGCCATGACCCTCAACGCTATCACCACTTGGGCTAGCTAGAACTATTGCCCCCACTGAGAAAAATCGTTGAGAAAGAAATGGGAGAATGAATGACATCATGAAAAGTTTTGTGACGAAAATCAGTGAAAAAGCTATTTTCGAGAACACTCATGGGCACTGATCTACGCAGGCCATTGATTAGAATTTATGAAAGAGCGATTCGAAGTTACTGATCACTCGAAAGATCTTGATACAAACAAATTGTTGCCTCTCAGGATGGACTCGACCGCGTCGCAGTGTAGCAGAGCAGTTCACGACGACACGACACACCGTCCTGCACACTGCTGAAAGTGTATATTGGCAGCGACACAGGCACGACACCTTTGCGCATAACGCCTCCGACTGGATTCGGCTGTCAGTCCTAGACGCGATCGATTGCTGCGCTGGGCGCGGCGGGTTGTACCAGCCCGTTCCTTCAACGCGACGCAAGTACCACTGTGCTTGTCTGGGCCAAAATCCGGTTCGCAATCGCGTCTGCACACGCTTTGCAGCCGCACAAGCTCGAGTCGGTCGAGTTTTCAGCGCTAAAGCCGACTCGATGTAGATTTTTTAAACAGTTTTTCCAATTTTTCTTAGTTTCCAGTTTCCAAAACCCACCTAGACTCAACAGAATGGCGGCTGCGGCGCTGGATGCTCTTCCGATTCGGGAGCTGCGGCCGCAAAGCGTGTGGAGACAGAATTGCGGACCGGAATCAAGCGCAGAGAAGCATAGTATGAACTAGGCTAGGCATAGTGCAGTCCTGCGCCGCGGCGAGGGGTTCGCTGCGTTCAGCGCAGCAATTGATCGCGCCCCACACTGACAACGGTCTCGCAACGATCCGATGGGGAGCTGCTGAGCACTATATTTAATATCCGAATCACTCCTTTTAGGATATCCGACCGGATATCCGAGATTCAGGTAATCAGATATCCGGAGATTTGGAGAAACGCATTATCAGAATCGAACCAATATCCGAAAAGTTGAAAATCGGCATCATCTGAATCGAACCATTGTCCGAACGGTCAATAATTTGGATAAAATCGGATATTTTTCGAATAAAATCGCACTTGGCAACGCCCATTTTCTCGTGCCACCTTCTATTTTGCACATCTACTCAGGGCTTCCCTTCTCCTGCCGAAATCGGAAGTCTTCGCGGCGCGGAAAAATGGGCGTGGTCAAGTGAGATGACCAAGTGGCTAGTTATTCAAAGTAGAATTTTTTTGTATAGCTGCTTTGCATAATTTCCACTAGCTAGTTGTCCTGAATCAAACCTGTGTATGGATAATACAGTGCCTCCCAACTACGATATAGTAATTAGATTTTTTTCATATTTTTATAAATATGCATGAAGTTTGTATGTTAACATGCTGCAACAGCAACGAAGTTCCACTATCTGTTCAATTATGGATGTTTTCAAAGGCTTGCCTTGAGTACCTGGTTTATTCTTCATCGTTTTGCCTACGCTTTTTTTCCTGAAAATATCCGAAATTATCCAACAGGATATCGGTATCCGAATCACTGGAAAACGGCATTATCTGAATCGATCCATCATCCGAAAACTCGAAAAAACGCATTATCTGAATCGAACCAATATCCGGAAAATTAAAAATCGGCATTATCCAAATCGATCCATTATCGAAAAACTATCTTCGGATAACAAGCATAATGTGTGGCGGCTATTCTACATGCTTTCGTAATCTGTACGTTGTTTTGCCGGGATCACATTTTCAGCGACGAGCGACGCAACGCACTGTTTACCAACCATATCGACCGAATATCGATACGGCTGATGGGCACTGTCGGTGTCACTGGTCGCGGGAAATATGATCTCGACTTTTAGCATCAAATGGATGGGCATCGAGTCGTCGGGATCTGCTTAGCGACATGACAACACAACAGACGATCAGCCGTCTTAGAATAATTCTTTCGACCCGGACTGGACAATCGCCTTCTGTTTTCTGTTCTCGTCGACAGTTCGTGCCGATTCGAGGTCACCGACGTTTTGGGTGTTTTCTTTCATCAAATTTCCAATCATGTTTCTCCCACGACTTCTTTTATTTCCATTTTCTTTTTTTCTATGAAGTCTTATCTGCAGAACATTACTTTTTATTTGTATGATTCTCGGATTCACGGTAGTCGAAGGAAGTGGTTTTGTTTTATCGAGAAAAATCTTCAGAAGCAATAATTAGCGCAGAATTTTCATACAGCATTAAGTTCATACAGTAAAGATGATATCGACACATGTAGCAGTAATCCATTTTTCAAACGCAGAAGTAATTAAACTCATTCAAGGCCTCTGCCAGGTTTTTCGAGTGCAGGATGTGAACATGGCGCAATTTTTTAATAGAAAAAAAATCGAAAATCGATCCACGTCGTGTTCAGCACACCGTGAGAACCCTATCCAACTATTCGATTAGAGAGGACCCTAGTTAAAAGCAGTGGTGTTGATAAGATATGCTTGCCTTCTTTTCCTCTCTGAACCGTTTTCTTGTTTGTGGCCAAATTTTAAGGCTGTGTAGTGTAGTAACACCTGTGCAGTAATATAAAGATCTTATGTAGGCCGTATTTTTACCGAATCCTTTCAGCAACACTCAAGCGAGGGGCGTGGCCCCAGAACATGTGTGCCCCCGTCGACCCAACAGCCAGTCGGCTGTCCCGCTCGCTCTCTGGGACCCATTCCGTACAAGAGATGGGTTGAGCCATTCCCCTTATTTGACAAGGACTAGGTTATCTAAACACCACTTCCTCTGATATTCCCGTCGTCTCTGATGTAATTTCAATATATCATGTTTATTAATAATGCTTTCATAAATCTATTAACGAGAAGTGTTCGGGTTGTGTAGTCAAAAGTTTATGTAAAAGATCAAACTGATAAGGTCTATGTAAATAATCTTTTGTGAACAATAGGAGATTCTGAGGAGTGCACCACCAGTTGTCGAGAATGACGTCTCTCGCCACCTGAATATCCTAAACGAAGTTATAGCGGATGGTAAACATGCTGGATAGGGAATCTTTGTCGACGGTAGACTCTAAGGAGACGCCTTCAGCATCTGTCCGTTACAGCTGAGTGTCGTGAAATTCACGGCTTTTCAAATACTTTTTTTATTTCATTTTTCATATATTTCTGTTATCAATGTGATACATCTTGTCGTCAGTAGAATCAGTGAGATTTTTCTGGTGCAGTAATCTTATAAACATTCTGATTCAGATGGCGGCGCGGGCGTTCGTGCCAAAACAAAGAGCAAGATTCCCATGTTTCCAAAGAAACGATCGACGCGATGGTGACAATTTAAACTCCGCATCGGCACGATGGAGAAAGTATGAAAGATCTCTCCTCTTTTCTCATGGTTTCTTGTCTCCTGGTTAGCAAGTTTAGCAAGTATACCGTTCGTATTCGAGTTTTATTTCCTGTCGATACCGTTCTGTGTAAGCAATCGTCACCATCTGATTTCTAAGAATATTTCGATGAGTTATACTCGCTTCTTATCAGATCGAAATTTTCGACCTGATAACCGTACAACCTACATGTCCCTGAAAATGTAAACGGACCTCATACCCGTGTTCAACACCGCTAATAAACCAATCGCGAACCGATTTCGGGCGAATTTTCTTCAACATATGTAACCCGAAAAAGTAGATCAGTGCCAAGTCCTTTCCGGTTAAAGACAGTGTTCACGATAATCTTCGATTTCGAGATTAATGGCTAAATCGATTGTTTGGCCCCTAGGTAGAACTGAAATGACGAAGAAATCGAGAAAAAACGCGCCAGAAGAGCACCAACTCCTTTACTCTCACCCCACCTTTTTATTCTCACTGGGACTGTTCGCTGTGGCAATGAAATCTTCTGTGGACCCGTCTTTTGGAATTCGCTACGTTCTGTTGCTCTGTTCATTCCTTTGGACCCTAACTAATGCTGTTTTACCTAAAATATTCATTTTCGATTAACACCATTTTTTACAGGTGACAACCACCGTGAACATGTTCATCCAATCGAACAACTAGTCCAGGCCAGAGAATAATGTCACTGAAATAAGACGTCTTAGTGCGTTTCAAGCCGTTTCTTTGTAATTGTGGTAACACTTGGTGGTCAACGCATTGATTTGTGTGGACTCCGGAACGAAAATCGTCTTGTACACTGCCTTTAAACGCACAGTCCAAGCTCAGTTACGAAATCTAAGATTTTCACATATTTGTGAAGTTCACCCACCCTATATAGACTTGCCAAATGCGAGCTCTCAATTCCTCCGAATTAGCGAGATATAGGGGGAAGCCACCCTGGGGCGCCCATACCAGGAAGCCACTTTGGCACGCCACTTTTACGAACTTTCCAGCTTAACAGCGGCGAGATGAGCGATGGTTTCCGACCAGTAGCCCCGTTCTTCCCTTCATGCCCAGCCTCTTTCTTTGTTCAGGTCAGTTCATATACATTGGTTGCAAATGACGGAAGTTACGAGTCTCGGACAACTCGTCCACCATGCTTCCGTAGCACAATTTTTGAGGGGCCATAACTTCGTTCTTAGTGGGTCTTGTACGATTCCAAAGACATCGTTGGAATCAGTGTGAGACCGCTTTTAAGATAGGCAGAAAAGCACAAAAACGATTCTGAGGTTGGACTGTACCTTTAAACAACTTCTTGAAGTAAAGTACACAATGAAAGATTTGTAAACAAGTCATAGCTATAATTCATCTTTGCTTTCATCCGAGCTGTGGTCCTGGTTATTGACCACTCTATAGGCCATTCTGAGCAATCTGTTGTCGTCAGTGTACTCGGGATCGTCGATGATATCCATCTCGAGTCCTTCGACCACATTATCTCTAAGATTTTGAACCCGAAGCACCTGCGTGGCGAGGTCGTCGTAGGCGTCCTCAGCCTGCATCAGCTGTCTCATATCCTCTGCTAGTTGGATAGGACGCGGTCTTCCCGCTCGGTTCTCCACCATGCTGAGCCTCAAATCCAACACTCCCTTGAGAATCTCTTTGCGCCAGAGATGCTCCGTGGGTGTCTTCACTGTCATCAGTGACTGGTGTTTCGAAAACGTTCTTTTCACAGAGATGGTCCTCTTCACGGTTCTTTTTCCCGCCAATTTTGCGAAGCGTAGGCAATTGAAGTGCAAATCGAAGGGCATTGCCGACATCACCATGTACAGATTGTACGTGGTGAGTGGGCTAAATACCGAAAATGAAAAAGAAGAAAACCGAAGTTGCCGCTGACAGTAACAAAGGCATAGATGTACTTACAAAAGCACATCCCTACGGCAGTAGAGCCTATCCAGGGCGTTTTTGGCTTCACAAACTGATCTACCCCAGAAAGGGCTCATTCTGACCAGGTCTTACTGGAAGCGGCGCTTGAGGACGGCACTTCGGAATACATCGAAGGCCTTCTCCCCTATCACAAGAGACTTGGGTCGTGGTTCAGTTAAAGGGCCATGGAGTCACGCTTTATACGGACCTGTGTTTTCACCCTGAAAAATTTATCATCAAAAACTCCTCTGAAGTGAACGAATTACAAACGACCTCGTCCCACTGATGGATGTCCCTAACGTGGTTCAAGCAGCCATTAAACCGTTGGAGCACTGCTACTCCCTTTCGTTCGGCTTCGACACACTTCGAAAAGTGCCCTGTATACCTGTCCGTCCACTGGCGAATAATTGCGCATTCAGCGCGGTGTGATACCTTAAAAATGAATTGAATCTTTCAGAAAGGTGTTTCGAGGTTTGTCCTGCCATGATATCTTTCCCAGATCACCAGTTACCGATTTAATGATGTCCACCCATCGAAATAATGGCGGATTTCTCCTCCTTGAACCCTTTCCACCTCTTTCAGCTCTCTCGTGAAAGAGCGGCCTCTATCGGTAGTCAGAGAGGCCACGCTGAATCCTTACCCATAAATCCAATGAAGTGCCCTCCGCAACCTCTCAATCTCCATTCCAGAGCTCACGTTATCTAAATGTTATCAGCTGTGAATTATCAATGACAACGACTTACATTAAACTTATTTAGGCACTGACTATAGTGCGATCGATTTAGGACTTCCGTATGGATTACGAGGCGGGTGCGCTGCTCGGCTACAACCACTTTGCCCATCTCAGCGGAATACCCGCGGCCGTCGTATGAACCGTCAGCCGCCACGTCCAATCCTCCATTACCATTCTGCAAAATTATTGCAAATAGCACTTACATGGATTCCTATCAAGAGTTCCATCACAGAAAGTGCTCACCCGTTGGTGATCGTCTTCTTCTTTCAGCAGATTCTTCTTTCAATTCCAGTAGATAAGAAATTAGCTCTCTTCTTTTTCCCGACTACTGGGTAGAACTGGGTTAGAATAACAGTAACAGTGGGTAATCACTCAGGCCCCGCATGAACAATCGGGATAGCTTGTCCATGTCGATCCCTGCTGGCTTCGCTGAGGGGGGCGGAGGAAACATCTGTGGGGATGGAGGTTCCTGTGGCCTGGGTTGTGGTGGGGGAGGTGGTGTTGGACGAGCGTCCGGTGGTCGCGCATAATCTTCGGGTATGTCCCTGCACTGCTACTCTCATCTTTCCAATCCCCACCCTGTTCTTCCCTAAATCTTGGATGTTGTCCTTCCTAAACCCGTCGTCCCAAGTTTCAATCAGATTGCCTCCTTCTACCCATCGGTCCTCCAGAGACTTTCTCACCCTTGTCACATTTCCTTTGGCGATCGACAATCTGTGTGTCATCTTACTTTTCCTTCTCGAAGGGGGGATTAGCCTAATTATTTTCTTTCTTATTTTCTTCGTGTGTGTATTGTGTGTGTGTGCCGTGTTTGGTTATATTTGCAAATTAACTTAATTTCCCCCAAGCAACAACAAAACACACAAAAAAAATTCCACACACCGGCAGGGAGTCCTGTCTGGCTATACCACACACTACTCTCCCCTAAGCCAACGGGGAGGTCACCAGGAAGAACAAATTACTACAAGAACAAATAAGGAAAGTAGAGAAAATTTTTTTTTCCTAGGGAATCTGTTGAAATTTTCCCTTAGGAAAATCCTTCCCCTCAACCTTATCCTTTCTTTAATAAGAATCTTCGGCCCTTCCTTGGCCTTGCTGATTTCCCAGAAATGACGAAACGGTTACTGATTCCTTCCAAAAATCAGAAATTCAGATTTCCTTCCTTTTTCTTCTCTTTTCAGATTCTTCGCCTTTTTTTCGGACTATTCTAGCAATCGCCCAAGTTTGGATGACGAAATTTCCTGTTTCGGCGGTTTGGTTTTCTTCGAAAGGTTCACGACATCCGCCGATGTACCATTTCCGTGTCAATGGAGGATTTAAATTAGAGGGAGCAATCACTCACGAATGAATAAGCGTCTCGCAGTTGTCCGTTCGGGCTCTTCGTCCGGCGGTTCAGTGGCTGTTTCTTTTTCTTAGGCGGTCGGCGGCCAGCACTCAAGCCTCCTGACACGAACCTCAAACTTGGCTAATTAAACCCTGAAATATATGGAATCCTTAGGGGTATGGTATACTTTTGCGACTTACGGTCGCATCGCTCTGCACGGCGACAGCTACATCCTCCCGCCCTTTAAATCTGTCGCTGTCGCTGTGCACTGCACAGCGACAGCGACAGTGGTAGCGGCAGGCTATGGCAAATTTGCAGTATGTCAACCCTCCGCGACACGCCGCTGCGACCCACACGCGACATCTGTTCCTATGACAGCCGTTGCCGTTGCTCCGATGCGGGTCTCGCCGCGATTTGTGTTAGATTGCATGCCTGTCGCTCATTACAGCGACAAAGTATACCATACCCCTTATGCCAGGTTAAAGGCAGAAGAGAAAGGGAGAAAGCTTCTGAGAGGGAATCATGGGAAACATCAAAAACCCCCCGCCAATACAAAAAGAAAGTGGCACGTGGCCGAAATTTGATTAGATTGGCGGGGGATTTCGAAAACGGCGGCCGCTCATCGTGTTGCGTGCTTTCTGATTAGGGCACGCCAACGCCACCCGAGTTCATTGACTGACCATTAGTGTTTCCTCCCCTCTCTCTCTCTCCTTCAATCCCTTAATCTTTCTTTCTTTGCTCACTCGCTAGTGATAGTCTTCTTCTTTCAGTAGATTCTTCTTTCAATTCCAGTACATGTGAAATTAGCTCTCTTCTTTCTCCCGACTTTTGAATAAAACTGGGTTAGAATAACAGTAACAGTGGATAAAAGGAGGGGAATATACATATATGGTGATTATCATGTATGCAAATTGTTCGTCGTAACAACGGCCGAATCGGTCGTTGTTCGACCACAGCGGCTTATCCCTGAAAAAAACGTTTCCAAGAAAACGAAAGAGCTGAAACCATTCTAAAACAAGTTTATAACATTTATAGAACAAAAATAAAAAGTTTCGGCAAAAATAAAACCTGAATTAAAAAAAAAACTACCTCAAGCGGTGCCGAATTCGTCCGGGTCCTGAGCGATGACGCGGCTTCTCCCCGAAAAAAATTTCCAAACAAAACGAAGAAGCTGAAACCATTCCAAACTATGTTTAAAACATCTAAAGAACGAAAGATAAAAGTTTTGTAGAAAAGAAAACCAGTAATAAAAAAACTACCTCACGCTGTGTCGAATTCTTTGAGGTCCTGAGCAGTGACGCGGCTTCTCCCTGAAACATTGTGATTTCCAGTATTCATACACTTTTGAGCGCTTATCAGAATCTATTAATCTCTAGAACACGATAATAACTACCTGCCGACAAGACATCCTAAGTCCAAAGTCTCGAGGTTGTCAGAAGTGTAACCGTGGTGCTTTTTGTGACTTCATTTTTTCCCATTTAGAAACTCTATTGATCTAGAGACCCTGATATTTCCTGTATTTTCGGTTTATTACCGGATTTGGTATTGCATATTCATAATTTCTTTGTGAACTTCCCCATTATGCCAATCTTTGAAGCGTCGAGTGTCACCAGTTTCACTGAAAAATGAAAGTTTTCCACATATCTCTCTCTCACTAGTCGTAGAGGAGCCTGTTTTCGTGCCCTTCGATCTGTGAAAAAAGGATCGGTTACACTTGCGTATGAGCTATGCAAGGAGTAAACTGTAGTAGTAGAAATTGCTTTCTAATGAGAATCGTGTGGTCACAGTTTGATCAGAACGGTTTTCGACAGATAGAAAATGATTGCGAAGTTTTTTTTCACGCGGAAAAAAGTCAGAGGTAGATGGCAGACGCTAGCTCCATAAAAGGAGACGCGAATCGCTGCTGGAGATAGTTGTCTCCAGAATGCGCATGAAGACACTCGCAACTGTAGCCGTTACGACGTCGGCGATAGCCATTGTGATCAGTCTCCTGGCCGCAGTCTATATTTTCGTTGACGTAAACGAATTCTTCGATGAGACGATGAAGGACATGGAGGAGTTCAAGGTTTGTTACGGACTCTATGTGTACAGGCGATGACTGTATCTTTCGTATGCTACAGTAGAAGTTGAACTGCTTCCTTTGCAGAATCTTATAAGGTTGGTCCACAGAATCGCTCCCAAGTTTTTTTCGTAGAGAACATGGATATGTACCGTATTTCCTCTATTAGAAGTACACCTCTATTTAAAGTACACCCCCTAAAAAAGTACACCAAAAACAGAGGGCTGAGGATTAGAAGCACACCCACTAATTGAAGTACACCTTTATTAGTAGTACGATTCAAAATAAGATCAAGAATAGAAATTTAGATTCCTAAACAGTTTTAAGGCTTAGAAAAGGACGATAATAATAATGGTTGTGCACACGATGACTTAATCGGTTTTAAATAGCCGACTTTTAATGGTTATCGATCGCGAAAATCATAGTTTTGTCAATAAAGTGCTATGAATGAAATACCGTGGCAGACTGACAGATCCCTTTAGTATAGTAACCATGGATCGTGTCGGTAGTAGAAGGCGGTCATGAAGCATTCCTGAAACGTCTAATGATCATGACTGTCCAGCCAGCTTCGAACAAAGTCGAGCACCACCTGCTCTATACTGAGGAGAGCAGCTCTAGACCATCCAACTTCCTCCATCAAATGTGGAAATGTAGAAAAGGCGTCTTCTAGTCTAAATTCCGCTAATAATAAGCTCGATCATCTAGAATGTGAGAACTGAACTCTGCGCCATCAAAAAACAATCCACTGCTAGAACGGCGCCTTCTTTCACTCTTAGGACTTAGGTTTTGGTAGCTCATATCGGTCCTACATGTCGCTTCTTGCGCGAAGCTAAAGAATCTGGTGGCTCGCAGGGAGACATTTTTTCCAATTTATAACTTTACGAGAGGTACAGCCGGCATATTTCGCTAGAGTTCCTCGCGCTCCTTATTCTGCGATGGCTCAAACTCGGCGAATGTGTGTCATAACATAATCGCACCGTTCGCTCCAACGCACAATAAGGAGCGCAAAGTATCACTGCGATCCGTGCCGGCTGTACGGGAAATATGGCAGAACTGTTGTCTTGGACTCCGGAAGATAGAAGCTTTCTTGGGTGACATGGGCAGAACGCAAAGTACGTTATGCCCTCCGAGCAATGAAAATTTCGTTGCGCCTTTGAATCTTTCTCGGCCGACTAGATTAAGGCCTATTTCAGAGAACTATCGCCGCACGATGCGATAGCATTGTTTTCATGAGTTTCGATGTTCATCGCGTCGCACGTCGATTCTCATTCGAGGTATGCAATCGCAGCGATCGGCTATGGAACTCCAAAAGAGATCTGACTCTTATGAGGTATGCGAGGTTATCTCTCGAATACCAGCTGTTGTGTTTGTACGATCTTTATGTGCGTTAATTCGCCCATCAAGTTAAAGCTTTTTTCGATATGTTGTGATCAGTCAAAAGTTAATTTGTTGGAAGAGCTAAATTACTGTTGCTTCCCTGCAGATTTTTGGTAACTTTTTCAGGCAATTTTGACAGGCTAAAGCTAAAACTAAAAAAAAGAATTCATCGGAAATAACGCTACTGTCCCGGTCTTTACAGCCGGGAGAATATTTTCCAGTTTGAGGTGTAGCTTAATTCCCTCTTTTTGAGCCTTTCGAAGTCAATCTTATCCAGCTTATCATGCCCAAATCTCCTAATCACTTTTACATTTTGCCATGACCGACCGCTCTGCTGCTTACTCCGCCCAGGCTCATCCGAACAAACTAGGCTTTATGTGTTTCTTGTAGCCCCACCCTCTTTGGTCTGCTCGGCATGAGAAATTTTCAAACGCAGCTGTGGCACTCTACAAGGTGATGAATATGCCTCCATTTTTTGAACGTTGCTTGTTATATTTTGTTTTCTGATTTATTTATTGAAAAACGTGGAAGATTCATCCGTTATTGAGAAATAACATAAGAGAAAGGAAAGTAAGCTGGCATCACACAAAATGTCCATAGAAAAATCCTAGTACAACGTACTTTTTGCTATCGCAAATTTGAAAACCTGGACAGACAAAAACAATGTGTTTTTTTCGCCTGGCAGTTGGTTGAACTCCCGTAAGTTCATATATGTGTGAAAAATGCGACCTGACATTCGATTTCGCAACTGAGACATAGAGCCTGAGCTTTCCTCTTCTGCTCCACGTCAAAGTAGTGCCAGGAAACTGACTAGGGTTCATGTAAGCTTTCCGTAGTAGGTCTTTTAAAATGTTCTGTCTAGAAACATAACTTCTACTTAATGAACTAAGTTCTCTGGAATCTTGCCTTCCGAGATTTTCAGTAGTCCTAAATTCATTGGTCACGTCGGGACCAGTTCAACGAAGTGAAAAAATCAGGGTGGCTCGATTGTTTTGCAACGCTTTGTAGAAAAAGTGTGAATCGAGCGGTTCACCCCATCGACTCTCTTTAAAGGCGGCGTATGTTATGGAAGTCAACCGTAACATGGCGCAGACCGTAAGACGGGATCAAACTGGTAGTCTAGATCTTGGGTGTTGCTCTGTTAGTGATAATTTCGTACTCTTTTTCAGGTCTTGTCCGGTGGAGCATGGGAAGCGATTACTGACCTAACCGTACCAGCCAAGTCGTGGAGTCCGCTCCTGTGGTCGGCCAAGAATCGCACCGCAAGAGCCACGAAAAGAGGAGCGGGAGTTAGAGGACACATGCATGGGGCACTACTTAATCCCATGCCTTTGCCGAATACAGGGTCTCGATGTGGCTGTGGATCGTCACCAAACAAATGCCCTATGGGACCACCTGGCCCCCGGGGTGATCCTGGTTTTCCTGGACTCAATGGCAATCCCGGTGCACGCGGCAGACCTGGCACAGTTGGTGGTTTAGGTGAGGGAGGTTTAGAGTCTGGCTGTATTCAGTGCCCGCAAGGACCACCAGGACCACCGGGTCCTCCAGGTGGCAGAGGCCCATCAGGACAACAGGGGTCGGCAGGCGGCTCTGGGGGAAGAGGTGGATTAGGAATGCCAGGTCCTGCCGGACCAATGGGAGATGCAGGTCAAACGGGTGCTCCTGGTGAGCCAGGAGAAGATGGTGCACCTGGAATGAACGCCCCTGCTGGCACAGGCCTACCTGGATTGCCAGGACCGCCCGGACCACCTGGCGCGCCAGGAAAACCCGGACCAGATGGTTCTCAGGGAGGCGGTATCGGTGCGCCTGGAGGAATGGGACCAGCAGGTCCACCGGGTATGCCGGGTCAACCTGGCCCTGATGGTATGCCCGCTCCCGATGGAGAAGGAGGAGAGCCTGGAATGGACGGTGAGCTTACTGAACTTGCTTCTCACCACGAATTTTCATTTGTTCCTTTTTCAGGACAGTATTGCCCGTGCCCCAAGCGCAGTAGAAGGAATAACAAGGTTTCACGTGGATTTTCTAGGGTCAGATTTCCTTTATTTCCTTCACATACGTCTCTGATCGAAATGCCACTTCAGAGCAAGACGATGAGCAAATCTGTCAGTCTCAAACGAAGCGCTCATCCGTGAAGAGGATGATGTGGTACCGCAGGCTATGCAAGACCCTATATTGCCTACTGGATTTCAAATTTTCAATAAATGTTTCAATGTATAGACTTGTTCGGAACCGTCCCACATGATAAGCTTTCAACGCCTCCCGAGAAAAATGCATTCAATGCAAAATTCTAACACACGTTTGCATCATTGTAGCGCAGCAAAAAGTTTTCTAGTGAATTTCTCTCGAGCGTAATTTTGCAAAACTTATAGACATTTGTTGGTATTTCTCCAGCACACCTTTTCTAGAGGATTGAGGGCAACGACGTCTACTTGGGTATGTAAACTCGAACCGCTGTGTTCCAGAGACTAGGGGTGGTAGTAAACCGATGAAACCGCGAGCCTAATGGGAGATGAAGTCCTCTGCAAGCAGCGAACGGACCACTCCTAGTCAGTAGAAGATCTCTTGTCAGGAAGAGTCGAAATCGTCCAAAAAAGGAAAGAAATATGCCTAGGTTTCAAAAGCGTCCCCCCAGGAGAACTTTTCTTGGGAGCCGTTATTTTGTTCGCACTATGACACCGCTGGAAGTGTTCATTCGCTTCAAGCTAGGTATGTGTGGCTCAAACAGTTCGGGACAGGGCCTCTCTACACACCGAGGGAGGAGTTGTCCCGCCTCTTGGTGCTTCAATTCCACTCGGGACCACATCGCTCGCGTTGAGTGATATGACGTTTCGAACTGCAAATTAGGACAATTCCTCCCTCGGTGTGTAGACAGCCCCTGTCCCAAACAGTTCGATCTCGGCTTGCGGACAGCTTAATGTCTCATCAAGCTTGCGAATTTGATCGGTTGACTACCATCTAGAATACTTTTTGAATCTTCGCCATCAATCGGTAGATATTATAGTTTAATTGTCAAACACAAAAACCCTTTTCAACGAGTGAACGCGTCTGCGACGTTTCGATTGTGTTGCATTGTCATGAATGCAGCCCATACTGCCCATGCTTGGAATTCTTCGATGCTTTCCACGATGTTCATGTCGAGACAACACTCGAGAAAGATCATAGCAGATGTGGAGTGCTGCTCAAACCACGTCATAGCAGTGCGCTTCGTGTGCAAGTACGGTCGCGCTGTTTGGTCGAAGCCTGAAATAATTGCCTTCCTTTTGGGCTAAACGAAAGGCAAAAGAACTGTTTGCATCACGTTCTTGCCCCTCACACATAGTCTTGTGATAAAATCTAGTCGAATAATGACCATTCGCGACCATTAACAACAGGCCCAACGCCATCCGCCATGCCACGATCACCACGTATTTCATCGCAAACGAGGAAAAGATCGCGGCGCCCACTTCCATCTGCTGGACTAGAATTAGTGAAGTAAACATATGTAAGGAAGTCAATGCAATCTCGGGCACATTAGTTTCCGAAAGACGTCGCACACCACGAGGGTTTCTCTTGAGTGCCCATTTCGCAGTGTCCCGGCTCACAGTGATGATGTCGCCAATGACCAATCACTTACCGTTCAATCAAGAAGTCCTGCTAAAGCGATTTGGCCCACGTTTTAAAGGAATATGACAATTCATGAAATTAAAACGCACAGTTGTCACGGATCGCCTTCATCATTTTGTTTTGTTCTAGAGGTCGAGAGGGAGCCAAAGCGGTTTTTGCTATTCGTGCCGACTATATGTTCGAATTTTTTTCAGAACAGGTTTCGAAAGGCAGAGTTTACGGCAACGGAAGGTGGTGCAATTGCGGACTAGCTAACATATCGTCCATCACTGGATGGGAGGAAGCCGGGACGCTGCTATGATTGCTTGATCATGAAAGTAGAGCGGTTGTTTCTAGGAAAGCACAACGGTAGAAACGGAGAAACAACCGCTCTACTCCCAAGATAGCGAGAGAATAACTACATAGCGGCTTTCTGGAGATACGTTACAAACCATATCGTCAATCAGTGAATGGAGGGAAGCCGCCACGCTGCTTGGCGGGAGAAATTGCACGCGGGAGAAACGAAGAGAGGATGGCTTTTGATCGAATGATTTCGCGCCCGATTGCAGAGCGCGGCTTCCTGCTGGATAGGCATTGACGATACTGAAATCTGTTTGTTGTACCAACCATTCATCCACGTGCTTGGTCAGTGAGTGTCTGTTTCCATGGACACGACTACGGCTGTGGGTTTTAAAGGTGGGGGGATTTTAATTACTCGGCCTCCTCAGTTCAAGAAGAGAAAATCTCCGCGATAGCTGAAGTTTACAGCAGAGTCGGCCAGGCTACTTCCGCTTTTGGAGCCTGCTGCCGGTGCTTTAGAGATGTGGGAACGTTCCTTCCGAGAAACAGACGCGAAAACATCGTTCTCTTGTACTGCCGATATTGCTGTATTGAGCTGAACATTGACATTGCTTCAAGCGTAACTGCGTGAGCTTGAAGTGTTCATGTGCGTTGTTCTTGGCGCAACTCTTCGTGACCGCCATACTAATGGGATGTAATATTTGCTCAGCATGCTGCGACCAGCCTTTAATCGGAGCTGATATCGAGAAACATAGGTTGCGCCTGGGCTCTGCCTGCCGTACGCCAGTAGAACGCCTGGTTATCCATCTCTGTTAAGGCAAAGTCCTGTGGAGTGGAAGGTGGATTAGACGGCACTGAAA
Organism: Aplectana chamaeleonis; assembly: GCA_029168955.1. Classification (NCBI taxonomy): domain Eukaryota; kingdom Metazoa; phylum Nematoda; class Chromadorea; order Rhabditida; family Cosmocercidae; genus Aplectana; species Aplectana chamaeleonis. Next base: position 637,905 of record JAPDOI010000198.1, read on the forward strand.
AAGACATGGATGAAGCAGGTTGAAGAAGACTTTGCGAAGCCCGTATTATCGGTGGCAAGCGCAAACTTGGTTGCACAAGATCGTACAGCGTGGACGTTCAATAGTGGTAGCCTTGGTCTTCCACTCAATCGTGGTAGCCTTGGTCTCCTACAACAGCGAACAATAACTTGTCCGCTGTTGACAATCAACCAACTATTTTTCTGCCTTCAGCTTTAAAGTGTTCCTTAAAGGCAGTGGTCACGATGAAAAACGTTATCGGAAAAACTACAAAAATCAGCTTAGATATAAAAAAGCTCAAAAACTATGAAGGTAGCGCGGTGAAAAACGGGCTAGAATTAGGGTTATTAAAACCTTAAATTTCCAGTATGTGCACACGTGCACAGAAAGATCACCGTCTCATGCGAAGCATTCAAAAATCATCGACACTCAGAGAAAGAAATAAATGCAAAATCACCTAATAAAACAGTTGAACAATGAAAGCAAGCCCTCCAATCAATTTGTTCAACTAGATGTGTACATGAATCCGAAAGTTCATTGATTAAAATTCAAGTTCAAGCCAGCTGATTTTCTTGATATTAGAGATCATCGATGCCGATGATGTGGGGTGGACTCGTCTACCATCAAAAGACAAGAAAGTTCAGGCTTCGAATTTGGCCCAGAACAGCTGTTTTTTCGCGACTTTCTCTTATAGGTTCTACTACTCTATACCCAGAAAATGGTTTAGAGAGGAAAAGAAGACGAGCATATTTGAGCGCGACCACTGCCTTTAAATGAGCTCCTACATATTGGTATTTGGTCACGAGCGATGCTGTGGAGCTGCTCTCTGAAACACTGAGATAATGATCGGTGACTGAAACTATGTACTGTGCTTCTCAGGGCCAAATTCCGGTTCGCAATTGCGTCTCGACACGCTTTGCGGCCGCGCACGCTCGAGTCAGTCGAGTCTCCAGCGCCAAAGCCGACTCGATGTGGCTTTTTTCTACAGTTTCCTTCAGTTCTTTTTAGTTTCCAGTTTCCAAAACTCACCTAGAGTCAACAGATCAAAGGCTGCGGCGCTGGAAACTCTTTCGACTCCAAAGCGCGGCTGCAAAGCGTGTCGAGACGCAATTGCGGACCGGACTTTGGCCCAGAGATGCACAGTATCTATGTAATGTGTACACGAAGTAGGTACAAATTCAAATTTTGCACCTTTTAAGCTGTGACGGTTGACAGCCCTGGTTTCTCCATGTTTTTATACAATAGCCTTCCCATTGATTTTCTGGCCACTTTTGCTTGGTAAGCATAGTTTTTCGATGTTTAATTTGGTAATGAAGCTGATGACAACCGAGCAACGCATATACAGGGTGTCCTATAATTATGGGGGCGCAGATATTTAAAGGCAGTCTTCACGATAAAAAATGTGTTTCAGTTTCCACTAGTAGTGGGAAGTGGAGGGGCACTCTATACTTGTTCCAAATGAAACTCATTTCGAATATCCGACTTTTCGACAATAGTAGGATATCGCACTTTTTCGAATATACGACTTTTAGACTGTAGTCGGATATCGTGCTTTTTCGATATTCGACTTTTCGACTGTAGTCGGATATCGCACTTATTCGAATATTCGACTTTTCGAGTGTAGTCGGATATCGCGCTTTTTCGATTTTCGACTGCAGTCGGAAATCGCACTTTTTCGAATATTCGACTTTTCGACTGTAGTCGGATATCGCACTTTTTCGAATAATCGACTTTTTTAAAAATTGGACTTTTTCATCTTTTTTTCTTCGAAGAAGTCGACTTTTTTATTCGACTATGAAAAACATTGAGGTACAAGTGACTGTTTTTTTACAGGAAAACACATCGACTTTTCATTTATCCATTCGCGGGCGCTCTGACAGCTTGAAACATCACTTTTCAAACCAGAATTAGACCGATATGACTGGTTGGTGGATATTTAGGCGCAGCTTATATGAGTTTGCCAGAGGTTTCGTGGTAAGAGCTTTTATCTGGCGGAGTTTCCGTAGCAATATGCTGCTAGCGTGATATATTCTGCAATTTAGATGGGAAAAGGCAGTCCGCAATGAATACGTTCGTCGATCAGTCAGAGCGGTCCGATTTGCTTGGGAAGGAAATCAAATTAATTATATAATATTTTTATTCCTATATTTAACCTTGTTTTTGAAGTTGATTATTACGGTAGAGAGCCTATTACATTTTGATTTGCTATGAAATATCACATATTCCGAGTTCTACTACCGTATAGGAAAGTGCCTCTACAGTTTGAGAACAGTGTAAAGACATACTGTGCTTCTCTGGACCAAAGTCCGGTCCGCAATTGCGTCTCGACACGCTTTGCAGCGCACGCTCCCGAGTCGGAAGAGCTTTCAGCGCCGCAGCCGTCGATCTGTTGACTCTAGGTGGGTTTTGAAAACTGCAAACCAAAACAAATAGGAGAAAATCGTAAAAAAAAGGCCTATCGAGTCGGTTTTGACGCTGGAAACTCGACCGACCCGAGCGCGTGCGACCGCAAAGCGTGTCCAGACGCAATCGCGGACCGGAATTTGAGCCAGAGAAGCACAGCAGAAGTTTCAAAAAAGTTGCTAGAAGTAATTCTCGCTGAGAGAATCTGCTCTCTGCCGACGGGTCGCGAGATGGATCACGCAAGAACAGGAGATTCCCAGGGTCATGGAGGCATCTGGCCTAATTTTATCGCGGGAATTTATCCTCTCGTTCCGAGCCAGATTTACAGAGCAAGGGTAGAGACAGCGAGAAATCGTGGGGAAAAGGAGACGCAGCGTACGCGCGCAGACGCACGCGACGAACGGAAATAAATCACACTCGGAAACAGAGGAAACGTAAACTACGGACATACTAGCCCCAGTTGATGGAACTTAGCTACGTCTTCTTCACGAACTACAGAAATTCTTGCCAAGAACGCTGAAAAAAAGGTGGAAGATTCTCGCCGTGATCGATCCACCCTGTCCTGATCAGAACAATAGGGCAATCTCAGCTGCGACCGACCGCACTGCCGTTTCTTCCCACGGCCTGCAGCATCCACGCGGTCAAAAATATCCTTGACACGGTCTTCCAAGGAGTGGTTCGGGTTCACCTTTCACGATCAGCCACAGAGTGTCGAGTAATCGATCCGTGAGATTACTGGAGCAGCAAGACGAACGGCATCCCTGCGTTCAGCGTAGCCAATGCGGGATGAGATCGCTGTTCGACACAAGCTGTCGCTAATCGCCGCAAAGAGGCGCGGCGTAGTGCGATCCTATAATATCGATCGCGCCGAGCCGCGCAGGGCTGTGCGTAATTGAATTTTGCAATTTCTTGAATCGTAAGCTTTCAAATTCCTCGTAATTTGTAAATTGTAATTCACAAGGCCTGAGCAAAAGCAAACCTCTCCAGCCTCGAAGATTACTCCAAGCTAATGTTTCTAGAGTAGCCGTTGCAGATTAGTGAGCTCAATCGCACCCGTCCGTATTTCTAGTAACTGTTTCTCTGGAACGGGAGGATTTTGGAAGCTAAAACCCTGGTCCATATCTGCCTGACAGATACATAATTAATGCGAAAACGAGAGAAAAAGGTTTGCATTGGCTGGCCGTTCAAGCCAGCCTATCCCACCGATGGTGCGCCTTGTACGGTGACGCAATATTTCACACGATCAAAGCGTATGAGATCCCCAAATCGGGCGCGCGGTGAATAGGTCAAGATGGTGCTTTGATAGTGTGCTTTCAAAGGTTGATCAGAAAAAGAAGAACTTCTAAACGAATGATGACTGTGCACTTCGATTATTCGAACTTCAAAAATGCGAATACGCTTTTCAAAATATTCGAATTTCGAATATTATTGGAAAGTCTGTTTTTCAAACATTGGAATTTCGAATATTATTCGGAACCGGTTTTTACCAAGTATTCAAATTTATTTTTTTTGAATGCCCAGGTCAAACTTTCCGATGGGTCATGCAAAACTAGGTGGTTCCGCAAACCTTCAAATAAAAACATTGTCCACTTCAATTCTGCTCACCCCACAAACACCAAAAAAGCCATCATCAAAAACATGTTCCGCTAGGCCATCGCAGTTTTCTCTGAAAGCGCGCAGAAGAAAATGGCGCAGCGCATCGCTCAAGAGAACAAACGGCTGTCCTACCAGAGGTCTATATCGTTCTAGACGGCGACCACCCAGAGCGAATAGCGATGTCGGGCAGCAGTCAAAAATAGGGTTTTGTGGGCCCTTCATTTCCGATAAGCTAAGCGCGGCTATACGCTCATGCATTCGGGAAGCAGACCTCCAAGACATGGTCCAGCTGATCGAGAGTCCACCCCAAAACCTGAAGGGAAACCGCTTATATGACCGCGCTTGCACTACGGCATCTTGCGTGATTTACCCATATGGAAAGGAAGGCGATTGTATGAGCACAGGGGTGATCTATCTGATAACCCGTCAGATGGGGGTGTGCATACAAGTCTGTTGGTACCTGCTCGTTGGCGCCCCTGGTTCTACTGAACCCAGCAGACGTTTGAGTGTACACAGGGAACGTTCGAGCGATATAACGTGCACAACTATATCGCGAAAGAATCCCGCACATTGCATAAAGGTGTCGCCGTCCGGCACACCAAGGCCTCTGGTCCATAACACCTTAGGATCCGTACCTAGGGAGTTCATGGAGTCTTTGGTCACAAGCCACAGTTTCGCCACCCTGAACTGTCGATCGCTGTCGAGTGATATCCAAAAAACTGCGCTCTCCAGACTTCTGAGCTATTTCCATGCACCGTTTGCTGCTTTGCAGGAAACCCGCCTCAAGGATAGACCCGTCATCAGCGTCGGAGAGTACACCATCTACTGCGGTAACGCTGACAATAGGAGAGTGGGAGGCTGTGCAATAGTTGTAAGGAAGGATTTCAATGGTATGGCCAAGGAGTTCGGCTCAACGTCGTGTCGGAATGCATTCGTACGACTGCAGGATCACAGAGGATTCAATCTGTGGATAGTGAGTGCTCATGCGCCCACTGAAACCGCCGAAGACAATTCGAAGGATGCGTTTTATGAGAAACTAAATACGTTGCTGGCCAGGATACATTGTCAACATGCTGTTGTCGTGGGGATTGACGCAAATGCGAAGATGGGACTTGATCAGGAATCCGAAGTACTCGGTAAATGGTTCTACCCAGTGTAGCAAACATCGGACAATGGCTACCGTCTTGTCGACTTTTGTGAATGCAGTGGTCTGATTATTGCATCGACATTCAAGAGGAATCATCGCCGCCATCAGCTTACATGGCAGGGACCAACCCAGCTATCTCCAGAAGAGCAGCGGAAGCGGATGATGACAACTTTGAAACTACAGCTTGACTATGTCCTGACGAGGAATGTTCCAGTATCGGACATTCGAAGATCTAGAGCTGTGTGGGATGTCGCATTCGATTCGGATCACCGTCCTGTTCTGTTGAAATTCACTGTGAGGATTCATAAGAGGAAGCGAGGGGCTCAGCCTCTCCAGAGGATTAACATGACAAGTCTCAGAGATGAAGAGTGCAGAAGGAATTTTCAACAACGCGTTTCTATTCACATCGGAGTACGGACTAAGAAGAAACTTTGCGACGCGTATTCTTTTGTCAAGTGCATCCAGGACGCTTCGAAAGAGGCACTCCCGGTTGTACAGCCTAAGAAGAAGTTCGCCTACGTCTCAGAAGAAACAACATCTACCTACAACAGAGTATGTGCTCTCCGAACTGCAGGAAACTTCGTGGAGGAGAAGCGTCTGAGGAGGAAGTTGCGTCGGCAGCTTCAAAGTGACCGCGAGCGAGAGTGGACGTGTAGAGCTAAGGAGTTCGAGAAGGCTTGGTAGGAGAAGAATCCGAGGGAAGCCTACACGTTGCTGCGACAGTATAGCGGGAAGATGAAGAGATGTTCTTCTGTCTTGAAAACTACCAATGGAGTTGCAGTTGGTGATGCGACGCTGCCAATATGGAAGGATTACTTCAGTTCACTACTGAATCGTCCAGCGCCATCAGTACCTGAGCTCCCGCATGTTCAGAGAGCACATTACGATGTCAGTGAGGAACCGCCGACTGAGTCTGAAGTTATGGATTGTGTCTGGAAAATGAAGAATGGAAAGGCTGGTGGAGATGACAACATCACTGCTGAAATGCTGTAAGCTCTTCCTCCGTCTGGGATTCGTGAAATGACCAACACCATCCGTGCTATATGGATGAGCGAAAGGATACCCGATTCGTGGAGACATGCAATCATCGTACCTCTTCACAAGAAGCTATCCGTCACGGATCCTAAGAACTACAGAGGAATCTCTCCACTTCGTGTCATGTACAAGGTTTTAGAACGTATCTTTCTCGAGCGACTTATCAAACATCGTGAAAGAACGACCAGAGATGAGCAAGCCGGTTTTCGACCTGGAAGATCGATCATCGACCAAGTGTTCGTCGTGAGAAGAGTAATTGAATTGTGGCAGCGGTATTCGAAGCCATTACAGGTTGCTTTTTTGGACTTTGAAGCCGCATTCGACTCTCCTCATCGTGATCGATTGCTCAACGCTCTGCGAGCCGATGGAGTCCCGGAAAAGTATGTTCGACCAATCGAGGACATGAACAAAGAAACAACAGCAGCAGTTCGTACGCCTGTCGGATTTACGTCAGCTTTCGAGATGAAAACAGGAGTAAGGCAAGGAGCCGTTGCAGGAACTTTTCTTTTCAATTTCGCCGTTGATGGCATCATGCGTAGAGTTGCAGAACAGTTTCCTGCGGATGTGATCCTAACACCATCAGGACGCTCCCTTGTCGACCTGGAGTACGCCGATGACATCGTGCTATTCGCTGAAAACAACGCAAAAGTGCAAAGGATTGTGAACCTCGTTTCGAAGTATGCCGCAGCCTATGGACTTCGTCTTCGTCCCGACAAATGCAAGAAGATGTGGGTCTCTCAGAGGCCTTCAACGGGAGTTTGTGTGGACGGACAACGTATCGAACTGGTGGACGATTTCTGTTATTTGGGCTGTTTGCTGAAGAACGATGGTAGTTATGCAGCGGATATTCGACAACGATGTGCGAAAGCTACGTCTGCATTTAATTCTCTAACCAAGTGTTTGTGGTCTACCAACATCGCGAAGGAAGTCAAGTTGCGCGTCTACCTATCCGCTATTCGCCCTATCATGATGTACGGATCGGAGACGTGGGCAGCACCGAAGACGCAGATGGAAAGGTTGGATTGCACGGAGAGGAAGCTTTTTAGGCGTTTGCTTGGATATTTCTGGCCGCGAGTATGCCATAACGAAGACCTTTACAAGGAAATCGACGCAGTACATAAACGCTTGACACGAGGGAGGTGCCAGCATCTCCTAACGCCATCTCAAGCAGCAATGGAAAGTCGACTTCGACTGCTCGGGCATATACTAAGAAGAGCGCTGGATCGTCTCGTACAACACGCTTTAAGAATGCTTCCAAATCCTGTCTGGAAACGGCCACCTGGGCGTAGGCGAAAGTTGTGGACGGATGTGGTTAAAGAGGATTTGAAGTCACTCGGCATCGAAAGACAGTTCAGGCGCGATGTTTCGTTTCGCAGGAAATGGAATAGTGGCAGCTGGATGGAATGTGTTCAAATTGTGGCTGAAAACCGTGAAAAATGGACACGGCTGACTACTAGGAGGGCACACCTCGGTGAAGATGCGGAATGGCCGCGTCAGGCGAAAGCCAACCGATTAAGTCAAGTAAGTCAAACCCGTCAGATGTGCAGGGAGGAGTATGTGGGAGAAACCAGCAGGCATCTTTGTTTAAGGATTTAAGAGCACTTTGATGGCCTTACGAACTCCAAGGTTTCCACTCGATTGGGGGAACACCGGGTGCGCGTGCATGGAAACAGCCGTTTCGATGTAGGTGTCACGATCCTTGCACGGGAACCAGATATCGCTGCTCGCAGAACTTTGGAGGCCTTCTGGATAAACTCCAGAAATCCACAAATTATCAGAAAGGACGAATGTGTGGCGATCACCCGAGAACTAGCCCCTTTTGTTGACCTTTGTGGGTTTTGATCTGCCTATGGGCTTGATCGGCCTTCTGAAGGCTAACGAGGTGGGTGGTCTGATGTGGTCTCGCACATTCACCCGCAATCTGAGTTCAACTGAGGGTGTCTGGCAGGCCTTGGTCTGTTTTCTAAAGGTTAGTACTCTTAAAATGCCTTACGACGTTGTTTTTCGCCTATTTTTCTTCAAAACTTTCTCCTTTTGCTATGAAATAGTGCTTGGTCGGTTATATCCTTATGTGTCTTTCGCATTCCGGGCTCCAACGAAGGCGAAAACGCCGAAACGTTAGCCGAATAAAACTGTATCATTTCGGACAATTGCTCAATCAAGTGCTATTATGAATTTCGAATATTATTCAAAAGCCCGTTTCCGAAATATTTGAATTTCGAATATTATTCGAAAACCCAAATTTTCAAATTTTGAATGATTCGAAATTCGAAAAATCATTCGAATGTTTCCTCGAATAATATAATTCGGTCCGAAGTATAATTCTCGCCTTCATCGATCCACCCTGCCCTGACCAGTACTATAGGGCGATCTCCGCTGCGATCGACCGCACTGCCGTTTGGTCCCACGGCCTGCAGCATCCCCGCGGCCAAAAGTATCCTTGGCATGGTCTTCCAGAGAGCGGTTCGGGTCACCCTCCACGATCAGCCACAGAGTATCGAGTAATCGATTCGTGAGATGGCTGGACCAGCACTACGAACGGCATCCAAGCGTTCAGCGCAGCCAACGCGGAATGAGATCGCTGTTCAACACAGGCTGTCGCTAAGCCCATAAATTCTCGCAACAATTAAGGCGAGAATTTACGGGCTTAGCGACATCGAAATAGAGAATTTCGCCTTCGCTTCTTTCGTAGAATATACTTAGAGTTTGCACCCTTGCGCCTTTGATGCAAGACAAAGCGGGTTTTAGCGAGCATCGCCAGAACTCGAATAATCCTGCACTACGGAATGAGAGGGCGTAACAGGCCGACCCCTTTGAAGCATCTTGCTGCCCATGAGCAGAGTTGTTGAATACGAAAGGAAAAACTTGACAGACGCACAGAAGGGTGCCCACAACGATCCATCGGTTCACTTATCCCTTAAAAATATGGTGCCTCTATAGGTTGGACACGCACCGTAGTCGCCCAACAAATAGTAGGAGTCAGCCTGCAACATCAATAAGATTTCTTAAAAAAATCGTTTCCATCTGACTTAGACCCACAAAATTTCTTCCAAAAGCAAATATAGTAAAATATTATGTTTAAATGAACAACTAAAATTGAATACAGATTTCTGGATCAGCGTAATGGTTTTCGAGGAGTGTGATTGACAAGCAGTTTTTTTTTGTGGTCAGGTTGTGATATCCGACTTTACGACTAAAGTCGGGTATCACACTTTTTCGAATATTCGACTTTTCGACTGAAGTCGGATATAGCACTTTTTCGAATAATCGACTTTTCGACTGTAGTCGGGTATAACAATTTTTCGAATATTCGACTTTTCGACTATAGTCAGATATCGCACTTTTTCGAATATCCGACTTTTCGACAAAAAAGTCGATATTTTTCTTCGAATAAAAAGTCTAAAAAACAATCGGATACTCATCCGAATATTCGATCCGGAACGAGTATAGGGCACACTGTAATGTTGACGTCGAAAGAACGCATGAAAACGAGCCAGGAAGGGCCCCAAAAGAGCCCGAAATTGCCACTTTGAGCGCAACGCGAACCCCAAAACGCAGCACACGCCCACCGACGTCAACAAATGAATGCTCAAGATCGTGAGATGAGCGATGATTTTCAATCATTAGCCCCGTTCTTCCCTTCATTCTCAGTTCTCTCTTTGCTCAGGTCAGCTCGCAAATATCGGCTGCAAAAGACGGAATTCACAAGCCTCGGACATTTCGTCCAAGATGTTTCCTCGACTCAATTCTTGAAGGACCATAACCAAGTTCTCAAAAAGTCTTGAACGATTTCAGAGACATCATTGGAATCAGCATGGGGCCGTTCTCATGATAGGCGGAAAAACAGAAAAACGATTTTCATCGTGAACACTGCCTGTAGGTGTTTCGCGAGCACATAGTTGCATTCCCAAGATCAAACGGATAGATAGGTTTACTTGAACCACCGAATTATTTGTTTGGTTGTCGTACTCGTCAGCGAAACCATTTTCTGTGGCTTACATTATCTCGTACGACATCAATGTTTTCTCGTGTTCGAAGTGAAGGCGATCGTGCGGTTTTCTTAACGTTTTTAACAAAACCCGCGTTCTCGAACTTTTTGATTAACTTACAAACCGTGGATTCTGTTGGAGCAAAGTTACGTCCGGGTATGGCACCCAATCCATGAATGGTTACCGTGGGACTTTTGTCATTTGCCTTTAACAACCTTGCCAAACGCGGAACCTTATATTTGCTGAAGTAAGCAAATTTTCGCATGACAACTATCAAGCAACGGTTTCATTCAGAGATTGTTCCTTCTCACATCGTTCGGCTAGGTAATAAAAAAGTGATTGAATGCGTTCCATCCCAATATCGTTCAAATGGTTGACGTCGTCGAGATAGGGCAGGTTTCTTCCGTTGTCGTATTCACGACAAACGTCGTTCTTATTAAGCGACATAGTGGGACACCAACACTGCGAACTAAGTAAAGTGGTAAACGGCTCTGGGTACAAACTTCGCGGGCCTGCCGACCCCATCGAGGCCCAGAAGTCTGCGTCATTGGTAGGGAAGGGTAGTTGAAGAGCATGAGGCGGTTAAGTTAGATATAGATTTATGCGTAAATCTTTTAGTCAACATTAGTTTTTTGGCTATCTAAATTTCTTGGTTTCCTGCCGCGGAGCACTCTTTACGCTGCGCTAGGGCCTGGCTGGGTGCAATAGTGATCATTAGAGCTTGCCCTGCTTTTTTCCCCGTCTCAATCCACGAGAAGCTTGCGAGGAATCATAGCCGGAAGTCTGTGCGCCTAAATCAAGCAAAACAATGCCGTAGAAAGGCTCAACACAGTGTGTCAAAATGACTCGCCATCTGCTGTGTGTTTAAGAACGAAAAAGTACAATACCCACCCTCTGACTTGGCAAGTCAGCGAATAAAACGCCTTTTCGCGTTTTTATCGTCCCTTTGGAATAAATCTGTCAGATTTGGGTTTTCGAGGGTGTGAAAGATATTGCCAGAATCGTCTCATCAAAATCTATAAGGTGATGTTGAAATTTCATTTATATCTTTAACTGGATGAGCTTCGCCGAACCGCCTTTAATCAATGAGCTGCATTCGTTTGGCTTCGCCAAACGAAGGGCCGGCTTCGCCGACCCCTTCCATCATATCATATATCACGTCGGCATGGATCGTGACGAGACTTTGCGTTCACTGTTGAAGGCTGGCGCAAACTCGGTGCCATATGCTATCACATAGGTGCACCGACTTTGCGAAAACCTTCAACAGTGAACGCGAAATCTCTTCACGATCCATGCCGATGTTATATGTAAAGAGTGAGAACCAACACAGTTCAGGAAAAAAATAGTTAACAGAAGTGAACGGAAGGGGAAGAGTGCCAGGAGGGTTTAATGAAGGAGTGGGGTGAGGGGGAGGGAGCACAAGGCGAGAGCATGCGCAAACACCTCGGCGCATGGCGAATGCAACGCTGCGGCTCAGTCACCATCTCAGCTAATCGCCGAAATTTTCCTTTCATTTATTTCATCTTTTCTACTTGTTTTTCGTTTAATGTTGTTCTGTGTTGTTCTTCGTTTCGTATGTGTTTCTTTATAACTTCGAAGTTTTGCTGATGAAAAATGTGTTTTTGACGTCGTGACTGCTCCAAAAAGTTATTGATCTGAACAAATATCTTCGTATTGTTGTGTAATCCTATAGTAGCTTTTCTAATCTGAAATTATTGATCTCGCGATTAAGATAGTGTTTTCGTAAACTGAAATTTCTGATCTCGCGATTAAAATAACACTTCGTGACCGCCATACTAATGGGATGTAATATTCGCTCAGCATGCTGCGACCAGCCTTTAATCGGAGCTGAAATCGAGAAACATAGGTTGCGCCTGTTTCTTTAAGTCTGCCTGCTGTACGCCAGTAGAACGCCTGGTTATCCATTTCTGTTTAGGCAGCGTCCTGTGGAGTGGAAGGTGGATTAAACGGCACTGAAAAAGACATGGATGACGAAGGTTGAAGAAGACTTCGCGAAGCGCGTATTATCGGTGGCAAGCGCAAAACTGGTTGCACAAGATCGTACAGAGTGAACGTTCAATCGTGGTAGCCTGGTCTTCCACTCAATCATGGTAGCCTTAGTCATCGCAACAGCGAAGAACAAATTGTCACTACCCACTGTTAATAATCTGCCAACTATTTCTCTGTCTTTAGCTTGGAAATGCTGCGCTGCTGCATATGGATATGTAGTCACGAACGATGCTGCGGAGCTGCTCTAGAAACACTGAGATAATGGTCGGTGACCGAAACTATGCAGTGCGCCCAGGTAGTAGGGGCGAATCTAAATTTGGCGCCAATTTCTCCTGTGACGGTTGACAGCCTTGGTTTTTCCATGTTTTTTTATCTAAGAACCTTACCATTGGTTACTCGATCTTTTTGTTCGGTAAGTATTGTTGTTTGATGTTTAATTTAGTAATGAAGCTGGTGTCATTTGAGCAACGTATATACCGTATTTCCTCTATTATACGTCCACCTCTATTTGAAGTACACCTCTAATGGAAGTGCACCAAAAATAGAGGGCTCAGTACTAGAAAAAACACTCTTTTTGAAGAACACCTCTGCTAGGAGTTCATTTCAAAATGAGATAAGGAATGGAAATTTAGATTCTAAAGAGTGTTACGGTTTAGAAAAGGACGATGATATTAACTAGTGTGCATGCGATGACATATTCGGAACCGAATAGCCGACTTTTCACGGTTGCTAATCAAGTATTATTACTAAAATTTCCACTATGACAATTCCAATAAACAAGGCTGAGTATTAGAAGTACACCTTTTATTTGAAGTACACCTCTATTAGAAGTCACATAAAAAAGCCCTGAAAATAGAAGTACATGCACGTCTAAAAGAGAAGATAGGATGCGGTAATTGCAATCTTCAATCCTCGTGTAAGTTGAATCTTGTAAGAATGTGTTTTCAAATTTTTAACAGGGTTCATATCTAGTTGTCGCGGTCGTCAGCGGAACGATTTGCTTGGGCTTTAATTATCATGTGCGAGAGCAATGTTTTCTTGTGTTTGAAGTGAAGGCGGTCGTGGGATTTTCTTAACATTTGTAACGGAACCCATGGTCTCAAACTTTCGGATTAGCTTACCAAACGTGGCTTCGTTTGGAGCAACACCACGTCCGCGTATGACACGCAATACTGTTCTATCTGTAACAACCTCGCCAAGCACAAAACCTCAATTCGCTGAACTATGCAATTGGGGGGGGGTGTATACAAGTCTGTTGGTACCTGCTCGTTGGTGCCCCTGCTTCTACTGAACCCAGCAGACGTTTGAGTGTACACAGGGAACGTTCGAGCGATATAGCGTGCACAACTATATCGCGATAGTATCCCGCACATTGCATAAAGGTGTCGCCGTCCGGCACACTAAGGCCTCTGGTCCATAACACCTTAGGATCCGTACCTAGGGAGTCATGGAGTC